>OU612094.1:143219821-144462422 GCA_914767995.1 Thecocarcelia acutangulata | reverse complement strand
TGCTTATTTAGAGAGATAAACGCAAAAAACTTTTTTTTTTGGAAAAAAAAATTTTTTGGTACCAAAATTTCGTTATTTTTGCTCTAAAGGCTTATTTTCACTCTGGGACGCTTATTTAGAGAGATAAACGCAAAAAACATTTTTTGGTTCCAAAATTTCGTTATCTTCGCCCCAGGACGCTTATTTAGGGAGATAAACAGAAAAAACTTTTTTTTGGAAAAAAAAAATTTTTTGGTACCAAAATTTCGTCATTTTCACTCTGGGACGCTTATTTAGGGAGATAAACGCAAAAAAACTTTTTTTTGGAAAAAAAAATTTTTTGGTACCAAAATTTCGTTATTTTCGCTCTAGGAGGCTTATTTAGGGAGATAAACGCTAAAAACATTTTTTGGTACCAACATTTCGTTATTTTCGCCCTAGGACGCTTATTTAGGGAGATAAACGAAAAAAACTTTTTTTTGCAAAAAAAAATTTTTTGGTACCAAAATTTCGTTATTTTCACTCTGGGACGCTTATTTAGGGAGATAAACGCGAAAAACTTTTTTTTGGAAAAAAAAAATTTTTGGTACCAAAATTTCGTTATTTTCGCTCTAGGACGCTTATTTAGGGAGATAAACGCAAAAAACTTTTTTTTTTGGAAAAAAAATTTTTGGTACCAAAATTTCGTTATTTTCGCTCTAAGAGGCTTATTTTCACTCTGGGACGCTTATTTAGGGAGATAAACGCAAAAAAACATTTTTTGGTTCCAAAATTTCGTTATCTTCGCCCGAGGACGCTTATTTAGGGAGATAAACGAAAAAAACTTTTTTTTGCAAAAAAAAATTTTTTGGTACCAAAATTTCGTTATTTTCGCTCTAGAACGCTTATTTAGGGAGATAAACGCAAAAAAACATTTTTTGGTTCCAAAATTTCGTTATCTTCGCCCTAGGACGCTTATTTAAGGAGATAAACGAAAAAAAGTTTTTTTGGAAAAAAAAATTTTTTGGTACCATAATTTCGTTATTTTCACTCTGGGACGCTTATTTAGGGAGATAAACGCGAAAAACTTTTTTTTCCGAAAAAAAAAATGTTTGGTACCAAAATTTCGTTATTTTCGCTCTAAGAGGCTTATTTTCACTCTGGGACGCTTATTTAGGGAGATAAACGCAAAAAACATTTTTTGGTTCCAAAATTTCGTTATCTTCGCCCTAGGACGCTTATTTAGGGAGATAAACGAAAAACACTTTTTTTTGGAAAAAAAAATTTTTTGGTACCAAAATTTCGTTATTTTCGCTCTAGGAGGCTTATTTAGGGAGATAAACGCTAAAAACTTTTTTTTGGAAAAAAAGATTTTTTGGTACCAAAATTTCGTTATTTTCGCTCTAGGAGGCTTATTTAGGGAGATAAACGCGAAAAAACTTTTTTTTGGAAAAAAAAAATTTTTGGTACCAAAATTTCGTTATTTTCGCCCTAGGACGCTTATTTAGGGAGATAAACGAAAAAAACTTTTTTTTTGGAAAAAAAAATTTTTTGGTACCAAAATTTCGTTATTTTCGCTCTAGGAGGCTTATTTAGGGAGATAAACGCAAAAAACATTTTTTGGTACCAAAATTTCGTTATATTCGCCCTAGGACGCTTATTTAGGGAGATAAACGCGAAAAACTTTTTTTTGGGAAAAAAAATTTTTTGGTACCAAAATTTCGTTATTTTCGCTCTAGGACGCTTATTTAGGGAGAAAGGGAGCGAAAAACTTTTTTTTTGAAGAAAAAATTGTTTGGTACCAAAATTTCGTTATTTTCGCTCTAGGACGATTATTTCGGGAGATAAACGCGAAAAACTTTTTTTTGGAAAAAAAATTGTTTGGTACCAAAATTTCGTTATTTTCGCTCTAGGACGATTATTTCGGGAGATAAACGCGAAAAACTTTTTTTTGGAAAAAAAAAAATTTGTTGGTACCAAAATTTCGTTATATTCGCTCTAGGAGGCTTATTTAGGGAGATAAACGCGAAAAACTTTTTTTTTTGGAAAAAAAAAATTTGGTACATCTGTTCTAAAAGGTAATCGCATATTAATGCGCGAATGGAGTTTCATAATTTCTCCAATTATTTTTTTGCCTTAAATATTCAATTTCATTATTTTGTTTAATATAATTAATTTTTTCAATGTCTTCAGTATCTTCAGATTCATTTTCTCTAATGTCTTCTATTTTTCCTTTTTTATTAAAATTTAAAAATTGTTCGCTATGCTTTCCACTTGAGAGCGTTCCTTTTTTAAAATCTAGTATAATGTTTGCCTTTTTCATAAAATTGTAACCTAATAAAATATCTGCTTCGAGATTGGAGATCTCGTAAAATCTTTCTTTTATTCCGAATATTTGTGCTTCACTAAAGTGATCAATAATAGTGAACCCGTTTATAGTTTTCACCCTTTTGCTTATAACTAATTGTTTTCTATTTTTTAGGACATTTGGTCTACAATAACAGCAAGTAGCGCCACTGTCAATTAATATTGTATAGACTCTTCTGGATGTTCCTCTTTTAATGATGTAGTTCAAACCGGTGCTGTTTCTAAAAAAGCATCCTCATTTAGATTGTTTATTCTCTGAGCCTTATGATGCGGATGGTAACTGTTTTGACCGCTTTGTTGTTGGCGTTTAATACCTTGGGGATATTGATTCTGTTCGTAAATTTGAAAATTGTTTGGATTTCTATTTGTAAAATTTGCATTTGCAAAATTAGTATGCGCAGCTGTTCTAAAATTATATCCATTATTTAGTGGTTGTGTCCTTTGCACAATGCTTGCTGAACTGCCTAACTCCATAGGTACTGGTTTTGGTAGGCTATTTGTTTTGGAAAAAATTATTCCTTGGAAAATTTCCTTCCCTTATATTATTGGATTCTAGTTCTTGAGCCTTCGCAAGAGCGTTTGGAAGATCAGTTGGGGCCAACGAGAATAAAATGTTTGCCAAGGGGGCATTTAATCCTGTGATAAAAATTCGTAGTGCGTGTTGTCGGTTTTTCCTATTAAGTTCGTTAGTTAGTTCTGAATTTGACCCGTGAGTCATAATATATAGTTTTGTTAATAGAGCAGTGAGTTTCTCGTTGACTTTATTATAATAGTCAAGAATTGTTGATGAGCCTTGCCTCATTATACTTATTTCCTGCTCAATAATGTGGATCGGTCTTTTATCCGAATAGGCGAAATCGAGACGGCTTAGTATGGCCTCCAGATTCAGCACTGTACCATGATTGGTAAGAATATCGTTCGCTTCATCAACTATTTTATTCCTTAAAATTGTGAGAGCAGTGTAATATCTACGACTGCCTCTATTATAAAGACCTATTGAATTGTTGGCATATGAGGTTTTGCCATTGAATACCGGCAATGATTTAATGACCACCAATGATTCATCGCAATTTATACTTTCATCGATATTGTGCGCTCTGTATTCTTCAACTATATTAACTCCACTTAGCTGTTGTAAATTCCTATTGATTTCATCTAATCTCCTATTCAAGGGACCTGTTTCGATTGTTTCCTTAATTAATTCTTTTATCTGCCTCTTTTGTAATTCGGTCAGGCTTGATGTACCTGATCCTGTTGCTGAGCTTTGGGCCATAGTAAGTGACCTAGTTAATCTGTCTGTCAACTCGTCGATTGTTTCGTCCGGCATTAAGGATGTTTAGTCTCCTATTGTATATTTTTTTGAAAACAGTGCAATCTCTTTGTCTTAATGGATCGCTTTATAAACACAATAAAAGAAAAGTAATTTTGCTTCTATTCTAAATACGTATTTATGTTATTTTTTGGCACTTTTTTTTTTTATTACAAAAATGTTTCATACAATAATTAACTAGCTTAACTTACTTAAAAAGTTGGTTGTTGATTGAGGGAAATGTTGTCTTCCGTGTTGTTGAAATTGTTGTTTGAGGCTGTTGTCATCAATTGTGGTTGGAGTTGGACTTTTTGTCTGATAGCTTGTTGAAGTTGTTGTCATTAATTTGAAGAATTGTTTATTAATTCTATTATTCTTTTTAGCACCTTAAATTTTTGTTCAAAATTTTGTGTTTTTTTTTAAATTTTTTACACGATAATGCTTCAATATCATTTAAATATCAAAGAGAAGGTTTTAATTTTTTCTTTTATTTTAATTTTCACGATTTTGTTCGTCATAAATATTTATCACTTTTACTGGTGTACTTGTTCCCTATTTTTTTAATGTTTTAGTTTTCTCCCTTCTCACTGGGGTACTTCTTACTTATTTTTAATGTTGTTGTGTTTTTTTTTTCTCCCTTCTCACTGGGATACTTATTTTTTAATTTTATTCGCTAGCCACGGATCCTTACTTTGTTTTTTCAGGATATGTCACCTTGGCTAGCCCCACGTTGGGCGCCAATTAAATTTTTAATACATGATTTTATTAAAAAAATTTATTTATTTTGTTGACATTCGTCAACTTGTTTCTTCTAAAGCTAACTTAGCACTAATTACAAAAATGCTTCTTATATATATATATATATATATATATATATATATATATATATATATATATATATATATATATATATATATATATATATATATATATATATATATATATAAATATATATATATATATATATATATATATATATATATATATATATATATAAATATATATATATATATATATATATATATATATATATATATATATATATATATATATATATATATATATATATATATATATATATATATATATATATATATATATATATATATATATATATATATATATATATATATATATATATATATATATATATATATATATATATATATATATATATATATATATATATATATATATATATATATATATATATATATATATATATATATATATATATATATATATATATATATATATATATATATATATATATATATATATATATATATATATATATATATATGTATATATATATATAAAGGGGGTTTTTTTAAGCCCGATAGAACTTGAAATTGTAAAAAATAACACAAAAAATTAAATTGTAATCAAAATTTTTTTTTATTCGAAAGATCAATACGTGACATTAACATTTGAAAATGATTTCGGGCATATGGGCACCGCGGCTGTTCTTGACGAAGCGCATTCTGGACGTCCAATTTTGGGCCACTTTTTCGAGCACTGCTGGCCGTATGTCACGAACAACACGAACAATGCTGGCCTCCAAGGCGTCAATTGTTGCTGGTTTATCAGCATAAACCAGTGATTTCACGTAGCCCCACAGGAAATAATCGAGAGGTGTCAAATCGCACGACCTTGGAGGCCAATTGACAGGTCCATTTCTCGAAATCAACTTATCGCCAAATTTTGATTTCAGTAAGTCGATGGTTGCGTTCGCCGTATGGCACGTAGCGCCATCCTGTTGAAACCACATCTCCTCCGGATCAATGTCATCCATATTTTCAAACAAAAAATCATTGATCATGGTGCGGTAACGATCTCCATTGACCGTAACGCGAGCTCCGGCCTCATTTTTGAAGAAATAAGGTCCGATAATGCCACCAGCATGAAAACCGCACCAAACAGTGCATTTTTCTGGATTTAATGGAGTCTGTAGGGTCTCTTGTGGATTGGTCTCACTCCATATGCGGCAATTTTGCTTATTAACAAACCCGTTAAGCCAAAAATGCGCCTCATCGCTGAACACAATTTTGCGATAAAACAACGGGTCAGTTGCCAACTGCTCTAGAGCCCAATCGGCGAAAGAACGACGCATACAATGGTCTCGTGGCTTCAATTCCTGCACCAGCTGGATCTTATACGGGTGTAGGCCGAGATCTTTGCGCAAAATTTTCCACGTAGTGGACGGACAGAGCCCCAATTCATGCGACCGACGACGAATCGATAAATTTGGATCTTCTTCCACACTTTCGTTTACAGCGGCGATATTCTCTTCAGTACGCACATTCCTTCGACGTGCTGGTGTTATTGCATCCTCTAGAGAGTATGTGGTACGAAATCTATCCACAGTTCGACGAATGGCTTGTTCAGATGGACGATTATGTACGCCATACAAATGACGAAGTCGTCTATAAGTTGCGCGAATCGACGACTGATTTTCAAAGTAAATTTGGATAATTTCGTAGCGTTGTTCAAGCGTGAGTCTATTCATGATGATTTGTCAGAGTATACTGAAACAAATAAAAAAAATGTTTCATCAAAATTTAATTTTTTGTGTTACTTTTTACAATTTAAAGTTCTATCTAGCTTAAAAAAACACCCTTTATATATATATATATATATATATATATATATATATATATATATATATATATATATATATATATATATATATATATATATATATATATATATATATATATATATATATATATATATATATATATATATATATATATATATATATATATATATATATATATATATATATATATATATATATATATATATATATATATATATATATATATATTTATATATATATACTAACTAGCTGACCCGGCAAACGTTGTTTTGCCTTAAAATTTTATCAACATTGATATAGGTAAAAGGGAAGAAAAACGTTAAAAAAAACATGGGTTTTCATTGCGAAAGCAAGCCGTAATGATGGAATAGTGTATTTCTCGAAACCATTAGGATTCATGGTATCAAAATGGCTTCATCTGTATAATTTTATTTAAGTATTCTTGCTTTTTTAACGTTGTTCATCATTTTTTTCACCGAAAGTCAAGTATCATTACAGATATGTGGTTGGTTTATACTTCGTAACATAGTATTTACCGATCCTACTTTAAGTTACAGATTGTGAGATAGCAATCCGGGTAATTCCAGCGAGCTTAAAAACTGGATTGTGTCATCAATTCGGAAGTAATATTGAATTCGAAAATCCAAATCGACGACATCACATTCGCTCAACAAATCATGATTTTTGTAATTTTGTGAAATGTTAGAGAGCACATTGGGGTGAGCTTAGAATTCGATTCGGTCAAATGGTAGAAAGCGTCAGGAAACTGAACACAGTCGATCGAAATGCCAAAGTGAAATTTACGATTGCCAATATCCAGTAATTTATTTTAAAATACTTGAACATATTGGTCATTCTGTAGCTCGACACACACGTTCATAGTCAGTTTAAGTTTCTTCATGTGTTTTTACAAAATGGATGACTTTGATTATGCATTTAATTCACCGTATGTTAAGCTAAAGTATTAAAAATGCATAAATCTACTGAGTCGTAATACCGAACTACGTCATAGCAATTGATGAATGATACTTTAGTTTATATTTCGTAACACTATGATTACCGATCTGACATTAAATTGCAGATTGTGAAGTGGCAATCTAGTTAATTCTCGGTTGTATAATTAACGACATCATATTGGGAAGTAGAGTCACCAAATTTGACATTACCAATTCGCAAGCAATATCACCTTGCATCCTAAAATTCATATCGTCGACATCACGTCCGCCCAACTAATCATGATTTTTGTAACTTAGCGAAATGTTTGAGAGCACATTATGGATGAGCTCAGATTTTGATTCTGTAAAATTGCAGAAAAAGACGGTAAATTTAATACAGCAACCATATTGGTGAAATAGATTGCAATATTTCAAGATTGACCTTTCATAAACTATCAATCTGATATGAATAGTAGTAAGCTGAACTTAATTTTTTGTTAGCTTCAGTATATAGAACTCCATTTAAATAAAATGTATGCATATCCATTGCAATGGTTATCCATTGTTCACAGAAATTAAATTTTACGTGATTTTCTTTTCCAAGGATTTGAAAAAGGCGGGCGTTGAGAACTTTGCACAAAACTTTTCCTTTCCGTAAAAACTGTATTTAAGATAAATTTAAAAAGTGGATGTGATACAATAAATTTATCGTTTCGAAAAAATTTTAAAGTGGGTTATGGTGAACACTTGATAAAAGAGATTATCCTAATCATCTGTCCAGAAGTCCCTATTACACTTAAAAATTTCTTTCTTTTTGTTAGTTCAATTATTTGCATAGATAAGTGCACATATATACGTTAAAAAATCCGCCTTATCTTCTATAATATAATATTAGGAAATAATTAAGGCTTGTCCTCCATCTTGCCGCACCAAAAGAAGTCCATCCATGTAGACTGCCATTAATTTCGCGCTCATAATTAAAAGCAGTGTTAATTATAGCGATACTGGATTTCTTGAATTTGGAATTGGATCCGCAGATATATTTGAGATCGTGCTTAGCATTGCAATTGGTGATCTCTTTTGAAGTAATATATTATTGGTAGAAGGACTTGATCGAGCAGGTCAGTTACTTTCAAAGTGAAAAAAATCTAAAATGTAAAGATTTGTAACAACTAAAATTGCACATACATATGACTTCAATGCACGTGAAACCACTTCTCTTTTTCATTAGAAAAATATTCAAACTTGCATGGGTTGCAGAATAGACTGAAATTGAATACGTTAAAATCACCGCCCTAACAACATCAATTTGCCACTATTTTGTTTGCATTGCATTTTTGTCACTATAAATCAATGATTGAAAATACTTGCATGAGAAATTTGAAAATTTTTCGTGTATAAATTGTGGACAAAAAGTATTGGAATGAATGATATTAAATAAAGCCAGAGGTAAAAAGGCATGTGCCCAGCTTAGCGTTAAAATAAGAGAGACCGAACGTCTTTTCTAATCAAAAAATTTTATGATTAGCATGAAAGTATCGTTTTAACAGTAAGAACAACAATAAAGCATACCTATGACACAATGCAAGTGTATAGCAAGTGTAATATTGAATGGTCAGCGCATAAACAAAACGACGGTCGAAACAATACCTGAAGAAATTCAGCTGAACAGATCAAATGTCGTTGTATTTATAAGACATTACGATACGTGGTTTGATAACTTTTCAAGTGATAATATTGAAAATGAAAGTCGTTTTGCCAATATTTATATGGAAATATACATATATCAAAATTTAAATGACATATCTCCGAAACCACTGGGCCGACTTCGTGCAAACCACAACCATTCACAGACCATCACCAACGTACCTTTAAATTTTGGTTGCAATCGGTCGACCCGTTTGCGCAGTTACATCCAAGTTTACATTTATTTTTTAATATACATATGTATATAGAAGATTTGAAGTAACCCGTTTAGTTATAAGTCGTGTAGACTCAATTACACAATTTAAAAGAAAGTAATCTCTAAAGAGGGCGCGGTCGAAAAAAGGCATTCTTAGTCATACCTGTGAGATTTTTTAGGTCATTCCAGCGGTCTGGCCTTCCCGGCAGGCATTGTCTGCAAGAGATTGTGCGTGAAACGGGGCGTGTAGGAAACTTTAGTTTTTTACCTCGCCTAGTTTAAATTTGTTAAAATCCACGAAGAATAAATTACTCAATTTAAAAAATGGCCGTTAAAATGGACATGGTCAAAAGAAAGAAGTTTTCTATAAAACATACCAGTGCTTACCTTTGGTGGTACGTAAGCTGTGAAAATTTCATGTAGATCGGTCCAGCGGTCTTATCTCCCCAGCAAGCGTCGTATCACATGAGATGGGGCGTAAAAATGGGTGTGGCATATAAAACGTAAATTTTTGCATCGCCTACAGTAAGACGTTAAAAACTTGTTAAAACTCATTCGGAATCAAATACTCAATTAAAAAAAGTGGGTGTCAAAGTGGGCATGGTCAAAAGAAAGAAGTGTCTTATAAAAGATACCAGAGCTTTAGTGGTGAACTGTGAAAATTTCAGTCAGATCGGTCCAGCGGTCTGATCCACACGGCAAGCATCGTCCCGCATGAGATGGGGCGTAAAAATGGGCGTGGCACATAAAACGTTTATGTTTACCTCGCCTACAGCAAGATGTATATACAATTTAAAGTAAATCTATTGAAACCCATTTGAAATCAATTACTCAATTTTAAAAAGAGGCGTCAAAGTGGGCATGGCCAAAAGAAGAAAGTATCTTATAAAAGATACCAGAGCTTCAGTGGTGTGCTGTGAAAGTTTCAGGCAAATCGGTCCCACCGGCAAGTGTCGTCCCGTATAGGATTTTCACCTCGCCTATAGTAAGATGTATATACAATTTGAAGTAAATCTGTTAAAACCCATGTATGCTCAATTTAAAAAAGTGGGCGTTAAAGTAGAAACCTAGAAACCTTCCCGGGCTCATGCACAACAACTTTGCCAAAGATCATCACATGCTCAAATGCATAGTTTACGATTCTATAAAGGACAAACATACATACATACAAACATTCATTTTTATATATATAGATAATTAGCTCGGACTACTTTAAACACAGTATTTACTATAATAATAATGATAGGTTTAGGCTCAGGATGCTTGCGGTTCGGCTTCTATTTCGTCTGTCTTTCGTGCAGGTTTAATATGCGGTGATGATTGCTTGTGGCCTTGTTGGAAGTATCCCTTCGTTTCGGCACACCTCGGGTTCGGTACAACAACGGCTGCTGATGAGAGTTCCTCTTGGGTCGGATGTATCTTCGTACGTACAGGCGGATTCGGTCTCGCAGTCGTACTCGGCATACACTGGAATCGAGTATGGTAGGAAATCTCTCGGGTTCGGTATAACAACGGTTAATAGTGAGAATTCCTCGTAGGACGGGTCGGGTGTATCTTCGTACGTACTGGCTTCAGGTTCGGTATAGCAGTCGTACTCCACGTACACTGGAATCGGGTTCGGTAGGGACTCTCTCGGGTCAGGAAAACAGCGGTCGCTGGTGATAATTTCCTCTTCGGGCCGGTCGTGTGTATTTTCGTACGGACTGGCTTCAGGTTCGGTATAGCAGTCGTACTCCACGTACACTGGAATCGGGTTCGGTAGGGACTCTCTCGGGTCAGGATAACAGTGGTCGCTGGTGATAATTTCCTCTTCGGGCCGGTCGTGTGTATCTTGCCACAATCTGGGTACCTGCGAAATGGAGGACAGAAAAGTTGTTTTGTGAACAGTCTAGCCCGAATGCCGCTGGGGGAACAGTCAGCCGAAGCTGCTGGGTATATACAGACAGCCGAAGCCGCTGTGGGAGCAGTCTAGCCCGAAGGCCGCTTGGGGAACAGTCAGCCGAAGCTGCTGGGTATATACAGACAGCCGAAGCCGCTGTGGGAATAGTCTAGCCCGAATGCCGCTGGGGGAAAAGTCAGCCGAAGCTGCTGAGTAAACAGTCAGCCGAAGCCGCTGTGGGAACAGTCTAGCCCGAGGGCCGCTGGGGGAACAGTCAGCCGAAGCTGCTGGGTATATACAGACAACTGTGAAAATGATTTACATCAGTACCTGCCTTGACGGCCTAACCTGATGGTGGATCAATTCCACGAAGTGAATTTTTCACGATTCACCACCGCCCCCGTGTGGCTTGCTAGGCTCACACAGGTAGCAATTCTTGTCATATGTTTGCGATCATATGAACAACTTCTTGTTGAGGAGTTCGGGCTTTCTAATCCCTCATGTATGCAATTTCCCAGCAATCAATGGAGGACAAGGCTTAATGAGTTGGTAGGTCGAAGCCCATTAAGAGCATCAGCCCTTAAACCAACTCACCCGTCAATCATCACTACTGGTTCCTTACAGCACAGATATACAGACAGCCGAAACCGCTGTGGGAACAGTCTAGTCCGAAGGCCGCTGGGGGAACAGTCAGCCAAAGCTGCTGGGTATATAAAAAAAATTCAGCCGAAGCTGCTGTTGAACAGTCTAGTTCGAAGACCGCTGGGTATAATTTATGCCCTGAAGGGGAAAAATGCTTTCGAATATTCGCGGTATAGATATCTTTCAATATCTCCACCTGGGTGATCACCGATGACTGCCTTCTTTCTTTGTCAGCTTATACTTCTCAGTGCACGAACTGTATGAGAATTATTATTAACTACGGTTTAATACAATCAACTTAAAGAAATGTAAATTCAATCAATTTAACAACAAAGCCATCATATTCTGTGGGTGTTGTCGTATTTTTTTCAGTTTGTGCGTGTGTATACCTCATGCATATTAAACATGGTATGTAATAAAAAAAATGTATGCTTTGTTACAACAACCATTATTATCCGTGGGTCTTGTTGTATTTTATTTATTTATGCACATTAACCATCGTGATCACATAATTCGTTACAAGTTGTTTAAGTTTGCTTACGCGACATTTTCATGAAAACCCCGTTTTAGGCTATATCTCGGGTATATATGGACCGATATCGGAAATTTTCATTTTCCATATTTTTATAACCTTACTTTATTACCGGAACTGCCTTTGAGCAAAAAAGAGTTTTTTAAGTTCGCTTATGTGGCACTTTCATGAAAAACCTGTTCTAGGCTATATCTCAGGTATATATGGACCGATATCGGAAATTTTTATTTTCCAGATTTATATAACCGAAGTTTATTACCAGAACTACTTTTAAGCAAAAAATTTGTTTAGCTTCGCTTATGCGTCATTCTCATTAAAAGTCCGATTTGGGCTATATCTCGAGTATATATGAACCGATATCGAAAATGTTCATTGCCCATATTTATATAACCTAATGTTATTACCAGAACTACTTTTAAGCAAAAAAAGTTGTTTAAGTTTGCTTACGCCGCATGTTCATGAAAAACCCGGTTTAGGCTATATCTAAGGTATATATGGACCGATATCGGAAATTTTCATTTTCCGTATTTATATAATCTTATTTTATTACCAGAACTACTTTTAAGCAAAAAAAATTGTTTAGCTTCGCCTATGCGACATTTTCATTAAAAATCCGATTTGGGCTATATCTCGGGTATATATGGACCGATATCTGAAAAAAAAATTTTTTGCCTTTTAGTCACCATGCTTAATAAGTGTGTGAAGTTTGAAGCAAAACAAACAACTTTTGTCTTGAAAAATTTTCATACAAAACTGCAAAAAAAAAATGGCTTTTTTCGGAATTTTGAATATATCTCATCTATACGTGGACCGATATTACTGAATTTCAATAGCAAACCCATGAATCGATGGGGTAAAAGAATGGTGAAAGAAAAAAGTATCTAAGTCTAAAGGTTTTCTCAGAAACGGCATTTCAACAGCGGACAGACGGACATCGCTTAATCGACTTTTCCATTAATTCTGATTCAGAATATATACATATACTTTATAGGGTCGCAAAAAAAAAACTGTAGAAATTACAAACGGAATCACAAACTTATATATACCCTTTACAAAATTAAAAAATGCAGTAATTGCGGTGAAAACCACACAGCTAATTATAGAGGTTGCTCCGTCTACACCCACCTCATGCGCTCAATGAACAACAAAACAATAATTGCTTCTAAGCCACCACAGCAGACTCAAATTTTTTCTAATAATTCTTTTCCTCCCACAGGACAGTCAACCACCGACATAACCGTTCAAAATCAAAAACAAATTTTTTATGCTAATGTAGTTAAGTCTACATTCGCAAACCTGAATCAACAATCTATATCTCAACCGCCCGATCAAAATTTCAGTAACCTTGAGGCAACAATACAGACCCTTATTCAAACTATAAACACTTTTACGTCGTCTATGATGACGATGATGCAGGAAATGGTGAAAATGCAATCCACCATTTTGCAGGTAATTTCGAGAAAATGATTTGGTTAAAAATATGTTTCTGGAACGCGAACGGCATACGCCAACACAAAAATGTGCTCGAATACTTCCTGATGGATAAGCAGATCGATATAATGATGATTGCAGAAACTCACTTGACGTCAACAAGTTTCTTCAAAATTAATAGCTACGTACTATACGATACTAAAGACCCCCGTGGAAGAGCTTGTGGGGGTTCCGCAATCTTAATAAAATCTAGGATAAAGCATTATTTGCTGAATGACACATGTGAGGACTATCTTCAAGCAACTAATATCTGTGTGGAAAATTTTCAAATGGGTTATCTCATCGATTTATTCGCCGCCTCGATTCTCAGTGACAGAATCACAATATTCAAGTTTTTTCACCTCATTAGGACCTCGTTTTATAGCAGCTGGAGATTACAACGCAAAACACACTTTTTGGGGCTCACGTTTAATCACCCCGAAGGGTCGGGTGCTTTTTGATACAATTTCTAAAATGGGCTTAGACGTAATATCAAGCGGACATCCCACTTACAGGCCAACTGACCGACGAAAGATTCCTGACGTGATAGATTTTGGAGTGGTAAAGGGGTTCCCTGTGGAATGGATGCAAGCTGAGCCTTCGTTAGACTTGTCATCGGATCATTCACCTACTATTATTTCAGTACGCTTTCCCCAGGAGACTTGGTCCCCGATTAGCAATTTGCATATGACTGTTACCCGAGTGAATTGGCTAAAATATAAAAAATTTTTGAGTACCCATTGCACTGAGAATATTGTTTTAAGAACTCCTGAAGATATTAATGCGTCACTAAGCAACTTTAGCGAAAACCTTAAACAAGCCGCTGAACTTGCTTCTAGCGTTTATTTAACACGCAGAAACATTCAAAATAGAACATATTCTTCAGAAATCGAGCAACTTGTGTTAGAAAAAAGAAGAGTTAGACGAGAGTGGCACCTCTCGTCTAACTGGCATCGGAGACGCAGGTCTCCGCAACTAAAAACAAAGCTTCTCTACAAACGTATTTAGAAAGTCTGGATGGTACTCAGTCCGACTATTCTTTATGGCGGGCGACTAAGGGTTTAAAAAGGCCAGTTAGAGGTAAGCCGCCCTTGCGAGAACCGTCTGGTGACTGGGCTAGAGATGACTCGGAAAAGGGTAATTTATTTGTTAACCATTTGAAAAACGTTTTTACCACAAATAGGTCTGATAATGCAAATGAGTTGCCGCCTATTGTTAGTAGACCTCCTGTGCCTTTAAGATTCAATTTTGAAGAAGTTGAAAATGCTATTGGTAATCTAAACCTTAAAAAAGCTCCAGGTATGGACAAAATCAGCAACAAAATGCTCGTAGAGCTGCCTCGTGTAGCTAAAAGAATTCTTCTTTTTATTTTTAATGCTATTTTACGACTTGAGTATTACCCTGCAGAGTGGAAGGTGTCCATGATAACAATGGTTCTTAAGCCAGGGAAGGATCACACGAAAGTAGAATCATACCGTCCAATAAGTCTACTGACAACAATTTCAAAACTTTTCGAAAAATTGTTAAAGGCGAAGTTGGATCCAATGCTTAATAAGGCGGAATGTATTCGTAATCACCAATTTGGTTTTAGAGTGAAACATGGCACCATTGAGCAAACACACAGGTTAGTTAACGTCATAAGAAAGGCATTTGAAGATAAAAAATATTGCTCTGCCTTATTCATCGACGTCTCACAAGCTTTTGATAAAGTGTGGCACGATGGCTTAATGCATAAAATAAAGTTTAACTTACCTGCAAACGTACACAACCTTTTGGAAAGCTATTTATATTGTCGCCAATTTATAATAAAAGAAGGCGATTTCATAAGCCCCGCCCAGCCTATTGAAGCTGGAGTTCCCCAAGGCAGCATATTAGGGCCTATCTTATATTTGATCTACGCATCTGACATGCCGACAAGCACCAACATTCACACTTTAACATTTGCAGATGATACAGCATTCCTTAGCATACATAGTAACCACCAGCAAGCATCAATAAACTTACAGGAACATATCGACAAACTAGAGAACTGGCTCAAGCTTTGGAAAATCAAGGATAATGAACAAAAGTGTGCCCATGTTACATTCGCACTGCGTCTAGGAACATGCTCACCCATTACTATTAACAATAAAGTAATACCTCAACACATTGAAGTCAAATACCTCGGTATTCATCTTGACCGTAGACTAACATCGAAGTCGCACATCGAGGCAAAAGTAACGCAGATGAAATTGAAAGCAGTGCAAATTAACTGGCTACTAGGCATAAATTCGACCTTGAAGCTTGATTGTAAACTTTTGCTGTACAACTCGATTCTAAAGCCAATATGGTGCTATGGGATTTAATTATGGGGCACAGCCTCGGCATCCAACATTGAAAAAATTCAAAGAAGTCAAAATAGAATTCTCCGTAGAATTACAGATCCTCCATGGTACGTTAAAAACTCACGAATCCACGCAGATCTGAACGTACCTTTTGTGAAATCTGAATTTGTGAAGTACGCGACAAGATATATTAACAAACTTGAATTCCATCCAAATCCTCTTGCAGCTAATATTCTTAATTTTGGTGGTCATACCCGTCTGAGAAGGAGGGATACTTTGGCTACCATTAGAGCTCTAAACAGATGACTGAATTCTGAAATAATATTCGCAGAAAAATAAATTTTTGTCCAGCACTGGCAGGACTTTAATCACAATTTTTTTTTTAGTATTAAGAATTGAATACTTATTGGCATTACATTTCTTATGTAGATTCAATAAATAAAATAATTAAGTTAAAAAAAAAAAAATAACAAAGATATATGTCCTGAAGAAATTTGGTCAGGGCGTCGTTCAAATTTAAGATTTTTGAAAGTTTTTGGGTCTGTTGCTCTTGTTCACATACCAAAAGAAAAGAGGCACAAGCTGGATACAAAATCCATTGAATGTATTATGATGGGGTATAGTACTGAAAGTAAGGGGTATCGTTTATTCAATCCTGAGAATAATAGCATAATTGTAAGTCGGGATGTTGTGTTTTTGGAAGAAGGACGTGCTAACTTGGTTATATTAAGCGGAAAGCGAGACTGGTGTCTAAAGGATTCTCTCAGCGGGAGGGAATTGATTACAATGAAACTTTTGCACCTGTTGTTAGGTATGACTTTATCCGTTTTTTGCTGGCCTTGGGTGTAGAAAATGGCTTATATGTTCATCAAATGGATGCAGTATGTGCTTATTTAAATGGTACACTGAAGGAAACGGTATATATGCAATAACCAGGGATGTTTGATGATGGTTCCGGCAGAGTGTGTAAGCTGCATAAATCCATTTACGGCTTAAAACAGTCTGGTCGTGTTTGGAATGAAACCATCAACAAAGAGTTATTGAAGATGGGTCTTAAAAGAGGTGAGGTAGATCAGTGTGTTTACTATAAAGTAGTTGATGGTCATATGCTTTACGTGGCCATTTATGTTGATGACGTACTCATTTTTTCAAATAATTTGGAACGTCTTAAATTGGTTAAAGCCCAACTAGCCAACAAGTTTAAAATGAAAGACATGGGAGAAGTGTCGACAGTGTTAGGAATCAAAATTACAAGAAATAAAGATGCAATCAAAATTGACCAGCCACGATATTTTAGAGCGGTTCGAAATGAGTGATTGCAATCCAACTTCAACACCAATGGACTACAATCAAAAATTGTCAAATGACATGTGTCCCAAAACGGAGAAAGGTAAAGAAGAGATGGCAAATATCCCTTTTTTGCAAGCAATTGGTTGTTTGCTATTTGCTACACAAATTAGTCGACCGGATATTTATTATGCGGTTAATTGTTTAAGTCGTTTTGCAATTAATCCTGGTAAAGCTCATTGGGAAGCAGTCAAACGTATAATGCGTTATCTAAAAGGCACGATCAATAAAGGTATTGTTTACAGTAAAGAAAAACAGGATACTATAACTGGTTATTGTGATGCAGACTGGGCTGGAGATGTTGATGATCGTAAGTCTACATCTGGAAATGTTTTTGTATATCAGAATGGTGCTACATCTTGGTCAACAAAAAAACAAAAGGCTGTCGCATTGTCATCAACGGAAGCAGAATTTATGTCCCTAACTGTTGCGATTCAAGAATCAGTTTGGTTAAAACGATTAGAAGCTGAATTATTTCCAGGGAGAAACAAAAGCATGATATTATATTGCGACAATAAAGGGCCGTTACAAGTTGCTATTAATAATAATTACTCGACAAGGACAAAACACGTGGATATAAAATATCAAGTTTATTTGACAGAAAATTGATGAAAAGGAAGTAGTAATAAAATATATTAATACAAATGAGATGGTAGCTGACATATTCACAAAAGCAGTTACTATACAAAAAATTGAATACCTAACGAAGAGATTTGGTCTTTGCTGTAAGTCACATTTTTAATATACTATGCATATACGTGACTATCGTGAAGGGTATTTTAGATTCGGCCCAGCCGAATATACTACTTGTTTTTTTTTCAAACATTTCCATATGAAATTGCAAAAGATGTATTTTTTTCGGAATTTTGTATATACCTCAACCATATGTGAACCGATATTACTGAATTTCAATAGCAAACCCATGAATCGATGGGGTAAAAGAATGGTGAAAGAAAAGTTTCTAAGTCTAATGGTTTTCTCAGAAACGGTATTTCAACGCCGGACAGACGGACATCGCTTAATCGACTTTATAGGGTCGCGAAAAAAACTGTAGAAATTACAAATGGAATCACAAACTTATTTATACCCTTTAAATTTTTGTGAAGTTGTGAAACTAAATTTTGGTAAAAAAAAAATTTGTTTCAAAAAAAAGTTTTTTGGGTTTATCTTGCTAAATAAGCCTCCTATAAACAAATAATTTTGGTACCAAAAAAGATTATTTTTTAAGTTTTTTGGGTTTATCTCCCTAAATAAGCATTCTAGAGCAAAAAAAAAACCAAATTTGGGTACCAAAAAAAAATTTTTTCAAAAAAAAGTTTTTTTTTGGTTGATCTCGCTAAATAAGCCTCCTACAGTAAAATTAACGAAATTTTGGTACCAACAAAATAATTTTTTCAAAAAAAAGTTTTTTGGGTTTTACTCGTTAAATAAGCCTCCTAGAGCAAAAATAACCAAATTTTGGTACCAAAAAAAATTTTTTCCAAAAAAAAAGTTTTTGCGTTTATCTCCCTAAATAAGCCTCCTAGAGCAAAAATAACGAAATTTTGGTACTGTTTGGTCATAATAGCCAAATTAAGTAATAATAATATTAACTAAATAAATAAATAAATGAATAACATAACAAGAATATAAAACATATAATAAATTAGACATAAGCGGTTTTTAATTAAAATGAATTTGAATACCGTTCCTTATATACTTAGTTTTAAGCATTTTATATAAATAAAAAACACTTGCAAAGTAATTGTGAAGCAGACAAGTAGTGTTTTTATTATAACGAAAAGTGTTATTTTTCCACCGTGCCCTACAATTTGTTTAAGTTATAACTTAATTAACTTAATCTTGTTAACGAATTAGAAAGTGTTTAATTCGAATTTTCCTAAAAACTATTAGGAAAAAACATTTTGGCGCCCGAGCAGGGACAAGTGGATAAAGAAAAATTGATAAGCTAATTCAATTACATATAAGTTTTAATAATTTAATTTAAAACTTTAAAAACAATTTAAAAAACACTAAAGTGAAGTGCATAAATTTAAAATAATTGTGCATTATTTAATATAAAAATAGTTTTAAAAAAAAAACAAACAGTTTAATAAAACATAAAAGCAACGTTAACAAACACAAACAATTAAGAAACAATTTGTTGTTGAATTTAGATAAAGGTTGTTCTACATTCAAGGCAATTACAACAACCACATAAACAGCATTAATACCATCTGGGGACAATTCAATAAACTCACATCCAACAACAATTAAAAACTAATATTTTAAATTTTGTGATTTGTGAACAATTCTAGGAAAGCTTCACCAAATGCCAAGCTGCAATTGTATTCTTTGCAAAGCTGATCGCAACAAGGGGAGTAAATCAAGTTCCCAGGTAACAAGTGTAAAAAATATTTGTGTTAGCACCTTAAATTTGTAAATTATTCAAATTTAAGAGATTTTTGTAAATTATTCAAAAATTCTTTCCGCTTTGCAAGTCGAGCACAATAAATATTTTTTACAACTTGAATTTTGTGAAACAATTTTATTATTTTATAAATTATTTAAAATAAAAAATCCACCCTTAAAAGTGAAACTTTTCGTGAGTGTTAAAATTGATTTAACAACAAACATACATAATTTGTTCTCTTTATTATTGAGAATACCGTTTGTATTATTTCTTGTTTGCCGTCGGCATTTCAATTGCATTGAAATAAATTTTATTATATTAATAATAAAACATAAATATTCGCGTGTATTAATTTCCTTTATTGTAAATAAATTAATTAATACTATTTCTTGGTGTTTGTTATTCTTTTATTCTTTGTTTAAAAAATTTAATAAGATCAGTGTTTCAATTCCGTGTGTTCCTATACCACTTTTGTTAATTTATACATAAAAGCTTTTTACAGTGGAACCAATCACACTAGTATCGAAAGTTAATTTTCATACAAAAAATATATTTGTTAGTTTTGAAATTAACTTTTATCGATTATTCTTGGTAGAATTAATATTTTAATTCACCAAAGGCTTAAAGAAAGTGGTAGAACAAAAAATTAAATAAATTGTTTTTAATTTTGTGGAACAAACTGATAATTTTCAAATAGAAAGTAAAGGAATATTTGCCAAGAAATTTCCGAATATTTATTGCCGGTGAGAGAATAATACCTCATTTTATTATATTCGTTAAAAAGCACCAACTAAGTTCTGTTTATCTTCGATATTACCCAAATATATTTCCACCAATAAGTTAATTTGGTTTTTAATTAATTGATAATATTAATAATATGACGGGTAAAAGACAACAAGATTCTTCAAGCGTGGAAACGTTGGAGAAAATATAAAACAAGAAAGCAAAGGTTGTTAAAAATATAGAAAGAATTCGTCAATCCATTCGGGAAAAGACAATTTCTTTCAATCCAATTGAATTAGAATGTCGGTTGGACATCCTAAAAACTTATATCGACCAAGCCATGAAGTACCAATCGGAAGTTGATAGTATAGATCCCGATAATGATGACAGGGCTGAGCTTGAGGACATTTGTGTTACAACAAAATCGATGTTTTTAAGTCTCTTGTCTAAACATAGACAGCCAAGCATGCCTGAAACGTCTTTCAGTATTCAAGGTCATCATTCGAGACTTCCAAATATGAAGCTACCTAAATTTACTGGGAAATACGCGGAGTATAAAAACTTCATGAGTTTATTTGAAAACTTGGTCCATAACGATCCGACGTTGACAGATATCGAGAAATTTAATCATCTGATCTCATGTTTGTCCGATTCAGCTTTAGGAACTGTTAAAGCGTTTCAGATTTCAGAGGAAAATTATCCCAAAGCGTTAGCCAGTTTGAAGAAGGTTTATGACAACGAATGTCTGATATTTTTTGATAATATTGCCAAACTTTTTGATTTGCCACAAATTTCGAAACCTTCAGCTACTGCTTTGAGAAGCATGATAGATACTGTTTCTGCCATATACGACTCCTTGTTATCAATTGGGGATGACAAGAAAATAACTAATGCCATTCTAATACATTTAGTGATGTCAAAAGTAGATCCAGTGACCAAAACAAAATGGGAAGAACAGCTTGATTTCGAAAAGCTGCTATTATGGTCAGACTGTGAAGCCGCTTTGAACAAACGATACCAGCACATTTCTGCTGATGAAGCGTCGGGTTCAAGAGCGAGGTTTAATACAAATAATAAAAATAAAACTGACAATTCTACATATAAAAGTTTCCGAACATCACTAAATTGCACAAAATCTAAACAATCTGCTGACAAATGCTTATTCTGCAAATCAAATCAGCATGTAATAAACAATTGCCCTTCTTTTGCTGCTGAGGCTGTAAACAAACGATTCGATTTTATAAAATCAGTGCCAGCATGCATAAATTGTTTGAGAAAGGGACGTACAGTAGCTAGATGTACATTTGAAAAATGTAGGATATGTGGTGGTTCATATAATTCGTTGCTACATAAATATACAACAAGTTCTAGCAATGCGTTAAGAGACTACTCTGACCACTCCACTTCTCACGCTTCGGTGAACTATTCATCTTCAGATGAACAAATAATTCTCGCGACAGCTGTTGTCAGAGTAAGAAACAGTTCTGGTCAACTGATCCCGGCCAGAGCTCTTTTGGATTCCGGTTCTCAGCCAAATTTGATAACTGACGAGCTTGCTCAGCTACTGCGACTGAAAAGAGAAGGAGGCAGATTGAATTTAAATGGTATTAGCGAAACAAGTTCGGTGTCGAAATCGCGCGTTAGTTTAACTGTCACGTCGAGGGTTAACTCTACTCAATTCACATCTAAGTTTTGGGTATTGAGTTCTATAACAAATCTACAACCTGATCGTAAATTGAATACAACTCGCCTTAATATTCCTAAGAATATTGAAATGGCTGATCCTTGCTTTGACAAACCACAGAAAATTGACTTATTAATTGGTGCAGAAATTTTCTTTGAATTGTTGTGTGTTGGCCAAATTAAATCTGGCCCGAGCCTTCCAATACTCCAAAAAACTTCGCTTGGTTGGATTGTTACGGGAAAATACAATCAACCAAAGGGCTCACACACCAGTAAAGTTTTTCATTTAAGTACTTCGGTAGAAAATGAGAGCAATATCGACTCAATTGTTAAAAAGTTTTGGGAATTAGAGGAAATTCCTAATGAATCAGCAGTAATTTATTCTGAAGAACAGCAACAGTGTGAGGAAATCTTTAAGAATTCAGTACGACGTTTAACGTCAGGACGCTTTGAAGTGTCTTTGCCTTTCAAATCTGATGCAAAATTGTTGGGTTCATCTTTTGAAACTGCCAAAAGACGATTTCTTGCCTTAGAACGAAAACTTTCTAAGGACACTACTATGCGGCATATGTATCATGATTTTATGAAAGAGTATTTCAATTTGGGTCATATGTCGCTTCTAGACAAAATGCCAGATTTCCCTCACTATTTCATTCCACATCAATGTGTGTTGCGTCCTCAGAGTACGACTACGAAACTTCGAGTAGTCTTCGATGCTTCGTGTAGAACTTCTTCTCATGTAAGTCTAAATGATTTGCTGATGGTTGGCCCTACAGTTCAAGAAGAATTGTATTCTACACTTATCCGTTTTCGATTCCATAAATATGCAACCACTGCAGATATTGAGAAAATGTATCGTCAAATCTTAGTTGGCGATAACTATAGAAATTATCAATTGATCCTTTAGCGCGAGAATCCATCTGATGAATTAAAAGTGTTTCGACTGAACACTGTTACTTATGGCACGGCTTCTGCTCCATTTTTGGCTATCAGATGTTTGATTCATTTAAGCGATTTATACAAAGAGACTTTGCCTGTTGGTGCAAAAGTTGTTCGCAGTGATTTCTACGTTGATGATTTGCTTACCGGGGCTGAAAGCTGCCAAGAACTTGAAATCATTCGTAGTCAGGCCACTGAAATTTTAAGTTCAGCTGGTTTTAATCTAACGAAATGGGTTTCAAATCATCCAAAATTTATGAGTAATGTAAAAAATGAGAAACTGTTACAAAGTGATTCCGACTCAGCTAAAGCACTTGGTATACATTGGGTTCCGAAGAATGATACATTTATATTTCATTTGGACGACAATTTTCAGGATTTAAAAGCCACTAAGAGAAACATATTGTCAGTTTCTTCTCGTTTGTTTGATCCTCTCGGACTGTTGTGCCCAACTGTAACAAAATCCAAAATATTACTTCAAGAACTTTGGATTCAAAAACTTGACTGGGATGAATCGATTCCCATGAGACTAAATACTTCATGGGACAATTTCAAATCTAATTTGCTGGAAATTGATTCGATTTCAATCCCAAGATTCGTCCACACAACATCAGCGGCGAACATTCAGATTCATGGGTTTGCTGATGCATCAATTCGAGCGTATGGGTGCTGCTTATACATAAGAAGCTCCGCATCAAGTGCAATTGTTTCGAGACTACTAACTGCTAAATCTAAAGTTGCTCCGCTCAAGACAAAATCTCTTCCGAGACTTGAGCTATGTGCTGCACACCTTCTGGCTAAGTTGTGGAATCGAATTAAGTTAATGATTAGCTTTGATGTTGAGAGCGTTCATTTCTGGACTGATTCAGAAATAACCCTTCATTGGATTAAGACACATCCGTCCTCTCTCAATACTTTTGTCTCAAATCGGGTCGCTGAGATTCAGGAGTGGTCTGAACAAGTTTCATGGCGCCATGTACCTACAAAACAGAATCCAGCAGACATCGTTTCAAGAGGATGCGATGTGCAGGAACTGAAAAGTTCAATTTGGTTTGAAGGACCGTCGTTTTTGTTAAGCGACTGTTCAAATTGGCCTGTTAACGAACACTTCGAGTTAACAGAGAACCAAAAATTATTGGAAACAAGAAAGACTCACGTATTTCTTGCAGTAGAGGATCCGCAAAATTGTTTGTTGGATCTGGTCGGAAAGATTTCTTCGTACAAAAGGTTACTGCGAGTAACTGCCTTTGTACTAAGATTTGTTGACGTTCTTAAAAAACGTAACATAAACAGAGAGATAGTACCTACTGCCACAGAATTAAAATGGTCATTCTATCGGCTCATAGAAGCGATCCAGAAAGCTAATTTTCCTGAGGAGATTTCTAAGTTACAGAAATCTCTAGTCTTGCCGTCAAATATGCAAAAATTGACTCCATTTATTCATGCGTTTGATGAAGAGAAACGCTCGTTTTCACTATTGAGGGTAGGTGGGAGACTGCGTAACGCAGATGTGAAATATGACACAAAATTCCCACTTTTATTGCCGAAAAGAAATAGCTTTGTCACACTTTATTTGCGTAATCTGCATTTCGAAAATTGCCACGCTGGCACGAAAACGCTTGTTGCTCTTTCGCGTGAGCATATTTGGCTCATTAATGCGAAAGAAGAGTGCAGCAGAATCGTTCGCAAGTGTGTACACTGCTTCCGCTATAAGCCTAAGCTTATGTCCCAAATAATGGGCAACTTACCCGCTAGTCGAGTGAGGGCTGCTCGACCATTCCTAACGGTCGGAGTAGATTTTTGTGGTCCCGTTAACGTTTCATTGAGAATACGTGGTAGACCACCCATAAAAATGTATATAGCGGTTTTCGTGTGTTTCACTTCTAAGGCGGTACATTTAGAATTAGTGTCTGATCTGTCGACTGATGCTTTTCTTTTATCTTTTAAAAGGTTTGCTGCCAGGAGAGGACTCCCAGCCAAAGTATGGTGCGACAACGGCACGAACTTCGTCGGAGCGAGTCGCGTTCTGAAGGAACATCAAGCGCTTGTCGACAAGTAGAGGCGGTGCTCAACAGTCGGCCAATAGCACCGCTGTCTCCAGACCCGAACGACGGAGAAGCACTAACCCCAGCGCATCTGCTAATAGGGGTGGGTCTGCGTTCGCAGCAGCAAGGATTCGCAGAAGACGTGACCGCCAGAGGGCTGACATTATGCAAGCGATGGCGTCTGCTCTGCAATCTCAAGCAGACATTCTGGCAAGCTTGGTCTCGCGACTACATCCTCGGCCTACAATCCAAGGCCAAGTGGTACGACCCAATGCCCAATCTAGAAGTCGGGCAGGTCGTGATAGTCCACGAAGACAATTGCCCGCCACACCATTGGGTGACCGGGAGAGTCGTTCGCGTCCAAGAAGGAGGAGACGGCAAGGTCAGGGTGGCGGAGGTCCGGACCAAAAGCGGCGTTCTTAAGCGCCCGGTACAAAAATTGGCTCCACTGCCTGTAGATTGAAGACGTACAGTCCTTCAATGGGGCCGGAATGTTTGGTCATAATAGCCAAATTAAGTAATAATAATATTAACTAAATAAATAAATAAATGAATAACATAACAAGAATATAAAACATATAATAAATTAGACATAAGCGGTTTTTAATTAAAATGAATTTGAATACCGTTCCTTATATACTTAGTTTTAAGAATTTTATATAAATAAAAAACACTTGCAAAGTAATTGTGAAGCAGACAAGTAGTGTTTTTATTATAACGAAAAGTGTTATTTTTCCACCGTGCCCTACAATTTGTTTAAGTTATAACTTAATTAACTTAATCTTGTTAACGAATTAGAAAGTGTTTAATTCGAATTTTCCTAAAAACTATTAGGAAAAAACAGGTACCAACAAATTTTTTTTCTCGCTAAATAAGCCTTCTGGAGCAAAAATGTGAAATAAAAAAAAATAAAAAAAATTGTGTACATATATTTTTATAGGATGTAGTATCCTGGTGAAGAACTCTGACAGACTAACAAACATATATATACGATTATTATAATTACAAAATTACAAACTACTGGATTTAAAACTAATATTAAAAACCAGGTATAAAAATAACCATACAAACCATTTACATTGAAACTAACAACATCATACAAGTATTTCATTTCATTTGCAGCTGCGTTGGTAAATTAGATTTGTTCCAAGCACTTAATTTTTGTCAGTGTGTTTTTTAAATTAAATTATTCAGGCCTGTTCTGAAAAACACAAATCGCCAAAATTTTGCGTTTTCGATTTGAAAATGCCAAATAGGTGTTCTGAGAAACGTATAACGCAAGAAGTATACATGCATGTTCTGAAAAACGCAAATCGCTTAAATTTATCGTTTTCGATTTGAAAACGCCAAATAGGTATTCTGAGAAACGTATAACGCAAGAAATATGGCTTTGCGATTTGAAATCGCCAAATAGGTGTTCCGAAAAACGCATATCGCTTAAAATTGGCGACTTCAACTCGTATGTGTATATTGAAGCGAACTGATTGAATTTGCTAAAACTGAACTCGGAAAAGTCATTAAAATTATTCACAATTAAAATTTAATATGTTTTCTTTTTATTTCAATAAAAAGTTGAAAGTATTTTTCATATTTTCAATTAAAAAATTTTTCTATTTGTTGTCAAATTTTTTTTCCGTTTTATATAACTACCTCATACATACATATATACGTATGTAAAACACATGTTTTATTTTTTCGGAAAAAACTCCGAAACGCCAGTAAAACGCGTGTTCCTTAGAACACCTAAAAATCAATTAAACGTTTTTCAGAACGCCTTGCGGTTTCAAAACGCGCGTTTCTGGGAATATGGCTGATTATTTTTTAATTTTTCAATGTGATATTTTAAGAATTTTTCTTTGTGTATTAATTAAGAATTTTTCTTTGCGTATGGATTTTTTGTATTTAGGAGTTTTTTGACAATAATTTACCAAATTAAATTTTTAATAACAAACAATTAAGTTTTCTATTCACTATTTTAGCTTCTAACATTGATACCAATAAAAAAATTATAAACAGCTTGTTTTCTATGTTTCCCAGCTATCTATATGTCGACAAAAAAACAATTAAACAATTTATAATTGTATAAAATATACTTTATGAAATTATGAAAAACGCGGGAAAATTATATACGAACGCGGGAATCAACACAATAAGAAAAAATTTGAATTTGATTATGGTAAAAACGTGGCAAGCAAAAAATATTCACCTGTGCTGTCAAGTTCACCTAATATTGAATTCGCTTTGGTTCTTGTTCACTCAGCCAAATGTGTTCTGTCAATATTTTAACGTAAAGTAGGTACTTTCAAAGTATATTTAACAAAGTAGCCGCTTCGCTACGATAACAACAACGTCGAAAAATTTTGCATGTATTTTGTTTTTGCATTTAAACCGAAATGTCAAAAGTAAGCGACAGAAAAAAGAAGAAAAAAGTGGAAAAAAGGAAAACAAAAGTACATCACGTACTTTAAAGTTAGTTGAATTTTGTGAATTAAAAGTTAAATTAAAAGAACTTAGTTGTTAGAAAATGATAAGCAAGGTGCTTTACTTAATGCCAAGTCAGTATTAAGTGTATCCTGCTGATAACCACGACGAATTCGCCTTGCTCTTGACGTTGCAGGAAAATAAACGAAAAACAGTTTCTTACAAATGTACTTTTAGAATTTTTAACCAACTTTTTTTTATATATTTAATTGCATTTATGTCTATTTTATTTTCGTAGTGTATAAACTAGAGTTAAAGGCAAGATGGAACAGGATGAGGAGGACATTACATCTTCTCTGGCTGCTATGAACTTAACTATTGGAGATCAGATTGCTGAACTAAGCAAACGTCTTAATAACATTAATGAGGAGTTACAACAACAAGTTCGAGATAAATATGGTGCAGGCTACACATGCTGGCCGTTTTGATGCGGCTTTAAATACACTAGCTGATGATGTTGGGCTTATACGCAATGCCAGTTATCGTATTAAACACCAAATCGACCAACAATATGAAAATATTAGTAACCAGTCAAAAGTTTTAGCACGTTTACAGGAACTATCACATATATTGAGATGTTCGAAAACATTGCTCACTTTAACGTCCAAATTAAGGAACACGAAAGATGTTCTTAAACAAGCCGAATTACATTATGAATTAAATGCACTAATTGAGGATTCGGATTTGAAAAAAATTGAATTTGTTCAGGGTGCCAGATCATATGTGATAAATTCCGGCCAACGAATACGTAATTTGACACAAATGCAATTGGTGACAGGATTAAAAGAGAGAAATCAGGCGCAGATTTGCAATGCATTGAAAGTAAGTTATGCATTGAAAGTAAGAAAGTAATAATACAAAAGTTCAAAAACTATCTTTTTAGATTTTTATAAATTTCAACGATTTGGAAAAATCTCTGAGCAATCTTATCAAAACTTTCGTTTCTGATATGGAGCAATCGCTGAAGGAATGTTTCGCTGGTAACGATATATCCATTTTAAATAAAAGTGATGCAAGTAAGTTCGTAACTTCGTTAAAATCTACTGCATTGAAAGGACCTGGTAAAACACCCCAATTGACAACAACTCAAAACTTTCGAGCTAAATTTTGGAAGTCACTTCATTGGCTATTGTATGATGAACTTTATGAATATTGTACACAAATTCAACTCCTAAGAAATTCCTTGGAAGAAGTACAGCAGTTTGGAACTGCAGCATCTGATGCGGGTCAAATTGTAAGCAAAAATTTTTGGCTAGCTGTTCAGAGTCTGCTTAGAAAAGCATTTAAGGAGTGCCCTCCTCATATAACTCAGACTTTACAAGAAGGCTTATCTAAGCTATTGAGTTCTGTTCGAGGCTGGACCGGAGCTACAGTCTCCACACACCACTCTCAATTGGTCAAATGAGCATTTGATTGAGTGGCTTGAGGGGCATACAAATGAACGCGAAAAGTTGGAATTAATTTCGGGAGCTTTGCAGCGTTACAGAGATGGTGTAAGACGTAGAAAGAGTGAGCAATATGATGATTAAAATAATAAAAATAATAAACGGAAATACTACGATATTCGTTAGGAAATTTAAATATGAAAGTTTTTTTTTACAATTAATATGTATTATTATTAAAAAAAAACAATAACAAGAAACAAGTTAGGACATTTAAATCTAAATTTTTTATAATTAATATGTATATATAATCATGAAGAGAAAGCGTAACCACTACATTCAGTCATTTATGTAACCACTACATTCAGCCAAATGCAGTCTTTTGAAATGTACTTGTCTTCAAACTATAAAGAAATAAGAAATAAGTTAAAAGCTGTATTTAAATAGTTAATTATTTTATACTTATCTTTGGACTTCTCATGAATGGGAACTTTCGTCTCAACAACTTAAGTGGCTGTCCTTGCAACAACATCACAACAACACAATCTGAATTCATATTCTTCATGCCGAACGACGGTGCTCCCATATTCGGATTTATGTTTTCAGACCTAAAAGAATAACTATGTATGTAATTATTAACTCGGTTAGTATCATTAGTTAAAAAAAAATTGTATCAAAGTGTTACATATGTATGTACGTACATACATATAAATTAAAATCAAACAAACATTTAATTTAATGTACAAAATGTTGTACTCTGTGGCACATTGCCACAGAGTAGAACATCTATGACAGAGTACATTGTGGCCTAATGTCAAACACCAACACAATTTCATTATATATTTATTTTAGCATCTAATAATGCCGGTAAATAACATTAAACATCGTAAATAACATTAAACATCGTAAAAGTATACATGATATGATAATAAAACTATATTAGTTTCCAAAAAAAACACAGTTTTGTGAAACAAAAAAATTTTGGCCTAAATCTAGTTGGCCAACGCAGCTCCAAATGAAATCAAAAGTACATAATGGTTATATGCATAGGATTTTCTCCTGTATGGTATAAGAGATGTATGTATGAAAACTTCTTCGCTCCATAACTGGAAACTAAGCGTTTTCGCCAATATTGTCCTTTAACATTTTCTTATTACATATTTTTCTATTTTCTATAGCCCTATGAACTTTTTATTTAATTTGCAGCTGCGTTGGTAAACTAGATTTGTATATTTGTCACTATAAAAAAGATTACTTACTGTGCAAAAGAACACATTTGTGGCAACTTTTCAATAAATGGTTCAGCATTTGGAAGGATGTGGAAGCGTCCTCCAAGATGTTTAATGTTGGAAGGCAAAAAATGATTTGAGCAAATCCTTGCAGAAGCTGTAAATTCAACCCCACAAATTTCACTCCACTTTTTTCTCATCACCACATCTTTTGGGATACGAAACATAGTTCCGTCTCTCCTTTTGCACACAGCACAAATGGACATTTTTATTATTGTTTTGAAAAAAACACAATGAAAAACTTTTTACAAATTTTAATTTCACTTTTCACAAATTTTAACCACAAAAAGACTTGTCTTTTTGCAATTAATTTTGGCGCGTGCAAAATTGTAAAGAAAACAACAATGTAAACAAACAAGAATATAAACAACTTTTGACAATTTGGCTATACCAGATGAGTAACGGTTCGACTGACGAGGTTACCTTATTAAGTGTATCCTGGGTACTTTGTGTTGTAAAATTGCAACTTGATTTATTTTTTTGTTAAATTCTGAGATTTATACGGCAAACATATCTAAGCTTATGTTTTCTGTTCACCATGTCTTTTCATTGGTGTGATAATTTACATACGGCTGTTTTTAGTCCTCGTGATTATCAAGTCGAACTTTTAGCTGCCACTTTTGAACGCAACACTATGATATGTTTGGGACATAAGTCTTTCAAAGAGTTCATCTCTCTTAAGCTACTACAGGAATTGGGAAGTAAAACGCGACCGCATAAGCCAGGTTTGAACTTGAGCCAGACGAATATATTTTTTTAGTCCTCATGATTATCAAGTCGAACTTTTAGCTGCCACTTTTGAACGCAACACTATGATATGTTTGGGACATAAGTCTTTCAAAGAGTTCATCTCTCTTAAGCTACTACAGGAATTGGGAAGTAAAACGCGACCGCATAAGCCAGGTTTGAACTTGAGCCAGACGAATATATTTTTTTAGTCCTCGTGATTATCAAGTCGAACTTTTAGCTGCCACTTTTGAACGCAACACTATGATATGTTTGGGACATAAGTCTTTCAAAGAGTTCATCTCTCTTAAGCTACTACAGGAATTGGGAAGTAAAACGCGACCGCATAAGCCAGGTTTGAACTTGAGCCAGACGAATATATTTTAATATTAGATATGTTTATTTATTCTATTCTTGCTGCTAAATATTTTCGATATGTTGGTATTTATAAAAAATTTAACAATACTTGTTTTCAATATTTTTCTAACAATTATTTAACATCCTCAGGAAAATAAAATAATTAATTAACTTTATTTTCCTGAGAATGCTAAGAAATTGTTAGCGATATATTGCAAATAAAAATTATAAACAGCTTGTTTTCTATGTTTCCCATCTATCTATATGTCGACATTTCATAGGAGCTACCCCAATCATCAGACTTTAGAAATTTTTGAACGATATTCCCAAGCATTCAACTTTGTATCCCAACAATTTAAATAAATTGTTGAGAATTTAAAAAGAAAAATGCTCAATATCTGTCAAAACACAAAAACAAGCTTTTTCATTTATAAACGTCTCTAACATTCTTTACAGCTAAAAATTTTATTTTTAATAACATTTTAATTTTCCAGACGATGATAACAAATTGTTATCGATAATAAATACTGTTAAACTTTTATATAAAACTAAAACGATCTTTAGCTGCAAAAATAAGAATTGATTACTTAAACAAGTTCAAATTACTAAATATTAAATAAATACTTTTTTGCCAATTTTTCACTGATTAATGATTTTCATATTTTCAATTTTATTTACCTTTTTTTTAATTTATATTATTATTGTAATCTAAAGAACTTCAAAAATAATTATTTTTTTTTACAAAATATGGAAACAATGTTTTCCGAGGAGTTCTCCAATGACGACATCTACAAAAGAACATTGTATGTTTAAATTATTGTGGCACTTTCTAAAAATGAAATGTTTTATTTACCTTAAGCAGTTGCATATCAAAAGGAGTTTGGAAATGTTTCCAATATTTGTTAAATACGTTTACCGCGTTTATAGTTTTGTTAGCATTTTCAAAACAGTTACATCCAATTATTGAATACAAATAACAGCAATCATGTTCCTTATTCATATTAGCTAGCTCATTTACCAAGTTTCCAATATTGTAATACGTATCGAGAAGATACAATTCTTCAATAGAAAATGCAGTGACTAAATAATAAATTGTTAAATCTTTGAATTCCTTTATTGAACATAAGTTTGAAAATTCTACACATTCTTCAAAAATTATAATTTTTTTGCAGCAATTTAAGTACTTCGAACTGCTCAATATTTGCCAAGAATTGACTAATATCACATAAGTTAAGCCATCTTCAGGTAAACAAAACTTTGAAACTTGCGGCTCAGAATTCTGAAAATTATTTGAATTTAGTCTTAAACATTTGATTTTCATAAAATCACATAATCCTTGTAGCATATTTAAAACATTTGGGTTTTTAGCAATTATAATGCAAGATTGAGCGCTTGATTTTGTTAAATCAGTGAGAAAGTACTGCACAAATTCTAACTTACTAGAGTCAAATGAAGCCATTTCCGTCCAATCAGGTAAGATTGATATTAAGTGTCGCAATAATTCATTCGTGGTAATTTTATGGTTTATCAGTGATGGGTGATTACAAACCAGTTTTAACACAAGTTCCACTTCAAGACTTTCAATATCATCATATTTTCTAAAGGAAAGGTATTCCAATACTTTTTGGAAAAGAAATTGTTGCAATTCTGAAGGCTTTAAAAAACATATGAACTCATTAAAGTGTTTAGTTTTTAAAGGTGTTGGTGCTAAATTAAGTTCATTTCCTTTATCTTTTAAAGATTGATGTTGCATTTTTCTTACTCTGTCTTCGAAATCAAATTTTGCTTTTCCAATTGCTGGTTCACCAGCTGTTAGCTTTGGAGATTTCAACACCAAAACAGGTTTAAATTTAAAATACCCTTTTGGTTTATTTGCTTCTTTCGATTTATTTTTTACAAATGCCCACTCATCCTTGGCAAAGTTTTCAGCTTGCATTTTACGGAGATTTTCCAGTTCTTCATAATTTTGAATTTCATTTTGAATTTCAATTTCTTTTCCTGATATTACCATCTGAAAGTCCGGTACTAGTTCATTTATATCAACTTTTGCTAAACAGCCTATATATCTTCCTGTTTCATCCTTTAAAGTTGCTTTTAGATTAATATTATCCACTTCTAATGATCCATCCCCTTTCCAAATTTTATGTATTCTGGTAGAAACGTCGCGCCATACCACATTAAATATTCTTTTGTTTTTATTACGATTCCTAGATTTAGAAGTCCTTGATCCCCAGTCATACTGTTCCTCGGCATCTGAACAATTGTTATGTTCGTCTAATCGCCTCGCTTTATTCAAAACTGAGGGTGCCTTAGAACGTCTCATGATATGTATCTTTACAATGTACACAAGCGCGGGCTTAGTTTAAAAAAATTATTAGCGAGTCGAAAGAATCATATAACCAACACAAAATGAGACAATAATGTATTCGATTTGGAAACAAAAACAATAATAATTTCGCTTGAGCAGATCCCCTGCCAAGGCGAATTAATATAAATTCAAAAATTCGCCCAAGGCGAATGTCAAGTTTTGTTTGCCTCAAGGCAAGGCGAATTCATTACCAGGTGAACTTAACAGCACAGGTGATTATTTTTTGCTTCTCGCGTTTTTTCCAATGAGACTGTCAAATTTTGTTTCTTTTGTTTACAAACTTTTTCGCGCCATTTTAATCTGAAGGTTTTTTTTGCATGATATAGTGCAATTTCAAGAAATTTGTGTGAATTTACAAGTGAAAAACTAATATAATCTGTGATTTTAATTACAAACAATTATAAAAGCTTATATTTAACGTTTATATAAAATTTTTTCTCTGCTGAGCAATCTTAGGCGAATTTAGATTATGACATTCACGATGTGTTTTACAATAACAAAATACATTGTACTGAATTCGCCTTTCCGCTTACACTCACCTGTATAAAGACGCCTTGCCTCAAGGCGACTTTATACAGGTCAAGGCGAATTCATTATTAGGTGGATGCATCGGCGAATTCGTTTAATATGGCGGCACTTTCGCTGTCAAGTTTTGTTTACCTTTTCGTCGCCATTTAAGTTTTTGTACATGTTCTTTATCAACTACTTTTGACAGCTTAAGTGTGAATTCGCCTTTTTACACAAACAATACCTGTTGTTTTCTTTATTGTTGTATTGTTGTAGCGAAGCGGCTACCTTGTTTTTTGTATCATGATACAGGTGAGTGCAAGCGGAAAGGCGAATTCAGTACTATGTATTTTGTCAAGGCGAATTAATTATTAGGTGGATGCATCGGCGAATTCAGGCGAATTCGATTAATATGGCGGCACTTTCTCTGTCAAGTTTTGTTTACCTTTTTCGGCGCCATTTAAATTTTTGTACATGTTCGTTATCAACTACTTTTGACAGCTTAAGTGTGAATTCGCCTTTTTACACAAACAAAATACCTGTTGTTTTTTTTATTGTTGTATTGTTGTAGCGAAGCGGTTACCTTGTTTTTTGTATCATGGTATTTTGTTATTGTAAAACATATCGTGAACAAGGCGAATTAATTATTAGGTGGATGCATTGGCGAATTCAGGCGAATTCGATTAATATGGCGGCACTTTCGCTGTCAAGTTTTGTTTGCCTTTTTCGGCGCCATTTAAATTTTTGTACATGTTCGCTATCAACTACTTTTGACAGCTCAAGAGTGAATTCGCCTTTTTACACAAACAAAATACCTGTTGTTCTTTTTATTGTTGTATTGTTGTAGCGAAGCGGCTACCTTGTTTTTTGTATCATGATCGTGAATATCATAATTTAAATTCGCCTAAAGGCACCCACAGACGATATGTTTTTACGTCTGTTTTTTAAAATGTAATTCCTCATGTATTTTCTCATGTCTTTCACAATTTTTCATATTTACAGACGGTTTTAAAATTTGCTCACAAACGTACATGTACATTTACGTCCGACGTTGTATATGCTTTTTATTATTATAAAATATAATTATTTAAAACGTATTAAAATATTATTGCATCAAAATTTCCTCAAGCCGACTACTTATAACGTCCAAAAACGGCGGCTGAATTGTTCGCAAGGCATAGAGTTGTAATGTCAGATGTTTAAACATAAAAAAATAGAACAGGCTCTATTTAAAATTTTGTCAGACGACTTTGCTCATGTTTTTTTACAGACGCAATGTTTTTGAAGTAACAGACGACATGTAGGTATTTTACATTGTGAAAAATGACATCTACATTGTTAAAAACATATCGTGTGTTATCTGCTTAAGATTGCTCAGCAGAGAAAAAATTTTATATAAACGTTAAATATAAGCTTTTATAATTTTTTGTAATTAAAATCACAGATTATATTAGTTTTTCACTTTTAAATTCACACAAATTTCTTGAAATTGCCCTAAATCATGGAAAAAAAACCTTCAGATTAAAATGGCGCGATAGTTTGTAAACAAAAGAAACAAAATTTGACAGTATCATTGGAAAAAACGCGAGAAGCAAAAAATAATCACCTGTGCTGTTAAGTTCACCTGGTAATGAATTCGCCTTGGTTTGCCTTTTTCGGCGCCATTTAAATTTTTGTACATCAAGGCGAATTCATTATTAGGTGGATGCATCGGCGAATTCAAGCGAATTCGGTTAATATGGCGGCACCTTCGCAGTCAAGTTTTGTTTACCTTTTTCGGCGCCATTTAAATTTTTGTACATGTCTTTAGCAACTACTTTTGACAGCGTAAGTGTGAATTCGCCTTTTTACACAAACAAAATACCTGTTGTTTTTTTTATTGTTGTATTGTTGTAGCGAAGCGGCTACCTTGTTTTTTGTGTCATGTTTGTACATGTTCGCTATCAAGGCGAATTCATTATTAGGTGGATGCCATGATACAAAAAACAAGGTAGCCGCTTCGCTACAACAATACAACAATTAAAAAAACAACAGGTATTTTGTTTGTGTAAAAGGCGAATTCACACTTAAGCTGTCAAAAGTATTTGATAAAGAACATGTAAAAAAATTTAAATGGCGCCGAAAAAGGTAAACAAAACTTGACAGCGAAAGTGCCGCCATATTAACCGAATTCGCCTGAATTCGCCGATGCATCCACCTAATAATTAACTTGCCTTGGTGGATGCATGGTACAATAATATAACAGGTAAAAGCGGAACTACAACAAGCCAACAATAAAAAAAACAACATGGCTTTTTATTGTTGCTTTATGATTATAACTGTCAAAAAACACAAAAGAAAATAAAAAAACAAACGTACATACATATATTTTTATTCGTGTCTTTATTTTACAAATAATTTTTCAATAAGTTTTTGCATTTAAAAGTCGTAAAATAAATTAAATATATAAATAAAGATCAAGAAAAAGCTGTCTGTTGTGTTTGAAGCTGTTTTTGCGTTTGAAAATTATTATTGGAACATTTTTTTTTCAAAAAGTTTTTCAATTTGTAAACAATAATAAAAACTGTGTGTGTATGTGTGCACTTTTGATAGTTATCATCACAGAAAAAAAATGTCGGCCACAGTTGCGACACTACCTATATATTATATTGTACCATGAATTTATAATTGTATAAAATATACTTTATGAAATTATGAAAAACGCGGAAAATTATATACGAACGCGGGAATCAAAACAATAAGAAAAAATTTGAATTTGATTATGGTGAAAATGTGGCAAGCAAGGTGCATTAACGTATACACGGTGGCAGCATTAGAGCAAAATTACAACAATACAACAAAAACAGGCATGTGGTAAGCTATGTTTATCAAAAATATTTGTAACTATTTTCACAATTATAAACTATGAATGTACCTTTTCATAATTATAAATTATATTTATTTGAATCATCTTTATGTTCACAAAATAATTTATATATGTTTAATTCAGAATACAACACTAATCTCACTTACAAAAATGTAAACAATACATTTGACGTAAATAGCTTCCTATATTGCCATTAGCAAAATTGTCACATGCCGTAGTGCTGCCACCGTGTATACATTAATGCACCTTGGTGGCAAGCAAGGCGAATTCATTACCAGGTGAACTTAACAGCACAGGTGATTATTTTTTGCTTCTCGCGTTTTTTCCAATGAGACTGTCAAATTTTGTTTCTTTTGTTTACAAACTTTTTCGCGCCATTTTAATCTGAAGGTTTTTTTGCATGATTTAGTGCAATTTCAAGAAATTTAAATTTAAATTTAAAAGTGAAAAACTAATATAATCTGTGATTTTAATTACAAACAATTATAAAAGCTTATATTTAACGTTTATATAAAATTTTTTCTCTGCTGAGCAATCTTAGGCGAATTTAGATTATGACATTCACGATGTGTTTTACAATAACAAAATACATAGCACTGAATTCGCTTTTCCGCTTGCATTCACCCAAGGCGTCTTTATACAGGTGAGTGCAAGCGGAAAGGCGAATTCAGTACAATGTATTTTGTTATTGTAAAACACATCGTGAATGTCATAATCTAAATTCGCCTAAGATTGCTCAGCAGAGAAAAAATTTTATATAAACGTTAAATATAAGCTTTTATAATTGTTTGTAATTAAAATCACAGATTATATTAGTTTTTCACTTGTAAATTCACACAAATTTCTTGAAATTGCACTATATCATGCAAAAAAACCTTCAGATTAAAATGGCGCGAAAAAGTTTGTAAACAAAAGAAACAAAATTTGACAGTCTCATTGGAAAAAACGCGAGAAGCAAAAAATAATCACCTGTGCTGTTAAGTTCACCTGGTAATGAATTCGCCTTGCATTCACCTGTATAACTTAATGTTTACACACGCAAGTGCAAGTGCAAAAAACCCAATACATTACCATTTTTTTACTAATACATACACACACCTGCAAGTAGTAGCCTCACTTGCAACTGATTTTGGTTGGCAGTGATTTTTTCACTTGCATGCAAGCAGAAACAAACAGTGTTGCCCATAGATATTTCATTTTCACTTTAATAGGTATTTTTCAATGAAAAAATTTTAAAATTTTAATATTTTTAGTTATATGCCGAAAACATAATATAAAAATACAAAAATAAATAAACATCTATAACTTATTTTTTCTTTGGATTACAAATTTATTATTTATATTGTGAAAAATTTATGTACTTAATATAATTCCCCTGTAATATTGCTAGGCTAAAACTTTGGCAGCACAGACATCAAAAGCGCATGTAGTACAAAGGCGTACAACGTTTGTCTTCGACGACATTTTGAAAATGAACTTGCACTTGCGTGTGTAAACAATCGTGCAAATTGCAAGTGTTTTTATTATTTTTTTCGATGTATTGGTTGTTAATATGTACACACTACTTGTAACAAGTTACTTGCACGTGTAAACTTAGTGTAAAGTCGCCTTGGTGGCAAGCAAAAAATAATCACCTAATATTGAATTCGCCTTGGTTCTTGTTCACTCAGCCAAATGTGTTCTGTCAATATTTTAACGTAAAGTGTTGGAAATTGCAACTTGATTTATTTTTTTGTTAAATTCTGAGATTTATACAACAAACTTATCTAAGCTTAAGTTTTCTGTTCACCATGTCTTTTCATTGGTGTGATAATTTACATACGGCTGTTTTTAGTCCTCGTGATTATCAAGTCGAACTTTTAGCTGCCGCTTTTGAACGCAACACTATGATATGTTTGGGGCATAAGTCTTCCAAAGAGTTCATCTCTCTTAAGCTACTACAGGAATTGGGAAGTAAAACGCGTCCGCATAAGACAGAAATAAGTATTTACTTAAGCTTTTCTAATACACCAGCAATGTTCAACATGTTGAAGAATTTAACCGACTTAAGAGTGTACCAGCACTCTATTTCAGCCCGCATTACTGATATACCACAAGACTGTAATGTTTATATGCTGCATCCAAAAATATGTTTGCAGTTGCTTCTAGAGGATAAAATTAAAATAGAAAATACTAATTTGTTGGTTATAGAGGATATCCACCATGATGATTTTCATAGTGATATTGTAGCAATTTTTAAAAATATTTATAAACGAGAGCACAAAAAGAAAATGCCAAAGGTATTAGGCCTGGCTGGACCGTTGCATAGCGCAAGTTGTTCTTTAGCTGAACTAGCCGCTATGTTGAATGCTTTGGAAAATACAGTGCAATGCAAAACGGAAACGGCAAGTGATATAGTTACAGTCTTACGGTAAGTATTACTTTGTGTTTACCCTTATACATATTTGCATACACATAGAACGCACGCACATAAGTAAATAACTATTTATTACGTATTTTAAAATTATATGCATTACGCCTTATGTATGTTCAATAACAGTATTAAAAAATACAAAATTAACGGCAAATCACTAGGATATTGTTTTGGCGAACGGGAAGATTTTCGCGTTGTTGAACAAATAAAGTTTCGATTATCTTATATTTTTTGTTTGCAAAATTGGCATAAATCTAGTTTACTAACGCAGCTCCAAATAAAATAAAAGATACATAGAGTGGTAGAAAATTGAAATATAATAAGGAAATGTAAAATGACAATATTAGCGGAAACGCTCAAATCCGGCTTTCGCTAAGGATTCTTTATTTTTAATTACAACAATAATTATTATTACTTTTTCCTGTCTTCTTTCATCAAGAGCTTTTGATTAGCTTTTATTTTGCAACGAACACAAAAAAATAATAATAAAAATAGTGTTGACACCTAGGTCAACATATTATTTTATTACATTTATTACATTTTAATTTATTACATTTGTTACATTTATTGACATATTAATTATTACATTTTGCTTGTCACTGTTGCAACCTGCATTTGAGGTATTACTAAATTCCGCAACTCTTGCAGTTATTTAACAATTAGGGCATTGATCGCTTGACTTCCGCATTAACCAAGAAAAATGCTAAATTGCAGAAAACACAATTATTGTTGAATCATTCCGTATTAAATTTCTTTTGTATTTACTTAATTAATTGTATAAAAACAATTGAACAAATAAATTATTAAGTCAGTAATAAAACCCAATTTAAGGTGTAATCATTGCTAACATTGGGTTCTTCAGGTTAAAGTGCTTGAAGGACATTAGACAAATAAAATAGGTTTAATACAAGTTCATGTGCTTGTGTTGAAACTTATTGTCAAACTCAACATTTGGTGACCCCAGAAGTTTTTAGGTGTTATAAGTTTCCTCCAACAGTGGTAAGGAACCTTTTAACGATAAAAACGGATCGCGCAGCACTTATCAAACATCGGAAAACATCCATCTAATTGTGGAAGCGTTGTGCAAAACTATAAAGGATAGACACACCCCACATTTAGTGCCACCAAGGACTATTATAAGTACCTAACAACAGTAGTACAAAACGACAACACCAAATCGTTCTACTCGTCTAGAGAAGAAAATGCCGACACTAGAAGAGCTGGTACAAACGCAAGAAAGAAATGCGGAAGAAATCAATCGGTTTATTTCAAACATAAAAAAGACTCCCAAAGAAAGGAGATCGTTAGAATATTACCAAAGGAAGTCAAAGGATCTTGATGAACTTTGGAAAAATTTCGAAAGGTATGACAACTATATAAGAAGAGACTCCACAACAAGAGAAGATCATCCTTACCTGGTCCAAAAGGTGCACGAAATTATGAGCCAAAGATACAGAGAAGCTGATGACGACATACAGAAAAATGTTCAAAGCATAAAGAAGGAACATGCAAAAACGCAAGCATCCGGCTCAGGTCTTGCAAGTGAGCAAGAATCAGAAGTGAAACACAATCTATTAAAAATGCGAGATGCCACTATATCCAAAATCATGAGCACACTGAACGACATACTAACAAGCGAATTCCAGTACTCAAGGCAACAACTAGACGTCATGCAAAAGGAAGTCGAATACAACATGAAAACGATGCAGCAATTACAAGACAAATTATGCAGTGAAAATATCGAGCACGACATACATGCATTCTTAACTCAACAAACAGAAATCACGAACAAGATAATACAACTTGAAGACCTAAAGGCAACTTTAAATCCAGAACCAATCAATCAAACAGCATTACAACAGGATAACCACACACTATATCTTCCAAAGGTAACAATACCAAAATTTAATGGGGATTACATGAGTTGGCAACCTTTTTATGACATGTTCAACGAGATGATACACAAAAAGGCAATGCCAGCTATCCAAAAAATGTGGTTTTTAAAGACAAACATATCCGGAGAAGCCGCAAGATTAATACAAAACCTTTCTTTAACGGAAACTAACTACGAAACGGCTTGGAAAACACTGCAAGACCGCTTTAATAATCCACGAATATTGACAAATAACATCATAAACAGATTGTTGAATCAGACAAAAATATCTGAGAACCCCTCTTCTGCAGCTATAAAGGGGTTACACGACACAACACGCGAATGCTGTGCAGCACTCAACAATTTGAACATTAATACATCGACATGGGACCCCATATTGGTCAACATATTATTAAAGAAACTAGACCATGGAACGCACATATTATATGAACAGTCCGTACAGCTGCCAAGATCATTGCCATCATTAGAAGAAGTGTTGGGATTCCTGGAAACCAGATTTCAGTCACTAGAAGCCGTCGGAAGAACACAAACTACTCCAAAAAGAACTTCATCTGCAGCAACCACTTCTCAAGAAAACAACCATTGCAAATTATGCAACAATGGAATTCATCAGTTGTATTATTGCAACCGTTTTTTATCGTGGTCAGTGCCTGAACGATTAAAGTGGATACAGCAACAGAAACTCTGTGTTAACTGTTTCAAGGGTGATCATATGTCAAGACAATGCACATCAAGTTCCTGTAGAAAATGTAAAAAAAAAAACACAACAGTTTAGTACATTTAGACAGTCATCCACAAAATACCAAAATACTAAATTCAACATCCCAAAACTCTTCCAGCGATGCTCCCACTGGTAGCAATACGCAACCATCAACGGTAGCATCAGCTAACCACTCTGGGGCGCGGAAGGGCTACGTGCTATTAGCCACAGCTCGCGTAAAAATTACAGGCAATAATGGACGATCTGGAGTCTTCAAAGCAATTTTAGATTCAGGGTCACAAATCAACATTGTGACTAATCGACTACTAAATCGTCTATCACTTAAGCCTTCGCAGACATCCTTATGCATCGAAGGAATTGGCAATCAATCCAGAATTACGAGTCAACGTATTAATTTGAATCTTCAATCTACAACAAGCAACTTCAGTACAAGGCTCGAGGCTTTCGTACTTCCTAACATTATTCCAGCCCAACCCTCAACCGAGTTGAACTGCAATTCTTCTCCAATACCAGACAACATCCAATTGGCGGATCCAGAATTCAGCACCACTGCAAATATTGACGTTTTATTAGGCGCTGAATACTACCTCGAGTTGTTGACCACCGGTAAAATCCAACTCTCACCAGAATTACCAATTTTAAGAAACACAAAGCTGGGTTGGATTGTAAGTGGAAGAATAAGAGATAATACCAGCAACTCAGCAATATGCGCAGTGCACGGTGTAAGCGAAGCAGACACAGATGAGCTAATACAAAGATTCTGGAGACTAGACGAATTTGATGCTGACAACACCTTCAGTGCACAAGAGAAACTATGCGAACAACAATTCATTCAAACAACCACGAGAAATAATGAGGGTAGATTTGTAGTACGCCTTTGCCTTTCAGATAACCCAAGCTGTTTAGGAGATACGAAAGGGTTGGCCTTTTCAAGGTTGCTTGCCTTGGAAAGGCGTCTTGCAAGGAGTCCAGACCTAAAGAAGCAATATGTTGACTTCATGAAGGAGTATGAAGAGTTGGGCCACATGACCCGTATAACCAACTCTGAGGTTATGGATCCTCACTATTACATCCCGCATCATTGTGTAATCAAACCTGAAAGTAAAACTACAAAACTACGAGTAGTGTTTGATGCGTCGGCAAAATCATCATCAGGAATATCCCTCAACGACATATTATGTGTTGGCCCACCAACACAAGGAGACCTCTTTGGAATGATATTACGATTTCGAACTCCAACATTTGTGTTTTGTACGGACATTGAAAAAATGTATCGACAAATTCTCATTGATCCCGAAGACCGTAACATGCAACTTATTTATTGGAGAAATAGTTCAAATGAACCAGTAGGAACATACCAACTTAACACTGTGACGTATGGAACTTCTGCTGCCCCATATTTGGCAACAAAATGTTTGCAGCAATTAGCAGATAGAAATATGGAAAAATATCCATTAGGCGCTACAGCATTAAAACACGACTTTTATGTGGACGATGGTATGAGTGGATCCAACAGCCTCCTAACAGCAATTGAAATACAACGGCAATTGACAAGTCTGTTACAAGAAGCTGGTTTCAAACTAAGAAAATGGTGCGCAAATCACTCCAAGCTGTTAAGTGGCATTTCCCCCGAAAATATACAGCTGAACCTAGATTTCGATAACCAATCGACCAAGATCTTGGGACTAACATGGAATCCCAAGGCAGATGTTTTTTGCCTCAGAGCAGACATTCAAGAAACCAATAAAATTACCAAACGCACGGTAACATCAGATCTGGCTCGAATATTTGATCCTTTAGGAATCGCCGGTCCAGTGGTGGTCTCCGCTAAAATGTTTATACAACAACTATGGCAATTACAACTCTCATGGGATGAACCATTACCAGCAAATCTTCATAATCAATGGGCTACATTCCGTCAAAATTTGAAACATCTTAACAATTTAAACACCAAGAGGCACGTTTTTGATGGCGAAAGTGCAAGCGACGCACAGATACACACATTCGTAGATGCCTCTGAAAAGGCGTACGGCGCCACAGTATACATACGTTCCAAGCTTCGAGATGGGCGACTCATAGTGAGACTTCTATGTGCCAAGTCACGTATTGCTCCTATAAAAAGGGTGACTTTACCAAGGTTGGAGCTATGTGCAGCTCTTCTTGGGGCCCAACTCACTACAAAGGTGAAAAAGGAACTACGAGCTGAAAACACACCTACATATCTATGGTCGGATTCTGAGATAGTGCTTCATTGGATCAATTCAGCACCATCCTCTCTTCGCACCTTTGTAGCAAATAGAGTCAGTTCAAAGCAAAATCCGGCTGATCTCATTTCAAGAGGTGTGAATCCAGAGAAATTATCGCAGTGTAGCCTATGGTTTTTTGGCCCAATGTTTTTGCACGGTAACATGAATCAATGGCCAAAAGAGTTTAATAAACATCAGACACCGTCTTCCTCCGAGGAATTAAAACAAATTTCTGTCAGTGCTTTTTCAACAACTTCAGCTTCATTAGAAGATATCATATATAAAATCGAAAATCGCAACTCATTCAAGACACTTCTAAGGATTGTAGCATACATACAGCGTTTCATTCGCAATACTAAGATACCGAAGAATGAAAGACCGGCTAGCAATACACTAAGCCCTCTAGAACTCAATTCAGCTAAACTTCTTATAGTCAAGGCCATGCAATCTTCAGAATTTAAAAATGAAATGAGTACACTTAAGAGAGGAGATGAACTCGATAGGACAAGTTCTATATGCGGTTTGTCACCTTTCCTTGTTGAAAATGATATACTACGCGTCGGTGGAAGGTTAAATGCTTCAAGAATTTCATACAATGCTAAACACCCAATACTCCTTCCATACAACGATCCAATTTCAAAATTAATAATGCGAATGCTGCACAACGACAATCATCATTGCGGCCCACAAACTTTGCTATCCGTCTCTAGACAACAATTTTGGGTAATAAAGGGGAAGTCAATGGCCAGACACATCGTTCAATCCTGCGTTCGATGTACTAGAGCAAGACCGAAGCTAATGCAACAAATTATGGGAGAATTGCCAGCCTGTAGAGTGACCCCTGCTCGGCCATTTTTAATATCAGGAGTTGACTACTGTGGTCCACTGTGGGTCCACTACAAGTTAAGAAGTAAAAGACCTCACAAGGTGTACATTGCAGTATTCATCTGTTTCTCAACAAAGGCAGTACATTTAGAAGTAGTAAGCGACCTTACTACAGAAGCATTCATTGGAGCTCTCAAGAGGTTCGTTGCACGCCGAGGACGTTGTCAAACCATATATTCGGACAACGCAACAAACTTCATTGGGGCACAAAATCAGCTTAATGAACTGAAGACCGCTATATTCACCAAACATGCACAAGAAACGATAACTCGTTCTTGCAGTAATGATGGAATAGAATTCAAATTTATTCCTCCTCGCGCTCCCCACTTCGGGGGGTTATGGGAGGCAGCTGTTAAATCCGCAAAACAATTGTTACTACGTAGCGTATCAACGGCTTCTTTGACACATGAGGAATTAGAAACAGTCATCATTGAAATCGAGGCTATTCTGAACTCACGACCACTAACACCTCTATCTAGTGATCCAAATGATTTAACGGCATTGACTCCCGGCCATTTTTTAATCGGAGAACCACTGACGGCACAAGTAGACTCTGAAGCAACGAATACAACTACTTCCTTGGCAAGGAGATGGAATCTTGTATCACAGCTTAAGCATGAATTTTGGAATCGATGGTCCGTGGAATACTTGCACCACCTACAAGAAAAACAGAAATGGAAAACGTCATCTGAAAATGCGAAGGAGGGAAGGTTAGTCATAATAAAGGAAGACAATTTACCAGTAATGCAATGGCCGCTGGGAAGAATCCTCAAAACGTATGAGGGTACCGATCGCAAGGTTAGAGTGGCAGATGTAAAGACAGCCTCCGGAATAAAGCGAAGACCCATTCATAGATTAGCGCCACTAATTCAGGAGGAAGAAGTGCAAACAAGTAAGGCGTCCAAGCCCACTCACTCAGTACAGGCTGATGAAACAGACATTCCACCATTTAAAAAACCTAGGCCTGCTTCCAGCTCAATATTGCTCACATTGATAACAACGTTACTCCTACTTCCCGCGGTAATGAGCGGGAACGTTAAAATAAAAAATTTTCATAGTGACCCAGGATTGTACTTTGAGGGAATCGGAAGCGTAAAACTGATCACGGCTGAATGGAGACTAATGATCTACTACGACCTATCACCATTTATTTCCGAGTTAAGGGCTTTCCAGTCAGGAACAACTACCTTGCAACAACTATGCTCACCCATTATACACAATTCCACTTGCAACATCTTGACGACGAACTTAAATCAATTAAGGGAAGAATTGATTGAAGAGAAGGAGCTATTCTCAAGCAGCAGAGTAAAGAGGGGAGCTTTCAACATTGTAGGGAACGTCGCACGGTCCTTGTTTGGAGTTCTGGATTCCGACTATGCAAATGAAATGTCAAACACCATAAGGCAGGCTAAGGGTGAAACAGATTATCTTTTTCAACTACTTAAAAATCAAACATCTATTATTGACTCAACTATCAATATCATCAAACAAGATGAACGCAACTCTCAAGGACAATTAATGGAAATTGTCAACAAGGTCAATGAACAGGAGAATGCAATAGCCAAGCAATCTGACCAGATCAGTCGAACACTTTCAATATCTCTTTTGGCCAACCAATTGACATTAACCGCAATAAATTTACAAAGAATTGAAAGGGAAATCGTTGATGTATTAACCGACACCCACCATGGGAAAATTAGCCCACTTTTGTTATCCCCAACACAGCTAAAACACGAGTTAAGTATGATAAAGGCGCATCTTCCAACACAACGAACCCTTCCAATTGAAGACGATGGTTTAATACAACTATACAAATTAATGAAGGTCAAGGGAGCAGTGACAAGAAGCGAAGTGATATTCGAAGTCATCCTGCCTTTAGTCAACCATCAGTTCTTAGAACTGTTCAACATAATACCAGTCCCAACTATAAAGAACAATACTCTAATATCAATCAATGGAGAAGAATCAATTCTAGCTATAAACCACCACAGAGACGAATACATTCCATTCACAACTCACGAACTATCGAACTGCATCACGGCTAAGAGTGACGTCTTTATCTGCAATAACAAGCAGTTCAAATTAAGAAAAAATGAAGAGAACGATTCCTGCGAATTCAACATATTTAACAATCGACAAACAACCAAGTGTAAGCTCATTCAATTAACAGGCAATTCAACTTGGACACAACTAAAATATCCAAACAAATGGATCTTCGCAACTACCGCAAAATTAGACATTTCAGCAGTTTGCGGTGCCAACTCTACCCAATACACATTAAGAGACACTGGAATAATGGAGCTCGAGCCAAGCTGCACACTCAAGGGTACCTTCATCACAATTCAAGGTCATGTTGGGTTATCTAACACCTTACATACGTCATACACACAACTGATGCCTATAGATTACATTAGCGAACCACAGGAGATAACCAAAATATTCAACACCACCAACAACCAACTCGAGACCCATCTGAACCAATTAAATTCACTTAGAAGACAATTAAATGAATCAACCGTTATTCGCATACCCGAACTCATCAAGTCCAATAGTCTCCACCATCATACCGTAAGCTACTCCGCACTGGTCATCTCCGTATTCCTCCTGATAACCATCTTAGGCTTCAAACTATATTCAAAACAGCACAAGAACACCAATTATAGATGCAACAACCATATTCCTCAGCCAGCCCCACGCCCAGGGGCTTTCATCATTGATGTAGTGGACACCTGAATTCGATTAACTTGCGTCATCACCGACCATGAGTTAATGCGGGGGAGAATGTTGACACCTAGGTCAACATATTATTTTATTACATTTATTACATTTTAATTTATTACATTTGTTACATTTATTGACATATTAATTATTACATTTTGCTTGTCACTGTTGCAACCTGCATTTGAGGTATTACTAAATTCCGCAACTCTTGCAGTTATTTAACAATTAGGGCATTGATCGCTTGACTTCCGCATTAACCAAGAAAAATGCTAAATTGCAGAAAACACAATTATTGTTGAATCATTCCGTATTAAATTTCTTTTGTATTTACTTAATTAATTGTATAAAAACAATTGAACAAATAAATTATTAAGTCAGTAATAAAACCCAATTTAAGGTGTAATCATTGCTAACATTGGGTTCTTCAGGTTAAAGTGCTTGAAGGACATTAGACAAATAAAATAGGTTTAATACAAGTTCATGTGCTTGTGTTGAAACCTATTGTCAAACTCAACAAATAGGGTTTAGGTTAGGGTTAACAGGCTGTCAGCCATTGGGTCCAATTTGTTCGCGTTGTGTTGTAAAAATAAGGGTAATCAATCTCTTTTTTTTTCGCTATGAAAAAATCATCTCTTTCGCCTTCGACAGTATATTCAATTCTGCTTTATTAATAAATTTTTCAACTTTATTCATTAAAAACTTCCACTAAAAGATAAAAGCAAAGAAATGTTTGTTATACGCAAGTGTTTTTTTTTTTTTCATTACTTTCGAGAGTTCGGTTACCGATGAATATAATACATATATTTGCGGCATAAGCCAAAATGTTGTGGAAGTTAAGGTGTAATTTTATATATACTGTTACTAGTCAAAAATTTCTAAATTTCCTATATCATTTATTATTTAATTTATTAAGCTTTACACATGTATCAACTAATATGTACACGAAACCAAAAATTAAAATTTTTTGATTAATGCTATCCTTTATATTGTTTAAAAACAAAATTGTATCAAATGACTTTTACACTACTCTTTTAGAATGTATTTTTTTTATCTTTTTCTAAGACATGGCCAATATGGAAAAAATTACAGAAAGTTTCGTCTACGTGTGATGCATCTTCTACCATATTCTCAAAAATATGTATATACGTATAACATTTTTGTGAATGTGTTGGAAAATAACATTTGAGTGTATTAGTTTCGGTCATCTATTTCTTGTAGGGTCCTGTACAAATTTGTCCGAACTTTTTCTTTGGGTAAGTTCGGACTAGAATTGAATAATCAGCTGTTTACATACACATGAAACTGAGTAAGTAATGAGAAAACTGCAAACTGAAAAATAGGTGTGTTGATTTACTTTACTAGTAAAAATTAGCAACGAGAGAGTAACAAGAAATTTTTCAAAATTATTCTCAAAAATGTGAAAAAGTAAATAAACTATGTATATGTAAGTCTCGTGGGCTGCACTTCTCCCTCAGGCAACACAACGGGACCAAAAGGACCCAAGTGGGCTGGTTTCATGAAACTGGCGGCCTGTACAACCTAACCTAACCTAAATAAACTATAGTTCTTTTAATAATTATGCAGCGGTTTTAGTGGATAAAATTGGAATATTTATTTAGGAATTAAAAAACAGGTTTCTTCTATATCAGGGTTTTTAGTTTTTACCGTCGTAACACTTTTTCAATATTTTTTAAATACAAAATCATAGAATACTTTGTTTTTCAAGAATAATTATAAATTGTAAAGTATTTTTCCTAACAGGTTTGAACTTCAACACCCCCTCTCAATTAAACAATTTAAGTAAATTTTTAATTGTATGAAAACTGGTTGTGTCAAGCGATTTAGTAAAAATATCAGCAATTTGATTTTTCGTTGAAACTGGTTTGACGATTAAATTTCCGTTTGCAATGATCACGAATGAAATGATTTCGAATGTCAATATGTTTGATCGTTTGCACTCCACATTCTGAGCCATTGAAATACATCCAGCATTGTCTTCATAAATTGTAACAGGGTATGTTTCATCTATGATGTTCAAATCTTGCAGTACTCCGCGAATCCATAATCCTTCAGATGTTGCATAACTTAATGCAATATATTCTGCTTCACTTAAAGAAATAACAACCGTTGCTTGCTTTTTGCTTGATCATGATACAGGATTCCCAAAAACATAAAATATATAACCGCTTGTTGATTTGCGGTCATCTAAATTTGAACCCCAATCCGCATCAGCATATCCCATCGACACTTCTTCCTCAAGATTTCTATCGTATGTTAGTTTTAGGTCACTTGTTCCTCTAATGTACCGTAACACTCTTTTAAGTGCTGACCAATGTATCTCGCCAGGTCTTTGCTGAAACCTACCCATGTAACCAATTGAATAACACATATCAGGTCGGTAAGTAAGCATGATATACATAAGACTTCCAAGTAATTCTCTATAGGGTTCATTGCATTCATCTGTAGTATTTGCAGTTAATTGAAGACCTTTCTCCATGGGTGTTCTCATTTAATTACACTCGTCCATTCCAAACTTATTAAGAGTATTATTTATCAACCTTTCTTGTGACATTTTCATTTTACCTTCCCTCTGATTATACTCGAACTTAATACTCAGAAAATGATTAAGTTTTCCACAGTCTGATATTTCAAAATGTCTTGTTAAATTCAGCTTCAGTTTTTCGATTTCATTCTCATCATTCCCAGCAATTAGCATGTCATCAACATATAACAGTAAAACCATGGTATAATTCGGTTTAAAAGAAGTATAAAGACAATAACCATGCCGACTACGTGTAAAACCTAACTCAATCAGCCTGTTATTAAGTTTATTGTTCCAACATCTAGGGGCTTGTTGTAGCCCGTATAACGATTTTTGTAATTTAAGAATATGACCCGGAATTCGCTCCACGCCATCTGGAATTTTCATATAGAGGTCTTCTTTCAAATCTCCATGCAAGAATGCAGTTTTAATATCTAATTGGTGAAAATAATACTTTTTCATAACACCAACCGACAAAATAATTCTTATTGTTGACAATTTTGCCACATAATCTACACCAGCCTTTTGTAAGTATCCTTTCGCAACTAATCTTGCTTTATATCTTTTCAGTAGCCCATCAGAATCTTTGTTGATTGTAAAAACGCACTTTGACTTAACAGCTTTTATATTCGCAGGTCGGTTCACCAACTCCCATACGTTCAGTTTATTCATAGACTGAATTTCATCTTCGACAGCGCTCATCCATTTTGTTTTGTTGTCTGATTTTTCAATATTTGCAAAGGTTGTTGGAACCGTTGGTTCATCCAGCATAGCTTCAATCAAATAAGGTTGAATATATTTCTGAAAACAAACGATTTGGTTTTCGAACTCTTTCGCTTCTTCTTCGTGCATCCGTAATCTGCTCTTCCACACAAGATTTCTCAACACTAAGCTTTTGATTGATGTCTATTTGTTCTTCTATCTGGGACTCTTGAATACTTAGATCTTGAACATCACTTATAGGTGTATCAGTTTCCTCTGCACTGGAAACATTGGGTATATCATATATATATCATACTCGGAATTAATAATTACATCATCGATTTGTTTTTCATATGTGATATTATTTTCGAAACAATTGTAATCACTTTCCCCCTCTTGATTGTTTCTTCTAATAATTGTATTATTATTTTGTTTGCTTTCCTTTCTGAGAGGAAAAACGTTTTCATCAAATTTTACATCTCTAGCCAATATCACCTCACGTTTTTCATTATTCCATAAGCAATAACCATTAGGACAGTAACCAACCATCGTGTACTTTTTACTTTTTGCATCTAATTTCTTGCGTCTTTTGGTGAGCAACCCAAGCATAAGCAACACAACCAAACACTCTTAGCTTTGACAAATCAGGTTTTTGTCAATACCACATTTCCGCTGGCGTTTTCTTTACTAGCAATGCTCTAGTCGAACTTCTATTTAAAATGTAAAAACCCCATAAATACTTCGGATCCCCCGCTTCAAGTAATAGTGTTCTTACACGTTCAACAATAGTACGATTCAGTCTTTCAGCTACTCCATTTTGTTGCGGAGAATAAGCCATCGTTTCAGAAATTTGTATTCCTTTTTCTTTACAGAAAGTCAACATCAATTTTGATTTATATTCCCGACCTTGATCAATAGTTAGTTCAGAAATATTTGTACCGTACTTCGAGGTCACCACGGCCCCATACTCTTTAAACTTTTCGAATATATCTGATTTTCTTTTTATTAAATATACAACAACGAAATGTGTAAAATCATCAATAAAGGTGACAAAATAACGGGATCCATCCCACGCAGAAGGGGTTATTGGACCACAAACGTCTGAATGGATGTGCTCAAGAGGTCTAATTGACTTTCTTCGAGTTGCACTAAATGGCTGCCGACAATGTTTACTCTGTATACAAATTTCACAAAAATCAATCTTACATACCTTTAGTAAACCACAAACCATTTTGTTGTTGAGCAATTTGTCCCAGCCATGATTACTTATATGTGCCATACGTTTGTGCCATAATTCACTCTCTTTAGCTTTGTTTAAAGTAGCCAATGCAGTACGTTGGCATTTTAACTTAACTATAAACAAATTCCCACAACGGTTAGCCTTCATTATTGTTTCACCTCTTTGTTTGATGTTTGCACAGCTTCTTTGAAAATCCACTTTCAGCCCAGCTTCTACCATCTTGCTTACAGATAATAAGTTCTCTCGAAATTCAGAACTGTATAAAATATTTTTTAAACTGATTTCGATGTCACTTTCAGTTAAAACTTCAATTTCACCAATCATATGCACTGCAATTTTCTCAGAATCTTTCGCAATACTAATGGACTGTGGATTATCCAATTTCCTGAGATTCTTGAAAACATTTTTTTCATTAACGAAATGATCTGTTGCACCAGAATCCGAAGCAAACGATATGACACTGTCGGATAAGTACGAGCAATTCTCAGGTTTTGCATCTGCCATAAAACTTACGCCTCTTACACTACTACTTTGTGCAACTTTTGCTTCTTTGCGTCTGCAATCCTTTTTCATATGTCCGTATTTTCCACATTTGTGGCACTTCCCATTGAACTTAATTTGGGGTTTCTTTTTAAATTGAAATGCTGTTACCTTTTGAATATTTTCATCTTCAGTTCTGTTTCTTCTTTTTGATTCTTCTGCCAACAATCTTGGTTTAACAACGGCCAATGTCAGTTCTTCTGTCGTCAAGTTTTCTAAAGCAGTCACAATCGGATCAAATGAATCTGGTAACTTCAAAAACAATTGGGAAACTAAATCCGCTTCCTCTGGTTTAGCCCCAGCCGCTTTCAATTGACGGATCAAGGAGTCAAAATGAAGAAAATGTTGGCTTAGACTTTCGTTTTCTTTAAATCTTAAATTTGCCAACTCCTTGCGAACAGTTTGATTTTGTGAAGACTTACATGAAAATATTGCCTTTAAATTATTCCACATCTCTTTAGCAGTTGCTTTGTCCCTGATATACTCCAAATAATCATCACTTACTAGACTGGTTACTATATCTTGCGCTTTTGTGCCCAACATCTTGAAACTCTCTTCATTGCCAAATGAACTTCGAGGTAACGTTAACACCTCCAAAACTCCTGCGGCAGCCAAATGCTTCTCCACACGGAACTTGCAATTTTCAAAATTGTTTCCACAAAATTGAGCAATACCACTTTTTTTCAATTAAAGGACCCATAACTTATAGTTCTTTTAATAATTATGCAGCGGTTTTAGTGGATAAAATTGGAATATTTATTTAGGAATTAAAAAACAGTTTTCTTCTATATCAGGGTTTTTAGTTTTTACCGTCGTAAAACTTTTTCAATATTTTTTAAATACAAAATAATAGAATACTTTGTTTTTCAAGAATAATTATAAATTGTAAAGTATTTTTCCTAACAGGTTTGAACTTCAACATAAACAAATGAGAATGTGGTAGAAGAAACATCATACGAAAATCCTGGAGGATTGTCCGAGCAGTGAAATCGTTGTTGCTGGTGATTTCAATGTTCACAACTCATCCTGGCTTCGTCATTCGAGTCATACAACTCCAGAAGGCCAATATATTGAGTTATTCGCTGCGCATAACCACCTAGCGCAATTAGCGAATGATCCCACGCTTATTCCATGTGTTGAAGGGCACCATTCAAACACACTTGACCTATTCCTGACTTCACACCCTGAAAAGTATGAAGTTAGCGTTAGTGCACCTCTCAGCAATTCTAATCATTACACCATTTCTGCCTCCTTTTCGGTCTCTGAACTTCGCAACGTTTCGAAATCAGCTACGAAACGATCAAAATTTATCTACGAAAAGGTTCGTTGAACTGAGCTCAACCAATTCTATGGGCACTTTAATTGGAAACTCTGCTTTCTAGACAATGACATAAATGCTTCAGCAAAAATGGTCGGGAACATGATATTGCTGCTACGGATGAAATATTCATCCCCTCCAAGCAGATTTCGATTAAACCAAAAGCATAATCTTGGTTTAATCAGACGTGCAAAAACGCTAGTAGATCCAGAGAAGAAGCATTCAGTAACTGGCGTTGAGACAAAACCCCAGACACTGATTTGCTACGCAAAAAGGCAAGATCTTCGTATGCCAAGTTACTTAGGCGTGAAAAGTTTCTTCACGAACAGCGTCTTCGTGTCAAGGTCCTTACAGCTCTCCAAGGCAGTAAGTCTTTCTGGTCTTTCGTTAAGAGAGTAAAGAACAGTGCTAGTTCATCAATTCCAACTCTCTTAAAGAAGGACCAAGCATTCACCGACCCGGTTGACAAAACTAACCTTTTGGCTGAAATTTTTGCAAGCAATTCCTGCTTTCCGGAAAACAGTCAGCCACTTCCCGAGCTCGAAAGAGTATCTGTAACTATGCCGAAGATATTCTTCCGGGCGCGAGCAGTTAAAAGGGTTTTGGCAGACCTAGATATAAACAAGACTCCTAGACCGGATGGCATTCCAGCACTGGTCTTGAAGCAGCGTTCTTCTACGCTTGCGCGTCCATTAGCACGCCTCTTCAGCATACGTTACCATGCTGGTGAGTTTCCAACGTGCTGGAAGGTTGCTAATGTAACACCAATACCCAAAAAGGGTATGGCAAATAACCCCGAAAATTACCGCCCAATTGCAATTTGCTCTACACTCATGGTTAACCTTCAGCTTATGAGGTATCTAGAGTCGCATAAACTACTTTGTGAAGGTCATTATGGATTTCGTAAGGGTCGTTCTAGCGGCGATCTTATGGCATATCTCTCTGAGAAATGGTGCCACTCAATCCATAATTTCGGTGAAAGTAGGGTGGTGGCTCTGGATATTTCAAAAGCGTTTGACAGAGTGTGACATGGTGTACTATTGGCAATACTTACTGCTTTTGGTGTCGGTGATGACTTCTCGGTTTATATCGAGAGACCGCACTATACGAATTGTTATAGATGGGGTCTCATCAAACGAGTTCAAGATTAATTCAGCGGTACCGCAAGGCTCCGTTCTTTCTCCTACCCTATTTCTTATTTTCCTAAACGACCTTCTCTATCAAACTTCCAACCCTATCTATTTGTGGTTGATTGCCAGGGGAATCGTACTACGCATTACAGAGAGAATTCGATTTTCAGCCGTACGCTTCGTCTGTGAAACAAGTTGCCTGCAGACATGTTTCGTGTCTGTTATAACGTTGGAAAGTTCAAGTCAAATGTTCATAAACACTATTCCCTCTTTCCCCCTCCTCATAGCCTATTTTCCTGGTTGTGGTACAATGCACTGCATATGTAGGGGTCATCCCATGAGTACTGGACCAATATAAAAAAAAAAATTGTCGAGTTGGTTGCAGAAAAAACAAACGATTTTGATTTTTCAAGTTGGCTAGTAAGTCAATTCGATTGTGCTGTGTCAAGGCAACTTTATTATATGTAGTGGCAGAATAACATCAATACAACACCACGTGTTTTTCATTGTCGAAAGACTGAGTAGTGTCGAAGGTATATACACTGGACACTGATCAGTTTTAACTAATTTAATTTCAACATTTTAAATGCTGTGATAATATTTGTTTTGGTCGTTCCGTGTGTTAAGTTCACAAACATTACTCCACCTTTCCTCCTTCTCATAATCTATTTTCCTAGTTTCAGTACAATGCACTGCATATAGGGGATATCCCCTGAGAACTGGTCCAAGTAACAAAAAAAAAGAAAAACATTAACATTAACATGTATTTTGTTGGTAGTATTTACGAACAGTTGTCAAAATTCTGCAAGGAAGTCAATGTGTTTGTGACAAATTTACGCAAAGGAAACGAAAGACAGCTGTGGTTATATCACTACCGTATTAAAGCTACCTTGTGCTGTGTGTTATAGTCTGCTAATCAGCTGTGGAAATTTATATTTATATTTGTACTTTTTTTTTTTTTTGCAAAGAAAACGTTAAGTATTTTTATAATTGTCTGTAATTGCATTAAATCTGAAGCCTAGGAAGCCACATGACTTATGTTGTGTTGGCTTCCGAAACCCTTACCAAGGCTATAAATTGGCAGCACGGGCATCAGCATGGCCCCCGGGTTGTTCTGCATGCGATTCGATCCGGGCTGATCATTTTTGAGGTGCCTGCCTTAGCTGAAACATTTTGGCTGTAATTGAAACCTAAAACGCAGGAAGGGAGTGTTAGTATTCTTGATAATTGTTTGGTGTGTGGCTTTTTTCGGGGACTAACAATCTCCCGAGGATCTGTTGCCTATACAACAGATACCTGTATTGTAAGGAACCAGTGGTGATGGTTAACGGGTGAGTTGGTTTAAGGGCTGATGCTCTTAATGGGCTTCGGCCTACCAACACATTAAGCCTTGTCCTCCATTGATTGCTGGGAAATTGCATACAGGAGGGATTAGAAGGCCCAAACTCCTCAACAAGAAGTTGCTCATATGACCGCAATCATATGACAAGAATTGCTACCTGTGTGAGCCTGGTAAGCCACACGGGGGCGCTGGTGTAAATAATTCATTCCGTGGAACTGGTCCATCGTCAGATAAGGCCGCAAGACAGGTGCTGATGTAAATCGTTTTCACAACTGTTGGATAAAAATCTTTCAATTCAGTTTATAAAGTGTGTGGCCAAGCACCAATACAATTGAAAGACTCAATTGATAACTGAATTGAAACGTATTATACATTATAACGGCCTGCAAACACATGACATTTTTATTTCAAATTAATTTCAAAGTGTAAAGTACTAAAGTAAAGTATTACTTTTATACCAGCAAAAAATTATAAATAGCTTGTTCTTTATGTTTCCCAGCTATCTATATGTCGACATTTCATAGGAACTACCCTAATCATCAGTAGAGACGACAAGAACTGAGAGAAAACGGATTTGGCTCTTTGTAAAGTGAAAGAAAATATCTTGAGATCTATTGGTAGTATATTCCAAATTCTTGAGACCCTGACCACGAAGGAATGCTCATATGTGGATTTTACAATTCTGTTAATTAATATTTGAGGGGATCGAGACGAACGGGAAAAGTTGAAGCTGTTATATAGGTAGCTTGGTTTCTTTGAGGATATTACTTTATAGAATAAAAGTATTAGCCGTAGCTTAATATAACTGCCAAAAGATAAGCCAAGGAAACTCTCAACAAAGGCGGAGACATGCTCACGTATATTTAACCTGTAAACGTATCTAACAATTCTGTTAACTATCTTAGAGACTTCCTTGATGTTTGTGCGGTTTGTGGAGGAATAAACTTCAATACCATAGTTAACGATTGACAGAAGTAGCGACTTGGCAACCATAATTCTAATACCAACTGGAAGAGAACAGCCCAGACTATACAGTTTCTTTAGCCCAAAACATACCTTTGACTTTATTGAGTTAATGTGTTTTACGAAATTTAATTTCTCGTCTACAATAACCCCCAAGCATCGCATATTATCGACCAATTCAATTTCGGTCGTGCCCATCATAATTTTCAGCAAGGACTTATTTACAACACCAAAACACATAGCCTTAGTTTTTTGAGCGTTAATATGCAAAAAGTTCTTTTCCATCCAAGAAGCTGTAATATCAAGAGTGTGGTTGATACGTTCATTCAAGGAGTCAAGGAATTGATTTTCGCCTAAAAATACCAGATGGATATCATCAGCATACAAATAAACATCCGAGATAGGTAAGTTTACCGCATTAACGAAATCATTCACATAAAGCATAAAGAGAAGAGGACCTAGGATAGAACCCTGAGGAACTCCACTGTTGCAGAAAAGTTTCGATGAACAAACATTGTTGACTGATACATATTGTTGTCTTTTCATAAGATATGAGAGCAACAAGTTGCACGAAGTTTTCCCAAATTTGAAATGTGAATGGAGCTTGTTAATTAGGTTATTATGGTTTATTCTATCAAAAGCTTTAGACAAGTCTAGAGCCATTAACACTCCCACCCCTTGTTTATTTAGTCTCATTCTAATTTTGTCAGTAAGGGAGAGCAAAAGCGTTGTTGTGCTATGGTTTTTACGAAACCCAAAGTGACATTCACTAATTAGGTTATTACTAGACAAATACAAGTTGATTTGATTAGCAATTAACTGTTCAAAAATTTTTGAAAGACAAGGGAGGATGCTAATTGGCCGATAGCAATCTGGACCAGAGCCAGTTTGTTTTCTGACAGGGATGACTCTAGCTATTTTCCAAGCACTAGGGAAAGTGGAGGTCATAATGATGGTGTTAAAAATGTGTAGTAAGTGTCTCTCCAAAAATGGATATAATAATTTTAAGAATTTAATTGGAATATTATCAACGCCAGTTGCATTTGATTTGACGCTGGAGATAGCTTTAATTAAATCAATAGGCAATATTCTAGTGAATGATAAAATGCCATGGTCAGTTATGGTTGCCAAAGGACAAACAATATTGGATTGATTTGATACAAAAGCTTCATTTAGAAGCTGAGGATCCTCAGTAATGTTTGTTATATCATCGTTATCATGAATACCGAACTCATTGAGAATTCTCCAAGCAGAGGAGAGGTTAATGTTTTTAAACCTGTTCAAACTCTCTTTCCTTTTTAATTTCCTTATAACATTCTTGACGCGGTTCCGGTATTTGCAATAAGTATGCCAGTTTACCTCATTCTTACATTCGCAAAATGCACGATATGCGATATTGCGTAGATATTGAGCAGATTTAACTTCACCACTATCCATAACATTCCTGTTCCTGTTAGGTCTGGTGGGTTTACGCTTAATGGGTACATATGTCAATAGATCTAATAAAGTCGAATTGAGATATTCAATTTGAACATTTACATCAGCAGTGTTATATATTAAACTAAGATCGTATTCTATACACCTACGTTCCAGGGTCACAAAATCAATAGCGTTAAAGTCTCTGTATTCAATAAAAGTGTCCTCAGCACAGATAGGAATTTCCAGACTCAAGCATATAAAAGCATGTTTTGATATATGGGGAGACTGAAATTGTCCTGAAAACTCAATGCGAGTATTGTTGCTCACGAGAAAATAATCAATAAGGGAAACTGAGTTATGTCTAACATCATAATGAGTTGGTAATGAATTATGTTGGCAAAAAAGATTAAAGTTTTTACATAAATCCCTGATGTGCATAGATTTAACAGGATCAAAAAGATTATAATTAAAATCCCCCATAATGGCAATGTTCTCGAAGCGACAGGAAATATCCCCTACAATATTATCAAGCCGATTTAAACCTCCATTATTGTCATGAGGCAAATACACAACACCTAACGTAATTGTACTTAATCCACCAATAATCTCTATAAACTGGCATTCAATTGTATCCGGGTCAGATAGCTCAAATACTATTTTAGCCTTAATATTTCTTTTTACAAAAAAACCAACTCCACCACCTCTAATCAAATCCGATCTATCAAGTCTGAAAAATTTATAACCTGGAACATCCACGGATGCGCTAGAAACCCAGGACTTGAGCCACGTCTCGGTTACTCCAACCACATCAAGAAGAGAACCTGATAGAATTTGTTTGAATTCATCAAGTTTTATTGATTTACTGAATGGTTTAATGCTTTGTACGTTCATGTGGCCAATATTGAGGCGATGCTTCTTGTTAGAGAAATTATGTAGCAAGAAATCATTATTAAAATTAACATAACCTAAATTATCAGAAATATTCATTTTAAAGGTGAGATCAATAATATCCCAACTATATAAGAAGGAAAAACTATTATAGTAATTAATAAAGTAAATATAAATTAAAAGTAAACAATATTTCAAAAAGAATTCAATTCAGTGTAAATCTTAAATCTCAACAGGCTATAATAAATTTCACAAGGTTTAAAAATGAGATGTTGTTTGACCAAAATTTTCGAGAAGCAACCAAATTCGCACAACTCTTAATAAGCTTTACTTTTAAACTTGCTTGCACGCTCAGCAAGTATACTAGAGCAATTTACAGCAGGTTCACTTAAGCGATATAAACTCAAGATTTGCGTGACAGACCGCTTTGCGAAAATCAGGTTCAGAAAATGTAGAGAATTAAAGAATATTAAATATTACATACATTGAAGTGCAAACAAAACTCAGGTACATCATATGTCTTAATACTTCTATCATTGTGAGTAATTTTTACTTTTGGTTTATCTGTATTTATAAGACGGAAGTTTGAGATTTGAGTATCTTTCCGTAACTTGCGGCAATGAAAGAGGATTTTGCCCATCTTAGGTGAAAGATTGTCATCAAGAAATATCCTCTTGTTGATATCTGTATCAACAATAGACGACAGCATCAAATTTCTTGTTTTAAAATAATTGGCCATAATCAAATCCCTTTTGTGTACATTGTTCAGCTTAACAATCAAGGAGTTTCCTTTGTTTATGAAATAGAAGTAGTTTATATCACAATCCTCAATTTGTACATCGAGGCAAATGAAAGTCTTCTTCAACACCTGAATCACATTATTTTGGTATGCAGGCAGGCCGTTTATAATAATATCAGATCTATTGACGCGTTTATGAAGTAATTCATTTTGGTCCTCAAGCAACTTTACCTTCCTATTCATCGAGTCATTCACCGTTTCTATCACTTCATTGCATTTGTCGATATCACATCTTAGCTCTTTAAACTTAGTGTTGAGTTCCATTTTAACTTCAGAAAGTATCTTGTCAAATTTTGCTTGTATGTCTGCAAAACCCAACCTCAATTCTTCACGTAATGACGATCCGGCATCAGGTTTCGACGACTTACAGTGGTCGCAACTAAAGTTAAACGAGCCTTTACCCTTAGCAATTAGAGACAGCTGTTCAGAAGATACTCCAACGCAGCTAGCATGAAACCACTTAGCACATAGGGCACAACAGATACTACCCTGGGACTTTGTAATGTTCTTAGAGCAACTTTGTAGCGAGCAGCACACATTTTCAGCGGGAGGCATGTTTTACCGCAGTCAAACAGAATGTATATGTATTAAAGATGTTGAGGTTATGTGCAACGACCGGCTTTGTGCCAAAAAAAAATGTATGCATCAAGAAAATTGATGATGGATACCAATCCTTAAAATAATAAGGAAAATCGAACCCCGTGCGTTTTTATTATTCAAAAACGTAAGTTTGAGTGCACTTGTTGTTTATATTTTAAATTAATTACTAGTTATGTGAAATTTACCACGCCAACCAAGATTTTTTCTATCTGCACATTGCGAGTTGCCAGATCAAATGATAAACATTTAAAGGGCATCATTTTTTATCAGAAAAGAAAACACCATAAATGTTAGTACAAACGCTTTGGCATGTTTGGTAAGCTGTTTATGTAGTTTATTTGGCCCTTAACTAGTTCTTTTATGAAATTAGGAATACTTATTTTAAGGATAAGTATGTATGCACATATTTAACAGTAGAACAATTAAACTTATTAATTTATTTAAAACGGTATTTACATTTTGTTCTTTTATTATGTTATATTAGAAAATAAAATATTTCCAAGAGAAAAATTTTTTTATTACTCGTACATGTTTTTTTTTTTTGTTTGTTGTTATCGAGTCACCAACTGACCCTACATCGTTATCTTCATCATGACTGAAGGGTTTTGAAACTCCACCTTCTGAAATATACCCAAGTGAAGAGGGAGTGGAGCAAGGTACAGTACATCAAGGTGATAATCGGTCCCCTACACGTCGATCGACGAGACCACGAAGACAACGAGTCCTATTTTCTCCCTGAGCAGCCGCCAGAAAAGAGAAAGATGATATGTATGAGTTATTGAATATCCTTATTGTTTAGTACTCATTACTTAGGTATCTATGTTTTGATCAACTCTAGCAGACATTTTCTTAATATACCTTTTATGTACTTGTCATTCTATCCATTTTCTTTGAATAAAACAAGTGTAAACTTAATACCTTCTCAAATTTAATAAACGAGTTTCCTTCTCACATCCAATTGAATATGATATGAAGGGTTTCGACTGAACTATATATAAAATAATAAAAATGTGTGATCAGCAAAAGCGAATACACAAGTTTGCAAGCATATTTCGAAAAATTATTCTTGTCTTTCAGTAAAATTTAGCCAACAGGTTAGTTAGCCTTGTCAACCGGGTCGCTGAATGCTTGGTCTTTCTTTAAGAGAGTTGGAATTGATGAATTGATGGAATTGTTGTTTAATCTCTTAACGAATGACCAAAAGGTTTTACTGTCTCGGAGAGCTGTAAGGACCTTGGCATGTAGACGCTGTTCGCGAAGAAACTTTTCACGCCTAAGTACCTTGGCACACTAAGTCCTTGCCTTTTTGCGTAGCAAATCAGTGTCTGGGTTTTTGTTTAAAAGACTTTCTCTCTGGATCTGAATGCGTTTTTGCACGTCTGATTAAATCAAGATTTCGCTTTTGGCTTAATCGAAATCTGCCTGGAGGGTATAAATGTTTTCATCCATAGCAAAATCATATATTCGACCATTTTTTACCGAAGCACTTATATTATTATCAAGAAAGCATAGTTTCCAATTAAAGTGCTCATAAAATTGGTTGAGCTCAGCCAACCGATCCTCTTCGTAAATAAACTTTGATCGTTTCGGAGCTGATCTAGAAACGTTACGAAGTTCAGAGATCGGAAAGGTGACAGAAATAATGCAGTGATCCGAATTGCCGAGAGGTGCACTAACTCTGACTTCATACTTTTCAGGTTATGAAGTCAGGAAGAGGTCTGGAGTTGTATGACTCGAATGACAAAGCCACGATGAGTTGTGAATATTGAAATCACCAGCAACAACGATTTCACTGCTCGGACAACTCTCAAGGATCTATGGATATGGAGTCAGAGAGGGCATCGAAACTAGAAAAGTAATATCCCTCATTTGATCCAATGTCACGCATTTTTCCTCCGCTTCCATCCATAAGTATTTCAATGTGCTGATCTTTATATTTGGAATTATAATTAGATAATTTGTTATATAGTTGGTTTATTAACGTATATAAGTAGTTATATACATACCTTGTAAGAACTCATTGTTGGAGACTTCTAAACAAATTTGTAGCCATCTTTTCGCATCTTCTATTCTGCAATGGTGCCCGAAAAGAACTACTAAATTTATGTTGTTATATTTCATGGTTTTCGGAACTTTTTTTTACATATGTACTTACCAGTAGAATGGTTTATGGTTTGGCACTTGTTTTAGAGTTTTCTTATACATATGTATATGCAAATATTTCTGTTTTAATAAAATATTTTTTACTTTTAGAAAAATATTCAAAAACTATTACGTTGTTTTAAGTTATATAATTTTCTTTTCCATAACTCAGAAGGAACGAAAACAACTCAATATTTTAATTGAATGGAAATTCAATAGTTTTTTGGGTTTGTTTTTAAAAGTTAAAAAATAGTTTTCTTACTAAAATAACTATATGTTCATTTAATTTTAACTTCACCTGAGTAACTACCTTGACGTGGTGTGGGGGCTTAAGTGTGTGCTGGACGTCTGTTCTCTCTCGAGGGCTAAATCATGAGAGTACTGTTTCAGGCTCTCATGGTTGAGCCTGAGGAGAGGATAGAGTTTTTAAAGCCGGCCTACAAACTAAAGGTTATCCAAACCCTCAAACAGAGGTGTTACGCGACCATGAATACGGACAAGGACAAACGAAACGCGAAGGGTGGGGTCACTGGGACAACGACTGGAACGCTACCTGCAGGAGGAAAACTGAGGAAACTCAAGGCTACCAAATGCGAAAAGGCTTCTTCGAAAGAGGAACGCAACCTTGGCACTGGGGTACCTCTGTCCTTTCAACCAAGTACCTCGGTTGCGACAAAGACCCGGGCCTCTACGGCATCTTACCTTGTTTCGGGAGCTGTCAGTGCTTCTGGCACGGTAGCTACCCAAGTGCCGGTTATGGATAAGGTGACCGCGAGCAAGTTCTCGGGTCACCGAGTTCCACCACCCCCCACTGGTAAGGGAGTTGCGAACCAGTTTTCGGGTGCCCAGGTCACAACCCAGATCTCTCGCGGAAGGAACAGCGAGGGAACTGCGAACTCGTTTTCGGGTACCCAAACTGAACCTTCAGCGAAAAGATCTCAAAGGCACATCAACACTGCTAGACGGGTCTTTTTGAAGCGGCGTGCTGAGAACAAAATGGTGAATAAGCCAGTAGATGCCTTAACGGCTGTAGGGAAGTCCCGCTTATCGTGGACAAAAGCAGTTATAGCTGAGCTGCAATGTTCGCCTCCACTCACATCCAAGGATGCGCCTAAGAGCCAACGTTCTGAGGAGGAGGCTGTGCTACAGGGTCAACAACCCGCAAGTAAGCGTGCAAGACCCCAAACGTCAATGGAAAGGTCGTACAGCGAGGTGGCGAAAGACCATCTCGTGATGGCCATCATTGACAGCGGCAACGTGGATCTGGCTATAACCCCTTCTAATTGGGTTATAGTGAAACGGGAAATCATGGGGATTAATACGATCCAGAGAGTTTTGAAGGACAATCCGGGTGCGTACCCCAGGTGTGAGGAGGCTGGCTAGTATCGGCGGCGTATCAAACTTATGGCTTGTGCAGATGAGCGATCGGCCTTGTTACTTAAACAAGCGGTCGCTCTTGTGAACGGGCCATGGGAAGGAGCTAGGCTTGACGTGGTTCCTCTTTCAGAGGTTCCACGGAGACCTAGAGCCATCGCCAGGATACCAGACATCTATGGTTCTGCGGCAGAGATCCTGGAGGTCCTGAGAGGCGGAAATCCTGGCATACCGACCCATGATTGGAAGGTTGCCAGGGTATCCGAATCAAAGGGCAATACCAGAGATATCACCATCCTGCTGAATCAGGAGTCACTGGCGCCACTTCATGCTAGAAAGGGGAAGATGTATCTGAGTTTTGATACTATCTTTCTCCGAGTATACAGGGGTGACGCCAAGGGCAAACTGGTTCCGGAGGATGTGGGTACCGAAGCGCAACGCATGTCTGTGGATGAGGCAGCGAGTGCAACATCGGGCGAACACGCCATCTCCAACTCTGAGTTGGTGGGGGAGATCTTCGAACATGTTCACGACGATGCAGTTGATGAGGACGCCCTCTTGGACTCTGATCAAGATCAGGACCAAGAGGACGTCAACGTCACGGTGGTACAGAAAGCAGATGATGGTGAAGGCAGGTTAACCTTCACCATGCAAAAGCAGCCTCGGCTGCATTGCTCCTCCGTCTGTCGGAAAGACAAGAGGAGCTGGTTCTGGTCCAAGAACCCTGGCTTTGTAAGGACAGGGTTTGCGGACTGAGGAAGAAGGGCTACAAGCTACTATACACGGATCAAGGTAGAGTCACATCCTGTATAATGACGAGGAGCGATTTAAAAATCTTCATTCTCTCTGACTTCAGTGATGAAGACACAGTGACGGCTGCCTGAGAGACGGATGCAGGTACTTTCCTGGTAGTCTCCAGCTATATGGCGCATGACAGCGAATCTCCACCAATTAGGGTTCGCGAGGCTGTAGAAATGGCGGTAGAAAAGAACCTGCCAATAATCATAGGGGCTGATGCAAATGCACACCATGTGGTGTGGGGCAGCTCCGATACTAACACAAGGGGTGAGTCAATTTTTGAATTCATTCTTTGTAATAATCTAGATGTTATGAATGTTGGTTCGGAACCCACTTTTGTTGTGGTAAATAGAAGGGAGGTTCTGGATATCACGCTAATTAGTACTATATCTTCGGAGTTGATTAGAGGATGGGGAGTATCGCAAGATTGCTCATTCTCTGATCACAGGTACATTGAATTCGAAATAGGAATTCAGGAGAGAGGATTAACACCCAGAAGAAACAGGAGGAACTGTGAAAATGATTTACATCAGTACCTGCCTTGACGGCCTAACCTGATGGTGGACCAATTCCACGAAGTGAATTTTTCACGATTCACCACCGCCCCCGTGTGGCTTGCTAGGCTCACACAGGTAGCAATTCTTGTCATATGATTGCGGTCATATGAACAACTTCTTGTTGAGGAGTTCGGGCTTTCTAATCCCTCATGTATGCAATTTCCCAGCAATCAATGGAGGACAAGGCTTAATGAGTTGTAGGCCGAAGCCCATTAAGAGCATCAGCCCTTAAACCAACTCACCCGTCAATCATCACCACTGGTTCCTTACAGTACACGTATCTGTTGTATAGGCAACAGATCCTCGGGTGATTGTTAGCCCTCGAAAAAAGCCATCACCAAACAATTATCAAGGATACTAACACTCCCTTCCTGCGTTTTAACTTTCAACCAAAGCCAGAACGTTTCAACCAAGGTAGGCACCTCAACCATGATCAGCCCGGGTCAAACCGCAAGCAGAACTTCGCGGGGGCCATGCTGATCCCCGTTCTGCCAATTTATACCCTTGGTAAGAGTTTCGGAAGCCAACACAACTTAAGTTATGTGGCTTCCTAGAGTTTTGTTTGCCGCACCAAACGAGGGACCCCTTCCTCTCTTTTCCCCGAAAAACAGAGCGCCTAAGTTAGGAATACGCCAAGGCAAAACCTGTTCCCCGGGGGGAGAAACAGGAGGAAGACGGATTGGGAGATGCAGGGTAGAATTCTCTCAGATCTTCTTCCGGATCCTCCGACTATACAGGAGTGTGAGGACATTGAGAGAGCTGTGGAGATATTGACTGGGTCCTTCGAAACGGCCATCTCAGGTTCATGCAGGCCTAGTCTGTGTCGGGGTAAGAGTAAGCCACCATGGTGGGATCTTGAGATAGCGAAGGCTCGAAAAGAGTCTCGTAGGCTTTTTTATGAGGCCAAAAGACTGGGTAACTGGTCAGAGTACAAAGCCTCAGTAAATAAATTCAAGAACCTGATAAGAAATGCGAAGCGGAGTTAATGGAGGTCCTTTTGCAGTAGTGTGGAAGGAGCTTCTGCGACTAGTAGGCTTCGCAAAATCCTATCTAGCACCCAGCACGTTAAGAAACAGTGCGGTAGCTGGACAACCAGCGGAAATGAGACTCTAGAAGTTCTCATGGACACGCATTTCACTGGATGCACACCCTTTATGGGAGACTGCATGACCGGTATATAGAGACGTTGGGAGTACGTGCCGAGTTTCACGCGTAAAAAGAGTATTAAAAATAAGCTCTTTTCGTATTGAAATCAGTTTTACAACTAAAACTTTATTTTTTTAAATCAAATATTCCATTTTCAAATACATAAATATTAAAAATAATTGTACAGTAGTTCAGGGTTAGGTAATTATATAACATTAATATAAAATTATTTATATTTCAAAGAATGTACTTTCTGTACATATAAATTCTTAATATTGAAAAGAAAATCCAATAATTACAATACCATATTGCTATTGCTTTTTTCTACTGTTATTTTGTTATATTCTGTTTTAAATTAAATTATTTGCATTCATATCTACATATTTTTGATCATTGTTGAAACTTGTTTTTCCTCTTTACTTGCGTTTTGTAAATTTTTTGATATTTGCCATCTTTAGAAATTTTCTTTTTGTATTTTGGATCGGATTTTCCAACCCTGTTATTCTGGACATAGCAGTTTTCAAAATTATCTATTGAGTATCTGTTTGATCTTTTATTAATTATATCAATTTTATCTTTGATCTATGTAAACTCTGAGCAAATTCCTTTATTTCTTCCTTGGAAATTAAATTATCAAGAAAATCTATAGGTCGTCTCTTCGTGCTAGAATGTATGGTGTTATTATAAGCTATTATTGTCCTGTAAACATTATCTTTTAGTTCATCAAAGTTATCGGGATCAGCATGAAAAAGTCTTAAATGTTCATTTAAAGTACTGTGAAGTCTTTCTATATCAGCATTTCCTGTTTTAGCATAAGTTGTAAAATGTACTTCGATATGGCTATCCTCAAAAAATTGCTTAATGGCTGAAGTTCTTAGTTCATTGTCAGTAATAATCAGTCTGGGTCTGCTTAGATATTGGAATCTTACTCGTAATGCTTCTATTATTGCCCACGTCCTATCTTTTAGTTCAAATGCTGTTGCGTATTTCGTTAATTTGTCAATAGATGTCAGATACATTACATTTCGTTTGGGGTACCAAATATCCACATGCAAAATATCATTCTGTCTTTCTGGAGTCTCTGTGACATTAAACGAATGCTTGATAGGTCTTCTATCAAACTTTGCTAAATTGCATATTTCGCAACCGTTAATATATTGATGGATTTGTTTTTGTAGTCCTGGATAGTAATAATTCTGCTTAATCTCGAAAAATACCTCGTTTATTCCACGATGGTTGTTGCTCAAATGTTCTTTCTTAATAATTTCTAAAAGCATGTCTCTATTTGTAATGTCTTTTAACATTATTTTAGATCTTACAACTTTTAAGTTTCTATTCCGTACAAAATAATCACGATAAAAGTCTTCAAATTTTTTAAATAGGGTATCATCTTTCCATCTTTGTATTTTCATATTAGGTTCCTTTATATTACTTAGCCAAACAAGAGGCTTATGATCAGTCTTGATTGTAAATCTACGACCATACAAATAATGTTTAAAATGTTTTACAGCCCATATAACTGCAAGCAACTCCTTCTCGATCGTACCATAATTCTGCTCATGCCGATTGAGTGTTCTACTTGCATAAGCTACAACTTTGTTCTCTTGCATCAAAGCTGAACCTATAGCATAGTTACTAGCATCTGTAAAAAGCGTGACCTTTTTTGAAAAATTAGGGCGAATTAAAATAGGGTCCGTTTTTTATATCATTTTTAATTTGCGAAAAGCTTCTATATAATCAACGTCTTTAGTATTAACCTTAGCATTCTTCTTTAAATATTTTGTAAGGTTGTATGCTACTTTCGAATAGTCCTTGATAAACCTCCTGTAAAATCCTGTGACTCCTAAAAACATTTTTATTTCCTTTTGTGTCTTTGGCAATGCTATTTTGTCTATAGCTTGTACTTTTGATAGATTGGTTTTAATTGCTTCTGCGGTTATAACATGACCCAAAAAATCAGTTTCCCTTCTCAAAAACGAACATTTTATAATTTGTAATTTTAAATTCGATTTAATAAGCCTCTGAAATACTTTATTTAATGACTCTATATGCTCCTCAATGCTAGTCGAGAAAACCAAGATGTCATCAAGGTATACCACACAAATCTTACCTATAAACTCATTAAGTACACTATTTATCATTCGCTGAAAAGTTGCCGCTGAATTCCGTAGACCAAATGGCATACGTAGGAATTCATAGTGGCCTGTAGCAGTTGAAAATGCAGTCTTAGCTACATCACTCGGATGCATTTCAATTTGGTGATAACCTTTAGCGAGATCTAACGTGGAAAAATATTGGCACCTACCAAGTTTATCAAGTATGTCTTCCATATTAGGCATCGGGTACCGAATTTCAGTTGTGACGCTATTGAGCTTCCTATAATCTATTACTTTTCTCCATTTCTTCTCATTTGACCTATCTAACTTTTTTGGCACTATCCATATCGGACTGTTATATGGACTACTCGATTCTCTAATTATTCCTTGCTGTAACATCTCTTCTATCTGTCTATCCACTTCTGCTCTGTGAACCTCCGGGTATCTGTATAATTTCGAATAAATTGGTGTATTCGTCGTTGTGTCAATATTATGTTTAATTTCATGCGTAAAAGAAAGTGGCTCATTTTCATTATAGAACGCCTTCCTGTTACTTTTAACTAATCTATTTACTTTACTTCTTTCCCAGTCTGTTAAATGGTGAAGATCAACTAGTTTTGTTACATCATGCGGCAAAGATTCATTACTAAATATCTCAATAACATTCTCTTTATATGAATTGCAGAAGTATGTTTCCTCTTCCTTTGATAAAAACAAAGGCAATACTGCATTTCCGGTAATTAACTGCCTATTAGGAAAATCTATAATTGTATTTAGTCTACTCAAAATATTATTTCCAATTAAGCCATCAAATTTATCATTAAATTTCATTTCCAAAAATTCGCACAGCTCATTTTCTACATTAAATTCTTTAAATAATGGAAAACGACATAATTTTGTTAGTACTCTTTCTTGTCCTAAAGAAATTACACATTAACGTCATGTTTTCATACAGGGTTACATACATCTGGACTAACTAAACTAAACTCAGCACCAGTATCTATTATAAAATATAAAGTTCTAACAGGAGTTTCTATTGCTATATAGGGTAATTTTACTGAACGCGGTTCCGAAAATTTAACGAATTGCTTCCAATTTCCATTCGTACGTCATTTATATTGTCATCACCATGCGACTGTCTTGTTCTGTCTGTTTCCATACGACTTACCGTTGAACTCCCATTACCATTACAGTATCTATACTGATAATTGTTTCTATTTCGGTCTATGTTGCTTACAACCGGTGATTTACGATTATCTAAAGCAAAATTTCGATTAGTGCGTTGATAATTCGTTGCTTGATTATAATATTGTGGACTATTAAAAGAGTTCCTAATATTTCGATTCTGATAATTTGAATTTTCAAAAGAACTTCGATTATTATTGCGTTGTTTACCAGTATAATTGTTATAAAAGTTATTAGATCGCGAGTTTTGAACATCCGATGAATTATTCACATTCCCATCTGTTCTTAGATCACTATATAAATTTCTTTGCACAAATATGTTCCTATTTTCCCGTCTATTGTTAAAAATATCACTAAAATTCTAATTTCGGTTATTGTTGTTCCTTCTATTAAAATTCTGTCCATAACGGGTGTATGTCTGATGTCGAGCTTCAAGTATAATTTTATAAGCCTCATCTATACTTAATGGGTTTCTAGCGAAAATCATGGTCTTTGTTGGTTCTGGTAAATGCTCCTTAAAAACATTAAGTGCGATTCTGTTAACCTCTTCAGAAGAATAAGTGTCTTCAACATGTGTCCTAACACGATTCAAAATAAGTACAGTTAATTTTGTTAATCTATAAAAATAGTTTTCAATTGTACTATCCAATCGACAAGTTTTTAGTTTATCCATTAATTCACTGCCTTGATTCCTTCTCGCCAAAATGTGTTATCAACCGTTACCGTTAAAATCTGCTAACACGCTCGGATCTGATCCATCAATGCTTTTAATATCCCTAATGCATGTCATAACAACATTTAACAATGAATTCGAAACTTCCATTGCCATGACTATTATATTACTTTCACTAAAAACTGAACTACATATACCTTATATTTCAATCGTTTCACTAACTACTTATATATCTTTTAATTATTGCTCATTATTTGAAAATTGGTACAGGTACAGAGAAAATTTCAACAATCCTCAAAAATACTTGAATCAATAACAATAGAATAAAGTATTTTCGTTATTTCTCCTTTTTTTTACAAAAAGAGCTATTTCAATACCTTATTATTGAATTTTCTTTTTAGTTAAACTAAAGTGTAAAATGGAAAGAAATTTGGAAATTATATTCTGAATTACAAAATTTAAATAGCTAAAAGAATTTAATGGAAGTTACTAATATTTAAGTTAAAAAAAAATTTCTTTGAACATCAATATGCAATCTTGCAATTACAAAATCAAAATCTTTCAAATTTCAAGTTTTTGGTTTTAAACTAAGTTTTTTTTAATCAGTTTTAATTAAAATGCTTCCTTCCTCTACTTAATTGAATCAGGAATTAATGATAATGCTTTTAAATTATTTCTAAATTACATAAACAATTATTTTCACGAACCATTCCTGCTCGAACATATCCACCTCGGTAACCTTTGATGCTTTGGAATTTGATTCTTACAGAATTCCCCTTACTTAGAGTCCACTTATTTTCTGCTTTTCAAAGCTTCCAACTTCTTTTCTTTTTTTTCTTACGCCAAGTCGCCTTGGCTAAATTTTCTTTCAGAATGATTTCCGGCAAAACTTACGTCTCCTTTCCTTCCTCTTGTTAGCTTTTCCGTGTAAGTTTTTCTTTTCTTTTTGTATTTGATATTTAAATATATAAATTTTAGTTTTAATTTTCCGTGCTGACAGCCTTTTTCCATTTTTTTGTCATTAATATATTAAATTTAATATTTTCTTATTACATTAACAAAATACACATAGTTTTATTTGTCAATTTTTTTCCTTTTTTCTTGAAAATGAAAAAACTATTTTTAAAATTCCTATTACCAGACAATTTACTGCTTATTTGCCAAAAAGATGCACATATATTTCCTAATGCTTCCTTGGTGTATGGTCACACACAGCAACTTTAGTTGGGCAATTCTTGACTTTATGGAAGCTTTCGGTGAGGGGAATAAGAAGGGAAAAAGAATTGCCGGTACTTGGCAATTCTCAGCAATTCCTTACTTTTCTCTCATGTGTGTATGTGTATGTGCATATACAATGTAAATTGCATAAAGCAAAAGGTAGAGAATTGCTCAATTGCCGAAAAAAGTTTTTGTGTGTGGACAAGAAAGCAATTCCAAAAGAAAATTGCTAAAAAGTTCGGCAATTAAAATCGTTCTGTCTGACCACAGACTTGTCGTAGCTAGATATTGATTTGATTTATTTTTTAAATCTCTTCAGAAGATCCTTCGCTTTTTCAATTTTTTTTTCCTCGTCGCCAGACACGTTGGGAGGACGTGCCGAGTTTCACGCGTGAAAAGAGTATTAAATATAAGCTCTTTTCGTATTGAAATCAGTTTTACAACTAAAACTTTTTATTTTTTTCAAATCAAATATTCCATTTCCAATAAAAATAATTGTACAGTAGTTCAGGGTTAGGTAATTATATAACATTAATACTATTTATAGAGTTAAGGCAATACATATATTATATGATTATATACAATGGCCAAGGGGATATCTGCTTATCTTTTGATCGAAGCAGAATCCTTTGGGCGTTGAATAGCTTTGACCCATATTAATCACCGGGTCCAGATGGTATTATACCAGCTGATTTGCAGAAAAATGCGGAACTTGATAAGGATCTTCTCGGCCTGCCTTGGTTGGTCCTACATTCCGCAATCATGGCAAAGGTGTGTTGTAGTCTTTATTCCGAAAGGGGGAAAGGCTTCACACACCACTCCGAAAGATTTCAGGCCTATAAGCTTGTCATCCTTCTTGCTTAAACCCCTGGAACGGATAATTGAATTACATCTTAGAATGTCAATTATTCCGAGCCGTTTATCAGCATCTCAACATGCCTCATCAGTCAATTGTTAGCTTCATAAAGAATTTACTGACCAATAGGGTCATTACTTCCAATATGGGGCGAGCCACAATTTGCAGAGGGGCTAGAAGGGGCGCTCCACAGGGAGGGGTTCTGTCTCCTCTTCTATGGAATTTAGCTCTGAATTCGTTATTGATGGAATTAGATTCCATGCTGTGTAGGACAGTGGCATATGCCGATCATATTGCGGTTGCTGTGTCGGGTAAGTACCCGGATATACTATCACAGCAACTAGGCTCTGCGCTAAGCCTTATAGTAGGATGGTGTACAAATAGCGGTCTAAGTGTGAATCCGCAAAATCGGAGCTTGTGCTCTTCACTCGAAGATACAAGACTCCATCGTTTACTCTGCCAACTGTAAGGGGGTTTGAGCTAGTGTTGTCAGACAGTGCGAAATATCTGGGCATCTACCTGGATTCCAAACTATCCTGGCAGCATAATGTCTAGTCAAGGGTAGAAAAAGCGGTTATCGCCTTATTCTTGTGCAAAAGGGCCATTGGAAAGAGCTGGGGAATAAATCCTAGGAACTCCTACTGGCTTTTCAGCACGGTTGTAAAGCCCATTCTAACATATGGGGCGCTTGTGTGGTGGAAGTCGTTGGAGAAAACCACCTATTGCAAAATCGCAGAAAAGATAATGCGTACTGCTGCTTTGATGGTGACTGGTGCTTCCGGCACTACGCCATCGAAAGCACTTTTCACTATGCTGAACTGGCTGTCGGGTGATCTCATGGTGAAGGAAATAGCCAAGAAATCAGGCTGTGGTCAAGCGGGGACGTGGAAGGAGGCGACATATGGTCATGCCTCAATAATAGGAAGAATAGTGAACCTTCCGGAGAATATTGATTACTGCTCGCCGGCTCTACTGCCCGACAAGAGATTTGATGTAATCTTATCAGGCTCGTTCTCGGAGACGACTGGCACAGATCGTCAAGAGGACGTGCTTGAAATTTTTACAGATGGATCCAAGTCGGACTCGGGAGTCGGTGGGGGTATCTTTATCCCCTTGCATGAGAGGAGGATGAGTTTTAGGCTGCAAAATGAGTGCAGCGTAGCGCAGTCCGAAATTGCGGCCATTATGAGGGCAGCTGACTGGTTGAGGTACTACAGGATATATGAGAATGATATCCGAATTTGTACTGATAGTAAGACTGCGTTGTATGCACTAGCTGGAGTCTATACGACATCCAGGTTGGTTCGTGAATGCCGGATATCTCTAAACGAGATAGCGAGACATTCGAACCTGGAGCTTATCTGAGTACGAGGGCACAGTGAAGTGTCCGGAAATCTAGTAGCGGATGAATTGGCAAAGGCCGGTGTCCAGCTACAACAAAGAGATATTGATGGGATCGTTGGAATCCCGCTTGCGAGCTGTAAGAAACTAGTACAGCGTCAACTTTTTCAGACCGCTCAAGAGAGATGGTCTAATGAGGGTACCTGTCGAATATCAAGGCTGACATGGCCCAGATATGATAACAGGAGGACTATTATCCTAAGGGGCTTGCCCCGACGGAGGTTGCGTTCTGCTGTGGCGGTTCTTACGGGACATTGCCACATAGGGACGCAGGCAAGGAGGTTAAATCTTCCATTTAATGACTTCTGTAGAAGTTGCAGAGACCAGGAGGAAGAAGAGAGCGTTGAGCACTTCCTCTATCAGTGTCCAGCTCTTTCTTATATAAGGGCATTGTACCTAGGCAGACCGATGCTGCATGATTTGACGGAGGTATCGGAATGCGATGTAAGTGGATTGGACTCCTTTATCCGATCCTCGGGTTGGTTCTAAGCCAGTGATATGTAGATCTACTGACATACATATCATATCCAGGCAACACAACGGAACCTGACGGGACCAAAGTGGGCTGGCTTTATAATAGTTGGCAGCCTGTTAAACCTAACCTAACTTCATGGAAAATTTTTTAAATGAAGTGCAAACAATAAATGTACAACTTTTTTGAGTGTAGATAAACAAAAAAAAGTTAAATTCTATGCCAAATCGTATTTATTTACTTCTTTAATTCAATATATAGGAAGCATTTAAGGCCAATTATACATATATTTGCAGTACAATTAACATCTTAACACTAGTCAAATAATAATTCGCAGTAATAGTTCAAAAGATTAATTACGAGTGGCTCCATAACCAGGTATACCATATGTACAAATATTATTTTCTTTAGCTATAAATAAAAACAGCAATTGCATAAATTAAACATTATCCGGTTGAAATAACATAAAGTGACCTTATCATATTGGTCATATTTATCACTTTAAAAGCAGTTTTTTTTTTTTTTTTTTTTTTTTTTAATTGAATAAAAAGTTAAAGCGCAACTAAAAATTTAGGATAAAATAAAAATTTGATAAAGGTGTAATGTAATACTCATTGTACATTTGCATTATCAGAAATAAAGCTGTAATGACACTTGCTTTTTTTCAACTTTTCTCAATCTAAGATTGAAAGAGTGAAATAGCCAACAATAGAAGAGACGATTATATAAGTTACAACAAAATAACTGAGTGCCAGGTCAGTCACAGCAACTTAGTTGGGCAATTCTTGATTTTATAGAAGCTGTTGGTGAGGGGAATAAGAGGGGGGAAAATTGCCGGTACTCGGCAATTCTCAGCAATTCCTTACTTTTCGCACATGTGTGTATGTGCATATACATTGTATGAAATAAAAGGTAGAGAAAGCTCAAGAATTGCCTAAAAAAGTTTTTGTGTGTGGACAAGAAAGCAATTCCAAAAGAAAATTGCTAAAAAATCTCACTTTTATGTACACATAAATACGACATTTGTAAGAGTAAGATCAGACAGGGCGATTTTAGTTGCCCAACTTTTTCGTTTTTACATCTCACAATTTACATTGCGGATGCACATACATAAATGAGAGAAAAGTAAGGAATTGCTGAGAATTGCCTAGTACCGGCAATTCTTGTTCCCTTCTTATTCCCTTCAATGAAAGCTTCTATAAAGTCAAGAATTGCCCAACTAAACTTGCAGTGTCTGATCTGGCTCTAAACAAAGCGGTAATAATATGCAATTTTGTTCAAAAACAAACTTTTTCGTGCATTTTGTTGAATTAAATTAATGAAAAATTATTATAAAAAACCCTAAAGTGTAAGAGGAAAAGCCTCTTCTTAATTGCTGAAGTGAAACTTTGGCGTCGTTTACAATTTATAATTTGGCAAACACATTTAAATTGTAAAAGTTGTTGTTTTTGCGTTTGTTTTGCTTATTTTTTAACGTTCAGTGATGCGTCAGTATTATATGCATGAAAAAATCGTCTAGATGATAAAAATCTCTACGTTCTAGCATTAAACTAAAAAGTTAACAGCATAGTAGGATTTTAAGCTGGAAACGTCACTTTTAAGCAAACATTTTTTTTTTAGATTATTTTTGACTCTTCCCACTTATCGATAATGTGACGTTATCGATATATGACGTTTTTAGTTTTTTTTTTTTCAAATAACCGAACTGTATGCAAAATCTTAAAAAGTTGAAAAAAAGTGTCATTACGGCCTAGATGAACTTATCATTCTTCTTCACACTGTATGTATGTATGTATGTATGTATGTATGTATATGTAATTGATTTTCTTAAATACATACGTATGTATGTAGAAAAATTATTTAAATAGATTATTTTTTGCAGATATTGCTCTAAACCTTTTGAATATATTGTTCAGTGTACACCTTACGAGCAGGATGAGTTATGTTTTCTTCTACAAGAGGTTTTGCTGACACGCAAAGCCTTTCTTACGGATCATCGCTACGACCCATTTGAAATTTACAGTACTGATGAGTTTTTGGAAGAATTGGAAGACATTCCAGATCCAAAAAAGGAACCACTGGAATTTCTTGACATTATGCTACAAGTTTTATTAGAAATGGGACCTTGGTGTGCAGATAGGGTAGCTTTTAATGTTTATCAACGCATAGAAAAACAAAAAATTAAAACACCGCACGAACGTCACTATATTCTCTTATGTCTGGTTAACACAGCTCTCTTAGAAGTGCATGCAATATGTGAGCAAAATTTTAAAAAATATAAAAACAATCATAAAGATTGCGTTGAAAATTATTCGAGTCCCAAAGTGTTGCGACTATTAGAAATTTTACGATTATTTAAACCCGATGATAATATAAGTAAAAACGATACAATGAAACGTATAAGTTCTGAATTGGATACAATGAATTTTCAAAAACTTACTCGTATTCTAGAAACGAAGTGTCACTCGGTTGAACAGGCTGTTGAAAAACAACAGCTAGAATCTCGGTCTATTGTTGAAAATCTAGATTCAATAATTAAACCGGAATTTCATACGAAAATAGGAAAAGAAATAATCAACATCGAAAATGATACTGAATATAAAACGGTGAATTATAAAAATAAAACTGATACAAGTTCATCAAATAGTAATCACCAGACTGTTTTCAGCACAACTCAACGCACGTCGGGTAGTCATAATATCAATCGACCAAAGAGACGTCCATTTCGACGTCATCGTGAACAATACGACGCATCTGATACACTATGTTCTATAATCTTTTGTAATTCAAATTATACAGCTCGTGTGCTCTTTGAACTGTTAGCGGAAATGAGTAGACATGATTCGTGTTTAAAATTTATTAAGTGTCAATTTACGACTGATCGTGTAGCCGATCCACTAACTGAACCAAAGGAAGCCGAGTCGGAGCATAGAAGGCAAGAAGAAGTTTTAAAACGTTTTCGTATGCATGATTGCAATATCTTAATTGGAACCTCAATTTTAGAAGAAGGCATAGATGTTCCGAAATGTAACTTGGTTATAAGATGGGATCCTCCCACTACTTATCGCAGCTACGTACAATGTAAAGGAAAGGCTAGAGCGGTCCCCGCTTATCATGTATTGTTAGTTGCACCAGATTGGAAATATTTTTCAAATCTTACTGCTTCTAACGAACAAGTTAATGACGAAAGCCATCGTTTAATATGCCGCCTTGACGAAGATGAAAACAGTTGTTTAAGCGATGCTGATAATTCTGATAGAGCAGAGAATGATAACGTCGATGAAGAAGAAAGAACACTAATAAATGGGGTTTCTTTAAATCAAGGGTTTATGTATGGTTCTAGCAAAGGTACAATAAAAATATTAAACCCTGAGGTAATTACCTATAAACATCCTTCAAAGACTTCCACTGCTAATACAGCTGGTCCAAATTTAGTATTAAAAGAAATTAAAGATAGATCTTTAGCAATTGAAAATATTAAGGGAAATATAGCTTCCGAAAATAATGACACCACTCATGATGCGATTCCTAACAAAACTATGTTAAATGAAGATAACAGCTTCACATTTAATAATTCCATTAAAATTAATCAAACCAAAAATAACACATCCGAAATAGAAGCTTATACCAGCCGAAATGATATTGATATAGAAGAGATTAATGATGGTATTCGTACTAATAGGTCTGAATCTGACGGTGAGAAAAAAATGTTGGAAGAAACCACAAAAAAAATGACTTCGTCAAAAAATTGTGAATACACAGTACTTGATATTGATGAGCTTCTAAACGATTTCGATAATATGCAAAGTGGAAAAAGTAAGGATAAATCAAACAACACTGACTATACAGTACTTGGTATTGAAGAGATTCCTGATGATTTCGGTAATATGAAAAGAGGGGAAAATAAATATACAAATCTAGCACAAAAACCAAAAATTGAGAAAAAGTTCTTTTGTCTTCTTGATGAAAACAATACAGTTAATTCACAAAACGATAAATCCAGTACTGAAATCAAGCAGTTAGAAAATATGGAAAATACGACAAATAAACTAGTTCAGCAACTGGCTGAATATCGAGAAATTGAAAAGGTAATTTTGCAAAAAAATAAATGGAATACAAATATAAATAACAGCAAATACAATTTAAAATTTTTTTATACATCAATCATTAGAAAAATATTATTAACTTTGTTTGAATTATGAAATCAATGGTTTTTTATTTTTTACATTAATAGGCACAAAACCTTTCCAAATCAAAAAACTTCTTCATGTGAAATAAAATAAGATTTCTTTTTGTATACAGAAATTACGATGTATATATGTCTATAATAGCATACGACTTAAGATAATGAAATGCTCAATAATTTTTGATTCCTCGCATATTTTTTTTGTCTTGGATTAGTACTCAGGGAGTAACCCCTACATATGCAGCGCATTGCACTGGAAGTATGAAAATAGGTTATGATGAAGAGGAAAAGGGGAGTAGTGTTTGTGGAGGTTTAACTTTAACAGTAACAACACGAAAGACTAAAAGAAACTCTATTACAGCATTTAAAATGTTGGAATTAAATTAGTTAAAACTGATCAGTGCCCAACGTATACACCTTCGACACTACTCAGATTAGAAAAATTTAGTCCAACACCTTCCACACTACAAGGTAATGAAAAGCATTGAAAAGAAATTAATATTGAACATATAGAGAAAACACGGACAATAGTGAAAAAAGAGAAAAAAACAAAGAAACACGTGTACACATCTTGCTACCTATTCCGGTGCACTTTGGTTTCACACAAAATGAACAAATATAGAAAATACGGACAACGGTGAAAAAAGAGAAAAAAAATACACGTGTACACGTTTTGCTATCTATTCCGGTGCAATTTGGTTTCATACGAATTTAATAATAAATATACATACATATAGAAAATATGGGCAGCAGTAACAACAGACGTGTGCACAGGACGAGAGACAAAACACTACAGAAATCAAGCATCCCGATTACTTGAGGTACTGAAAGATATACGGAGTGAATATAAAATATATACTGATGGCTATGCTGCGATAAATGCGCATCTCTTAGTTAGATAGAATGTGTCACTGATTTACATCAGCACCTAACTTGACGGCCTTATCTTATAATGGATCAACTCCACAGGGAGAATTATTTACGAGACACCAGAGCACCTTGTGGCTTACAAGGCTCACACAAGTCGCAATTTCTGCCATATGCTTGTATGAAAAACCACTTGCTAAAGAGTTCGGGACTTCTAATTTCTCATGTATGGTATTGCCTCCGGGCAACAGATTTTGCCTTGGCGTGTGCCAAACCAGGGCACCCTTTTTTTGTCTAAAGAGGAGAGGGAAGGTTAGGTTAGGTAGGCAGGCCGCTGGGTTCTTCAAAGAGTACCCGGATACTCCAGCTCACTTGGGTCCTGAAGGTCGTTCCCTTTGTGATTGCCTGAAAAGTTAGGGTATGATAGAAGGAAAAATAAAAGTTGTAAGGATATAGAAGGAGTGCAGAAGAGGGAAAGGAAAGGTGGGAAACTGCTTAATGTGGCATTACTTGCTGATTTACTAGCTATCCGCTACTTCTTATGAAAGAAGCTATAGCAGTCGGTTTGACCAAGGCTAGACATGACTATTGAAGCTTCTCTCGCCTAAGCATCTTAGACGATGGTGCCCCAAAGCCGAGCATGTACCGAGGAGATGAAGGATGGTCTCCTCCTCCTCCTCGTCTTGGCAACTTCTACAGAAGTCGTTATAAGGTAGGCCTAGTCTCCTGGCATGGTTCCCAAACGAGCAATGTCCAGTGATGACTGCTACCGTCAGGAGAGATCTGGGAAGTTTTAATAGCTCCCCCGTTCTCTTAAGAGTTAATGTGCGGCCACAGGTTCCTTGATATAAGGCACGTGGGCTCTGTAAGCCACTTTTCTTGAGCGTGTTCCAGCGTGTGGAGTCTTATACTTTTCCAACACGATGATATGGGTTGTCCGCAATAGGGGACTATATCCCTATCCTCTAGGGCTGTCCCATTTTTGGCTAATTCGTCAGCGATGTTGTTGCTATTGTTGGACCCATGTCCACGTACCCATTTTAGTGTTATGTTAGAATGTCTCGCCATCTTATTTAAAGATGTCAGGCATTCCTGGACTAGACTGGAATTGGTGTATATTCCAATCAGGGAATTGATGGCGACCTTGCTGTCCGTTACTATCATGATATCCTTTCCGAATATCTTGTGATACGTCAGCCATCTGGCTGCTTTATTTATAGCCGATATTTCAGCCTGAAGTACACTACATCCGTCTGATAGTCTGAAGGATATTTTAGTGTTAAATTCCTCTATGTAAACGCCGCGCCCAACCCTTTCTCCCCTTCTGGACCCATCCGTGTATACATAGAAGTATCCAGATTCTAGGGGAGATTCCTCAATTTGGTAGCCGAAGCTCTTTGTGAGGAATGGTTTTGGGATGCAGTAGTCAATTAGATCGGGGACTAAGCCTCCTCCAATCTCCAATATATTAGCATGTTCCCAAGGTCTGTGGGTCCCCGCTCCTGTCGCGTTCAGCCTGATCGCGACTTTTAGTGCTATCTGCCTGGCTTCTAAGTCGCATGGCATCCAGCTCAAAAGTGCTTTGGTTGGTGTTGTCCTCATGGCCCCTGTGGTCAGTATTGCCATGGTTCGACTGACTTTTTCAATTTGAAGTCTTTTGATTGCGGAGTCCAGAGATTTCCACCATCTGATACTCCGTAGAAAATAATTGGTTTTATAACCATTTCATAAAGCCATACCACTCCTTTTGGTTGTATGCCCCATGTTGTGCTTATTGATTTCTTACATAGCTAGATGGCTGTTGTAGCCTTAGTTACTCTAGCCTGTATGTTCTCTTTCCATGATAGTTTGCTGTCTAAAATGACGCCTAAGCATTTCGCTTTATCCGATAGGATGAGCGTGGAGCTATCCATTTTTGGAGGTGTGAAGTGTGGGATTTTATACTTTTTACTAAAAAGTACGATCTCCGTTTTCGCTGGATTTGTTCTTAGGCCGCATTGTATACTCCATTGACTTATCATCTTTAGAGCGTATTCTAACTGCTCAGTTATGTTGTCTAAATGAATCCTAGAGACTGCAATCGGTACGTCATCGGCATAGTCTACAGTCTTTATCTTCCTAGGGCCTAGGTCTTTGAGCAGATTATTCATTACAGCATTCCACAAGAGGGGAGATAATACCTCTCCCTGGGGAGTACCCTTGCATACCTTTCTCGTAATTCTTGAGTTCCCCATTATCGATGTTATAGTTCTGCGCTTTAGTAAGCTCGTAATGAGCATAATATAGGTCGATCAACCTTCAGGCAGTCAAGTGCATCTATTCGACATAATTGAAAGCACCCTCGATGTCCATGAAGGCTACTAGGGTATAGTTTTTGTATTGATAAGAGGGGAAAAAGTCACTCGTTTATTATAGCAAATAACACTCCAGGAAGCCGCATGACTTATCTTGTGTTTGCTTCTGAAAACCTTACCAAGGGTATAAATTCGCAAAATGGGGATCAGCATGCCACCGGGTGTTTCTGCTTGCAGTTCCACTCGGGCTGATCACGGCATTAGACACCGTTCATCATTGGCACGGATGCAAATGCATACCACCAGATCTGGGGATGCTCAGACACAAAAAAGAGGTGAGAGTATAGTATAATTTATATTAGAAAATGATCTAGTAATTCTTAACAAGAAGAACAAACCCACCTTCGTGACTTCGAACATCCCAGAGGTGTTGGATATTACGCTTGCCAGTTCGAATATCGCAAACCAAATACAGGAATGGAGGGTGTCAGATGACTGCTCCTTTTCTAATCACTGCTATTTGGATTTCAAATTAAGCAAATAGCATATAATTACATTCTATCGTAATAGGCGGAGAAGGGACTGTTGACAACGAGGAGAAATCCTGAGTAGAGACCTAGTCCAATACCCGACCATAACCAATATCATTTACATGGAAAGATCAGTGGGAAAAGTCAATGACGCTTTCAAGAGCGCCATAAACCGATCTTGTATGCTATCTGTAAAAAGGGAAAACAGCAGACCTAAGTGGTGGTCAGCAGAACTGTTGGAAACAAGGTAAACATGTCGTAGACTTTTCAATGAAGCTAAAAGAACAGGGACGAATACAAGCTTCAGTGAAAAAATGTAAGAACCTCGTCAGGAACTCAGGAAACGAAGATCCTGGAGCGAATTCTGCAGTAAAAAGAATAGTACCTCGATACTTGTAGGCTTCGGAGAATACTTTCAAAACAACCGGATTGTCGGTATTAAAAAGTAGACGCAATTTGTGTTTGAATTTTGATTAACAGCATGTTCGACGATATCGAATGAAAATGGTGGTGAAAGAAAGCTAGTCACTCACTGTCGAATCAATTTGGGTTTGTCTATGTCATTATTGTTCATTCGCATGAACTTATGTATTTTAATTGAAGTTAGAAAAACCCCAAATCAATTTTCTTTCGCCTAGAATGCGAATGAACGTATCCTTTCGACATCGGCGAACTGGCTGTAAGCTTTTTACACAAACTTACTAAAACATTTCAGTTTAAAAAAAACACATACACAATGATTTAATTTTTTATATGAAGTTTATTTTTGTTATAATATTAAATTTGAAAAAAAATATACACATGTATGTACATACACACAACCTGCTCAAATGATGTACTATCACTAAAGCACAAAATATCAACCGAAACAAAAGAACATTACGTAGAACGAAGGAAATTTGAATTACAGGCCCACTTCGTTCACTGAGATGATCCGTTCAATTTAACCCGTGCGTTCATGACCGACACAGTTCTAGAATTTTGAAGTAACGTGAATAGTACCTCCAATCCGATACATGTAGGCTTCGGAGAATACTTTCAAAACAATCGACAATCCCAAGTCTTATTCAAAAGGCAGATGTATGTTGAACTAGAAACTGCGAGGAATCGTTAGAAGAATTAATGAACAGCCACTTTCTGCAATGTAGTATATCTTGATACAACAAAAGAGATGCTGCATTGGGCAATGAAAAGTTTCCAATCGATCAAATCAACAGGAGCGGATAATTCCCGCAGATCAACAGAATCTGGATTTGATCACTCCATGGTGCCTCGAAATTTATAGAGCCGTCCCAACCTGGTCGTACATTCCAATGGAGTGGACCAAGAGCAACGTAATTTTCATACCAAAGGGAGGGATAACGTCACACGCTAAAGCAAAGGAATATAGGCCAATTAGCCTGACATCCGTTCTTATGAAAACGCTAGAGAGAATCATAGAATTTCGCATAACGTCCAATATTAACAAAAACCATCTCGGGGTTATTAGACCCCAAAAACCGACATGTATCACAGTGTTTTTGGGCTCTTAATGAGATAGCGAGACATTCGAACTTGGAGATTTCTATGTACCGGAGCACAGTGAGGTGCCCTCAAACATTGTAGAACATGAACTGACAAAGGCCGGTGTCCGTTTATAGTAATGGAACATTGACAAGATGATAGGCGTACCACTTAATAGCTGTAAGAACCAAGTACGGGGCCAACTGCATAGGATAGATGGCCAGGAGAGGTCACCTGTTGGATAGCAAGTTGTCCTGTGTATGATTGTAGGAGGCCTAAGGTCCTGAAGCGAAGGTTGCGTAGTGATTCCGACAGGACATTCTCACATTGGGACTCATACGAGGAGATTAAATCTTCCATTTAATGATTTCCGTAGAAGTTGTAGATACCTCTGTCGGTATCCAGCTCTTCTGTGAACGCATTGTATCTGGGTCTGCAATTATACCTCACAGTTGAAGAGAGCCACTTAAATTAAGTACGATTTAAAGACAATATTATTACATCATTGGATGACCTTTTGTTGAAACCTCAGCTTGGGGGCAAGTGCCAATTACAGGCATATGTAGAAGAAATTGCGTTTCACAACGATTTGTGATTGGTGCCGCTGTCCCGCTATAAGAATAAGGCTTCTTCGATTTCCGCTTTCTCAACACCTTGCAAATTATTTTACGCCATGATTTGCGCTTGTGGTAAGACTTTAGTCAAAAATGACAATTCTTGTTTTGCCATACGAGCAGCTTTCAGTCTTCTGCAAACAAGTTAAATTTATTTTCGTATGCAAGCAGAACCTAAACTAAGCATTTTTGGTAGCTATTTATTCTTTTTAGAACTTGCCAAAAACTCATAGCTCTTATATGTATCTTTTCACTTATTCTACCAATTCAGTCATGCTTTTTATTTCTTTATGAATTAAAATTTTTGTTTTCGTAGATGCTGTTGAAAAAATGTGCCAACGTTGAACGTCAGGAAGATGAACATAGAGATGCTGATATTTTTAATAATTGTATTAAACCATACAAACCTTTAAGCCGTTTACTTACTGGTGCGTCTGTAGACTTAAGCAACTCTATAGCATTAGTAAATAAATACTGCGCCAAATTACCAAGCGACACTTTCACAAAACTAACACCTTTATGGCGTTGTGCCCATTCGAAACGCAATGGCTTCAAAATGTATCAGTACACAATACGATTACCAATTAATTCCCCTCTTAAGTATGATATTGTCGGCTTGCCAATGCCAACACAGGTTTTGGCTCGAAGAATGGCAGCTTTACAAACTTGCATTGAACTGCATAAATCGGGAGAGTTGGATGATAACTTACAGCCTATCGGAAAAGAAGGATTTCGAGCGATTGAACCGGATTGGGAAAATTTTGAACTGGAAGAAGAGGATGAGAAAATTGTTACGGAAAACTCGGAACCTCGGCCAGGCACAACAAAACGGAGGCAATATTATTATAAACGAGTAAGTTTATTCAATAAAACAACATATCAAATTATAATTTTTCATTACATTAGATTGCTTCAGAGTTTTGTGACTGCCGCCCTGTCGCTGGTGAACCGTGTTATTTATACATATTGGATCTTACTTTACAATGCCCTATTCCAGAAGAGCAAAATACAAGGGGTAGAAAAATATATCCGCCGGAAGAAGCTTTGCAGGGTTTCGGCATTTTAACACTGAAAAAAATTCCAAAAGTTAGTTCTTTTCCCATATTTACTCGCTCGGGTGAAGTAAAGGTTTCATTAGTTCTACATCCACAACGTATCTTGCTCAATGAGAAGCAAATTTTGTGCATAAATGCATTTATTAATTACACTTTTACAAAGGTATTACGTTTAAAAAAGTTTTTAATGCTTTTCGATCCGGAGTCGACGGAAAATTGCATTTTTATAGTGCCTACTGTCAAAACAGTTGCTGGTGACAAGTGTATTGACTGGGAATTTCTGGAATTAATAGAAAAGAATGCTAATATGATGCCCACACCTGTGCCTGAAGAAGAACGACACGCTACGGAATTTTCAGCTGAAAAATTTAATGATGCTGTTGTAATGCCATGGTACCGAAACCAAGATCAACCTCATTACTTTTACGTAGCCGAGATATGTCATCAACTATCTCCATTAAGCACATTTCCAAGTAAAAAATATCGTACATTTATGCATTACTATTATCTAAAATATGGTTTAAAAATCCAGCCAAAACAGCCATTATTAGATGTTGACCACACCAGCGCTAGATTAAATTTCCTTACTCCTCGCTACGTAAATCGTAAGGGAGTTGCTTTGCCTACAAGCTCTGAAGCAACTAAAAGAGCTAAGAGAGAAAACTTGGAATTAAAGCAAATCCTCGTTCCAGAACTGTGCACTGTGCATCCATTTCCGGCTTCATTATGGCGTACAGCGGTGTGTTTGCCATGCATTTTATATAGGATAAATGGTCTTCTCCTAGCTGACGACATTCGAAAAAAGGTTGTAAGAGATATGGGCTTAGGAAAAATAGAACTAGCAGAGGATAAAGATTGGCCCATGTTAGATTTCGGCTGGAGCTTGAGTGACGTTTTAAAGAAAACAAAGGTCAACAAACTAAAAAACTTGGAAGGCAATGGTGAAGATCAAACAAAAGACGACAATTGTATTCAGAAGGACAAAATTAAAAATTCACAAAATGAACCTGAGCCACTTAATGAATTTTTGAAACAAGATAAAAATTCTTCGAGTATAAAGTGTGACAACCAGGATGATGTGTCTGGTTTTGTAGAAATCGGTACTTGGTCAAATGAAATGGCTGATAACTTGGAATATTCACAATTTAGTGCTTACGATACAGATGATGAAGACTTTGAAGAAATTCTCGATAGTCTAATGACAGTGAATTATAAAATTAGTAAGTACTCAAAAATGTAATTAAAATATTCAGTTAAGATAATATTTACTATGATATTTAAAGAGGAAAAATCTGTAAGAGCAACATCTCCAACATTCAGGGATATACAATTAGATGAAAATGACGAATTACCACAAATCCAAAATGATAATAAAGCGAAAAAACAAGAACCAGTTTTTGCTTACTTTGATTCGGATTCATCATTTGCAGAATCAAGTTTCGATAGTGATATTGATATTATTGAGGAATCAGAGTCTTCAGACGAAGATGATATTGTTCTAACATCTAAAAATGAAGCTGAAACTGTAGAAACTGCACAAGACATAGAAAAACTAAATAAACAACTTTCAATTATACAAGCATCAAAAGCTAATGATCGTGATTATCATGAAACCAAAAACCTTAAAGTGGGTTACAACTTTTTGGAAATTAAACATGAAATTTCTGAGGACTTAAAAAAATCCATAGAACAATTTGAAGAGTCGGTCAAACATTTCGTTTATGATATACGAAATTCTGGCATGTTGGTTAAACATGACACGAAAATAAAATTTCCAGAAAAAACTAAAGAAATAAACAAACAGCTTAATAAGTTAGATCTGACAATTGAAAATTATAAACAATTTATACCTTATGCATCAGACACGGACTTGCTCGAATTGCTTTTGAATAAAGAAGATCTCAGCGTTGATGCGTTGTACTCATTTAATATTAAATGGATGAGATATCATCCAGAAGAAGTATACACAATTGGTGGATGTGGCGATTTATTCGACAATTTTAATGATTCAGTTAATGTCATATTGACAGAAACCGGCGAAAAACAAATTCGAATTGACTTTGAAAACCAAGGAAAAGAATATGGCAGAGAACCCCAATTGAAGGATTTTACAAATATATATAGCGAAAATTTGAAATACTTTCCTATCGAGAACTTTAGCTTTGACTATCAACCTGATTTGTCCACACACCCTGGACCAAGTCCTAGCATCATTCTTCAAGCCCTAACAATGTCTAACGCAAATGATGGTATTAATTTAGAAAGGCTGGAGACAATAGGCGACTCTTTTTTAAAATACGCAATAACCACTTATTTGTATATTACATACGAAAACGTGCATGAAGGAAAACTCAGTCATTTGCGTTCAAAGCAAGTTGCCAATTTAAATCTTTACCGCTTGGGTAGAAGAAAAAAATTAGGCCAATATATGATTGCTACTAAATTCGAACCAAGTGATAATTGGCTGCCACCCTGTTATTACGTTCCGAAAGAATTGGAAAAGGCCTTGATTGAAGCCAAAATACCTCCACATTATTGGAGCTTAGTAGATTTAGTTAATATTAAAAATCTAACGAATGCTGAAATTTGTGAATTGGTTCGCCAAAAGGCCGATGAGTGGGGATGTAATTTTTCGGTATGTTAGCTTTGCTTGCAGAAATATTTATATACGTATGTATATGAATTAATTACATTATTTGTTTACTTTCTAAGGACAACGACGATTTTGAAGATGGAGATTATGACAAAGCAAAGAATGTTAAACATGAATGGGATGATCCTAAGGAGATCGTACCCCTGGAATTTTCTTGTTTCATACCTTATAATTTAGTATCTCAACATAGTATACCAGGTAAATTTCGAATATCATTAATATGAAAACCTGTATTTTACTGCTTCTTCTATAGACAAATCAGTTGCTGATTGCGTGGAAGCTCTTATTGGAGCATATCTTATTGAGTGTGGTCTAAGAGGAGCTTTACTTTTCATGGCTTGGTTGGGGATTCGAGTTATTCCTTACAAACGTGTACCCCATAATTCTGCAAAGGTAAGAGAAGCAGGGACTACTTTACCAGAGAAAGATGGGATGGTAACTATTTATGGTTCGTGGACTCCACCAAAATCTCCCCTACTGCTATATACTCCACAAGCAGAAAAATCTCTGAATGCATTTCTAGAAGGGTATGAAGAGTTTGAAAAAACTTTGGGCTATAAATTTCGCGACAGGTCATATTTATTGCAAGCCATGACACATGCTTCTTATACACCGAACAGACTAACAGATTGTTATCAACGCCTCGAGTTTCTAGGTGATGCAGTTCTGGACTATTTGATAACAAGGCATTTATATGAAGATCCTAGACAACACTCCCCAGGAGCTTTAACTGATTTGCGATCGGCATTAGTAAACAATACTATATTTGCTTCCTTGGCAGTAAGACATGGTTTCCACAAATATTTTCGCCATTTATCCCCTGGTCTTAATGAAGTAATTGATCGCTTTGTACGGATACAAACTGAAAACGGGCATAGCATAAGCGAAGAAGTAAGAATAGTGGTGTCTGACCAAACGTCTGCATTTTTCACTAAATATTTCATAGCAAAAGCTAAAAGTAAAATTGGAATAAGTTTTGCTTCGACCAGGAAAATGACTTTCAGTCAGACACTGTAATCTTGTAGTTGTAATGTATTAACGAATATTGTATTTGTTTTTAAGTATTATTTACTATCTGAAGAAGAATGTGATGATGCTGAAGATGTTGAAGTACCAAAGGCATTGGGTGATGTTTTCGAATCTGTAGCTGGAGCTATATTTCTGGATTCAAATATGTCTCTAGATTCTGTGTGGCTAGTTTACTATAATATTATGCGTCCTGAGATAGAACAATTCAGCAGTTCTGTCCCTAAATCACCAATAAGGGAATTACTAGAATTGGAACCAGAAACGGCAAAGTTTGGGTACGTATGAATATTTATTGTAAAAGTATAGATATTATGTTTTTCCTTTTAGCAAACCTGAAAAATTGGCTGATGGTCGTCGTGTTCGCGTAACTGTAGAAGTCTTTTGCAAAGGAACTTATCGTGGAATTGGAAGAAACTACCGAATAGCTAAATGCACAGCTGCTAAATGTGCTTTACGTCAATTAAAGAAGAAGGGGTTATTAGAAAAACGTGTCTAAATAGACAAAATACTCCAACTTTATAGCTTTTTATATTTATACTTCTAAGTGTCGTATAATTCGTAATTATGTAGTGTTGCTCACTTAAATACAAGCAAGACCTATTTTATTTGTATTGAATTAAGAATTTCTTTCTTAGTGGTGGTCTTGTGGATTGTGATATAAAAGTATTGAGTAATAAATAAAACAAATTTTAAAACTAAACTCAAATAATAAAATAATTAATTAATCCAAACTTAACTGAAATCCATGGAAAGTAACTTTGTATGAAGTCTTGCTGTAAGTTAACAGTTTTAGTCTTAGTTTTAGTTCTCTTTTTCAATGTTTCACTCTTAAAATTAATATCTCGCAATTTAACAAGGCTTCTAAAAAAAGTCAAAGTACTAAAAAATGCCTAATATCCAACAATTCAATACACAATGCCGGAGTATGTAAATGCCAAAGTAAAATTTTTGTTAGTAGCATTATATACTAATCAAAATTCAATTGTGTTCCTGCTTGTTTAAGGCAATAAAACGGTTTTTTAGTCCCCGACTAACTCTCATAGCATACGATTGTTTTGTTTCTCTTGTTAATATTAATCAAGAAGAAACTATTGCAAACTAACGGTTGCTAAAATATTTCACTTGTGAACACGTGCTTTTGGGTTTTTCCCATTGCATTTATTTGTTCTTTTGGTTTCTGTGACACGTTTTTTTGAACAAAGACACATCGCTTATCGGGGGTCCCCCGGATAAGCTATGCAATAACAGGTACCACATCCTCGAGGACTTCTTGGAAAATCCCCCCAAGAGGAAAAAAGGCGGTGACTTTCCTGAATTATCAACTCCAACAACAATTCACCAAAATTCGTACTGATCACGTCTACAGATAAAAAAAAATTTATCTTCTCTAAGCCCCTTCGCGATTAAGAAAGGAATTGAAAGCATTACCACTGAATTTAACTCCATATCTCTGCTTCGGGACGAAAGCCTGGCCCGCAACGCGCGTGCGGCTGAAAAATTCCTGAAAACAAGATCGCTATCAATTGTATGCCAAATCACAAGTAAACTTCATGACACTCCCAACTCCGTCAAAGGTGTCGTCTATGCACGTATCAGAAAATGAAATTATCCAGGAAATGAAAGATCAGTGTGTCACAGACGTATACAAATTCACCAAACCCAGCGAGGACGGCAAGTCACGGATACCAACCGGCAAGATGATTCTGACTTTCGATCTTTACCGCCTACCCACAACGGTTGATATAGCCTGGTACAAATGCAAGGTAGACCATTACATACCTAACCCGATGAGGTGTAAAAATTGCCAACTGCTTGGGCATACTAAAAATCGGTGCAGAAGAAATACAACCTGCCCTAACTGCAGTCTACCCCCATACACGACAGAAAAATGCACTCGGACATTTTGCATCAATTGCTCCGGTAAACACTCGTTAGCAGACAACAAATGTCTACTCTTCTTAAAAATGAAGGAGATTTTGAAAATTAAGACTAAAAATTACAACAATATGGCTGAAGCCCGTCGCAAATACAGGGAAAGCAATCCAACCCAAACACCTAACCAAAGCTCTTACGCACCGGTAACCGCAAACAATTAAATATCAACACCCGCGGCATCAACACGTGTCACTGAAAACAATCTTGAAACTACAGCAAAAACAAACCAAGCTACTGCAAATCAAAAACCTACATCTAATCTCACACCCACACACAGCGAGACAAACTAAACATCTAATGAATCAAAGGAAAAACCTGTTTCACAAAAATCGACAATTATCAACAGAAAAAACACATCAAAACCACCCTCTAGACCAAATAACGAAATCTCAACATTGCCGACTCGCTAAGGGAACTTTCAACGTACAAAAAAGATAATAATGCAGCACTAAGTGGTGATGAATCTCCCACAACGAGCTGCCTTGCAACGAAAAAATCTATGCCAACAAAAATAAAGAGTCTTTCGATCATGACTTTTTACTCTCCCCCATTTCTCACTTAACATAAACTCTACTGAAATAAAACGATTACTATGTGTCGCTGAGTGACGATAACTCACTCAGCGATGCGAATATGGATCAAGAAACAACGTAACAAGGCTCAATAATATAACACCATCTCACTACTACAACAGTGGTCTGCTCTAGGGTTCGGATCGGGGGAGCGCATTGAGCAGCACGTACCCGATGGGGACCCTGGGGACGCCCACGGTTCAGAACTTACTCATTATCATGAATATCATACTATTACGGATTTTCAAACAACTACTCCGAGCTTCAGTTACTATTAAGAGATCTTGCCCCTCTGTCGTATGTCTACAAGAAACATATTGTGCATACAACTTCACGACATCCCCTCCAAAAAAGTACAGCGCTAATTTCACAAAAACCCACTTCAAAGCAAGGCACGGGAATACTTATAAAATCCAATATTTCCCACCAACACGTAAACTCCGAATACCAAATCGTTGCCATCGAGATTAATCTCAATATTAAGCTTACCGTTCTCTACATATACAGTCACTCACATTTAAAGTCGGGCAAACATTGTCGAAAATTTATGATCTTAATATTTATGTTTTGATGAAAGATGATGCGTTTAACTTTTTTTTGTTTTATCATAAAAACTCTTATTAATAGAAAAACCATAGAAATTTTATTTTAAGTCCCGTTATAAAATACATAAGAATAACAAAGTGAGAAAAAGTAAATTCTCTGTCTCACATTGAAAGTCGGGCACTTAATGTTTTGTACAGTGAAAAAGTGAAATATACCATTATTTCCACTTTTTTCTTCTTTTGTCCCAAAACAATTATTTCTTCTTACTTAATCATTCGATCAGTGAAGATTATAAAAGTTTTTTGAAAAATGCCGCGCAAAATTAAACAATCCACCTTCGAAGAACGGAAAATAATAATTGAGTTGCACTTAGATGGAAAATCTGAAAGGGAAATATCTAATTTGATAAAAAAAAGCAAATCTACAGTGCATGACATTATTTCTAGATATAAAGAAAGTGGTTTGGTAGCAAATTAAAAACGCGGAGCCCGAGCAAGAAAGCTTTCACCCAGAGATGAGAGCATGATTTTAAAACAGGTGAAGAAAAATCCTTTTATTTCTGCTCCAAAACTGACAGCAATGGTCAAGGAAGCTTCTGGGACGGAGGTAAACCCAGAAACGATAAGAAGACTTCTTCGCAAGAATGACTTTCATGGCCGAGTGGCACGGAAATAACCTCTTATAAGTAAGAAAAACCAAAGCGAACGGCTTGTTTTTGCTCGTCAATATATGACCAAAGATTTTGATTTCTGGAGTACCGTAAGTTGGAACAAACATAAAAATTTAATTAGGCTTATTATTAATATTTAGGTATTGTTTACTGACGAAAGTAAATTTAACTTATTTGGGTGCGATGGAAGAGGCAAAGTATGGCGCAAACCAAACAAAGAGATGGAAGGCAAGAATTTAAGAAAAACAGTAAAGCACGGTGGTGGATCGGTTATGGTTTGGGGATGCATGGCAGTCTCAGGAGTTGGAAATTTGCATTTCATTGACGGTGTTATGAATAAGAATGTTTATTTATATATTTTGAGCAAAAATTTAAAAGAAAGCGTAAAAAACTCGGGATTGAAACTAATTTCCAATTTTACCAGGACAATGATCCTAAACATTCAGCATATGATGTAAAGAATTGGCTGCTCTATAACTGTCCGAAGGTTATTAAAACCCCTGCACAAAGTCCGGACCTCAATGTTATTGAACATTTGTGGCATAAATTAGGCCGCCGGATGCAGGACAGGCAGTGTACGTCAATTCCACAACTAAAGAATGCCTTACAGGAAGAGTGGAATAATATAAGTCCTGAGGTTTGCAAAAAATTAGTGGAATCTTTGCCTAGCCGCTTACAAGCTGTTGAAACCCAAAAAGGTGGATTTACAAAATATTAATTTTGCGTTATGTTCACATAATGCTAATTTTTTATTAATTGCCCGACTTTAAATGTGAGACTGAAAAGTGACCTTATTTAAGTTAAGCCTTCGTATACATTTAATAAAAGAACTTGGAATAAATTGTTTTTGTTGTTTTTAAATAAAAGAACTTTTGTGATAAAATAAACAAAATTAAAACGACTTTTTCTTCCGTCAGCTTATAAATATTGGGACTAAAAGTTTTTCATGCGTCTGCCCGACTTTAAATGTGAGTGACTGTACATCCCCCAACTCAGAATATTTCTGTTCGTAATTTATCCAATGTAATTTCCTCCTTCAGAACTCCTCTTCTAGTCGTTGGTGACATCAACGGCTAGAAGACGATTTGGGGTTCTACAACTAACAATAATAGAGGAGTTCAGGTAGAAAGTGTAATAGCCGGTACTGGGTTATGCCTGCTGAATGATGGGAGCCCTGCCCATTTTTCAACTCATAATACTTTCTCACATATAGATATTTCATTTTGCTCAGTAAATCTACTGCCCCTAACCACCTGGAATACTCTTACCGATCTGCACAGAAACGATCACTACCCTATCAAAATTACTAAAATATTTGTCAAAAATTGATCATTTTATGTAGCAATAATAAAAATAATATTTTTTTTTTTTTTAATTTTATTTTCGGGTTAATATAATATTCATAATCTTACATCACTACTCAAAAAATTACAACTGAACCAAGGCGACTTTATACAGGTGAGTGCAAGCGGAGAGGCGAATTCAGTACAATGTATTTTGTCATGATACAAAAAACAAGGTAGCCGCTTCGCTACAACAATAAAAAAAAACAACAGGTATTTTGTTTGTGTAAAAGGCGAATTCACACTTAAGCTGTCAAAAGTAGTTGATAACGAACATGTAAAAAAACATGATACAAAAAACAAGGTAGCCGCTTCGCTACAACAATACAACAATAAAAAAAACAACAGGTATTTTGTTTGTGTAAAAAGGCGAATTCACACTTAAGCTGTCAAAAGTAGTTGTTAACGAACATGTAAAAAAATTTAAATGGCGCCGAAAAAGGTAAACAAAACTTGACAGCAAAAGTGCCGCCATATTAATCGAACTCGCCTGAATTCGCCGATGCATCCACCTAATAATTAATTCGCCTTGTAAAAAAATTTACATGGCGCCGAAAAAGGTAAACAAAACTTGACAGCAAAAGTGCCGCCATATTAATCGAATTCGCCGATGCATCCACCTAATAATTAATTCGCCTTGGTATTTTGTTATTGTAAAACACATCGTGAATGTCATAATCTAAATTCGCCTAAGATTGCTCAGCAGAGAAAATATTTTATATAAACGTTAAATATAAGCTTTTATAATTGTTTGTATTTAAAATCACATATTATATTAGTTTTTCACTTTTAAATTCACAAAAATTTCTTGAAATTGCACTAAATCATGCAAAAACCTTTAAGATTAAAATGGCGCGAAAAAGTTTGTAAACAAAAGAAACAAAATTTGACAGTCTCATTGGAAAAAACGCGAGAAGCAAAAAATAATCACCTGTGCTGTTAAGTTCACCTGGCAATGAATTCGCCTTGAACCGAACATAACGGCACTGCCAGAATAAAACAATTAAATTCCTTACTACATTTAATAGTTAACGTACTGTTCATGATACAAAAAACAAGGTAGCCGCTTCGCTACAACAATACAACAATAAGAAAAACAACAGGTATTTTGTTTGTGTAAAAAGGCGAATTCACACTTACGCTGTCAAAAGTAGTTGAAAAAGACATGTACAAAAATTTAAATGGCGCCGAAAAACGTAAACAAAACTTGACTGCGAAGGTGCCGCCATATTAACCGAATTCGCCTGAGTTCGCCGATGCATCCACCTAATAATGAATTCGCCTTGGTACTGTTTTTGCATAAACTTTTTTAACAAATGTATGGTAGTGTTCAAGGCGAATTAATTACCAGGTGAACTTAACAGCACAGGTGATTATTTTTTGCTTCTCGCGTTTTTTTCCAATGAGACTGTCAAATTTTTTTTCTTTTGTTTACAAACTTTTTCGCGCCATTTTAATCTGAAGATTTTTTTGCATGATTTAGTGCAATTTCAAGAAATTTGTGTGAATTTAAAAGTGAAAAACTAATATAATCTGTGATTTTAATTACAAACAATTATAAAAGCTTATATTTAACGTTTATATAAAATTTTTTCTCTGCTGAGCAATCTTAGGCGAATTTAGATTATGACATTCACGATATGTTTTACAATAACAAAATACATAGTACTGAATTCGCCTTTCCGCTTGCATTCACCTGTATAAAGTCGCCTTGCTTACGAGTAAAAAGTTGCACGGTTGCATTCCATTGGTTACTCGATATCGATTGCCATCATTAGAAATTTCGAAACCTTTTACTCGATATCGAATGAGATAATCCCAAAAGTGTAAAAACTCGCACATTCGAGTTAGAATTCGCTCGTAAGCGAATGACAGAGTTAGCCCCCTGTTTCCGTAATCTATATCTTTTAATTTCTAAAACGAAGGTAAACTTTTATACAATTCAAAACATTGTTACAAGCATGATACAAAAAACAAGGTAGCCGCTTCGCTACAACAATACAACAATAAAAAAACAACAGGTATTTTGTTTGTGTAAAAAGGCGAATTCACACTTAAGCTGTCAAAAGTATTTGATAAATTACATGTAAAAAATTTAAATGGCGCCGAAAAACGTAAACAAAACTTGACAGCGAAAGTGCCGCCATATTAACCGAATTCGCCTGAATTCGCCGATGCATCCACCTAATAATTAATTCGCCTTGGTTACAAGAAAACATTTTCTTGATTCACTCAGAGACCTGCGCCGTTAAAAATTTTCGGCGGCGGCGGCTGACCGAAAATCCAAATCGGCTGAATATAACAAAGATATTATATGTAAACAAATATTTATGTCTTTTAGGTTGTACAAGCCGCCAGTTTCATGAAACTTGGGTGCTTTTGGTCCCGTTGTGTTGATATACATAATTACTTTAAAAAATTTTTATTTACTTTAATTTAATTTAAACAATTGAGTTTATTATTCACTATATTAGTGAATAAGAAACTAATATTGACACCTGTTATATTATTGTTAATTCATTATTTATTTAGGTAAATACATACAATTATATAGAAATGAAAAGATTAGAATATTTAACGAAAGAAAATATTAAGTATATAAAATCAGCCAAGCACGCGTTCACGACTCCCCAAACAGAACTGTCTTGTTGTTGTGTTGCCAGACCGACTGGAAAGTGTTTAGTATAATATGACAACACCAATCAAAAAATTATAAACAGCTTAGAAGCTAATATAGAGAATAATATCCTCAATTAATTGAAGTTCTATTCTCTGCTGTTTATAATTTTTTAAAATTATTTTTTCTTCAATAATTTTTGCGTTTTTTTTTTTGTTTCTATGCATGAGCAATATCAAAAATGTTAACTTTTTGCAACTTTTTCTTCGCCCTTGGAACCAAAAAAATGCGTAGCAAATATTTGCAAAACGAACTGCTTTAGAGAAATACGGTCTAGTTTGCACATTTTTCTGTCACTTGTCTATACAGTTGCATGCAATTACATAGTTGCAATGTGTAAACATGCTTTAATTTAAATAATAACTGTGATGTAATTACAGTCAAGTGTATTCCTTTGACGAAAATTAGTTTACATCATATTTTTTTTCTTAACACTTTAAATTTATGCCCATTTAAATATTTAAATGAATTTGAAATGTGTTTTAATTCAAAAATTCTATAGAAAATTTTACTAAAATTCATTTCAAATACATTTTAATTTTTTATAAATATATAATAATGCATAAAAAAATGTAAGTATAAGAAAAAAGCTAATTTTAAGCCGAATTAGCCGAAAATCTTTTGGCGGCGACGGCTACCAGAATTCATCGGCGGCTCAGGCTTATCCGGCTGACATCGGTTCGGCGCAAGTCTCTGGATTCACTTAGTGCAAGGCGAATTAATTATAAGGTGGATTCATCGGCGAATTCAGGCGAATTCGATTAATATGGCGGCACTTTCTCTGTCAAGTTTTGTTTGCCTTTTTCGGCGCCATTTAAATTTTTGTACATGTTCGCTATCAACTACTTTTGACAGCTCAAGTGTGAATTCGCCTTTTTACACAAACAAAATACCTGTTGTTTTTTTATTGTTGTATTGTTGTAGCGAAGCGGCTACCTTGTTTTTTGTATCATGACTTAGTGTGCTTTTTCTTCCACTACCAAGGCGAATTCATTATTAGGTGGATGCATCGGCGAATTCAGGCGAATTCGTTTAATATGGCGGCACTTTCTCTGTCAAGTTTTGTGTACCTTTTCGGCGCCATTTAAATTTTTGTACATGTTCTTTATCAACTACTTTTGACAGCTCGTGTGAATTCGCCTTTTACACAAACAAAATACCTGTGTTTTTTTTATTGTTGTAGCGAAGCGGTTACCTTGTTTTTTGTATCATGTCCACTACCTAACTCTCAAGGCGAATTAATTATTATGTGGATGCATCGGCGAATTCGGTTTATATGGCGGCACCAAGGCGACTTTATACAGGTGAATGCAAGCGGAAAGGCGAATTCAGTACTATGTATTTTGTTATTGTAAAACATATCCATGATACAAAAAACAAGGTAGCCGCTTCGCTACAACAATACAACAATAATAAAAATAACAGGTATTTTGTTTGTGTAAAATGGCGAATTCACACTTAAGCTGTCAAAAGTAGTTGATAAAGAACATGTAAAAAATTTAAATGGCGCCGAAAAAGGTAAACAAAACTTGACAACGAAAGTGCCCCCATATTAACCGAATTCGCCTGAATTCGCCGATGCATCCACCTAATAATTAATTCGCCTTGAACATATCGTGAATGTCATAATCTAAATTCGCCTAAGATTGCTCAGCAGAGAAAAAAATTTATATAAACGTTAAATATAAGCTTTTATAATTGTTTGTAATTAAAATCGCAGATTATATTAGTTTTTCACTTCGAAATTCACACAAATTTCTTGAAATTGCACTAAATCATACAAAAAAATCTTAAGATTAAAATGGCGCAAAAGTGTGTAAACAAAAGAAAAAAACTTTGACAGTCTCATTGGAAAAATCGCGAGAAGCAAAAAATAATCACCTGTGCTGTTAAGTTCACCTGGTAATGAATTCGCCTTGGGCGGCACTTTCGTTGTCAAGTTTTGTTTACCTTTTTCGGCGCCATTTAAATTTTTTTATATGTTCTTTATCAAATACTTTTGACAGCTTAAGCGTGAATTCGCCTTTTCACAAACAAAATACCTGTTGTTTTTTTTATTGTTGTAGCGAAGCGGCTACCTTGTTTTTTGTATCATGCTAACTCTGCAAAAATTTCATTGAAATGAAAAAATTTTAACTTATATTCATAATGTTTGCACGAAAATCAAAAATTGTTTATTTTGTACAAACATGCTTCAAATATTTGTAAAAACCAGCAAACAGCCCCATAAACAAAAATGTTTGTACAAACCCAAAATGTTAACATGTTTGGCAACAGTTGTTTAGTTTATACAAAAAAATCGTACAACTCAAATATTTTGAGGGTACTATTGTCGAAAACTTGTCCTCGAGGACAAATGTATAAACAAAGTTTTTTTATTCAATAAATTGTTGCATATTTAGTTTGTGGTTTTAACAAATTTCATATAACATAAATTTTTTTTCTAGATGGTAACAAATTAGCAATACTCGTATATTGATATCAAATAAAATTTGTAAAATTTTGGTGCAAGAAATCGAAATCAGTGCTCAGCAACAATTTATTGAATAAGCCAAAGCGAAATGCAGAAAATATATATAAGCAAAGTTTTTTAAATATGTAGCTATCAGCACAGATTGTGTGAATACTATTAAAAGAAAATGCACTAAAACTTAAATAAAAGCATCGAGCATTGTTTTACAAATTCTTTGTGCGATTTTTAAAAACATCTAAAATCGGTGTGAAAAGCGCTGAGTTGACAACGCTGTTGCAATTCAAATGAAACATTTTTGCCAATTTAATTAAACATTTTGAGCTAGATAAAAACGGAAAATAATCTTATTTTAATATAACTTATTTAAATATGACGTATTGTTACATTTTCAAATAGTTTTTTTTTATGATTTGCACTTTCATTTTCATAAATAACAAACAGCTGATTAAATGGTTTAACAAATTTTACCATTTTGCACGGACAAAAAGTAGGGGTAAAGTCTGGTAAAATGAGAAACACAAATTACTCTCTCAGAAGCTTTCTCATTTACCCAATTTTCAACACAAGAAACACTATTCGTGCAAATGGGAACCCGCGGTAACGACGTCGAACAAAACTTGTATGAAGTTATAAATAGCGAAAGCTCAAGAATTGCCGAAAAAAGTTTTTGTGTGTGGACAAGAAAGCAATTCTAAAAGGAAATTGCTAAAAAGTTTGGCAATTAAAATCGCTCTGTCTGACCTTAGACTAAGGAAAATTGAGAGAATAAAACTACCTTATATTATTTTATCTCAATATTATTTGATCTTCGTTTGTTAAATAAATTTAATTTTTGCAGCTTCAGATCTTTGTTTTTGTTTTTATAAAAAATTTACAATTTAAAATCTTTTATTTCTCAATATTTCGATAACAATTTGTTATCATCGTCAGGAGAAATTAAATGGTATAAATTTAAATTGAAAAATTATTGTCAAAAAATTTCTATACATAAAAAATTCGTACACTAAGAAAAATAATTAGTTCATACACAAAGAAAAATTCTTAACAATATTAATGAATTCAAAAATCAAAATATAACATAATTTAAATTAAACTTATTCTGCAACCAACACATGCCTCGTTAAAGATTAGAACATGTCGTATCTTAGACTTAAGCAAATCAACATGGCATATGTTGCTCACAGAATACCATTAGCATTAACATAATTTTTTTATTTTTTTTTTTATTATTTTTTTTTTTTAATAAAAAGCAATGTAAAAAACAGTCTAACAAATAAAACTTATATATACATTCAACGTGCTAATTTTTTGCTAACTAAATGCCTGTAACTATGCGCTAAATTATCTGTGTCCATTTTAAAATTAATTCTTTTTTCTACAGGTGTGTTAATAATCTCTAACATTTCTAACATATAACGTTTCTTATAATTACTCTGAGTTTTTATTATTGAAACATTTTCAAAATTAGGATAATGATTTAATCTAGAGCAATGAGAAGATAACGCTGTTTTCTGTGAATTAATATGCCTATATTTTTGGTCTGATTTATGTCCTGCAATCCGTGTCCTTAAATTGTTTTTCGTTGTTCCTATGTATACTTTATTACAATTCTCCTGATTATTTCCCTAAATGGAATTTTATAGACTATATTAGCATTATCCATTTTACTAAGTCTATCCTTAGTTTTACTAAATAATGTATCTAACGTATTATAACTCTTATGAGCCATTCTATATTTTTCCCTATTAAATATATTAGATCGTGCTAACCTTTCTGTCAAACCCGGTATATACGTTAGTGGTCTATAAGTTTTTGGGTCTGTTAAATTAACTACATTATGAGTATTTCTCCTTCCAAATTGATTTATAAATTTATAAATTAGCTCAGATGGAAAATCATTGTCTTCCAGCAAGTTCCTAATTTTAATAATGTTTCCCCTATGAAATTCTTCATCACTTATGCTAAGTACCCTTTCAACAAAATTCTTAGCCGTGTTGATTATATTCTTACTATGTTTTGAAAAATAATTTATTATCCTTCCTGATGCAGTAGGCTTTTGATACCAATCCATAACAAGCCTATTATCTCTCCTAATTACCAATGTTTCCAAATATCTAAGTCTTGAATTATGATTTTTATTATTTTTCTTGTCTTCTTCAATCAATAATTATTGATCACAGCAAATTTGTATTGTAAAAAATCCTTCTTAAGAAAAAATTAAGAAAGGAAAAACTTGAACTAAAAACCTGTTGTACATATGTACAAACCAAACAATTTTTAATTTAAAAAATTATAAAAGTTCAACAAAAATTTAACAAATTAATATTTACATCTCTGGGTCCGGAGAATATTAAATACAAAAATATGTATGTTAATAAATAAAAATAAATACCGCTAGTTTAGAGACAGCAAACGCTGTACAAACAATGTGGGCAATTAACAAAATGCATATGTGATTCAATATGAGATGAATATAGATAGAAAAATAATTAAATGCTCGGTGGCTTAGTAGTTAAAGCAGTAGATCATGATACGTCATGTCCCGAGTTCGAATCCCAGTGGGTGCTGATGAGTAGTGTAGCGACTACGAAACAGCTAGTTGTCCCCCAGCTAAAGATTTGATTATTATTTTTCTTGTCTTCTTCAATCAATAATTATTGATCACCGCAAATTTGTATTGTAAAAAATCCTTCTTAAGAAAAAATTAAGAAAGGAAAAACTTGAACTAAAAACCTGTTGTACATATGTACAAACCAAACAATTTTTAATTTAAAAAATTATAAAAGTTCAACAAAAATTTAACAAATTAATTAAGTTTTTCTTTTATTGTAAATTTTTTTTTAAAGAAATTTGAAAAAAAAATTTTTTTGAAACAATTTTTTAGGTTTTGAATTGCAACTATCATTCAGAATCCTCCGCAATCTGGCTGGCCTTTTTCTCCTTTCCGAGCTCTATGATCCGAGACTTTAATTTTCACGAAATAGTTAAACGTTTCACGAAATAATTAAAAGTTTATCTTTTCTTGTAAATTTTTTTTATTATATATTTTTTTGAATTACTTTTTGTGTTTATATTTTTCCGTTGACGTTTGAAAAAGATTTATTTTTTGTAGTGTTGTATTTATTGCTCTTGCATATACCTGATATGAATTCGCCTTGTTTATACCATTTAATTTCTCCTGACGATGATAACAAATTGTTATCGAAATATTGAGAAATAAAAGATTTTAAATTGTAAATTTTTTATAAAAACAAAAACAAAGATCTGAAGCTGCAAAAATTAAATTTATTTAACTACCTTATATTTTTTATATCATGATATACACTTTTACAAATCCAACAGTACAACTTCCCTACATTTATGAATATTTTTTGAAATAGAGCTGATGGCCTACGCTGCCAGTGCTCCTTTTTCATTTAGTCTCAGAATTCATTCTGCTGATTAACTAAACAAATAAAACGGTTTTTTCAGTTTATCAACAATATTTTCGTTAGCTTCTATAATAAAAGTATCGATACATCTTTTTGTATGTATCTTTATGCATATGTACATTTGTTTATTAATTATGTTCGTTTTATTATTTTTGTAAAATAGAAGGTATTAAAATATTCAAGATTAAATGCTAATTCACAGCAAAGATCTTCAGTTAACTTAACGTGTTTAGCCCTTAGCAGCTTTAGCTTTACTTTTTACTTTTTTTACCCGCTTTAATCCGTCCAAGCTGCTTTTCATAAATTGAGCATACATAGTCATCATTTTTGGGACGTCATCATGTTTTACCACTGTAGAAATCTTATAAAATCAATTTTAAAACCATTTCCTGTTAAATTTTATTTCGTAAACTACTACCTTTTTGGACTTTGATTGAGCTCTCATTAGACACATATATTCTTCAGGCTCGGGTAGTGCTGATTTTCCTTCCCGAGGTTTTGGCTTGGCATGCCCATTGTCTTAAAAAATTGATATAAGTTTTATGTACATTTGTCGTATAAGTATTCACTTAAAATTATTAATTTTATTTATTTTCTCTTTCTTATATCAATACATAGGAAGCCTTTAAGGTCAATTATATACGAGGTCTGATCAAAAAATAACCGTTATTTTCGAATTTCGTGAGTTACAGATGTTCAACTTTCGTATTTTTTTCTGTTATGTTGGTACACAGTTTGTTTTTGACAGATAAAAAGGTTAGTCGTGTTTTGGTGTGCTCTTCGATCTTTTACTATTCGAAAAAATGGATCAAAGAAATTATTAAGTTTTGTGTAAAAAATTAAATTAAATGCGCAAGGACATTTCAAACGTTGACTGTGGCGTTTGGCAAGTCTAGTATGAACAGAACACAAGTTCAATTGTGGTAGAACCGATTTAAGCAAGGCCAAGAAGATGTCAATGACGATGCTTGTCTTGGTCGCCCGAGCACGTCAACAACCACTGAAAACATTGAAGCCGTGAAGAAAATGATTTTGAATAATCGTCCAATCACAATCAGGGAGGTTGCTGATTATGTTGGCATATCGTTTGGGTCATTCTAAGCACTTTTTTCGGATTTTTTTAGCATGAAACGTGCGACAACGAAGATTCTATCAAATTTGTAAATTTGGAGCAAAAACAACATCGCACGTACATCGCTCAGGAGCTGTTGAATATCGTCAACGACAATCCAGATTTCCTCAAAATGGTCATAACTGGTGACATTAAAACCGAAGCTCAATCATCAAAATGGAAGCGCCCAGAAGAGCCAAGACCGAAAAAAGCACTTCAAGTTTCGTCAAATGAGAAGGTTTTGCTCACTGTTTTCTTCGACTGCAATGGTGTGGTGCATCATGAATTCTTGCCACAAGGTCGTACGGTCAATAAATAATATTACCTTGAAGTTATGCGTCGTTTGCGCGAAGCAATTCTTCAGAAAGCAAAGAATTGTGGAAAAAACAATCATGGATTTTGCACCATGATAACGCACCAGCTCACACATCGATGCTTGTGCGTGAGTTTTTGGCCAAAAACAAAACCGTTATCATGCCTCAACCACCGTATTCACCGGACTTGACCCCGCTGACTTTTCCTCTTCCCAAAACTGAAGTCATCGATGAAAGGAAAGTGGTTTGCTACGATTGATGAAATAAAACATATGACGATACCGAAAAGTGCATTTCAGAAGTGTTTCGAGGATTGGAAAAAAACGCTGGCGAAAGTGTATTATATCTGTGGGGTATTACTTTGAGGGAGACAAGATAATTATCGATGAATAAATAAGTACTTTTTGAAAAAATTTAAAATAACGGTTATTTTTTGTTCAGACCTCGTATATACATATGTATATCTTAAGTACAGTTAATATCTTAACACTAATTAAACAATTAATTCGAAAACAAATATTTTAAAAGATAAAGTTACATGTGTCTACAACCGGAAATTAAAGGGAAGGTACACTATTCGCAGTAATTCCATTGTAATTCTGACTGTATGCGATGTGGCATCGTCTTGTCAATACGACATGCTAATCAAGCTCAAAGCATGAAGTAGTGGTGTTAGAAAATTGTCAATCATATCACGATATCGCTTCCCATTCAGTTACCATTACGCCGTTTTCATTTTTTTTTTTTGGTTTTTTTTTTTTATTTCATTTATTTATTTTCAAACAAGTAAGGTTTGTAAGTAAGTTTCCTCCTGACCAAATTGCACACCTAGACTGTCACGCTTAATGGATGGTGACTGATGAATAATTTGAGCGGTTTCCATTGCCCAGTACCGACTATTCTGTTTATTCAGACATCCATTCAAATGGAAATGTGCCTCGTCACTCGTTAGATTTTTTCATTTTAATAGTTTTTAACGATTTAAACACGTTGGTTTATCGAATATTTTTCCATAATAAATTTAAAAGGTGTCCTTCACGATTGCCATATATGAACAGTCAAGACTAATGTTTGCCAAAATCGCGTTATCTCCAAGAAAAGGTTTCTACCAAAGTGATACATTCTCTTCGTCAGCTCAAAGGCAGCAGAATAGGCATCACTTAGTTTAAATGTAGTCTACCTTTCCGTGGGACACCCTGTATTTTTATGATTTGTCATTATACGGCCAGTTTACCAATCTCGACAGCATGCTTGGGTTCGCAATCTAAGCGAAAGAAAATTGATTTGGGTTCGTCTAACTTTTTTCTATGCGAACGATCTGTCAACAATCAATCAAAATACATAATTCATTTTCTTTCGAAATTGGTAAACTGGCTGTTACAAAAAACAGAACACATACGTTGCGCACTGAGAAGGAAATTGGATGAGATACTACAGAGACTGCGATACATGGACTGGCAGGTGCATACTAAACATCAAGATTGATTCATGAATGCCGAATATCTTTTAATATATATGGAGACATTAGGAAATGCAAATTTTCTGGCTAACGGCGCATATTAAAATGTATGACACATGCGATATACTTGACGTGACGTGCCACTTAGAAATGGTACACACGTTTAGCGTTAACTATTTGGGAACACTCATACTAGACTCTGATGTCACCAGCTCCTGCTAAGCTAGAGGCCTGGATATATGAATGTAGGTCTAACAAGGCTGCGTACTCCAGTCCAGAAATTAACATAGCAACCTTTGTAAGAATGAGAAGTGTTGGAACACATGCTCGAGTCGAAATGTTGATATTCGTGAAAATAGTTTTCATTAAAACAGTCATTTCGAGTTCTTTAACGCACATTGCTTTTTACCATCAATCGCTTTTTAAAATTTTATCGTAGCAAATATTAAAATATTTTTCTATATAGGGCAAGTACCAGTACACAATAGAACATTCGCACTGTTCTTTCTGAGCTCAAACTATTATGTATATGTATGTACTTACATCTTTTAAATGTGACAGTAAATGACGAATCTTTTTTTGCTGAATTAGCCAATTTTTGCAAACGCAATATAAACTGAAATATAAAATTTTATATTAGAGCATGTATGAATTTTAATTTTAATAGTACATTACAGAGGAGTTATCTAGTAAAACCATTTCTATGCGTTGGCAGGTTTCGTTCTCGTTACAAAAAACATCAGCTTTAGTGTAGTTGCCAGACTAATCCGCTGATATAAAACTTGTGGAAATAAATCGTCAAACTTTGTACATAGCATACAATTTATATAAAGCATAGCATACAGTTTATACAAAGAAACGCGCTATTTATTCAAACAATGACATAACTAAAAAAAAAACGTGTTTTAGCTAACAACGGAATTTTTACACTGCATCAAAAATTCATTCAAAAATGGTTTTTCTTAAAAAAGTCACATTACCATATTCTTTTTTGACAGATCCAACGACTAGGCACGATTGGAAATCTCCACGTAAACGGTAGGATTACGTTGCTCTATAGTTTTCATATCGAAAGGTATGAAACAACGCATTCTGTCATAAGTAACACAAACTTCTACAACTGATAAGCTTAGTTAAGAGACAAGAAAGTTGTCCTACAAAATTTATTTGATTATTAAAATATTATGTACTAAACTAATTCGTATCATTAGGCTCTAGAAACTTCTATATGAAATTTGCAGGCTGGGATTGACTGCACTTCAGCTGTCACGGTACTGTTTATGCCCAGATTACTTAGTGCTCCTCTTACCAAACCACACGTAAATGCAACAAACTGAAGGAGGAAGAGACATTCTTAAAACTAATATAACACAAATGTAATATTCAATCACACCTTAGGAGCATGTTCAAGTAGTTTAGTACCCGGCGATATTCGGGTAAGAAAGCGAAACGCTTTATCCTGTACTACATACATTCCTTGATTGTTAGTTCTTAAATTGTCAACTTGTTTTTTATAAATGATTGTCCAGAAATCAGTACAAATATATTTTATTGTTTCCAGTTCATCTTTGAAACGAGAAACATCGCGAGTTAAGCGCTCTATTAAACGAAACCCAGTTGTAAAACCAATGTATTCTAAAGTAGACAAATCATTTTCCTGGAAGAAAGTGAGTGAGTTTATATACACATGTATTTTTGTTTCTTTTTTTAACCTTATTATCTACCAGACAATAATTAACAATTTCAGCGTGCAAGCAGTCAAAAATTATGTCTTCTGACATTTTATTATTTAATTTAAGTTTTAAGAAATTCTTTTAAGTAAACAAACCACAGATATAACAAGCAAACAAACCATCAGCTGTCGAGAAGTTGCCACTTTATAAAATTAGTTTTACTTGGTAAAAGCTGCCATACATTTTCCAAAAATTTTGGCAGGAAACAATACGAGAAATTTGCCAGAGGTAAAATGAATAGCTATATACCACAGAATACACTAAATACATAACATATACCTAAAATGGAGTATGGCGCCTACATTATATTTTTCAGATGTACATTTTTGAAGGAGTGAAAGAACGAAATACTTAATCTGAAATTATTGACAATGTTTGTAATTAAAATCACAGATTATATTGTTTTTCTGTTTAAGTTCACACAAATCTCTTGAAATTGCACTAAATCATACAAAAAAAAATCTTCAAATTACAATGGCGCGAAAAAGTTTGTAAACAAAAGAAAAAAAATTTGACAGTCTCATTGGAAAAAACGCGAGAAGCAAAAAATAATCACCTGAGCTGTCAAGATCACATAATAATGAATTCACCTTGGTTCGGACTAAAAATTTTTCTCGTCTGTTATTGCACAATAAGAAAAAGGTTAATTTTGTTATTATTAATTTTAATCGAAATAATTGTGGTCAAGGTGTATTAACCAGTTGGCATCACTAGCGCAGGTAACAATTTAAATGGACCGGAAGTGTCAAAAAAAAATTTAATATATTAAGTGCAAAAAAAGAAATAAAATTGAAAAAAGAAACAATGAAAAAGTTTTCAAAAATATTTTAATTGCGTAAAAGCTGTTTATGTTTATACAAAGTGAAGTGAAAAAATTTTTATTTAAAACGGCCGGAAGTGTCAAAAAATTTTAATATTTTAATAATTAATATTTTAAGTACAAAAAAAGAAATAAAATATGAAAAAAGAAACAATGACAAAGTTTTCAAAAATATTTTAATTGCGTAAAAGCTGTTTATGTTTATACAAAGTGAAGTGAAAAAATAATAATATTTTAAACAGTTTGAAAAAGTGCAAATGAAACAAAATTTCAAAAATACTTTATTCCTTAAAATGCGTTGCTGTCTGCTATGCAAAAAGAAAAATTATACTGCTTATTGACTTCCCTCGCCTGAAAAATAATTTAATTGCTTAAACTGCTTTAAAAACAATTTATGGAAATAATGAGAAGTGTAGCGACTACGAAACAGATAGTTGCCCCCCAGCTAATGGTATTCAATTATTTTTTCTGTTCTCCTTTGGTCTTATTGTTTGACAGCAATTTTTGTTATAATTAAAAATAATCCCTCTTCTTGACTGAAGTTGGACTCGAACTCACAACTAGTTAGTTAATGTCGTACATATGTATATAACTAAAAAAGTTTACTGATTAATGATTTACATAATAATTAATTTTATTCTTATTCCACTTTGCAAAAATTTCATTGAAATGACAAAATTTACACAGCCATTAACAATGTTTTCACGAAAATTAAAAAGTTTTGATTTTCGGGCAAACATGCTTCAAATATTTGTACAAAGTAGCAAACTCCCCCACAAACGAGCAAAAATGTTCGCACGAACCTAAAATTTTGACATGTTTGGCAAGCAATTTGTGTGGTTTATTTTGCCCTTTAGTCCCCGTCCATACTATGAAACATTTGCTACAAAACTTTCGAGTTTGGTGACGTTACAGGAAAAGGGAAGGGAAACATGTACTTTGTTTCATGTACATGCAGTTCTTGTTGAGTTTCTCATTCACACTTTCCGATATAAATTTAGCTACAACTATATTTGACATTTCTTTTTATATAATTTCTTTATTTGCGTCAATTACAAATACAAATTCCATATACAAATACTATTCTAATTTTGTTAATATTAAAAATCAAATAGTTACACAAAATAATAAACAAATTAATGTGAAAAAATGTAATGAATGCTTTTAATTTCAAACAAAACACGAATGTAGTTTCAAAAGAAAATTTAGAATTGTTTTGCAGCAAATGTTTCATAGTATGGGCGGGGACTTAAGCGGCCCATACACGTTTCAACTCAGTTGGCAGCTGAGTCGGTTGTTGTCCAAATCAAAGCGTGTATGGCTTTGTCAGTTGATTAGTTTGGCAGTTGTCGAGTTGGTTGAAGAAAAATTAAAATGTTTTGATTTTTTCAAGTTGACTAGCAAGTCTTCCAATTCGATTGTGTTGTGTGTGTTCGAGTCTCTTGATCTGGTCTCAAAATTTATATTTGTGGTGTTTTAAGTTTAATAGTTGAAAGAAAATCTTTCAATTCAGTTTATGAAGTGTGTGGGCAATAATCAATTCAGTTGAGACTCTATTTACAATTGAATTGAAACGTGTATGGGCCGCTTTATGTATCTAGTACAGCAACTCTAATGCTGCCACCTAATAATTGTGGCATAGTGAATCGCACTACAGAGCTGGTAGCCTTGTTTAAAATAGCCACAACATCTTTGTGAAGAAAACAAATCTCCGTGAAGTTAACAAACTAAGATAACAAACTTTTTCTGTTTCGCTCAATTTCAAGAGAGTAACGCCATAATTCTCTCTTTGCAGACTGTGTGCAGACAAAAATTGAGTATTTTTGCCTTTGCAGACCAAATTTCTAGTGCTACCAAGTCTAAAATGTAGAATTTTAGAACATTTTCTACAAAAAATACGGCAACTTCTGAAAATTCTCACTCTTCTTCTTGTTTTCTTACATGGGAGAGATAACAAACTATTTTAAAAAACTATATAAAATCGACATAACTGAAAAATGATGTGTAAAAAAATGCCTTATTATTAATGAAAAATTAATAATTAAAGAATAAATTACGTGCAATTATATAAGTTATGTTGTACTTGAAAGTATAGTTTCATTTATATGGTCCAAAAAGTCCCTTATATTTCAGCAAACCTAAAATCGTCAAACAACACAAATAGGTCTCTAAAGCCCAAACCAGAAATTCTTCCTGGACCAAACCTTTTGTAGATTAAAGAGGACCTTTCTACCTTTAATTTGACATATATTTTATATAGCCCAAAAGTTTTTGCTAGAACAAAGTTTCAATTTTAAAAAAATTTTAGTAATTGTACTTAAACACTAATGGGCCTCCCGAGTCCAAACAAGAAATTCTTCCTGGACCAAACCTTTTGTAGATTAAAGAGGACCTTTCTACCTTTAATTTGGCATATAATTTATATAGCCCAAAAATTTTTGCTAGAACAAAGTTTCAATTTTAAAAAAATTTTAGTAATTGTACTTAAACACTAATGGGCCTCCCGAGTCCAAACCAGAAATTCTTCCTGGACCAAACCTTTTGCAAGTTAAAGAGGACCTTTTTAGCTTTAATTTGACATATATTTTATATAGCCCAAAAGTTTTTGCTAGAACAAAGTATCAATTTGAAAAAAAATTTTGTCATTGCACTCAAACACTAATGGGCCTCCCGAGTCCAAACCAGAAATTCTTCCTGGACCAAACCTTTTGTAGATTAAAGAGGACCTCTCTACCTTTAATTTGGCATATAATTTATATAGCCCAAAAGTTTTTGCTAGAACAAAGTTTCTATTTTAAAAAAATTTTGTCATTGCACTCAAACACTAATGGGCCTCCCGAGTCCAAACCAGAAATTCTTCCTGGACCAAACCTTTTGCAAGTTAAAGAGGACCTTTTTAGCTTTAATTTGACATATATTTTATATAGCCCAAAAGTTTTTGCTAGAACAAAGTATCAATTTGAAAAAAAATTTTGTCATTGCACTCAAACACTAATGGGCCTCCCGAGTCCAAACCAGAAATTCTTCCTGGACCAAACCTTTTGTAGATTAAACTACGACTGAAAAAATACAACAAAATACATAAAATAAAAATTTTTATTTCAAAGATATAAAAAAAAACCAAGCCAATTTCTTTTAAACTATAAAAAAATAAAAATAATACAAAAAGTGTATTAATGAGTTTTTGCTTCATTTTGTTCGCGGTATTTAGAGCAGGAAGAATTTCTTGTTTGGACTCGGGAGGCCCATTAGTGTTTGAGTGCAATGACAAAATTTTTTTTAAATTGAAACTTTGTTCTACTAAAAACTTTTGGGTTATATAAAATATATGTCAAATTAAAGCTAAAAAGGTCCTCTTTAACTTGCAAAAGGTTTGGTCCAGGAAGAATTTCTAGTTTGGACTCGGGAGGCCCATTAGTGTTTGAGGGCAATGACAAAATTTTTTTCAAATTGAAACTTTGTTCTAGCAAAAACTTTTGGGCTATATAAAATATATGTCAAATTAAAGCTAAAAAGGTCCTCTTTAACTTGCAAAAGGTCTGGTCCAGGAAGAATTTCTGGTTTGGACTCGGGAGGCCCATTAGTGTTTAAGTACAATTACTAAAATTTTTTTAAAATTGAAACTTTGTTCTAGCAAAAATTTTTGGGCTATATAAATTATATGCCAAATTAAAGGTAGAAAGGTCCTCTTTAATCTACAAAAGGTTTGGTCCAGGAAGAATTTCTTGTTTGGACTCGGGAGGCCCATTAGTGTTTAAGTACAATTACTAAAATTTTTTTAAAATTGAAACTTTGTTCTAGCAAAAACTTTTGGGCTATATAAAATATATGTCAAATTAAAGGTAGAAAGGTCCTCTTTAATCTACAAAAGGTTTGGTCCAGGAAGAATTTCTGGTTTGGGCTTTAGAGACCTATTTGTGTTGTTTGACGATTTTAGGTTTGCTGAAATATAAGGGACTTTTTGGACCATATAAATGAAACTATACTTTCAAGTACAACATAACTTATATAATTGCATGAAATTTATTCTTTAATTATTAATTTTTCATTAATAATAACATATTTTTTCACACATAATTTTTCAGCCATGTCGATTTGATATAGTTTGTTAAAATAGTTTGTTATCTTGCAAATCCTCTCCCATGTAATGAAACAAGAAGAAGAATTATTATTTGCAGAAGTTGCCGTATTAATAGTAGTAAATGTTCTAAAATTTACCATTTTAGATTTGGCAGCACTAGAAATTTGGCAAAAATACTCAATTTTCGTCTGGTAGCACGTTTAGTCCGGCAGCATTATCCTGCACACTTCTGCACAATAATGAAAAATTACTCATTTTTCTGCAAACGTGCGCCATTTTTTCTCCCTCTCTTTGAGCGGAAAAAAATAGTTTGTTATCTCAGTTTGTTAACTTCTCCTCCGCAGAAAACAAATCTCCGTGAAGTTAACAAACTAAGATAACAAACTTTTTCTGTTTCGCTCAATTTCAAGAGAGTAACGCCATAATTCTCTCTTTGCAGACTGTGTGCAGACAAAAATTGAGTATTTTTGCCTTTGCAGACCAAATTTCTAGTGCTACCAAGTCTAAAATGTAGAATTTTAGAACATTTTCTACAAAAAATACGGCAACTTCTGAAAATTCTCACTCTTCTTCTTGTTTTCTTACATGGGAGAGATAACAAACTATTTTAACAAACTATATAAAATCGACATAACTGAAAAATGATGTGTAAAAAAATGCCTTATTATTAATGAAAAATTAATAATTAAAGAATAAATTACGTGCAATTATATAAGTTATGTTGTACTTGAAAGTATAGTTATATTTATATGGTTCAAAATGTTCTTTATATTTCAGCAAACCTAAAATCTTCAAACAACACAAATAGGTCTCTAGAGTCCAAACCAGAAATTCTTCCTGGACCAAACCTTTTGTAGATTAAAGAGGACCCTTCTACCTTTAATTTGACATATATTTTATATAGCCCAAAAGTTTTTGCTAGAACAAAGTTTCAATTTTAAAAAATTTTTAGTAATTGTACTTAAACACTAATGGGCCTCCCGAGTCCAAACAAGAAATTCTTCCTGCACCAAACCTTTTGCAAGTTAAAGAGGACCTTTTAAGCTTTAATTTGACATATATTTTATATAGCCCAAAAGTTTTTAGTAAAACAAAGTTTCTATTTTAAAAAAATTTTGTCATTGCACTCAAACACTAATGGGCCTCCCGAGTCCAAACCAGAAATTCTTCCTGGGCCAAACCTTTTGCAAGTTAAAGAGGACCTTTTTAGCTTTAATTTGACATAAAATTTATATAGCCCAAAAGTTTTTGCTAGAACAAAGTTTCAATTTTAAAAAAATTTTGTCATTGCACTCAAACACTAATGGGCCTCCCGAGTCCAAACAAGAAATTCTTCCTGGACCAAACCTTTTGCAAGTTAAAGAGGACCTTTTTAGCTTTAATTTGACATAAAATTTATATAGCCCAAAAGTTTTTAGTAGAACAAAGTTTCTATTTTAAAAAAATTTTGTCATTGCACTCAAATACTAATGGGCCTCCCGAGTCCAAACAAGAAATTATTCCTGGACCAAACCTTTTGTAGATTAAAGAGGACCTTTCTACCTTTAATTTGGCATACAATTTATATAGCCCAAAAGTTTTTGCTAGAACAAAGTTTCAATTTGAAAAAAATTTTGTCATTGCACTCAAACACTAATGGGCCTCCCGAGTCCAAACCAGAAATTCTTCCTGGACCAAACCTTTTGCAAGTTAAAGAGGAGCTTTTTAGCTTTAATTTGACATACAATTTATATAGCCCAAAAGTTTTTGCTAGAACAAAGTTTCAATTTTAAAAATTGAAGCCAAATGGTCAGTCACTTTATTAACTCTATCACAAAACAAACGGCATTTAGATCGTGCAGTATTAATGACATTTTGGGAAATTGTATACAAGTAAGTTATAACAAGAGTAAACAATCAGTAGTAAATGTTATTTACTTTCTTTTTAGACATATGGAAAAATATAAACCGGACTTAAGATACTGAAGGCGTTGCGACCTATTCGTGTTGTTTATGAACTCCAGCTAAATAGCCACATAATAAATATTCATATTTGTTCTATAATCATTTTGATTAGTTGTTTAAAAGAAAAAGTAACTTTTATTAACTACTTTAAATTAAAACTCAGTTTTTGTAAAAAAAAATTCAAAAAATTAAGACAGGTTTGCAATAGTAAGAGTTCCAATTATGTCATGTTAAAAATCTTAAACGGCTCAATTCAAAACAAATACAAAAAGTTACATTAAGAACAAGAGTATAATAAAAACCTTTTAATTGAAGTTTTCTTTCACACTTTGGAATACAATAGATTTTTATAGAAATAGTCGAGTAAAAAATACTACTAAACTGCTCTTATCTGCAGTATGGGAGGAAACATATTGAACGCCTTCTCGATTTGTTGGTGGGCTGCATCATTTCCGCGAGAAGTGTATTAATGAGTTTTTGCTTCATTTTGTTCGCGGTATTTAGAGCCGTAAGCTGCAAAACGATTTGTCACTGTGTGTAGATGGATATTGAATTGTGTGCGCAGTTGTACACTGCCATCAACTTCACTTGCGGAACTACATATGTTGACTTTTTACCAGCAAAAGTTCGACAATTTTACGTAACTTTCAAAATTTCGTAAGCACATGTCAGGGGCCAAATCACCGCATACGATATCCAGCAAAATTATCGAAATTTTTTATTTTGGTATCACGGCATACGATATCTAATAAAATAAAATGTGTAAAATTTTATTTTATTTTTTATGTAAAGTATTAGAAATCAATAGATACACATGTGACATAGAAGCCAATACACATTTCTTTTAAAAATTAATTTTAATGACAAAATTTTCTTAAAATTGAAACTTTGTTCTACTAAAAACTTTTGGGCTATATAAATTATATGCCAAATTAAAGGTAGAAAGGTCATCTTTAATCTACAAAAGGTTTGGTCTAGGAAGAATTTCTTGTTTGGACTCGGGAGGCCCATTAGTGTTTGAGTACAAAGACAAAATTTTTTTAAAATAGAAACTTTGTTCTACTAAAAACTTTTGGGCTATATAAATTTTATGTCAAATTAAAGCTAAAAAGCTCTTCTTTAACTCGCAAAAGGTTTGGTCCAGGAAGAATTTCTGGTTTGGACTCGGGAGGCCCATTAGTGTTTGAGTGCAATGACAAAATTTTTTTAAAATTGAAACTTTGTTCTACTAAAAACTTTTGGGCTATATAAATTTTATGTCAAACTAAAGCTAAAAAGGTCCTCTTTAACTTGCAAAAGGTTTGGCCCAGGAAGAATTTCTGGTTTGGACTCGGGAGGCCCATTAGTATTTGAGTGCAATGACAAAATTTTTTTAAAATAGAAACTTTGTTCTACTAAAAACTTTTGGGCTATATAAATTTTATGTCAAATTAAAGCTAAAAAGGTCCTCTTTAACTTGCAAAAGGTTTGGTCCAGGAAGAATTTCTTGTTTGGACTCGGGAGGCCCATTAGTGTTTGAGTGCAATGACAAAATTTTTTTAAAATTGAAACTTTGTTCTAGCAAAAACTTTTGGGCTATATAAATTTTATGTCAAATTAAAGCTAAAAAGGTCCTCTTTAACTTGCAAAAGGTTTGGCCTAGGAAGAATTTCTGGTTTGGACTCGGGAGGCCCATTAGTGTTTGAGTGCAATGACAAAATTTTTTTAAAATAGAAACTTTGTTTTACTAAAAACTTTTGGGCTATATAAAATATATGTCAAATTAAAGCTTAAAAGGTCCTCTTTAACTTGCAAAAGGTTTGGTGCAGGAAGAATTTCTTGTTTGGACTCGGGAGGCCCATTAGTGTTTAAGTACAATTACTAAAAATTTTTTAAAATTGAAACTTTGTTCTAGCAAAAACTTTTGGGCTATATAAAATATATGTATGTCAAATTAAAGGTAGAAGGGTCCTCTTTAATCTACAAAAGGTTTGGTCCAGGAAGAATTTCTGGTTTGGACTCTAGAGACCTATTTGTGTTGTTTGAAGATTTTAGGTTTGCTGAAATATAAAGAACATTTTGAACCATATAAATATAACTATACTTTCAAGTACAACATAACTTATATAATTGCACGTAATTTATTCTTTAATTATTAATTTTTCATTAATAATAAGGCATTTTTTTACACATCATTTTTCAGTTATGTCGATTTTATATAGTTTGTTAAAATAGTTTGTTATCTCTCCCATGTAAGAAAACAAGAAGAAGAGTGAGAATTTTCAGAAGTTGCCGTATTTTTTGTAGAAAATGTTCTAAAATTCTACATTTTAGACTTGGTAGCACTAGAAATTTGGTCTGCAAAGGCAAAAATACTCAATTTTTGTCTGAACACAGTCTGCAAAGAGAGAATTATGGCGTTACTCTCTTGAAATTGAGCGAAACAGAAAAAGTTTGTTATCTTAGTTTGTTAACTTCACGGAGATGAAAAAAGTAGTACATCTGTTTTTTCAGTTTCACCTGGTAAAATGAATTCGCCTTGCTAAAAGCGGAGTTCGTGTCTTTTTGTCTACCCCTCTTTCATTTCTACAAAATTTGCCCACAAATATGAAAGACATGACTTAAAGACGTTTGAAAAAATCAACGTGAAAATTAGGTGTTAGTATATAAATATTAAAATTTTTTGTAAAAGCGAAAGTTAAAATTTTAGCAAAACTAGTCAAATAAAATAAAATGTGTAAAATTTTAAGGCAAAAGAATGTTTGCCTTGTCAGCTAGTTTTGTATAAAGGTCATAGATTTCCACACAACCCAGGAGGTACTATGATTTGTGCGTTGCCACTTATTTTTTATGGCTGGCATCCCCAAGTAGGCCTACATACCATGTACTTAAAATTAAATAAATTTTATATCACAGTTTTTAATACATTTTTGCATAATGCATAAATCAAAGGAAAATAAATCACATTGATAATATATTTTGCTCAATTATTTTACATGCATGGGATTCACGTTGGCTATGTTTATGAAAAAAAGGTTTGGTCCAGGAAGAATTTCTTGTTTGGACTCGGGAGGCCCATTAGTGTTTGAGTGCAATGACAAAATTTTTTTCAAATTGATACTTTGTTCTAGCAAAAACTTTTGGGCTATATAAATTGTATGTCAAATTAAAGCTCAAAAGCTCCTCTTTAACTTGCAAAAGGTTTGGTCCAGGAAGAATTTCTGGTTTGGACTCGGGAGGCCCATTAGTGTTTGAGTGCAATGACAAAATTTTTTTCAAATTGATACTTTGTTCTAGCAAAAACTTTTGGGCTATATAAATTGTATGCCAAATTAAAGGTAGAAAGGTCCTCTTTAATCTACAAAAGGTTTGGTCCAGGAATAATTTCTTGTTTGGACTCGGGAGGCCCATTAGTGTTTGAGTGCAATGACAAAATTTTTTTTAAAATTGAAACTTTGTTCTACTAAAAACTTTTGGGCTATATAAATTTTATGTCAAATTAAAGCTAAAAAGGTCCTCTTTAACTTGCAAAAGGTTTGGTTCAGGAAGAATTTCTGGTTTGGACTCGGGAGGCCCATTAGTGTTTGAGTGCAATGACAAAATTTTTTTCAAATTGATACTTTGTTTTAGCAAAAACTTTTGGGCTATATAAATTTTATGTCAAATTAAAGCTAAAAAGCTCCTCTTAAACTTGCAAAAGGTTTGGTCCAGGAAGAATTTCTGGTTTGGACTCGGGAGGCCCATTAGTATTTGAGTGCAATGACAAAATTTTTTTCAAATTGAAACTTTGTTCTAGCAAAAACTTTTGGGCTATATAAAATATATGTCAAATTAAAGCTAAAAAGGTCCTCTTTAACTTGCAAAAGGTTTGGTCCAGAAAGAATTTCTTGTTTGGACTCGGGAGGCCCATTAGTGTTTAAGTACAATTACTAAAATTTTTTTAAAATTGAAACTTTGTTCTAGCAAAAACTTTTGGGCTATATAAATTATATGCCAAATTAAAGGTAGAAAGGTCCTCTTTAATCTACAAAAGGTTTGGTCCAGGAAGAATTTCTTGTTTGGACTCGGGAGGCCCATTAGTGTTTAAGTACAATTACTAAAATTTTTTTAAAATTGAAACTTTGTTCTAGCAAAAACTTTTGGGCTATATAAATTATATGCCAAATTAAAGGTAGAAAGGTCCTCTTTAATCTACAAAAGGTTTGGTCCAGGAAGAATTTCTTGTTTGGACTCGGGAGGCCCATTAGTGTTTAAGTACAATTACTAAAATTTTTTTAAAATTGAAACTTTGTTCTAGCAAAAACTTTTGGGCTATATAAATTATATGCCAAATTAAAGGTAGAAAGGTCCTCTTTAATCTACAAAAGGTTTGGTCCAGGAAGAATTTCTGGTTTGGGCTTTAGAGACCTATTTGTGTTGTTTGACGATTTTAGGTTTGCTGAAATATAAGGGACTTTTTGGACCATATAAATGAAACTATACTTTCAAGTACAACATAACTTATATAATTGCATGAAATTTATTCTTTAATTATTAATTTTTCATTAATAATAACATATTTTTTCACACATAATTTTTCAGCCATGTCGATTTGATATAGTTTGTTAAAATAGTTTGTTATCTTGCAAATCCTCTCCCATGTAATGAAACAAGAAGAAGAATTATTATTTGCAGAAGTTGCCGTATTAATAGTAGTAAATGTTCTAAAATTTACCATTTTAGATTTGGCAGCACTAGAAATTTGGCAAAAATACTCAATTTTCGTCTGGTAGCACGTTTAGTCCGGCAGCATTACTCTGCACACTTCTGCACAATAATGAAAAATTACTCATTTTTCTGCAAACGTGCCCCATTTTTTCTCCCTCTCTTTGAGCGGAAAAAAATAGTTTGTTATCTCAGTTTGTTAACTTCTCGTCCGCAGAAAACAAACTTTTTTACAGAGTTGCACATTTCGTACAGTAATGTGCAAAAAATAAACAAATAAAAATGTAGCGTGTTTTTCAGCAAACGAAAATAACTATTTTACTGAAGCGTTTTTTTTTTTGGATTAAATAAACTGATTTTCGTTGTCTTTCTCAGTGGTGCCAGAAATTTTTGCACCAAATCTTTAAAAAAAATCATAATTTAATATAACAAATTTTATATTGAGAGATATTACCCCGCAAACTTTTTTTTAAGAAAAATTAAAAAAACATTGTATCTTAAAAAAAATCTTCCAAACTTCTTGTGTCACCAAAAAATTTATGCTGTGCAATAGTGGACTAATACAGAATTCTGGCCCACCAGTTGTCACATCTGGCTTTGCTCGATATTGGGAGATATTAACCCAGCAAACTTTTTTCATACAAAAATTAAAAAAAAAATTTGTTTCTTAAAAAAAATCTTCCAAACTTCTTGTGTCACCAAAAATCTTATGCAGTTTAATAGTGGTCCAATACAGAATTCTGGCCCACCAGTTGTCACTTCTGGGTTTGCTCGATATTGGGAGATATTAACCCAGCAAACTTTTTTCATACAAAAATTTAAAAAAATTTGTTTCTTAAAAAAAATCTTCCAAACTTCTTGTGTCACCAAAAGTCCAATGCAGTTTAATAGTGGACTAATACAGAATTCTGGCCCACCAGTTGTCACTTCTGGCTTTGCTCGATATTGGGAGATATTAACCCAGCAAACTTTTTTCATACAAAAATTTAAAAAAATTTGTTTCTTAAAAAAAATCTTCCAAACTTCTTGTGTCACCAAAAGTCTTATGCAGTTTAATAGTGGACTAATACAGAATTCTGTATTGGTCCACTATTAAACTGCATAAGCCTTTTGGTGACACAAGTTTGGAAGATTTTTTTTAAGAAACAAATTTTTGAAAATTTTTGTATGAAAAAAGTTTGCTGGGTTAATATCTCCCAATATCGAGCAAACCCAGAAGTGGCAACTGGTGGGCCAGAATTCTGTATTAGTCCACTATTAAACTGCATAAAACTTTTGGTGACACAAAAAGTTTGGAAGATGTTTTTTAAGAAACAATTTTTTTTTAATTTTTGTATGAAAAAAGTTTGCTGGGTTAATATCTCCCAATATCGAGCAAAGCCAGAAGTGACAACTGGTGGGCCAGAATTCTGTATTAGTCCACTATTAAACTGCGTAAGACTTTTGGTGACACAAGAAGTTTGGAAGATTTTTTTAAAAAACAAATTTTTTTAATTTTTGTATGAAAAAAGTTTGCTGGGTTAATATCTCCCAATATCGAGCAAAGCCAAAAGTGACAACTGGTGGGCCAGAATTCTGTATTGGTCCACTATTAAACTGCATAAGACTTTTGGTGACACAAGAAGTTTGGAAGATTTTTTTTAAGAAAAAAATTTTTTTTAATTTTTGTATGAAAAAAGTTTGCTGGGTTAATATCTCCCAATATCGAGCAAAGCCAGAAGTGACAACTGGTGGGCCAGAATTCTCCATTGGTCTACTATTAAACTGCATAAGATTTTTGGTGACACAAGAAGTTTGGAAGATTTTTTTAAGATACAAATTTTTTTAATTTTGCTATGAAAAAAGTTCACAGTGCTCACATACATAAAAGTATTATATATAGAATTATAACATTTTGTATTTAATTGTTGCATATCTTTATTTTTTGCTTTTGTTTTCAATTTTTTTTTAGATAAACTAGTTTTTAGTTATTTTATTTGATTTTCCAGTGTTCAATATGTGGAAATCATATTGGTTTATTGCACATATGTAAAAAACATTTGTTTTTAGTTATTAGCGTTATCAGTACAGGAAATGCACTTGGCATCACTAATACGTTTTTTTGTATGTAAACATAAAGTACTTTTTTTGCAACTCTGTAAAAAAGTTAGTCATTCACCAAAGTTTGATTTCTTCTCATGCGTAGCCACAACAATGTTTTCGTGTTTGTTTATAAACTTTTTTGAACCACAGAATATATATCTGTGTTTTGCACATTATTTAGATTGAAAAGAAACCAGGGAATTTTTTATAAACTAAGCTTGAATTCAAAAAAGGAAAATTTCATGACTTGTATATAACAAATGAACACGTCCTATAACATCAAAGGCAAAACTAACTTAATTGATAATTTATAAATTTGTGCTCATATAATTAAAAAGTTAAACATTTTTCCATGAAGACTTTAAATGTAAATTTTATGGCTTTGAGATTGTTCAAATCTACGATTTCTCAAATTGTATTACTATGTTGCTTAAATTATTTGTGTTTTGGACATGCCTTACGTGGCACATTTGTTTTTGATGACACCGTTGCAATTAAAAGAAACAAGGCTATAAATCAATTGCCCACCAATTTTACGACGATATTTTTAAGCGATTTTTGGGGCATGAGTATCACTGACGACGAATCTCACAAATCTTACAGACCTCTGACTTCACTAATGTTTCATTTGGAATGGGTAAAGTGGAAATTAGATCCATTTCATATGAAAGTGATAAATCTATTTCTACATAACACCAACACTATTTTATTGCTATTGTTGTTGAGACAACTTCGATTTTCTTGTTCTTCTTATAACAAAGTAGCTCTGGTAACTGCTGTTCTATTTGCGGTTCACCCGGTTCATACGGAAGCAGTTTCCGGTATAGTCTCTAGAGCTGATTTAATGTTTTGTTTATTGTACTTATTTGCACTTATTAACTGTGCAATAAATGTGAGATGTAGACTTTGGCTGCCGGGAATTGTACTATGTCTAACTTGTCTTGGAGTTTTATTTAAGGAAACCGCCATAACTATACCTTTGGCATGTGTTTTTATGAACTATTCGTTGAAGCAATACTATATGTGGCCTTGGAAGCTACAATTAAGAAAATTGATAACTAAAACCAACTTTTTTTTCGCATTATCTACAATAGCAATAATCGCATTACGTCTCTGGATATCCGACTTTAAAAGTCCAAAATTTCGACATGCGGACAACCCGATTGCACACGCTCAAAGTTTTACAACGCGATTGTTATCACAAAGTTATCTTTATGTTCATAATTTTAAAATTCTCTTAAATCCTTGGTATTTGAGTTTTGACTGGGCATTTGGTTGCATCAAACTTGTGGAGAGCTTTAGTGATTTACGAATTTTTTCAATAATATTTCTGTATGTCTTGATTATAACTTGCATTTATAATTACCAGCACAATTTTAACGTTGTGTTTGGTTTGTTAATGATAATTATACCTTTCCTTCCCGCATCGGGAATTTTAAAGCTTGGCTTTGTTATCGCCGAACGAGTTTTGTACGTCCCATCCTTAGGATACTGCTATTTGGTGTCGTATGGCTTCGTATTGCTTTATGAAAGGTTGAAATTTCGTGTTATTTTATCACTAAGTTTTATTATTCTGGTGTTGGCTTTTATGTTACGTTGTCGGCAACGGACTGAAGAATGGTTAACAGAAGATCAATTATTTTCTTCAGCATTACAAGTATGCCCTGATAATGCAAAGGTAGGTTTAGTAATTGCATTTATATACAATTGTAGCGACATTTATTTATTTCACTTATACCATAACATAAAGCCTTCATGGCCAAAATTTAAGTATTTTTAATAACAAAATCAATTATACAGTACTTATACTAATTGTAAATCTAACAAGACGTGATAATATACTTTTTCCTACTTGTAAACGTAGGTACATTATAACATTGCACGCTTAGCAACTGACATGAAAAATCTTTCTAAAGCCTTTAATCACTATCACAAGGCAATTGAACTTTATCCAGAATATGATGCAGCGCTTATGAACTTGGGAAATCTTTACCGTGAAGTTGGAAATTTAGAAAATGCTGAAAAATACTTAGAAAGATCTATTAAAGTAACGCCTGATTTAGCTGCTGCTTGGATGAACTTGGGCATCGTTCAAGCAGCTCGTAAAAAATATAAGGATTCTTTAAAAAGTTATAAGAGAGCTTTAAAGTATCGAAAAAATTATGCAAATTGCTACTATAATATAGGAAATCTGTATTTAGAACAAAATGTTTACATTGAAGCGTTGAACCATTGGCAAAGGGCAGTTGCTTTAAATCCACAGTTTCAAAAAGCTTGGGTCAATATGCTGACGATGCTAGACTCGAAAAATATGTTTGAAGATGCTTTGCGCTTATCTGCACAGGCTTTAATACAATTGCCTGACGAAAACTCAATTTTATTTTTGCGCGCCAATGTATTTGGAAAAATGGGCCGCTATATAGAAGCTGAACAATTATATAGACGCATTATTAGCAAGGAGCCTTTAAATTACATGTATCATACAAATTTAGCTGTACTGTACCATCGTTGGAATAAATTAAATAATGCTGTGGACTCGTATAGAAAAGCGTTAGATGCTAATCCCCAAAAAGCATTAACAGCTAAAGAAAATTTGAGAAAACTAATAAAAAAAAAAAAAAAAAAAACGCAAATAAAAAACAAGAAAATATAAAGTTATAATTACCTAACTAGGATGTACAACGGGACCAGACTAGCTTTACAATAGCTAACCTAACTAGGATGTAATAATAAGTAATATACATACATACATTCATTCAGATGTGTGCATGTATGTAGTAGAGTCCTTAATAATGTTAATTTTTCATAAAAAAATATTATTTATTAATATACCATTCTTTATAGTGCACAAAAATTTTCAGTTGCCAACGTGTAAATGGTGTAATCAATCAGTTTTTATTTTATTACGGTGTGATAGAAATCAATTTTGAATAACAATTTGGTTTTAAAAGATAAAAGGGTGTTCAAAATATATTTGATCAGTTTTGGTACAATTTTACGATTCGAAAAATATCTCTTTTTCAGTTTTAGAATGATATTTTATTGATGTTTGTAGTTTGCACAATGTTTTCAAAATCAATCATTTTTCATCACACCTAAAAACGAAATTATCCAAAACTATTGGTTTCCTTCACATATCTGATTATAAATTGTAGCTTAAACTTAGTTTTTTAATCACAATATTTTCTGTGAGGAATCAATAAAAGAATCCGGCAATCAAGTACAACTTGCTTTAACTTATTATCTGCAAACAGTAAAAAAACTTTATTAAAGCAAATTTTTTTTAAATAAAATTTAAATTCAAAATTTCAAAATAACTAATCAAAAGATACAAAAAAACTCAAAAGATTTGCGAAGTTAAATGTAGAATTAATGCACGTTAACTCGTACTTTGAGTTGCAGTGATTTTATATTATTTGTACATCGAACAGAAGAATAATTAGTATCTGAAGAAACTTGTAATTTTATTAAATTTCGGCTATTAGTTTATGCAAATGATTAAAACATTTTGGACACATTTATTTTATTAAATACATACATACGTATATACATATGTACACAAAGTGCATTTCTTACCGCCAATTTTATTTTAAAACAAATTGTAAATAATTAATTTGAATGCGCCACACAAAATTACTTTCTGACTTAATACTATAAAGTTGGGTAAAGTTATAAAACATGAGCTATTGGTATAGTTTTGCAAATTTAATTAAAAGAGATCATACATTTAGAAAGGAAAGGAGAAAGCGTTAGCGACACACATAATTACTTTGCATAGAAAGTAAAAAAGCTTTGACTGGATAATTTTTTGAAAGTTATACTCGGTTTCAAGCTCTATAAAAAATTATTAAAAAAGAAAAGTATATATGAATGTGTAAGAATGTAAATCGGTAAAAAATAAACCAAAATATATGGCTCGCTCATTTGAAAGCTTTTCGATGGAACTGTATTTTGTTAAAAATTTTCAGAAACTAGAAGCAAATCTAGTAATGTGTATGGTATATGCAATTGATGAAAAATTAAGTTTTATACATATATAATGTTCAAAATTAATCCTGAAAACCTGCAATTACCCTAAAAATATTTTCAATGTTGATGTAAATTTTACCGAAGCCTTCAAGTTATATTAATGTATACAGTTTCGAATTTACTTGTATTACTTAAGTAGTATAGGTATGTTCAGTAAATTACTTTTCGCGAAAGTGATTTGAAATCACTGAAATGCAGTTTTTGTGTTTGCCTAATTTTTATCGTCCTAATTGGAAAAATGTAATCATCAGTTCACCCCTCAATCCGCAAAGAATCACGACGAAGTTTTTAAACTTCGTGATGTTTAAAACACCAAGAAATCACCTCCATGCTTTTAAAACCGTTCAGGATTTAAAACCACCGTGATTACACAACAGGATTGAAGAATAAAAACAAAAATTCACGTTATGTAATTATAATGGGTGATTTTATAAGAACTATCGGAAATTAAAAAAAAAAAAGCACAAAATTCAGAAAAATGCATGAAATATTTATTTGGATCGATAGTTGGGTCGATATAATTTAAGAAGCGCGCGATGAACTTTCTTAACAGAGCACGCATTTTGGTAATAAAATTCAGTAATTTGCAAGCGTTGTTCGTTTGTAAGACGATTCATGATTAAATTATAGACCAAACTGAAGATGTTTGACAGTGACACAAGATACAAAACGTGCGTGCGCTGTCAAAACTAGTGTTGCCAAAAAATTAATAGCAAAAAAATCACTCGTTATTTACGTTACCAATATGTAATAATAAAAAAGTCAAAAACCATTACACATATTTTTATAAGGATTACAAATCAATTTGTTTAATAATTAATAAAAAAAAAAATTCAAAATTTTATATAGTTATAGGCAAAGATGTACTTGCAACGGTTTGTAAAATGTTCATTTTGTGTGCAAATAAATATATGTAACACAATATTTAATCAATGTACAGAACGCGTATAGCTACCTAGTAATCAATATTGCTTGCTTGGAATCCAACCACAATTAAATTATCTCTTAGGTCCTGGATCTAAAATTTTTACAAGCACCGACTTTAAGTAGGCATAATGTAATGGAAAAACATAAGGATTAAGCGATTTCTTTAATATCATTGACTATTTCAATTTTAGGCGATATTATTGCTCCTGAGTATAGTTAACGAAAACCTCTATCAGGTAAATATTGCAGGCAGGAATATTCTGCATATAAAATATTTTGTACATTGTGAATTATTTAAGCCACTATTTCACATATGTTGAAGAAAAACACTATCACCGAATAGGAGCAGCTGTTGGTCGAAGTCATTCACATATCTGTTATATAGACTCCCATATTTGTTCGCAAGTTCAGTTTCTGAGCAAAACTCTATAAATAGGAAGCAAACCGTAAAAATCAACGCGAACACAAAAGTAACTGCTGCTATAATTATGCTTAAGTTCCTAATGTTCTTCATCATTCAGTTAACACAGCTCCGACATGAAGTCTGAAACTCATTTTACACTCGGGCCAAACTATCATTATAGTGCTTTCTATAACTTTAGCAGAAGCTATTTTTTCGTATATAACACACATTATTATTTTACAGTTAAAAGGTAGTTTAAAATCGAAAGTTAAAGTTTTACTTTTATTTGCTGGCTTTATAATGGAAAAAATCCCAATTACTTAGTGTAGAAAAATTGCGAGTCATACACCCTTAAATTGGGTTCCTTACGACCGTCCAATGTTTATAAAATTCGATAGCGTTTGTGGCAAAAATTGAGAATGCGAAAAAAGTAATAAAAGTGGCAAAAATTCAATAAAAACTACGTATTCTGCATGGCGTGTACCTTACATACTATGTGTGTCCTTTTAGCCAATTTTCATTATTAGTTTTTGTTTTTGCTTCATTTTGTTTGTCAAGAGTCGTTGTTTAGCTTCGATAGTGAACGGACGTGTTTTTTGATCTCAAAGTAAAAAAAAATAAAACGGGATTAAGTAAAAACCGTAATAGTTGAACAGAGTGTTTTTGTTTAAAAGAAAAACTTTGTGACATTTTTTAAATACCGTTTTTAATTGTAAATAAAAAATAGAAACAATTAATTGCATGAGTGTACCTATCAGATGTAATTCTGAAAAAGAGCTTAGCTCCGGTAGAAAAAACCTTTGGATTTCTGAAGAAGAATCGGTGAAAAAATCATTGGAAAATTTCCTGTCTCTAAGAGATAGGAAACGCCCGCGATCGTGTTCGCCAAATATTGTTGTTACAACTGAAGACAAAACATCTTCCAGTTTAATTGTTGATGATAAGCCAAAAACCCAAGTAGGCATGGACAGGTACATAACCGTGGTTAAAAGGCAGCGAAGCCCCAAATCAGCTCAAATATCATCTCAACCGAAATTTTCTAAAGATGATAACAGGACTTCGGCAACCGATAGTAATAGGTTTGCTATACTGCAAACAGATGAGCCAACAATATCTAAAAAAACCTTTAAGCCGCCACCAATATATTTGCGAGAGCCTATCTCTAGTGAGCTGGTAAAACAACTTATTGCGGCAATCGGCAAAGACACTTTTAACGTAACATCGGTTAAGCACGGCGGCATCAATGAAACGAAAATCCAAGTAAACAGTGAAAATGAATACCGAAAGTTGTCTGACGTTCTAGAGAAGGAGAAACGATCATTTTACACATATCAGCTTAAAAGTGTCAAAGGTATTCAGGTCGTTATAAAAGGGATTGACCCTTTTGTTGACACGAATGAGATCAAAACCGAACTAGAAGACAATGGCTTCAAAATTAAAAATGTGGTTAATATTAGAAACCGTGAAAAATTCCTCAACCCATGTTTAGGGTTGAATTGGAACCTAGAGATGTTCTCCTGAAAAAGAATGAAGTGCATCTAATTTATAACCTCAAATATCTTTTGCATCGTAAGGTTACCGTTGAGGAGCCTCATAAGCGTCTAGGGCCCGTTCAATGCCTAAACTGCCAAGAATTTGGCCATACTAAGGCTTATTGTAAGCTGCCGGCAGTTTGCGTTGTGTGTGGAGAGCTTCACGGTACATCACAGTGCAAAAAACCTAAGACTGACTCGAGCGTTAAAAAATGCAGTAATTGTGGAGGTAACCATACTGCAAACTACAGGGGTTGCCCTGTCTATACTCACTTCAAGAGGTCAATGACAAATAGGCCATCAATTTCAAATATGCCACCCCAGCAGTCAAACACCACTTCTACAAACAATTTTCCCCAGGTACGCCAGTCAACCAGCCATGTAAACTTGCAAAACCCCAAACAAATTTCTTATGCGAATGTGGTAAAATTCGATAAACCAAACTTGAATCAGGAGCCCAAGCCTCAAAACTCCGACCAAAATTTTAGCAATCTTGAGGCAACTCTGCAGACTCTTGTTCAATCTATAAATACATTTACGGTTTCCATGACGAACATGATGCAGGAAATGCTGAAAATGCAATCCACTATTTTGCAGGCAATTTTAAAAAAATGAATTGGTTAAAAATATGTTTCTGGAACGCAAACGGCATCCGCCAACACAAAAATTAACTTGAGCACTTCCTTATGGAAAAGCAAATCGATATAATGTTGATAAACAACAGTTATTTCAAAATTAATGGGTACGCATTAAATGACACTAAAGATCCCCGTGGAAGATCTTGCGGAGAATCGGCAATTATAATAAAATCCAGAATTAAACACTATTTAATGAACGAGACACGTGAGGAGTATCTCCAAGCAACTAATATATGCATTGAATATTTTCATGAAAAAATCCTTATTTCCTCGATTTACTCACCGCCCCGATTTTCAATAACAGAAAGCCAATATTAAAATTTTTTCAAATCACTTGGGCCTCGATTTTTAGCGGCTGGCGACTATAACGCTAAACACACTTTTTGGGGATCACGTTTAATTACCTCGAAAGGCCGTGTGCTTTTTGACACCGTTTCCAAAATGGGCTTAGATGTGGTTTCAAGCGGACACCCCACTTACTGGCCGACAGACCCACGAAAGATCCCAGACGTTATAGATTTTGGAGTTGCGAAAAATTTTCTTTTAGAGTGGATGCAAGTGGAGCCTTCATTAGACTTGTCATCAGATCACTATAATTTCTGTTTCGTTCCTCCAAGAGATTGGCTCACCGTTGACTGTCAATAGAGTTAATTGGTTAAAATACAAAAAATTTTTGAGCACACATTGTACTGAAAATATCGCCTTGAGAACGCCTGAGGATATTTATGTGTCAATTAACAATTTTTCTGAAAACCTCAAACTGGCCGTACAGCATGCTACCACTAGTCATTTAAGATCTAGAAATGAGAACAATAGAACTTATTCATCTGAAATTGAGCAACTTCTGTCAGAAAAAAGAAGAGTCAGAAGAGAGTGGCAACTTCGCAGATCGCCCCAGCATTAAACTAGGCTACGGGAATGCATAACTCAGCTAAGAAATCTGCTTGAAGTCCATAGAATGGCTTCCCTTAAAACATATTTGGAAAGCCTTGATGGTACCCCTCAATCTGATTATTCCTTGTGGAAAGCGACAAAAGGTTTAAAAAGACCCGTAATAGGTAAACCACCTTTGCTAAATTCAACTGACGACTGGGCAAGAAGCGATTCTGAAAAGGGAATGTTGTATGTCGATCATTTGCGAAACGTTTTTATCACAAATGATTCAGAGAATAATACAGCGGAATTACCACCATATGTTGTTAGACCTCCTGTGTCTTTGAGATTTAATTTTCAAGATGTCGAAAACGTTATCGGTAATACAAACCCCAGGAAAGCTCCAGGCATTGATCAAATTTCTGGTAAAATGCTTGAACAGTTACCTCGTGTAGCTAGAAGGGTTCTACTTTTTATTTTTAACGCCATTTTATGCCTTGAGTTTTATCCTGCAGAGTGGAAGGTCTCAATGATTACTATGATACCCAAGCCAGGGAAGGATCTGACTAAGGTAGAATCATATAGACCAATAAGTCTTTTACCAACAATTTCAAAACTATTCGAAAAATTGTTAATGGCGAAGTTGAGTCCAATATTGAACAATATGGGATGCATCCCTGATCATCAACTTGGCTTTCGGGCTAAACATAGCACCATAGAACAAACGCACAGACTAGTCAATGTCATAAGACAAACCTTTGAGACGAAGAAGTACTGCTCAGCTCTTTTCATTGATATTTCTCAAGCTTCTGATAAAGTGTGGCACGGCGGCTTGATGCAGAAAATAAAGCTAAACTGGCCTGCAAATACACACAAGCTTCTGGAAAGCTACTTATACGGGCGGAAGTTTGTTATCAGAGAAGGCGACTTTATTAGCCCAACTCAGCCAATCAAAGCAGGAGTTCCCCAAGGCAGCATACTGGGGCCTACTTTATATTTGATTTACCAACGACATCCGGAATCCACACTTCTACCTTTGCAGATGACACAGCGTTTTTGAGTGTTCATGAAAACCACCAATTAGCATCACGAAATTTACAGGAATATACTTCAATATTAGAGAAATGGCTAAAACTTTGGAAAATCAAAGTTAATGAACAGAAATGTACTCATGTTACATTCACAATGTGTAGACAAACATGTTCGCCTATCCAAATTACCAACTCACCTATTCCGCAGCACAACGAAGTCAAGTACCTTGGTATTCACCTGGACCGTACGCTAACGTGGAAGTCTTACATTGAAGCAAAGGTCACTCAGTTAAAACTAAAAGCAGCGCAGCTAAATTGGCTTATGGGCAGAAATTCGACACTGAAATTAGATTGCAAACTTTTGTTATACAACGCAATACTAAAGCCTATATGGTGCTACGGAATTCAGTTATAGGGCACCGCCTCAGCGTCAAACATTGAAAAAATCCAAAGGCGACAAAACAAAATTCTTCGAACGATTACTACAGCTCCATGGTACGTAAAAAATTCACGAATTCATAAAGATCTGAGTGTTCCGCTGGTAAAAGATTGGCCGGACTTAAGAATCACATTTTTTAATTTTAAATTTAGTATTAAGATTAGAATACTTATTGTTAGTTCATTTTGAAGATTCAATAAAAAAATGCTTAAAAAAAAAAAATTTTGTTTGCCATCTAAGTAGGTTGCACAGCTCAGGAGAAGAAACTGTCTCCCCAAGCTTTCTTTGTCTTAGCTTTGAAAATGTGTAGTCTGAATGTTTTTTAGACGCATATATCTATATTTCGAATTTCATAAAAATAAGTTTAGATAATTTAGCAGGCAAAAAAAATACCCTTGAGCCCACTTGGTCATAGTTTTGAAACAATATAAACTTGCTGTATTCCTTTGTAGTCATATTATATTTCAAATTGCATCAATAGTGATGCAGCTGCTTAATTTAAACAGCGTAACAAACGTAAGAATTAACTTTCGCATTAGACAGCAAATAGCGTCCTCACGTTTATTGATTTTTTTCTTATTGGTTCTTAAAACTATTATTTTCTTCGAAATATTTCCTGAGTGTGCGAGGTTTACCGACTCTTGACCCTACCATAAGCACTTTAATAAATTTTTATATAGCCTATGTCCGTCAGGTGGTTTCGTTCTATATTTTGTTGAAAAAATTTTTGAAATCGGACCAGAGATTACCTCTTACACACATACAAACCTCTCCTCTTGTTAATATTTGTGTAGATAAAAGTATATATATACTCATCAATATAACATGAAAATTGTATTATAATTTTTCTGATTTGAATTATTAAGAAAGTTATTGCCTGGCTCACGATGTCGTTTCGTTAACGTTCGCTGTTTTATATCAAAAATAAGATATATCGTAGGTAGACAAGGCAAATAATTCAAGTTCAGTGAAAATAAAGCTTATAAACAGCATCGGAATATGTTTCAAATTTATGGAAGACCTTAAAAATTATCACGACCGTTTACGAAACGACATCGTGAGCCGAGCATATAATGCTCCGTGGACAAGGCTAAACTTCAAATATGTTTCAGATTTAAGTTACAGCTACAATTTAGCTTAATATTAAACTCATCTGTATATTAAAAAAATAAATTATTTAGCATTCTTGTAACTGTAATCAGTCGAAATAGGAAGCAATAGAAATGTGTTTGATACTTTTGATTGGATTTAAGAGCAATAAGAACAAAACAATGTTATCTTCTACGTGGGTTTATATTTCAAACATAAAACTGATAGAACGGGTTTAATTTAAAATACAAATAATATATTCGATGTGTGGTGATTGAAATTTATATTGTATTTAAAACTAATATAATATAAGGCATTAATTTATAAAAAAAAAAAACTTTATCAACATTGTTGTTTTAAATAAATTATATTTTTACTCTTAATTATATAATAAGGTACGAGTATATATTTGAAAATTAAATCATTTATAAATATTATTAAGAGCAGTTCATTCGTTATCATTTAAATGTATGCAAGTTGATTTCTTATGAATACAGTACATATATACTTTTAGATACCAAATAAATAAATTTGACATATGTACTAATTACAACTACAATTAATGTTTTGCCGGAAAGTTTGTATATTATACATATATTAATATGATAAGAAGGATATATATGTAAATTAGCATAGTGTTCACGTATAAATATAAATGTTACTAAACAACGGATTTTGCATTATAACAATAATAGGAGTAATTGAATGCAGTATTAATGTAAATAAATTGAAGATACAAAAAAAAATTAGTCTTAAAAAGTTTGAGATACATTTTTAATCAATAGACAATAAATAATAATTATATTTTAAAAGTAAAACCTAATGGCATGATATTTAAGACTACAATTCCAAAATACTACAACACCGATTTCCCTTTATAAGCATTCTTCCAAAATGTTAAACTTTTTAAAAGTAGAATAGTTCTGTATAGCGCTATTTTTATGCGCTTATTTATGTATTTTCGCATGCAGGGACATAAAAGCTTGCTAAACACAAAAAAAGATTTCTTTATAGTAAAACAAACTCTTCTGTTTCACTATCATCATCATTGTTTGATTGTGTTAAATAATCGTTGTTTATTTGGTGGAGCTGTCTTTGTAACGGTTTATATAAGGAGTCGCTCATTTCATTTTCGTTCTCGTGTTGCAAACATCGTCCTCTAGAAAATGAAAATAATGGATAATTCATTTCAGCATATTGTGTAGATGAGTTTTCCGTAAAACTATTGGTCAAGCTTGAAGGCAACATAGGATGCTGTTTTTCTAAAGATGCTGAAGCACAACGCATTGGATGAAGATACTGATTTAAAATAAATAAAAAAGTGCCATAAAAACATTTAGTTTTTCTGGATATAAAAAGAATACATATTGCTCTTTTCCTCACCAATTGTACAGATTCTACAAAATTATCAAAATCTGTTTTAGTTTGACAATAGAAACCAATGCAACAACTTGGGTCCATTTTATTTGCTTTCAATTTTCTGGGTGATTTACAATGGAATGAATGTAAAGGGAAATTTTCTTGATTAACATCTACCATTTCTTGGCAGTAATGTGGATCTAGATGTATTAACTTGTCTTCTACACATATATTTAAAAAACAAAGATTGAAATTATTATTAGTTACGTAAAATTTAAAACGATAAAAATACCTTGGAATCCAACAAAGTATAACGAGTGTTTTGGTCTACCGCCAATAATCCCTATACAATATTCAGTGCTGAGTAACAATTTCAGACAGTGAGCGTAATTTGGATTTAACTTTTCGGTGCCTAGTCGTAAAGGTATTAATATAATTAAAGACTTCCAGTTCTGTTTTGTTTCTGATAATTTTGGTGCGTCAGTTTTACGCCAAGGCACATTTGACTTTGGTGTTGGTTCTGGTATACAACACTCCGATTCAATATCTCCAAAATAAACTGTTGATAATAATATTACATGAACGTTTTCATAAATAAAAAAGGATGTTTACCTGTGCAGTCCTTGGCAACATAAACAACAAGATTATCAAAATCAGCATTTTCCTGTGCAGCATTTTTTAAGGCTTGTCTGGTGTAAAAAAAAATTAATAATGAGTTAATAACAACTAACAACACAATCTTTTCAAACTAATTAAAACTTACCGTAATAAAAACGATACTGATGCAGGTCCATACCAATCGCCTGGTTTTTTACCCATTTTTTCCCCTAAACCAACCAATGTGTGAATAGAAAAAGGTGATGATTTAGATGAACTATCGCCAAACCACTTGATAATTTTTTTATGCATATTGTCTTCATAAGTCGAATGTAGTTGAGACTCTGAGTCATATCGCCAACCTTTTCGAAAATAATCAAAATATTCTCATGTATGAAAAATTATACTGGAAATTTTTAAACAAGCTCTTTTATTTAAATCAATATGTTTCACTGTACAACTGGCCTGCTTGTTTAATCTTGGCAAGCATCTTATATTTTATATCAACATACGACTGCAAGTGCTGCTTCATATGCACTCATGGATGGTATAAATATTGAGGAATCGGATGCTCTTGATGTTCTGGGAATGAAAATACAGTGTGATGTTCGCTGGAATGATCACATTTTTAATGTCTCCAAATAAGCATTCAAGTGCCTCGGTTTTCTGAAACGGTGTAAGATGTACTTAACTCCATCCGACCTTACTATTTATACCAGCTACATTCGACCGAAAATGGAATACAACTCTCATGTTTGGGCCGGTGCCTCAAAGTCTATTTTGGGGTTGCTCGACCATGTGCAGGAGAGGGCGAAGAAGCTCATCGGTGACAGTAGGGTACCCAACTCTATTGACTCACTGGAGCATCGACGCAGTGTAGGGTGCGTTACTCTGCTCTGTCGTTACTAGAATGGATTTTGCTCTGACGAGATTAGGGATCTTATTCCTGAAACCCGCACATTTCCACGTAACACGTGTTCATCGTCCAGAGCTCATCCATTTGTGGTCGATTGCGCGGGGAATCGTACAACGCATTACAGAGAGGGTTCGTTTTTCAGCCGTACGCTTCGCCTATGGAATAAGTTGCCCACAGACGTGTTTCTTGTCTGTTATGACGTCGTAAAGTTCAAGTCAAATGTTCACAAACACTACTCCCTCTTTTACCCTCCTCATAACTTATTTTCTTAGTTTTGGTACAATGCGCTGCATATGTAGGGGTCATCCCCTGAGTACTGGCCCAAGATAAAAAAAACCATCATGGCAGCTTTACCAGGTAGTAATTATTGTAATTGTGACACTACCTGGTAAAGCTGCCTAGTGAACCATGATGAAGTTACTTTTAATGCGCATTGACAAAGATTTTCAGAGTAAAAACTAAACACATCATGTCAGATTTTTTTTTTTTTTGTGCATAAATATTTTTTAGATTTCAATATTGGCTTACAGATTTGTTCAATGAAACATGCATTTAAAAGAATGTGCTTTAATATTATGATACATTTAATATATGAGGAAATTTGAAACGGGTTTAATTAGGAAAAACGTTTCCTTAATTTCTAAAAACCTCATGGCTAGTGTGAAGTAGAGATTTTTAAAAATTCTTTAGGCAAAATAGTTTAAAAATCAAAGGAAAGAACCTCAAAGATTCTTTTCTTTAAGAAATGTATAGCCTTTATAAAACCATTTATTTATTTTTGAAGAATATTGTGTAACTTACTGCGTCCTAAAAAATGGCATATTAATGCCTGTGCCAATAGCATTTGACCACTACGTAACATACAACCCCAACCACAATCTGATGTATAATTTGAACCATTCATTAAAGGGAACTCTCGACGATATGTCATCCATATACGACTGTAAAAATCTCGTTTAAAACCTTCAATTCCTTCCTCCCAAGGGTTTTCACCCACTTGATTATCTGTTGCATCTGTTGCTAATTCTTGGGGAACAACTATTTCTTGTACTTGTTGTGGATTTAATACTGGATATAATGGGGTCTTATTGCTATTTGGTTTCATAATATTATCTGATATAACTTGTTGCGTTGATTCATAGGCGCTCGATATAATACCATTATCTTGCCCCAGGTTGTTGGTCAAATCTGCTGAAGTTTCCATCGAAGATGATGGCGATGCCTTGCGGTGATAGCACCTTCCTAACAGCCAGACTGGTTGCTCTTTGGAAAAATTGGATTTCAATTTTCCACTCCAGCCGTATTTTACATTATGCCACATGGTTAGTAATTTTGATTCCATACCCTTTGCTGGAGTGCGGCCAGTGGCTGGTGTTGATATAGAAGTTGAAGAAGTTGTGTTTCCATCATTATCATCGCTCTCTGTTGCGTTGTTAACACAAGACCCACTTGACGTTGTATAAAGCTGCTGAAAAGCGTTAATGAAACGTGAAGAAGTTGATATTTTTCTTTGTGGCGTTGAAACCTCAGTTTTATTGGCGATCGGGTCAGCCACATTAGATTTTTTGATGCATTGGATCGTAGCAGCCTGTTCCTCCTCTATAGCTCCTTCCTCAACAGGAATAATATTGCTTGCTGTAGATGTAGAAGTGGATGATCTTCCGTGAAAAAATGTTAAATTCTCATCCGACAACTGCGAGAGAAGACCATCATAGCTCATCTGCGAATGTTTTTTACAATAAGAAAATATTTTTAAACACGGATGCATTTTGATTGAAGTCATTGTATTGCCAGCTAACAATAACTATGTATATATGTATGCACCATCGATTGATACACAAAATACTTTCTTATTTTTATTGAATGACTAAATTGTTTAACACTTAATCACGTTCGCTATATGACTGTTCTTGGAAAACTTAATTTCTCACGTTTAAAAAATATGAAAAAGGTAACAAGATTTTGCAAAATTGTATTGCAGCACTTTACTGTACGTACATACGCACATATGTATGTATGTACACACTTACCATTTATGTATGATTATTACTTTAAGTCTACGAAAATTTTTATCTTAACCGTGCTACTATAATAGTGCTCACAAGATTTTTTGTTTACATATGCACAATTGGTTTGTTTTTATTGCTATTTCTTTTTTAATAATTATTTAAATTTCATGTTTTTATTTTCTCAACAAAAATTTTTTTAATGATGTATTAAAAGAGAAGTAAGAAATGCATATGAATGCTTTTCAATTTCTCTTAATGACGTTTATAGAACAAAAAGTCACAACAAAGCAAAAAGCAGTAGCGCCGCCCAATATAATTTCTTTTTATCTTTTGGGTTATTAATATATATTTTGTTTATGTAATAAGACGTTTTTAACTTCACATATCAATCACATTGTTTTGTAAGTTTTACTAATGTTTTGTTATTTTTACGCATTTATATATTGACAATATCTATTAACGTCTACAATGTTGCAGCGCTAGAGAAAAATTAAAACAATACAATAAAAATAGGCGTTTAGTGAGCTGTTCATGTCAAAAATATTTGAAACTTATATCCCAAATATAAATTATAAAGTACTTTTCATAATTATTACCCATGCCATAGACTATGCGACCGTTACTACAATACGTTGGCTTGCCGAGTTGTGTGTTTCGCCCACAAACTGTGCGACATTAACATGGGGGTTACACGACCAAGTTTTACCTTTCAAGTTTTAATACACTCTCACTTTTATACTAATACATTCATACTTTAAAAACTTGATACGAATTTGCTTTCAAATTTGTTTTCCAACTCTGTGTTCAAATTTATAGGCAAGAAAACAGCTGATAGCTATTTTAATGAACAAATTTTAAATTTTTGTTTTTAAAAACCCTGCCGCCCCATTGGTTTTTGTGTTAATTTATTAGAAAATAAATTAAATTTGTGCTGATTTATTAGAAATCAAATTTATTAATTTTAAGGAAGCAATTACTAGTTGTTTTTTTTTTTTTTTGACGCCGGCATCTTGAGAATAAAATTGCTTTGAAATTGCGTACAGCCTACGTCACAGCTTTCAATTTTTTTAAATTTTAACAAGCAGTATGTGTAAAAAACTTGATACTGAATTGAAAATAAATTTGATGGTGTAACTGTAGGGTAACTCACAATTTCATTTCTTGAAAAATTCTGTTGAGTAAAGATCACCGCAGATGCAACAATTGTATATAAAAATAAGAGACCAATCGAAATAAAGTTGTACAACATGCTCCTAAATTTTACAACCAGTCGATACAACTACCCAAATAATCAAAACTTTTAATCTTTCCTACACACTTTACAATCTAATAACCAACATCGTCATGTTGTACAACTAGTCGCATAGTGTGTGGCTTGCTTTAAGTATTTTTATTTTCATAAAACTATTTCTAAATATGTAAGTTTGAATAAACCAGTAAATCACTTTCATGTATAAGCAATACATTTGGCACTATTTTAAAAGACACATAAATATGTCACATGCCGTAATGCAGTCACCTTGTAGATTTTAAAAATCCTGGCAGACATTTTTTCATTTCTCTTTTGGTCCTGCCTAAACCATTTACATTTAGTTCCAGGTCACACACAGCAACTTTATAGAAGCTTTCGGTGAGGGGAATAAAAAGGGAAAAAGAATTGCCGGTACTCGGCAATTCTCAGCAATACCTTACTTTTCTCTCATGTGTGTGTGCATATACAATGTAAATTGCATGAAATAATAAGTAGAGAAAGCTCAAAAATTGCCGAAAAAAGTTTTTGTGTGTGAACAAGAAAGCAATTCCAAGAGAAAATTGCTAAAAAGTTCGACGGTTAAAATCGCGCTGTCTGACCTTAGACTTAAAGTGCTGTCCACACCTGACACGAGAACACTAACAGGAACAGCAAAATACTGTTACTGTCAGTTGTAGACTGCAAATGTTAATGTTTTCTTGCCGTCTTGACACGGCTGTTAAGACGTCTGTTTTAAAAGCTCTGTCTTAACAGAAAATGACATTTTAATATGGAAAAAGTAAAAATAGTTTCAAATTAAGAGAAATTGCGAAAAAAAAGTTCAAATTCTTATTTCGGATTATAAATTTTGCAATAAAAACATATTTTTTTCCAAAAACTATAAAAAAGGGCATAAAAAGTGATGATGTGCCTTTGTTGACGGAGTTAAAATAATGAAAAATCAAGACATACGGGTACTCCACCGTATAACAATCGAGCCGTCAAAGGTACGTTTTAACAGTATGTCTTAACAGTGTTTCATGCTAGTGTGCTTATATGAAGTTGATGTTGATATGAGAATTGATGTTAATATGAGAATAAATGATCTTTCAAACGTCATGTCTTTTTAGTTTTTTTTTTTGATAGAAAAGCAAGAAGGGGTAAGCAAAAAGACACTAATTATGTTTTTCGTGTGTTTTTTTCTAATATTTTTTTGTTATCACTTATAAATTTGCTATTATTTTTTATTTACATTTGTCTGGCAAGGTGACTAAATCGATATTAATAAAATGAGAGAAAAGTGATTGTTTTGAAACAAAAATAAAAAACTTATTAAAAATCATGGTGAAAATGAAACGGTATGAACTTTAAAAGAATGTAAAAAACAAACATAGACTTTGTTGCTTTTGCAAGCAAAAGTGAGAGAGAAAGGGAAAATAGATTACGACAACATTTTATTACTTTCTACCAACAAAATATGGGTTATACTTCTTGGTGTTGTATTTATTGTAATAGTAATATTACTTGGTAAAGATGGCTAGATTTTGTGTACTTATTTTTATTGCAGTGAAAAAAATAACATCATGCTTTTTATATGATTGTCTTCTATTTGTATAGCAGCACAAGCTAAGTTAAAGATCAGACGACGATCTTAATTGCTTACCTTTTTCACAGATTTCTTTTACGCTTGCTTTTGTGTTCACAAAAACTTTTCCGCAAGTACTATGTTTTTTCTAATTTTTATTTCATACAATTTATATTGTATAGTTTATGCACATATATGAGATAAGAGTATGGAACTGCTGAGTACCAACAATTATTTTCTCCTTTTGTGTCCCTCTTTGAAATTTTCTATTAGTGAAGAATTGCACAATTAAATCTCCCTTCTGATCTGACACTAATGGAAGTTCGACGTTGTTTGAATAATTATGCAAACAAAGTTAAGTCTTTGGTTCTCCAGCTAACTTGGGTCCTAAAATTGCTACCTTTCTTTTTGCCTGTAAAATGGAGAGCTGAAAACAAAAGGGGATGTAGTAGTATAGGGATATAGTTAGGTGGGGAAAAGCTGGGAAACTGTTCCGTGCGGCATTACATGCTATTGTACTAGCCATCCGCTACCCCTTATGAATAAGGCTAGCGCGGTCAGGTTGACCTAAGCCAGACATTACAGGCTATTGCAGCTCCGCTCGCCTTCATACCTCAGGCGGTGGTGCTCCAATGCCGGACATGTTCCGAGGTGAAGGATCGTTTCCTCCTCGTCTTCGTCTTGACAACTTCTGCAGATGTCGCCGTAGGGTAAGCCCAGTCTTCTGGCATGGTTTCTAAATGGGCAGTGCCTAGTGATGTCTGCCACTATAACTTCCAAGGCAGATCTAGGTAGTTTTAAGAGCTCTTTTGTTCCCTTAAAGTTGAGTGCGGACACAGACTCCTTAATATAAGGAATGTGGACTCCACATGAGTTATTTTACTTGGGCACCTTCCAGCGTGTGGAGCTTTATACTCTTCCAGCACGCTGACAAGGGTTGTCCGCACAAGAGATCGATATCCGTATTCTCTAAAGTTGCCCCTTTTTTGGCTGACATCAGCGATGTTTTTTTTATCTTGGACCAGTACTCAGGGGATGATCCCTATATATGCAGTGCATTGTACTGGAACTGGGAAAATAGGTTATGATGAGGAAGAAAGAAGGAGTAGTGTTTGTGAACATTTGACTTGGATTTTCCGACGTCATAACAGACAGGAAACACGTCTGTGGGCAACTTATTCCATAGCGAAGCGTACGGCTGAAAAACGGACCCTATCTGTAATGCGTTGTACGATTCCCCGGGCAATCAACCACAAATGGATGAGCTCTGGATGATGAACGCGTGTTACGTGGAAATGTGCGAGTTTCAGGAATAAGATCCCTAATCTCGTCAAAGTAAAATCCATTGTAGTAACGATAGCACAGAGTAACGCACACTACACTGCATCGATGCTCCAGTGAGTCAATAGAGTTGGATACCCTACTGTCACCGATGAGCTTCTTCGCCCTCTCCTGCACACGGTCGAGCAACCCCAAAATAGACTTTGAGGCACCGGCCCAAACATGAGAGTTGTATTCCATTTTCGGTCGAATGTAGGTGGTATAAATAGTAAGGCGGTCGGATGGAGTGAAGTACATCTGACACCGTTTCAAAAAACCGAGGCACTTGAATGCTTCTTTGGAGACGTGAAAAATGTGATAATTCCAGCGGACATCACACTGTATTTTCATTCCATGAGTGCAGATGAAGCAGCACTTGCGGTCGTATGTTTGTGTGTCAATAAACAGCATTGGGTCTTACGAGCGTTAAAGGCGACTTTGTTTTTACGACCCCACTCAGAGATCAATAGAAGATAGCTGTTCAATGAACCATTCATATTTTGTCTCTTGGCAACGATCTCGGATAGACTGGGCCTATTACTGAAAGAGTACGAATGGGAAATTCTGCTGTCATCTGCGAAAGAGTGTATAGGGTTGAAAGTTTGAAATAGAAGGTCATTGAGGAAAATAAGAAATAGGGTAGGAGAATTAATCTTGAACTCATTAGATGAGATCCCATCTATAACAACTCGTGTAGTGTGGTCTCTGAGAAAGCTCGATATAAACTGAGAGAAGTCATCACCGACACCAAAAGCAGTGAGTTTAGCCAGTAGTGCAGCATGCCACGCTCTGTCAAACGCTTTGGAAATATCCAAAGCAACCACCTTACTTTCGCCGAAATGATGGATGGAGTGGCACCATTTCTCTTAGAGATAGGCCATAAGATCGCCAGTAGAACGACCCTTGCGAAATCCATATTGGCGGTCACAAAGTAATTTATCTATGTCGTTGCCTAGAAAGCAGAGTTTCCAATTAAAATGCTCATAAAATTGGTTGAGCTCAGCCCAACGAGCCTTTCTATCTATCTATCTATCTAATGTAATAGAATTATTGGCCCTATGGGCTTAGTATTACATATTATGAAAAAATAAATAAATAAATATATATACAGACAATATGGACAACGGAGAAAAAAAGAAAACACGAGTACACAACTTGCTACCTATTCCGGTGCAATTTGGTTTCATACGAATTTAAATAATAAATAAATATACAGAAAATACAGATAGCAGTAACAAAAGACGTGTGTACAGGATGAGAGACAGAACACTACTGCCGTTATTGCACCCGTGTTCACTTACCAATTTTAGGGTTAGCTTAGAATGTCTTGTCATTTTGTTTAAAGATGTCCCGCATTTCTGGACTAGACTGTAATTGCTACATATCCCATTCAGGGACTTGATGGCGGCCTTAATGTCCGAAATTATCATGATATCTCTACTGAATATCGAATATATATGTATAGTAGCCCCATATAGTAGTTGGTATTGTTTTTAGTATTTTTCAACTATACATCTAGCAATATTTAATTTTATACTATTCAGAATAGCAGTCTTAATTTGAAAATCTGCTTAAAATCTGTAGCGTCGGAAATAACGAGAATGAAAAATAAAATCACAACGTTCAACTATCAGAAATTTTTTTTTTTTTTTGTAGCATTTTTTATTTATTGAATCTTCCAAATGAACTAACAATAAGTATTCAAATCTTAACACTAAATTTATCTATCAGAAATAAATTTTTACTTGCTACTACTGAGTTTCCGCAGACAAGAACAATTTGTGTTCTAGTCTAGCACACATAAAGGGCCAAATAACACCGCGTTCACACACCAAAGTTTACTCTGCAAAGTCTTGAGTTTGGTGGTAGCCAGGGAAGAGAGAGCGGCTCTCTTTCCTCTTCTTTTTTCCTTGCTACCCCAAACTCAAGACTTTGCAAAGTGCCTATTTCCACTATATGATAAAATAAGATTGCAATTTTTCATTTTCTTCTTTGAACTTTTTTTGCCGCTTCCACTGTGCAAGTCTTATTGCTTAAACTGAACTGATTTTAGCTCGAATAGTATACATACGAATATGAAAGTAAAACGAATTGCAAGTATATGCAAGTATGTACTCGCTTACTGGATGAGGTAAAATACCTCACCCCGTTCTCTAAAAGTTAATCAGTTCAGCAATAAGAGACATGCATAGTAGAAACTGGGAAAAAGTAAACTTTCTGTGAGTGAAGCCGTGTAAACTTCGCAAATCGTTTAGCAAACACAAGCGTACCGCTTGCACTTAAATCATCCAAATACGAATGCAATTTAGTCCCACATACAAACACAAATTACTCACTTCTTTTTTGTTTTCAATGAGCGTAGACGGCCATTGTGTTACGGCAATTTGCTCGCCACACAAATTCACAAAATACAAATTGTTTTACCCTCTATTTTTTTGATGTTCTGTTTTTTTAATATTTATTTATTTATTTTTTTAATTTCCACAGTAAAGGTAAATTTTTACGCAATCTAATATTTGTACAAATCAGCAAACACCCCAATAAACGACCAAAAATTTTTGTGCAAACCTAAAATTTTGATATGTTTGGCAAGCAGTTTGTGTAGTTTTGGCCCTTAAGAATAGTTCAGCTGGCGTAACATGTATACATATACACAGGATTGTGTGCGGATTAATGTTTTTGTATTAACTTGAGGGTCTGGTGTGTGTTTGTATCAGGTTTGTGCTGCTTGTGCGGTTGAAAAATTATGACGACAAAATATCACTCCTTTCACCTCATTTGCTAACAAGCTGACAGAACAATTGCTCTCATGTGTGATAGACTACTGCCGAAAATTGATTTTTCCACATTTTTATGGTTTTAGAGTTGATTTTTACATCCAAATGTTCTACTTCGTATATCCGTTAAACCCAAAAATTTCTTATTATAGAACCAGTATTTTAAAATTAGCTGCGTTCACATAAGCGCGACATCACTTTAATAATAACCGATTAAAGATTGTCTTCAATTAACTAAAAATAAATGCAACCATGTTATCAAAACATAATGCCCAATAACAACGTTGCAAAATGAGCGGCGCCTGAAAAAAATTGCATTTTGTCGCAGATTTATTAGTTTTATTAACAATTTTACAATAATTGTGCCTAAAAAAGAACATGAAGATATTTTCTAAAAGAGCAATAATTTTTATTAAAGCAGCGTAAAATTGTATGGAAAGTGATAGTCGTTAGTTAAAAAAAAATTAATGAAATTAAAAAAATTCTTTGGAAAATATACACGTCGCTTTCGTTTTTTCTTAATGGTGGTTTGAAAAAGTGAAAAATTTAAGGATAATAAAATTATTTTGCTTAAAAGAACTGAAGTCCAAAAAAGTTAAAGGACAAGAATTGTTTTCTTTAGGAATTGAAAAAAACAAACTTCATATAATTTAATATAAGAAATGCTTATTAAACAGAAACATTTCTTTATTTTGTAATTTTTTTTATATTGCCTTTAAAAATCTTTAAAAAAAAAAACACGGTGCTCTGACCTCACGAAACAACACGATAAAGAGAAAACGTGTAATTGAAAAATACCATTTGTTCTAGTAAGAAGAAAGCGTAGTGTAAACAATGTTTATATTTTGCTTAATAGTGGTCAAACTTATATCTTACTAAAATAAAAAAAGACTAATTATTATTAAAAAATGACGGAGACAAAACGTGTTACACTCACTACCATTAGCAGTAATATTAGTTCTTCTTTAATGACGACTGGCTCGTCAGGCAACTTTCGTTTTGGTGCTGAATTTTTGGCCCAAACGGATAAATCTACGGTACCATCGTCAACTTCTGCCTGTACGAAAGCTTCAGCTAAAACAATTCGGTTAAGTATTGAGCTTTTTCAAACTGACTCAAATAAATATCCTGAGTTTAATTATGCGAAACTGTTACATTTGGAGAAGGTAAGGACTTAAGTTTACAAATTACTTTTTTTTCCTATGTTATAGTATAATAATAGAAGGAGGACCGTTGTGAGTCAATCTACAGGTAAAACCACTCTGGTAGTATACTCTTAATTTTCTGAATATATCAGTTAATCGTGTTGGCCTATGATATTCATATGTACCTATGTAGTTGATGATAATATTGATGTAACCATCATCAAAAAAATCAGAAAAGAATCAAAAAAAAGCTATACGCAGTTCAAATGCTTTTTTTTAGAATTTTTTTCTGATTATTCTCATGAAGGTTGCAATCAATCTTCTCACCCTGTTTCCTCTTGACGTTGAGTTCTGGAACACTCTGTACGCAACTTAGAATAAAATATCGAATGTAGCACAGCTATATACCTAGGCTTTTACTTAATGATAACAATCAGGGGTTGTCTTATTGGGGTATAGTTTTTTAAAAATTATGTTCGTTTTTTAATACAAATATTTAAACCAGTAAAAAATTATAAATAGCTTGTTTTCTATGTTTCCCAGCTATCTATGAAAGGTGTAAAGAAATGTTAGAGACGTTTATAAATAGAAAAGCTTGTTTTTTGTGTTTTGACGGATATTATTAGAGCATTTTTCTTTTAAATTCTCTACAATTTATTTATGTTGTTGGGATATAAAGTTGAATGTTTGAGAATATCTTTCAAAAATTTCCAAAGTCTACTGGTGATTAGGGTAGTTCCTATGAAATGTCGACATATAGATAGCTGGGAAACATAGAAAACAAGCTATTTATAATTTTTTACTGGTATAAATGTTAGAAGCTTAAATAGCGAATAAAAAACTTAATTGTACAAATATTTAAAAATTATGTTCTAGCTGTTTTATTGGCTTATGTCCAGTTTACGCACAGGACTCCGAATTGAAAAAAAATTATATAGGGGAGTATGAAATTGAAAAATAAGAAGAAAATATTAAGTGAAAAAGTTGGCGGAAACGCATAGTTTCCGAGTTATGGATGTCTGAAGCTTTGATATACGTGTGTATGAAATTTTGCATTACGTATCCAAAGTTATGTAGGCAAAATTGGTATCATTTTGTTATACCATAGAGGATAAATTCTTTTCGCCCGGCCGAAGGCCGGTTATGCAGGAAAACTTTGGTCAGCGAAGCCGGTGTTTGTTGTACCATAGAGGAGAAAATCCTTCCGCCCGGCCGAAGGCCGGCTATGCAGGGAAACTTTAGTCAGCGAAGCCGGTGTTTGTTATACCATAGAGGAGAAAATCCTTCCGCCCGGCCGAAGGCCGGCTATGCAGGAAAACTTTGGTCAGCGAAGCCGGTGTTTGTTATACCATAGAGTGCGTAAACTGGCCTTGTTCCGTTTTATTTCTAACTTGAGGTCACATCTGCTTTATTATATTATTTAATTAAAATTTTACAGTCTTATTTATACAAATTATTGTACATTTGGCTTAAAAAGCAATACATATATCTTAATTTTTAGAAAAAGCTTAAAAAGTTAAAACAAAAGTCAAGCTGTTTTAACGATCCATTCGATGATAATGATGATGATGTAGCCCGAATTGCTAAAGAGCTTGAAAAGAAATATGGGAATAAATACAGTACTGGACGTGGAAAAAATAAGAGAGATGATGTTGATATCGGAATGGGTTACGATGAATCCGATTCTTTTATCGACAATACTGAGGCGGTAATAAAAATATTTTATAATTTTATAAAATTATGTTTAACAAAATTTTATTGTTAAGTATGATGAATTGATTCCGGACGAAGTTGAAACAATTGAAGGGGGCTTCTATATAAATTGCGGAGCTTTAGAATTCAAAAAACTGCATACTGAATCTTACACTACAAAAACCGACGAAATAATAAAAATGCCAAATCGTCCGAAAAAACGCTTAATATCTTCATCATCGGAAGAGTCATCATCTTCAGGCGATGAAGACGATGATGAAGACTCAGAAGATGACGATGACGAAGATTCTGGCGAAGAATCTTCAATAGAAACAAGTAAGTCAAAGTCATCTGCAAGTACGAATGATAAAAAAACAAAACCATCTGCAACTACATCCAATCCTACAAAAAAGAAAGTTCTAGTTGAGAACGGTAAGAAAAATAAAGCAAAAGCTCTTACAAGTGGGCCCCCATGTTCCGCATCGAGTTCACCTAAAATATCGGCAGAAGAAAGAGCTTCTGATATAGACAAAAATATTAAAAAAGTGGAAAAAACAACCACTGTTAAAGATATGCTAAAAGCACAAAGAGACAACTTTTTAAAATCGCAAACTTCATCTGCAAATGGTGAATCAAAATGTAAATCTTCCGCTGAGGGAGAAGACGATGGTGATTCTTCAAGCGAAGACTCTGATGATGACGAGGATGAAGAAAATTCAGAAGACAATAGCGATTCAATTCAAAGTACTGATAAAGCTCCAAAAGATAAAATATTGCCATCTGGAACGGATGATCTAGGAAGCGAAAGTATAATGTCAACACGAAATAAATCTTAATAAATATATTCAACATTTTCCAATTATAGAACTAAGAACGAGCGATACAGGCTTGCCAGAACTGGAACTTGATGTTCTGTCTAGCATAAATGAATTTCGAGATGGTATAAAATCTCAAAACTTAGTAGGCAAAAAATTTCAGTTTGATGACAAACTATCTGAAATCTTCCTCAAGTACGTTTTAGGTCAAAAATTTTTTTATTTAACTTAATTTTCTTATCTTATTTTTATTTAAGAATTGATGACTCTCTGTTATGTTTGGATAAGACTCAAAGAAATATGGTGTTTGCTCACTTGGAATATAACCTTTCGCTTCCGAAGTACTACTTTTTAAGAAAAACGAAACAATTGCGCATCAAAGAGGAAAAATTAAAAAGCAAAAGAACATTCAATAAATTGCAAAAGGCTGTATCCGAAACAATGCCAGCAGTTATTGCTAGCTACGAAGCAGAGTTGAGGAGATATTCCGAATTACTGTAAGTTTTTTTTCTAGTATGATAAAGTGAACTTTAATTATAGTTTTTTATTATAGAGCCAATCCTAATACAGATCAAGCACCCAAAATGCCAAAGAAAAAGTTCCCCTGGAATACAAATCTACGGTAAAGTATTAATTTTGCTCTTAAAGATTGGTTTTAATAATTTTTTTATATTCATTAGAAATCTTTTATATGACGTCTATCAAGTTCGTTGGACATCTTATCCTGTCTTGGGTACTCGCAAGGAAACCCTTGAAGAATTCATTACTTCCTTTATGCGTGAAAAAGTTGTTGATATTTGGCCTAAAGGTTGGATGCGCTTTGAGGAATTGCAAAAGGAAATAGAGAAACGGAAAATGGCAGCTAAAAAGGCTAAAGAGAAAAAGAAAATAATGTCTGCAGCCATTTCAGGACAATCATCACCTAATCCCAATTTAGTAGCCAACTTGTTAACATCTACTCAAAGTTCAAACGTGCCCTCATTACCTACATCCAATTTAAGCAATCAACTTGTAAGTGTATCCGGAACTACAACAGCACAATCCGTATCTTTCATGAAACAATTTGAAGAATTTACAAATCGCTCCAATGCTAACTCTGATACGGAGTCTGTAGCCAGCAGCAGTACTTCATCAAGCTTAAAACGCAAAAATACGGAAACGACACGTAATAAGCCCGCAAGGCCAAAAGCGCCAAAACTTAATGGAGAAGTGACAAAACTAACAAATAACAACAACAATAGAATTACACCAGCAGCAATATCAGTCGATTTAGTATCACCAAACAAAAGAACTGATCATAGCATTAATCATATAATGTCACCAACAGAAGTGAACTTACTACCTTCTTTTGGTTCGTCAATTTTCAGTGCTACTACAGCTGCTGTTTCGAAGCCTTCTAAACATTCCACTAGTACACATGTTATTGATCTCGATAATTATAAAAGTGTGGGTGATATACTTCAGACATCAAAAGAAATACAAGCAGCAGCAAATGCGGCAGCCTCATCATTAGCAACTACAATCAAATCTACGGTTTCAAGACGAGAAAGCAGTGGCGATTCAGAAATCGAAATTGTTGGCGTTTTTCCAGCTAAACAACAAAATAAGAAACTAAAAACAAACAATCGCAGTGTTACACCTAATTCCAATTATCCTAATAACGACAAGACTTTGACATCTAGTTCGCACCATCACTCTTACCATCAAAGTAATAATAATAACCGAAAAAAAGGGGGCAACTCAGGTCTAGCCAATCTACCAGGAGTGGATGTAAACAAAATGGTAACCACACTTATGGAATTAGGAGATGTAAGTTAACAGTTGAAACTTTATTCATCATCAGTGTTGCCAACTTAGGGAATTTCACGCCAAATTTAGGTCGTTTTCGCCCTTAGGGTAAATTTTAAGGAGTGGAAATTCGTTGGCGGAAAATAGAAAGCACGTTGGAATTTTTATTGCTATGCTCAAGCAAAAACGTTGGCCATTGCTAATTGTTTTAGGGGGCGAAATAATATATTGTTTCATCACAAATACAAAATCAAAATGAGAAGTTGTATGAACAATAGTATTTTTTTTTGTATTATTATACTTAATTAAAATACAATAATAACTATACTTATTATTGTATTATTATACTTGCTTAAATGTTCCAGCAATCAGAAGAGCAAACATTGCGCATATAGCAACTTGTGGTCTCCACATAACAAATATTATTGAGGCAATCGGATTTGACAACGGCGGCAGTAAATATTGCTAAGTGGACACGCTATGTCGTATACATTCTTTTGTTGCCCAAGTGTTGATTTCGCTTAGCAGCATTGTTTTTATTTTTCTAGATTTTACATAACACATTTTGTATTCTGATTTAAATCTTTTATTACAGAACTTAAAGAAAGTTAATGCTACCCGAAATTCAGAAAAGAGCGTGAATTTATAATCTACTCTGTTACAAAAATTGGTTATATTTTCCTTTTATAATATTATTGTTCAGACGACGACGAAGATAAAGTGATATTATTGTAGTATTGCAAATGCATTTTTATTGCTAACAAGAACATTTATATTCTCATATACCAGTAAATTGTTCAAGTGCAAAGCACTTATGTTTAATAAAATAAAACAGTGTAAATGATTTAAAATAAACGGAATCGTTGAAATAAGTTTTTGGACTTCTCTTTTTATTTCGGCTCAATGTAATTACAGGGCGGTATTTTTTTTTTCGTGACATTTGCAATATTTACTTGGCAACATTATCATTTCCATATTTTTTTTTAGGACGTGTGCGAATCAGTAGCAAAGTACTCTTGTAAGTAAAATTTTTCTAGGGTGCACACATTTAATTGCATATTGTTCACAAACAAATCACATTTATTAACCTTTTTCTAAATTCTTAAAACTTTTTTGTAAATGAATTTAAAATGTTGATATTTTTTTCAGTAATTGCTGACACATTTGCAAGTACAAAAAAATTATATATTTTTTAAATGTCAAGGCAAAAATATAAACACAAAAAGGAATTCCAGAAAATTTATATACTTATATGTATATTAAAAAAAATATTTACAAGAAAAGTAAAACTTAGTTATTTCGACAAACTTTTCATTATTTCGTGAAAATTAGTTTCAGATCGTAGAGCTTGGAAAGGTGAAAATGACCAACCCGATTGGTGAGGATACTGAATCATACCTGTCTTTAAACCTGCAATACATTATTAAAAAAAAAAGTTAATTTTTTTTCAAGTTTCTTTTAACTATTCCCTTGACGTCTGAAACAGGTTAGAATCAAAGCGAATTTAGTACCAGGTGGCCTCGTTAGCGTAGCTGATCGACAGCTGTTTTTTTACCCACCTATCAAAACGTGTTTATGTTTTCATATTTTTTCACACATTTTCATGCGCGCCATCGACAGTAATAGGTTAATCGTGCTTGTGAAAATAGATACACAATTTGAATACAATTTATTTTAGCGTTGCCGCTAACCATTTACTAATAATTATTAAAAATTAGAACAAAATAAAAAATTTCTGATAATTTTTGTGCAATAAAATTTTTACATAATTTCAACAGCATCATAATATTTTGCTCCGTATTTTTATTCAAAATTGTTAAGGCAATATATTTATCAATTGAAAATTCTTCATTGTTGTTAATAACATTTACGTTTTCGAAGCTCATTTTCTTATCTGACACAAATAGTTCTGAAGACTTTATTAGACAGAAATACATATTTGTACATGTAAATTTAAAATGTTTATAGTGAAAATATGTGCATAATTCAATTTTATTCTGTTAAAATGAATCTGCGGTTCTTTGAAAAAAATCTAACCAAAAATAACTTTCTACACGTATAGGCACATCCATATTTACATTGAAAACAAAACCAATTATTAGCTTTACTCTCGTTAATTTATCAAATTAATGAGAATAAAGTTCCCAATTTCAATATTTTGTTTCTTAATATATTTCTAATTTCCAGTTTTTAATCATTTAAGTTTGCTAAAGATTTTTTTCATCTTAATATATTCAAAAGTGGGAACATTTAAAGACGTTTGATTATTATTACAGTTTAAACATTTTTTTCTTCCTTCATTTTTATACTCTCAAAAAACAAAAAATGGTAATTTTTTGAATTTTGTGTAATAGCGAGTTTTTGATTTTAAAAATTAATTTAAGTTTCCGGCTATACTGATTTGTTCAGTAGATTTTAGGGCGAATGAAGTATATTTTTGACACATGGGTAATGTTGGAAAAGGCGAACTACATGTTGTTTTTTGTGTTGTTGTATTGTTGTTCTAATAAGGCCACCTGGTAATTAATTCGCCTTGGTTAGAATGAAAAAAAGTTATCAGCTGCGAATTCGCCTGATATTGAAATCAACTATGCTATGAATTCGCCTGATATTGAAATCAACTATTTATATTTAAATGAATTATATTAAATGTTAAAATCAAACCATTGAAAAAAGTTTGATATCAAACTCATTTTATATCAAATTTTTGATAGTTGTTGGGTAGCTTTTTTTATTTTGGACCAGTACTCAGGGGATAACCTCTACATATGTATGCAGTGTATTGTCCAGAATTAGGAAAATTGGTTGTGAGGAGGGAGAAAGAGGTAATGGTGTTTGTGAACATTTGACTTGAACTTTCCAACGTTATAACAGACAGGAAATACGTCTATAGACCTGTGTTTAAAAAACTGCAGTCAAAGTAGCAAAAGTCGTAAGATTGTGCTTTTCTTCGACTTCTCAATTTGTTGCTATTCAGACATAAACTGTTGCTTCGACTTCTGATTTCAATCATGCAAACAGTCGCAGTTAAGCTAGAGACAAAAAACGAAACGTTATACACTTGGTTATACACTATAAAGACTCATGTTTGAACAGTTTTTAGTTTGACCGACTTCAACTTCGAACAAGTTCAGAAGTTAAAGAAAAGTTGTGTGTATTTTTTTTTTACTTTGTTTACAATTGAATATTGGTGTCAGATCGTAAGATTTATCCTTTTTGAGATGCTGGAGATTTATTTTTTTTTCTATGAAAAAAAATTTTTTTTTTTAAATTTTTGCAGCTTACTTTTTTATAATGTTTACTCAAAAGTTTACCAAAAGCAGAAACAAAATATTACATTACTACCAAGGCAGGTTTATACAGGTAGTGGCAGAATTATAATAAATACAACACAAACAAACATCAACATGTATTTTGTTGGTGTTGTATTTATTGTAATTCTTCCACTACCTGTATAAAGCTGCCTTGATCACTACGTACAATACGCCCATTGAAGTTTGAAAATATTATTCTGTTAAAAAAAATTAAGCACTTTTTATTGCTAATTTAATAAATTTAAATTATTACATGTAACTTTTGCACGAGGTTTGTCTGCGTTAAAGATCGCACTAATAGAGTATAAATGAGGAACCACTTTAAAAGATATTGCTAGTGAGCTAGTGAAGAATACCTATTTGACCGATTCTGATATAGATTTTTTTTCCAAGAAGATGAACACATCAATACCTTTTTTATTAAAAATTGTTTTTGAAACGTAATATTTATTTACTTTGTCTTTAGTTCAGAATGTGCTTGGAGATCATTTTGTTTTTCAATACATTTATATCATATGTATATACGAATTTCAAAATGCTTTAAAATCTATTTATTTACCTTATAAAGATACTTCTCAAAAAAATTTAAAAAGTGGTAAAGATTGGGATTATATTATTATTATTTAACATCACTCAGCACGCATGCACCAAAGAATTTACAGTATTTATAAAAGCAACATCCAACCAAAATAAAGCATCAATAAAGATTTTAACTTTTTTAATTTAACATCAAAGTCAAAAGAAAGCAAAACTTCTTTAACTTTAGCTTTCGAACTTATTAAAACTACAACTTTTCTTTAACTTAAACTTCCGAACTTATTTGAAGTTGAAGTCAGTCAAACCAAAAACTGTTCAAACATGTCGACTGCAGAAGTCTTCGTAACGTATAATTTTTCGTTTTTTTTTGGTCTCTAGCTTAACTGCGACTGTTGGCATGTTTGGAATCAGAAGTCGAAGCAAACGCGAAAGCAATCACACATATCCGCAGTTTTTAAACGCTGCTATAGACAACTTATTCCATAGTCGAAGCATACGGCTGAAAAACGAATTCTCTCTGCAATGCGTTGTACGATTCCCCGGGCAATCGACTACAAATTGATGAGCTCTGGAATCTGCACGCGTGTTACGCATAAATGTCCAAGTTTCGGGAACAAGATCTCGTCAGAGCAAAATCCATTGAAGTAACTGCTCCAAACATGAGAGTTGTACTCCATTTTCGTTTGGATATAAGCAGTATAAATAGTAAGAAGTTTGGATGGAGTGAAGTACATCTTACCCCGTTTCAAAAATCCGATGCACTTGGAGGTTTCTTTAGAGACATGAAAAATGCGAACATCATACTGTATAACATCAAGAGCAATATTTATACCATCCATGAGTACAGATTGTTAGTAAACAACACTATGTCTTACGAGCGTTAAAAGCGTCCCTGCTTTTACGAAGTCATTCCAAGATTAATAGAAGATCACTATTCAGTGAGTTTTTCTTCATATTTTGCCTCTTGCCAACGATCTCGGATAGGCCTATAACTAAAAGAGTACGAGTGGCAAATGCTTGGAAGTTTGATATAGGAGGTCGTTGAGGTAAACAAGAAATAGGGTATTAGAAACAACGAAGTTTTTCGGCATCCCTGAATTAATCTTGAACTCGTTTGATGAGACCCCATCTATAACAACTCGAGAGAGCTTATATCGACAAAGCTCGATATAAACAAAGAAAAGTCATCACCAATAGTCAAACACTTTGGAAATTTCTAGAGCAACCACCATACTTTCACCGAAATGATGGATTGAGTGGCATCATTTCTCCGAGAAATATCCCAACAGATCTCCAGTAGAGTGACCTTTATGAAATCTATATCGACGATCACAAAGTACTTTATGAGATTCTACATTCTTCACAAGGTGATAGTTAATCATACTTCCCATTAGTTTTGAAAGTGTGGAGCAAATTGCATTGGATAATTTGCAGAATTATTTGCCTCACCCTTTTTGGGCATTGGCGTTACATTAGCAACCTTCCAACACGATGGGAACTCACCAACATGGTAAAGTCTAGAACACCAGTGTTGGAATGCCATCCCGTCCAGAGGTTTTGTTTATGTCGATGTCGGCCAAAAACCTTTTAACTGTTCCAGCCCGCAAAAATATTTTTGGCATAGTTGCAGATACTCTTTCCAGTTCGGGAACAGGTTGACTGCTTTCCGCCAAATAAGAATTGCTTGCAAAAAATTTCAGCCAGCCGGTTAGTCTAGCCAACCGGGTCGGTGAATGTTTGGTTGTTCTTTAAGAGAGCTAGAATTGATGAACAAGCATTGTAAACTCTCTTGACAAAAGACCAAAAGGTCTTACTGCCCTGGGGAACTGTAAGGATCTTGGCACGAAGACACTTCCTGAAGAGCAGTGATGCAAGGCCAAAGACCTTGCCTTTTTGCATAGCAAATCAGTGTCTGGGTTTTTGTTTAAACGCCAATTACTGAATGTTTCCTCTCCGGATCTGATTGCGATTTTGCATGTCTCATTAAACCAAGATTTCGCTCTTGGTTTAATCGAAATCTGCTTGAAGAAGATTAATGCTTTCATCCCTAACAAGATCATCAGCCCAATTATAAATAAAAATTCCGTTGGAATTTTATGACTTTTCCCTTTCCTCCAATTATGAACTATGAATTAAGTAGGAGTTTTCGGTGAAAACACTAAAGGGAGATCAATTCTTCAATTCTTACGGTCAAAATTGTGCTTTTCTCTTTATTTGAATTGTAAATTATATTTATGTGAGAAATAAATTCCGTGAGAATATTCATAACTGGGCTGCACATTTTCGACCATTTTTGCTTTCCAATTAAAATTTCGTAAATTTGGTGTAGCTCAGAGTCAAAAACATACACATCATTTGCTTGTTAATGTTAGTAACAAATTAATAGCCGTATTACTCCTAAAATATTGAACCAGTCAAAATTAAATTAATTTCATACACTTCTGTGCAGAAAGAACTTTAAAACGATATATCATTTTTCTAATTCGGTGCAGCGTGTTTGCCTTTTAATTAAATATAATATTTAGAATTTGTTTCTTGCGCAAAGTACATTTCTCAATTCAAATTAAAGGCAGAAGCACAAGACTAGACTGAGAAAAAATTAAAAACGTCATATATAATGGGTGATTTTATAATAACTATCGGAAATTAAAAAAAAAACACATAAAATTCAGAAAAATACATGAAATATTTATTTGGATCGATAGTTGGATCGATATAATTTAATGTTTGAAGATTATTTCATGCAAATGTTGGCCGCGGCTGCGCCTCAAATGGTCCATCCGCTTAGTCCAATTTTGGCATACTCTTTCCAACATTTCGGCCGGTATCTCACGAATAATGTTGGCATTGTTGGCTTCCAGTGCGTCAATCGAAGCGGGCTTGTCGCTATAGACATTAGCCTCAACATAGCCCCACAAAAAATAGTCTAGAGGCGTTAAATCGCACGATCTGGGCGGCCAATTGACTGGTCCCAAGCGTGAAATAAACTGTTCACCGAACTCGCCTCTCAATTGGTCCATTGTTTCGCGTGCTGTGTGGCATGTAGCACCGTCTTGTTGAAACCACATATCATGCAAGTCAAGCTCTTCCATTTTGGGCAAAAAAAAGTTTGTTATCATCGCACGGTAGCGCTCACCATTCACAGTAACGTTGTGATTCGCATCATCTTTGAAGAAATACGGCCCAATGATGCCGCCAGCCCATAATCCGCACCAAACGGTTGTTTTTTGTGGATGCATTGGTAGCTCTTGCAATGCTTCTGGCTGCTCTTCACTCCAAATACGGCAGTTTTGCTTGTTCACGTATCCATTCAACCAGAAATGAGCCTCGTCGCTGAACACAATTCTTCGATAAAAAAGTGGATCTTCATCTAACTTTTCAAGAGCCCATTCACCAAAAATTTGGCGTTGTGGTAGGTCGTTTGGCTTCAATTCTTGCACCAGCTGTATCTTATAATAAGGCTTCACACCCAAATCCTTCTGCAAAATTTTCCACGTAGTGGAGTAACAGAGGCCCAATTGCTGCGAACGGCGCCGAATCGATAATTCACGGTCATCACCAACACTGGCCGATACGGCTGCGATATTTTCTTCAGTTCGCACTCTACGTAAGCGTGTTGGTGTTTTAATGTCCAACAATGTAAATTTGGTGCGAAATTTTTTTACAATAGCCCGAATAGAAGCCTCAGTAGGTCGATTAAACTGACAGATGAACTTTCTTAACAGAGCACGCATTTGGGTAATAAAATTCAATAATTTGTTCGTTTGTAAGACGATTCATGATTAAATTATAGACCAAACTGAAGATGTTTGACAGTGACACAAGATACAAAACGTGCGTGAGCTGTCAAAACTAGTGTTGCCAAAAAGATAATAGCAAAAAAATCACTCTTTAATTTTTGTTCATAATTGGAGGAAATGGAAATGAATCACATTCCTACGGCACTTTAATTTGTATTTAGGCTGTAAAGAAACATGTTCTAATAATATTTTTTTTAGGATGCACAGCATGGGCAGAGTAACGAATGATGCCCACGATGATATTAACAGTATTTTTTTTTTCGGCGCTGTAACTAACTGTACTGACCTATGCCTTCGCATAGGAAGTTGCCGCGTGGTTAACAACGAAATACCTCAAGAAAACTGTAAACTAATACAGTTAGTTGAGGTAGACATTTAACCAATGAGAGTGAGACGCCAAACTCTCGAAGGCCGAACAACAACGACAAGCCTGACCGTACGTAAGAAATAATTACGATGACGCGAGAGCTGTTCCCCAACCCAGAGCTACTTTACGACTGAAATTCAAAATAAAACCGAAAATTTAGTATAAAAATGAGAAAATACCAAATAAAATTGAGAACTTCTGATTGATTTTGAGTGCATATATACGGAATTCAGAATTTCAACATTACTTTAATAAAATTAAGAAATTTGAATTTGAGAAAGTTTTAAATGAAACTAAGGAAATTCAACATATCTTTAGAAATATGTACTGGAAATCCTTATATATTTTTTACTAAATAAAGAAATGTACTCATATACAGTGTATATTATACACCATGCAACTTTAAAAAATTTTCTTTAAATAGTCGTTTACAAAGTATTTTTGACAACATTCCAGCTACACCGCTACGATTGAATGAACTAAATTCGGCGATACTTAACCCGATTTCAACCCAAACCAATTCTTCAAAGGGTATAATAAATAAAATTATATCATTAACTGCCTGTTCGGCGATATCGAATGAAAATGTATGCGAAAGAAAGCTAGTCACCCACATTCGAATCAATTTGGGTTTGTCTATATCACTATTCGTTTACATGTACTTATGTAATCTAATTAATTTTTGACACATCTCTTGATTTTCAGAATAGCCACGTACAAATCGTTAATATACGAGTAGTTACTTACTATGAGGTGATATGAAATCGTGCGATTATGAAACGATGGCTGTTCATAAGCTATTTAAGTATAATGTTAAACGTTAAAGTTTCTTTTCAATAGTGTTGACCAAACGATAATTTCTCTATGATAGAAATTTTATTTTCCATTGCTTTTAGCAGATGAATAAATGCAAGTACAAAGTGTTACAAAAACTGAAAGCTCCAAGACGTTGTTAAGGTTTTAAAATTTCAATATTTTATAATAGCTCTGAGCGAACTAAGAATTAAAAAAAATAAAAATAAATAAAAAATAAATCTAATATTTGTAAAAATTTTTGCAGGAGTTGCAAATTAAACCTATTCTAACCTCGACTGCGCAACAGCAAACAAAAACATCTTCAAATCAAATGTCACAGGCCTCTGGGTCACAACAATGACCCACGACACCTTTGTTCAATTTGGCAGCAAGTGGTTTATTGCCATCAATCCCAACAACTTCAATGGCAACATCATTTTATAATCATGACCAAACTGTAGCAGCGGCCTTAGTATTATCCTCAATGTGTGGTAATACCTCAACGACAACTACCACCGGAAAAAAATCAACAACGTCACTGCCAACAATCATGGCTAATTCGGCAGGAATATCACAATTATCAAAAACAACAATGCTATCCCCACAACAGTATAATAATTTTTCAACACTGCCTTTATTTTTAACACCATCCACTCCATCATCCACATCTATGTCTTCGTCATCATCTCCCATTGGTATAAATATGAAATCGATTTTACCGCCAACATCTCATTCTCCTTCATCATCTTTGCCGATTAGTATGTCTGTCTCAACGAATGCAGGTTTTTTAACTCCAAATTCTTTTCTGTTTAATAAATCACCTTCGCCGCCATCAAAACACGATCGTCGTCCAAAATCGCCAGCATCATCCACATACAATCATAATCCTATCCATCACCAACACGTACAGAAATAATAATTGTTTTGTAACTTGGTTAAACAAAATGCCCCCGTACTTGTTGTATGATTATAATGAAAACATACTTTTTGCGTGAAAATGATATTTTCCTTATGATTTATATTTTTTGTTATAACATTCATTATTATTTTGTAACTTGTTTTTTTTTTTCAGAATAAATATACTTTTAAAGAAATTTGTTCATTAAGATGTGTATGTATAACGTATTTCCAATAATTTAATAATTATAAAAGAAACTAAAATAAAGTCAATAATTTCTTTTAAATAATATTTTCATCAATAAATTATACATATTTTCGAGATTATCTTAAACATCGTAAGTAACCAAGGCGAATTCATAACAAGAGAAATAAATACAACACTACAAAAAATAAATCTTTTTCAAACGTCAAGGGAAAAATATAAACACAAAAAGAAATTAAAAAAAAAAAATATAATAAAAAAAATTTACAAGAAAAGATAAAGTTTTAATTATAAATTAAAGTCTCGGATCATAGAGCTCGGAAAGGTGAAAAAGGCCAGCAAGATTGCGGAGGATTCTGAATGATAGTTGCAATACAAAACTAAAAGATTGTTTAAAAAAAAAATTTTTTTTTTTCATTTACAACAAAAGAAAAACTTAATTATTTCGTGAAACTTAAAGTCTCAGATGATAGAGCTTGAAAAGGTGAAAATGGCCAGGCAGATTGGGGAGAATTCTGAATGATACCTGGCGCTCAAAATACAATAATAATTAAAAAAATTGTTTAAAATTTTTTTTTTTCAAATTTGTTTTAATTATTCCATTGACATCTGAAAAAGATTAAAATTAAAAAAAAGTTATCAGCTGCGCTGTCATTTTTACCTGTTATGAATTCGCCTTGTAAGTAACCAAAAATAACTAAACGCCAGCACATAGAATCCGTCGTACATTATCCGTCTCCTTTTTCAACTGACATCAACGTATACGAAGTATGAAGTTGGCACAATCGGTACTTTGTTAACGGATATAAATTCAACTATTTTTTATTTTAATTTGATTAGAATCTTTTAATTCAGTTTTCAGACGCAGCACAGAAAAACTAAGGGCTGATTTATACGGTGATTTAAAACCATGCCTTTTTTCATAATACTCTTTTAAACTTCCTACCAAAATCATGTAACGTCTTTACGATGGTTTTTAAGTCATGGGGTTTTTCTAATTGTTGTCGTTAAAAATAATCGTTTGTCTCTTTTTACCCTTTTGGTAGTATCGATGTGGTTACCTTGCCAGTCGAATGAAAATAAAACAATTTAAAAAATAACAAACGAGTCAACTGTGAAAATGATTTACATCAGTACCTGCCTTGACGGCCTAACCTGATGGTGGACCATTTCCACGGAGTGAATTTTTCACGATTCACCACCGCCCCCGTGTGGCTGACTAGGCTCACACAGGTAGCAATTCTTGTCATATGATTGCGGTCATATGAACAGCTTCTTGTTGAGGAGTTCGGGCTTTCTAATCCCACATGTATGCAATATCCCAGCAATCAACGGAAGACAAGGCTTAATGAGTTGGTAGGCCGAAACCCACTAAGAGCATCAGCCCTTAAACCAACTCACCCGTCAAACCGTCACCACTGGTTCCTTACAGTACACGTATCTGCTGTATAGGCAACAGCTCCTCGGGAGATTGTTAGTCCTCGAAAAAAGCCATCACCAAACAATTATCAATGATACTAACACTCCCTTCCTGCGTTTTACGTTTCAAACACAGCCAGAACGTTACAGCCAAGATAGGCACCTCAACCATGATCAGCCCGGGCGAACCGCAAGCAGAACTTCCCGAAGGCCATGCTGATCCCCGTTCTGCCAATTTATACCCTTGGTAAGGGTTTCGGAAGCCAACACAACATAAGTCATGTGGCTTCCTAGAGTTTTGTTTGCCGCACCAAACGAGGGACTCCTTTCCCTCTTTTCCCCGAAAAACAGAGCGCCTAAGTTAGGAATACGCCAAGGCAAAACCTGTTCCCCGGGGGGAACAAACGAGTCAAAAAGAAATTAGAGAAAAAAACTCGAAAAACAGAAAACATGGCTTTTTTCAATTTAAAAAATTTTTCGGTATAAAAGAAAAGACAGGTCTTTTAGACATGGCTTTAAATCATCGTGAAAATTTGCTCTAACACAATTTGTTTTTAATTTGTTTTATTTTTAAACCAAACAAGTAAGAGTGTAGTATATTCGGCTGGGCCGAATCTAAAATACCCTTCACGATAGTCACGAATATATATAGTATATTAAAAATGTGACCTGAATATGCTCGGTTATATATGAACCGATATCGGAATTTTCTATTTTCTGTATTTTATTAACCTTCTTTTATAACGAGAATTGCTTTTCAGCAAAAAAAAAAAAATTTTTTTTTAATGGAAAAATCGGTTCAGGCTATATCTCGGGTATATATGGACCGATATCGAAAATTTTAATTTTCCATATTTATATAACCTCATCTTATTACCAGAACTGTTTTTGAGCAAAAAAAAGTTGTTTCAGTTCGCTTACGCGACATTTTCATGAAAAACCCGGTTTAGGCTATATCTCGGGACTATATGGACCGATATCGGAAATTTTCATTTTCCATATTAATATAACTTTATTTCATTACCAAAACTGCTTTTGAGCACAAAAAAGTTGTTTAAATTCGCTTACGCGATATTTTCATGAAAAACCCGGTTTAAGCTATATCTCGGGTATATATGGACCGATATCAGAAATTTTAATTTTCTCTATTTTCGTTACCTTCTTTTATAACAAGATTTGCTTTTCAGCAAAAAAAAAAATGTTATTGGAAAAATCGGTTCAGGCTATATCTCGAGGACCGATATCGGATATTTTCTTTTTCCATATTTATACAACCTTATTTCATTACCAGAACTGCTTTTGAGCACAAAAAAGTTGTTTAAATTCGCTTACTCGGCATTTTCATCAAAAAACCGGTTAGGCTATATATCGGGTATATATGGGCCGATATCGGAAATTTTAATTTTCCATATTTATATAACCTTATTTTATTACCAGAACTGCTTTAAGGTGAAAAAAGTTGTTTAAGTTCGCTTACGCGACATTTTCATGAAAAACCCGGTTTGAGCTATATCTCGGGTATATATGGACCGATACCGGAAATTTTCATTTTCCATATTTATATACCCTTATTTCGTTACCAGAACTGCTTTAAGGCGAAAAAAGTTGTTTAAGTTCGCTTACGCGGCATTTTCATGAAAACCACGGGTTAGGCTATATCTCTGGTATATATGGACCGATATCGGAAATTTTCATTTTCCATATTTATATAACCTCATCTTATTACCAGAAATGTTTTTGAGCAAAAAAAAGTTGTTTAAGTTCTCTTACGCGACATTTTCATTAAAACCCCGGTTTAGGCTATATCTCGGGAAATTTTTATCTTCCATCTTTATATAACCTCATCTTATTACCAAAACTGTTTTCAATAAAAAAAAATTGTTAAAGTTCGCTTACGCGACATTTTCATGAAAAACCCGGTTTGGGCTATATCTCGGGTATATATAGACCGATATCGAAAATTTTCATTTTCCATACTTATATAACCTTATTTTATTACCAGAACTGCTTTTAAGCAAAAAAAAGTTGTTTAAGTTCCCTTACGTTGCATTTTCATGAAAACCCCGTTCTAGGCTATATCTGCGGTATATATGGACCGATATCGGAAATTTTAATTTTTCATATTTATATAACCTTATTTTATTACCAGAACCGCTTTTAAGCAAAAAAAGTTGTTTAATTTCGCTGGCGCGGTATTTTCATGAAAAACCCGTTCTAGGCTATATCTCGGGTATATATGGACAGATATCGGAAATTTTCATTTTCCATATTTATATAACTTTATTTCATTACCAGAACTGTTTTTAAGCAAAAAAAGATGTTTAAGTTCACTTACGCGACATTTTCATTAAAACCGCGGTTTAGGCTATATCTCGGGTATATATGGACCGATATCGGAAATTTTCATTTTCCATATTTAAGTAACCTAATTTCATTACCAAAACTGCTTTTGAGCAAAAAAAGTTGTTTAAGTTCGCTTACGCGACATTTTCATTAAAAATCCGGTTTGGGCTATATCTCGGGTATATATGGACCGATATCGGAAATTTTCGTTTTCCATATTTATGTAACCTTATTTTATTATCAGAACTACTTTTAAGCAAAAAAAAGTTGTTTAGCTTCGCCTATGGGACATTTTGATTAAAAATCCGATTTGGGCTATATCTCGGGTATATATGGACCGATATCTGAAAAAAAATTTTTTGCCTTTTAGTCACCATGCTTAATAAGTGTGTGAAGTTTGAAGCAAAACGATCAACTTTTGTTTTCAAAAATTTTCATACAAAACTGCAAAAAAATTGGCTTTTTTCGGAATTTTAAATATATCTCAGCTATACGTGGACCGATATTACTGAGTTTCAATAGCAAACCCATGAATCGATGGGGTAAAAGAATGGTAAAAGAAAAAAGTTTCTAAGTCTAATGGTTTTCTCAGAAACGGTATTTCAACAGCGGACAGACGGACATCGCTTAATCGACTTTTCCATTAATTCTGATTCAGAATATATACATATACTTTATAGGGTCGCAAAAAAAACTGTAGAAATTACAAACGGAATCACAAACTTATACATATATATACCCTTTACATTTTTGTGAAGGGTATAAAAAATAATTTAAACAAGTAAGAGTGTAGTATATTCGGCTGGGCCGAATCTAAAATACCCTTCACGATAGTCACGAATATGTATAGTATATTAAAAATGTGACCTAAATATGCTCGGTTATATATGAACCGATATCGGAATTTTCTATTTTCTGTATTTTAGTAACCTTTTTTTATAACGAGAATTGCTTTTCAGCAAAAAAAAAAAAATTTTAATGAAAAAATCGGTTCAGGCTATATCACGGGTATATATGGACCGATATCGAAAATTTTAATTTTCCATATTTATATAACCTTATATCATTATCAGAACTGCTTTTGAGCACAACAAATTGTTTAAGTTCGCTTACGCGATATTTTCATGAAAAACCCGATTTAGGCTATATCTCGGGTATATATGGACCGATATCAGAAATTTTAATTTTCTCTATTTTCGTAACCTTCTTTCATAACAAGAACTGCTTTTCAGCAAAAAAAAAAATGTTATTGGAAAAATCGGTTCAGGCTATATCTCGAGTATATATGGACCGATATCGGATATTTTCTTTTTCCATATTTATATGACCCTATTTCATTACCAGAACTATTATTAAGCAAAAAAAGTTGTTTAAGTTCACTTACGCGACATTTTCATTAAAACCGCAGCTTAGGCTATATCTCGGGTATATATGGACCGATATCGGCAATTTTCATTTTCCATATTTATGTAATCTTATTTCATTATCAGAACTGCTTTTGAGCAAAAAAAAAAGTTGTTTAAGATCGCTTACGCGACATTTTCATGGAAAACCCGATTTGGGCTATATCTCGGGTATATATGGACCGACATCGAAAATTTTCATTTTTCATATTTATGTAACCTAATTTCATTACCAGAACTGCTTTTGAGCACAAAAAAGCTGTTAAGTTCGCTTACGCGGCATTTTTACGAAAACCCTGCTCTAGGCTATATCTCGGGTATATATGGACCGATATCGGAAATTTCCATTTTCCATATTTATGTAACCTAATTTCATTACCAGAACTGCTTTTGAGCACAAAAAAGTTGTTTATGTTCGCTTACGCGACATTTTCATGAAAAACCCGATTTGGGCTATATCTCGGGTATATATGGACCGATATCGGAAATTTTCATTTTCCATATTTATGTAACCTAATTTCATTACCAGAACTGCTTTTGAGCACAAAAAAGTTGTTTAAGTTCGCTTACGCGACATTTTCATGAAAAACCCGATTTAGGCTATATCTCGGGTATATATGGACCGATATCAGAAATTTTAATTTTCTCTATTTTCGTAACCTTCTTTCATAACAAGAACTGCTTTTCAGCAAAAAAAAAATGTTATTGGAAAAATCGGTTCAGGCTATATCTCGAGTATATATGGACCGATATCGGATATTTTCTTTTTCCATATTTATATGACCCTATTTCATTACCAGAACTATTATTAAGCAAAAAAAGTTGTTTAAGTTCACTTACGCGACATTTTCATTAAAACCGCAGCTTAGGCTATATCTCGGGTATATATGGACCGATATCGGCAATTTTCATTTTCCATATTTATGTAATCTTATTTCATTATCAGAACTGCTTTTGAGCACAAAAAAGTTGTTTAAGTTCGCTTACGCGACATTTTCATGAAAAACCCGATTTGGGCTATATCTCGGGTATATATGGACCGACATCGAAAATTTTCATTTTTCATATTTATGTAACCTAATTTCATTACCAGAACTGCTTTTGAGCACAAAAAAGTTGTTTAAGTTCGCTTACGCGACATTTTCATGAAAAACCCGATTTGGGCTATATCTCGGGTATATATGGACCGATATCGGAAATTTTCATTTTTCATATTTATGTAACCTAATTTCATTACCAGAACTGCTTTTGAGCACAAAAAAGTTGTTTAAGTTCGCTTACGCGGCATTTTCATGAAAACCCCGGTCTAGGCTATATCTCGGGTATATATGGACCGATATCGAAAATTTTCATTTTTCATATTTATATAACCCTATTTCATTACCAGAACTATTATTAAGCAAAAAAAGTTGTTTAAGTTCACTTACGCGACATTTTCATTAAAACCGCAGCTTAGGCTATATCTCGGGTATATATGGACCGATATCGGCAATTTTCATTTTCCATATTTATGTAATCTTATTTCATTATCAGAACTGCTTTTGAGCAAAAAAAAAGTTGTTTAAGATCGCTTACGCGACATTTTCATGGAAAACCCGATTTGGGCTATATCTCGGGTATATATGGACCGACATCGAAAATTTTCATTTTTCATATTTATGTAACCTAATTTCATTACCAGAACTGCTTTTGAGCACAAACAAGCTGTTAAGTTCGCTTACGCGGCATTTTTACGAAAACCCTGCTCTAGGCTATATCTCGGGTATATATGGACCGATATCGGAAATTTCCATTTTCCATATTTATGTAACCTAATTTCATTACCGGAACTGCTTTTGAGCACAAAAAAGTTGTTTATGTTCGCTTACGCGACATTTTCATGAAAAACCCGATTTGGGCTATATCTCGGGTATATATGGACCGATATCGGAAATTTTTATTTTCCATATTTATGTAACCTAATTTCATTACCAGAACTGCTTTTGAGCACAAAAAAGTTGTTTAAGTTCGCTTACGCGACATTTTCATGAAAAACCCGATTTGGGCTATATATCGGGTATATATGGACCGACATGGAAAATTTTCATTTTTCATATTTATGTAACCTAATTTCATTACCAGAACTGCTTTTGAGCACAAAAAAGTTGTTTAAGTTCGCTTACGCGACATTTTCATGAAAACCCCGGTTTGAGCTATATCTCGGGTATATATGGACCGATATCGGAAATTTTCATTTTTCATATTTATGTAACCTAATTTCATTACCAGAACTGCTTTTGAGCACAAAAAAGCTGTTAAGTTCGCTTACGCGGCATTTTTACGAAAACCCTGCTCTAGGCTATATCTCGGGTATATATGGACCGATATCGGAAATTTCCATTTTCCATATTTATGTAACCTAATTTCATTACCAGAACTGCTTTTGAGCACAAAAAAGCTGTTAAGTTCGCTTACGCGGCATTTTTACGAAAACCCTGCTCTAGGCTATATCTCGGGTATATATGGACCGATATCGGAAATTTCCATTTTTCATATTTATGTAACCTAATTTCAATACCAGAACTGCTTTTGAGCACAAAAAAGTTGTTTATGTTCGCTTACGCGACATTTTCATGAAAAACCCGATTTGGGCTATATCTCGGGTATATATGGACCGATATCGGAAATTTTCATTTTCCATATTTATGTAACCTAATTTCATTACCAGAACTGCTTTTGAGCACAAAAAAGTTGTTTAAGTTCGCTTACGCGACATTTTCATGAAAAACCCGATTTGGGCTATATCTCGGGTATATATGGACCGATATCGGAAATTTTCATTTTCCATATTTATGTAACCTAATTTCATTACCAGAACTGCTTTTGAGCACAAAAAAGCTGTTAAGTTCGCTTACGCGGCATTTTTACGAAAACCCTGCTCTAGGCTATATCTCGGGTATATATGGACCGATATCGGAAATTTCCATTTTCCATATTTATGTAACCTAATTTCATTACCAGAACTGCTTTTGAGCACAAAAAAGTTGTTTATGTTCGCTTACGCGGCATTTTCATGAAAACCCCGGTCTAGGCTATATATCGGGTATATATGGACCGATATCGAAAATTTTCACTTTTCATATTTATATCACCCTATTCCATTACCAGAACTGCTTTTGAGCACAAAAAAGTTGTTTAAGTTCGCTTACGCGACATTTTCATGAAAAACCCGATTTGGGCTATATATCGGGTTATATGGACCGACATCGAAAATTTTCATTTTTCATATTTATGTAACCTAATTTCATTACCAGAACTGCTGTTGAGCACAAAAAAGTTGTTTAAGTTCGCTTACGCGACATTTTCATGAAAAACCCGATTTGGGCTATATCTCGGGTATATATGGACCGATGTCGGAAATTTTCATTTTTCATATTTATGTAACCTAATTTCATTTCCAGAACTGCTTTTGAGCACAAAAAAGTTGTTTAAGTTCGCTTACGCGGCATTTTCATGAAAACCCCGGTCTAGGCTATATCTCGGGTATATATGGACCGATATCGAAAATTTTCATTTTTCATATTTATATAACCCTATTTCATTACCAGAACTGCTTTAAGGCGAAAAAAGTTGTTTAAGTTCGCTTACGCGGCATTTTCATGAAAACCACGGGTTAGGCTATATCTCTGGTATATATGGACCGATATCGGAAATTTTCATTTTCCATATTTATATAACCTCATCTTATTACCAGAACTGTTTTTGAGCAAAAAAAAGTTGTTTAAGTTCTCTTACGCGACATTTTCATTAAAACCCCGGTTTAGGCTATATCTCGGGAAATTTTTATCTTCCATCTTTATATAACCTCATCTTATTACCAAAACTGTTTTCAATAAAAAAAAATTGTTAAAGTTCGCTTACGCGACATTTTCATGAAAAACCCGGTTTAGGCTATATCTCGGGACTATATGGACCGATATCGGAAATTTTCATTTTCCATATTAATACAACTTTATTTCATTACCAAAACTGCTTTTGAGCACAAAAAAGTTGTTTAAATTCGCTTACGCGATATTTTCATGAAAAACCCGGTTTAAGCTATATCTCGGGTATATATGGACCGATATCAGAAATTTTAATTTTCTCTATTTTCGTTACCTTCTTTTATAACAAGATTTGCTTTTCAGCAAAAAAAAAAAATGTTATTGGAAAAATCGGTTCAGGCTATATCTCGAGGACCGATATCGGATATTTTCTTTTTCCATATTTATACAACCTTATTTCATTACCAGATTTTGATTTCAGTAAGTCGATGGTTGCGTTCGCCGTATGGCACGTAGCGCCATCCTGTTGAAACCACATCTCCTCCGGATCAATATCATCCATAATTTCAAACAAAAAATCATTGATCATGGTGCGGTAACGATCTCCATTGACCGTAATGCGAGCTCCGGCCTCATTTTTGTAGAAATAAGGTCCGATGATGCCACCAGCATGAAAACCGCACCAAACAGTGCATTTTTCTGGATGTAATGGAGTCTGTAGGGTCTCTTGTGGATTGGTCTCACTCCATATGCGGCAATTTTGCTTATTAACAAACCCGTTAAGCCAAAAATGCGCCTCGTCGAAGTCGTCTATAAGTTGCGCGAATCGACGACTGATTTTCAAAGTAAATTTGGATAATTTCGTAGCGTTGTTCAAGCGTGAGTCTATTCATGATGATTTGTCAGAGTATACTGAAACAAATAAAAAAAATGTTTCATCAAAATTTAATTTTTTGTGTTACTTTTTACAATTTAAAGTTCTATCTAGCTTAAAAAAACACCCTATATATACTTTATAGGGTCGCAAAACAAACTGTAGAAATTACAAACGGAATCACAAACTTATATATACCCTTTACATTTTTGTGAAGGGTATAAAAAATAATTCAAAAAAAATATACCAAATATATAAACTGATAGTTGTCAAAGTTCTCAATGTACCATGGTACAATAATAAAACAAGTAAGACCGGAACTACAACAAGCCAACAATAAAAAAACAACATGGCTTTTTATTCTTGCTTTCTGTTGATAACTGTTAAAGAAAACAAAAGAAAATAAAAAAACAAACGTATATTTTTATTCGTGTTTTTATTTTACAAATAATTTTTCAATAAGTTTTTGCATTTAAAACTCGCGCAATAAATTAAATATACTTATAAATAAAGATCAAGAAAAAGCTGTCTGTTGTGTTTGAAGCTGTTTTTGCGTTTGAAAATTATTATTGGAACATTTTTTTTTTCAAAAACTTTTTCAATTTGTAAACAATAATAAAAAATGTGTGTGTATGTGTGCACTTTTGATAGTTATCATCACAGAAAAAAAAATGTCGGCCACAGTTGCGACACTACCTATATATTATTGTACCATGCAACGTACGTTCAAGGTTGCTCAACTTTATTACTTTGCGTTGACATAGAAGTACGGAATGTGACAAAGCTCATAAGACTACATGTATTTAACTTAGTTGTCAGTTGAAAAAGACAACGTATAACGTACGACGGGTTGTATGTGTCTCAGCCTTAAAAGTGATTAAATAACGTTGGAAAAATAATAGTGTGTTTCCATATAGTTTTTTTTTTGTTTTTACCTGGCACCAGTACTCAGTGAATGGCCCCTACATATGCAGCTTATTGTACTGGAACTAGGAAAATAGATTATGATGAGGAGAAAAGAGGGAGTAGTGTTCGTGGAGGTTTAAATTTAACAATAACAACACGAAAGATTAAAAGAAACTATTGCAGCATTTACAATATTGGAATTAAATTAGTTAAAACTGATCAGTGCCCAGTGTATATACATTCGAAACTGCTCAGATTAGAAAAATTTAGTCCAACACCTTCCACACTACAAGGTAATGAAATTCATTGGAAATAAATTAATATTGAACATATAAAGGAAACACGGACAACGGTGAAAAAAGACAAAAAAAAAAAAAAGAAACGTGTACACATATTGCTGCCTATTCCGGTGCACTTTGGTTTCATACGAAATTAATAATGAACATAAGTACATATATAGAAAATACGGACAAAGGTAAAAAAAGAGAGAAAAACAAAAATGTACACATGCGTGTACACAGCGTACTACCTATTCCGGTGCAATTTGGTTTCATGCTAAATTTTGTTTTGCTCGAACGCGTGTTTTGGGCTAAACATTTAGAATAAAACATGTTTTCCCATACATTTTTGAAAAGAGCAAATACTTCAAGCTACGTGTTTTAGAACAAAACACTTCGAAAATGTTCTGTACAACACTGCCTTTATTATGCCATTTAAAGTGAGTGACAAATTCGAAAAAATGGCATTTTCTTTTGCAGTTACAACAAAACAAGAATACTTAAATTCTTGATTTAGACATTGAATTCCTGGCGGTATTTCTTTCAGAGAGATCTTAGCCTAAATCCTGGAGTGTCTACTTCGATTGGCCATCTCCAGCTAGCTCAGTTATCATACTCCAGCAGATCGTAGTTACGAAGCACAAAACAAAAGAATTGAACCAAAACAGCAGAAAATGCTTTTCAATACAATAAATTAACTCACAGTACCCGTCCTTCTCCGCTTCAATTTCATTTTCGCTTTTCAGGACTAGATGTTTTCGCCACTAAATTGCCCTCTCATCTGGTTACGTTGAAATAAGCATGAATTTGTTCCATAGTACTTCTGTGCCACTACGCCCATCGAATATACATACTTACATATACAAAAAGATTTGCATAAAACTCTTAACTTTAGGGCTACATTCTCATTTTTATTCCCTTCACAAAAATGTTAAGGGTATATATAAGTTTGTGATTCCGTTTGTAATTTCTACAGTTTTTTTGCGAGCCTATAAAGTATATATATCGTCATATTAAATGCAAACGGACGTAACTACACTTTTTATTTTTTTACAGAAGAAGCAAAAAACCTTCAAAAATCAACAAATATTATGTTTTCTTTGCAATTTTTGTAAATTGTACTTAGATTATGGGGATTTATTTATTGGTGAAGATATTTTAAATTTTTTCGAACATCTAAGTTTTTATGTTAGTTACGTTCTTTTGACTTTCCACTTTTTTTTAAACGTAAAAGTCTCAGTAGTGTGTGAAAGGTTTTCTACTAAACAGATTTTGACGAAATTTGGAGACTCAGCATAAGACTTTCAAAGCGATATTTTAGTACTTGTGCATTTCTAGCACAGTGGATTTTGCAGTGGAACAAAGTTGACAATCGGGTATATAAAATCTATTCCGATTAAAAATAATTAAAAAAAATTTTTTTTTGAAAAAGTTAAGAAAAAACATGCTCACTATATACTAATATTCTTGTCTTTTACAGTTTAAGTGATATTTGACTTTATTATTTATCTTATATTTTATAGTTTACCAGAAACCCGCCAAAAACCTTACCTAAGTATTGTTTTTGGATTTTACCATTTTAAATTGTTTATATTTTTGAATAAAAATAAAAAAAAAACAAATAGTTATTTTGCAATGTTAGTGATATTGGGTTAACTGTTGTTGACTGTATAGTATCGAAGGTATATACACTGGATACTATACAGTCGAATGAACAATAAGTTAACTTCGGCCTCGCCAGCACAGCAAGATTAGCATTTGTTCATGATCTTTCCATCGCAATGGCGGGCAACTTTAGAATAGACTTTTGCCACATACGTGGGCTAAGAACGAATTTCTTCTCCGTCTATGCTCACACATGTCTCCATCGGCCGGATATTTTCGCCCTATGTGAAACCCAGGTATCTGAGAATGCTGATCCACAGGATTTCCATATAACTGCGTATCCCTTCCTATACCTCTTTAGCTTCCATCGGGGCCTTGTAATTTACATTCGCAATGAAGTTGTGTTCCAATGCCAGCAACCATTAAGCATGCATGATGCCGAGTTTTCTGTCTTTGGGTAAAATTCAAAACCAGGTCACACTTCTTGCACTTCGGGTTTCTTTACAGAAGCCCAAACGCGGGACTTCGATGCCCTTTCCGACTCTATATCGAAGATCTTGGAAGATTGTCCGAGCAGTGAAATCGTTGTGCTGGTGATTTCAATGTTCACAACTCATCCTGGCTCCGTCATTCGAGTCATACAACTCCAGAAGGCCAATATATTGAGTTATTCGCTGCGCACAACCACCTAGCGCAATTAGTGAATGAGTCAACGCATATTCCATGTGTTGAAGGGCACCATTTAATCACACTTGACCTATTCATGACTTCACACCCTGAAAAGTATGTAGTCAGAGTTAGTGCACCTCTCAGCAATTCGAATCATTGCACCATTTCTGCTTTCTTTTCGGTCTCTGAACGTTTCGAAATCAGCTACGAAACGATCAAAATTTATCTACGAAAAGGCTCGTTGGACTGAGCTCAACCAATTCTATGGGCATTTTAATTGGAAACTCTGCTTTCTAGACAATGACATAAATGCTTCAGCAAAAATGGTCGAGAACATGATATTGCTAGGGATGAAAATATAAATCCCCTCCAAGCAGATTTCGATTAAACCAAAAGCAAAATATTGGTTTAATCAGAGGTGCAAAAACGCAGTCAGATCTAGAGAGGAAGCATTCAGTAACTGACGTTTAAACAAAACCCCAGACACTGATTTGCTACGCAAAAAGGCAAGATCTTCGTGTGCCAAAGGCGTGAAAAGTTTCTTCACGAACAGCACCTTCGTGCCAAGGTCATTGCAGCTCCCCGGGGCAGTAAGACCTTTTGGTCTTTCGTTAAGAGAGTAAAGAACAGTGCTAGTTTATCGATTCCAGCTCTATTAAAGACTGACCAAGCATTCACAGACCCGGTTGACAAAGCTAACCTGTTGGCTGAAATTTTTGCAAGCAATTCCTGCTTGCCGGAAAGCAGTCAGCCACTTCCCGAGCTCGAAATAGTATCTGTAACTATGCCAAAGACATTCTTCCGAGCTCGAGAAGTTAAAAGGATTTTTGCAGACCACGTCACAAACAAAACTCTTGGACCTGATGGCATTCCAGCACTGGTCTTCAAGCAGTGTTCTTCTACGCTTGCGCGTCCATTAGCATGCCTCTTCAGCATACTTTACCATGCTGGTGAGTTTCCATCGTGCTGGAAGCTTGCTAATGTAACACCAATACCCAAAAAGGGTATGGCAAATAACCCCGAAAATTACCGCCCAATTGCAATTTGCTCTACACTCTCCAAAGTAATGGAAAACATGGTTAACCTTCAGCTTATGAGGTCTCTAGAGTCGCATAAACTACTTTGTGATCGTCATTATGGATTTCGTAAGGGTCGTTCTAGCGGCAATCTTATGGCATATCTCTCTGAGAAATGGTCCATAATTTCGCTGAAAGTATGGTGGTGGCTCTGGGTATTTCAAAAGCGTTTGACAGAGTGTGGCATGGTGCACTATTGGCAAAACTTATTGCTTTTGGTGTCGGTGATGACTTCTCTCGGTTTATATCGAGCTCTCTCAGAGAGCGCACTATACGAGTTGTTATAGATGGGGTCTCATCAAACGAGTTCAAGATTAATGCAGGGGTACCGCAAGGCTCCGTTCTTTCTCCTACCCTATTTTTAATTTTCCTTAACGACCTTCTGTATCAAACTTCCAACGCTATCCACTCTTTCGCGAATGACAGCAGCATTTGTCACTCGTACTCTTTTAGTTATAGGCTCAGCCTATCAGAGATCGCTGACAAGGGGCTAAATATGAATGATTCACTGAATAGTGATCTTCTATTAATCTCCGAATAGGGTCGTAAAAAAACAGTCGCCTTTAATGCTCGTAAGACCCAGTGTTGCTTATTGACGCACAAACAAACGACCGCAAATGCTGCTTCATGCTGTACTCATGGATGGTATAAATATTGAAGAATCGGATGCTCTTGATGTTCTTGGAATGAAGATACAGTGTGATGTTTGCTGTACTGATCACATTTTTCATGTCTCTAAAGAAGCATTCAAGTGCCTCGGTTTTTGAAACGATGTAAGATGTACTTCTTTCCATCCGATCTTCTTACTATTTATACCACCTACATCCGACCGAAAATGGAATACAACTCTCATGTTTGGGCCGGTGCCTCAAAGTCTATTTTGGGGTTACTCGACTGTGTGCAGGAGAGGGCGAAGAAGCTCAAGGTATCCAACTCTATTGACTCACTGGAGCATCGACGCAGTATGGGATGCGTTACTCTGTTCTATCGATACTACAATGGATTTTGCTCTGACGAGATTAGGGATCTTGTTCCCGAAACGCGCACATTTTTACGTAGCACGCGTTCATCGTCTAGAGCTCACCCATTTGTGGTCGATTGACCGGGGAATCGTACTACGTATTACAGAGAGATTTCGTTTTTCAGCCGTACGCTTTGTCTGTGGAATAAGTTGCCTGCAGAAGTGTTTCCTCTCTGTTATAACGTTGGAAGGTTCAAGTTAAAAGTTCACAAACGCTACTTCCTCTTTCTCCCTCCTCACAACCTATTTTCCTAGTTCTGGTACAATGCACTGCATATGTAATAATAAAAAAAAACTTTTTTTTTTACCTTTTTATTAAATGTTTATACATATTTTGTTTCAAAATAAAATGTAATTAAAAAAAAAACACAACAGATATGTTAGAGAGAAATTTTATTTAAAAAATTCACTACATGCTATAATAAAAAAATTAATTTGAAAGAAGTCGAAAACAATTTAATTTTCCAAAGAAATATTGTCATAAAAATTATGGCAATCGGCTGGTATTAATGGTTTTAAATCTGGGAGATTGTGCTACTTTTTCTTTAATATTTTAATTCTCTGAGTGGGGTAGGTTCACGATCTACAAATTTATTTACAGTTCTTTGTGGAAGTAGTTCATAATCATCGTTAATATTTGTTTTCAAATAAATCACACCAGTGCCATCATATCTCAAAGCACGAATCATGATTACTGTGGAATCACCGAATTTTTTGCCTGTGCAAAATTTATAGTTCAAAATCAATAAATATGTGCATACTATTTGTATATTAAAATAAAATTAATACTTTACCTGGTCTTATTGATGAATGAATTCTTAACTTACTCAAAGTTAAGAATATACTCATGGCTTAAATGGAGTACTTGTAGAGGAAAAGGATTTTCAAGAATTATTGATCGCGGCAATTATTGTTATAATTAAAAATCAAAATATTTCTTGACTTTAGCCAGAATTGAACTTGAGCCAGACGAATGATACCATCCCATTATATAATATTAGAAATATTAAAATAAGTTCGACTATTTAAAATTAATGCATTATTTAAAAATAATTAATAAATTATGAAATTAAAAAATTATATAAATATAAAATTATTGAATTATAAATTATGTATAAAATCTTACTTACGACTTAATAAATAATAATATCTGAAAAATTTCGAAAATTTTCATAATATTCGGAGTTTTTCGTAAATCCGAAAATGCAAGGATTATTTTTTTTTGGCAAATCCTGGGATTTGGGACTTCTTGAATACTGAAAATCATATAATTCTCAGGATCAAAATATAATGATTGGCATCCCTATATACAACAAATAAGTTTGTATGTAAGATTTTCATATATACATATGTGTAGTTACGTCTTTTTGCATTTAGAAATGCACGCACTTGTAGTTACGTCCGTTTGAAATTCATTAGTAAAATCGCCATTTTTGATCCTAGAAATCTAAAATTTTTCACGAACATGTATTTTGATAAATCGAAGCATAACTGATAAAAAACTCAATTTCGAAAATTTGTGTAGTTACGTCCGTTTGCATTTAATATGACGATATTCTGAATCAGAATTAATGGAAAAGTCGATTTAGCGATGTCCGTCTGTCCGCTGTTGAAATACCGTTTTTGATAAAACCATTAGACTTAGAAACTTTTTTCTTTCACCATTCTTTGGCCCCATCGATTCATGGGCTTGCTATAGAAATTCAGTAATATCGGTTCACGTATGGCTGAGATATATTAAAAATTCCGAAAAAAGCCATTTTTTTTTTAAATTTTGTATAAAAATTTTTGAAACTAAATTGCTTGTTTTGCTTCAAACTTCACATACTCATTAAACATGGTGGCTAAAAGGCAAAAAAATGTCTCAGATATCGGTCCCTATATACCCGAGATATAGCCCAAGTCGGGTTTTTCATGAAAATGTCGCTTAAGCGAACTTAAACAACTTTTTTTGCTCAAAAGCATTTTTGGTAATGAAATAATGTTATATAAATATGGAAAATGAAATTTCCGATATCGGTCCATATATAGCCCAGATATAACAAAAATAGGCGTGGCACATAAAACTTTTATTTTTACCTCGCCCACAGTAAGATGTATACACAATTTGAAGTAAATCTGTTAAAACCCATGTATTACTCAATTAAAAAACAGTGGGTGTTAAAGTAGGCGTGGTCGCACCAACTTAAAAACCTTCCCGGGCTCATGCAAAACAACTTTGCCGAAGATCATCCCATGCTCAAATGCATAGTTTACGATTCTATAAAGGACAAACATACATACATTAATTTTTATATATGTATACTAGCTGACCCGGCAAACGTTGTTTTGCCTTCAAATTTTATTTATATTAATATAGGTAAAAGGGGAGAAAACGTAGAAACATGGGTTTTTATTGCGATAGCAAGCAGTAATGATGGAATAATGTATTTCTCGAAACCATTGGGATTCGTGGTATCGAAACGTCTTCGTCTTTATAATTTTATCCAAGTGTTCTTACTTTTTTAACGTTGTTTATCAGTTTTTCCATTACAGATATGTTTTTACTTCGTAACTTTATAATTACCGATCCGACTTTAAGCTGCAGATTGTGAGGTAGCAATTCGAGTAATTCCACTGAACTTAAACAAAGGATTGCGTCATCTTGGAAAGTAAAGAGAGTCACCGATTTCTGCATCACCAATTCGCGAACAATTTATCATTGAACTCGAAAATTCAGATCTATAACATCAAATTCGCGCAACCAATCATGATTTTTGTAATTTTGTGAAATATAAGGGAGCACATTGGAGATGAGCTTAGAATTCGATTCGGTTAAATGGTAGAAAGCGTCAGGAAACTGAATACAGTCGGTCGAAATGCCAAAGTATAATTTACGATTGCCAATATCCAGTAATTTATTTTAAAATATTGGTCATTTTGCAGCTCGACACACACACATTCGTAGTCAGTTTAAGTTTCTTTATGTGTTTCAAAAACAAAATGGACGGCTTCGAACATGCATTAAATTCACCGAATATTAAACTAAAGTATTAAAAATGACTAAATCTACTGTGTCGTAATACCGAACTACGTCATGGCAATTGCTGAATGCTATTTTAGTTTATATGTCGTAACACTATGATTACCGATCTGACATTAAGTTGCAGATTGTGAAGTGGCAATCTAGATAATTCTCGGTTGTATAGTTGGCGACATCATATTGAGAAGTAAAGAGAGTCACCGAATTTCACATCACCAATTCGCAAACAATTTCTCTTTGAATTCGAAAATTCAGATCGCCGACATCACGTCCGCTCAACCAATCATGAATTTTGTAACATAGTGAAACGTTTGAGAGCACATTGTGGATGAGCTCAGATTTTGATTAGCAAAATGGCTGAAGAGGACGGTAAATTCAATACAGCCAGCAAATTGGTGGAATAGATGGCAATATTTCAAGATATGATTGATCTTATTTTCACATACTATCAATCTGTATTAGTAAGCTGAACTTACTTTTTTGTTAGCTTCAGTATATAGAACTCCGTGTAAATGAAATGAAAGCATATCCATTGCAATGGTTGTCCATTGTTCGTATGGTCCTGAGTTCATTGAAAATAATTTTCCGTGATACTTTAATTTTTCTTTCCCAAGTATTTAAAAAAAGTGGGCGTAGAAGTAGACGTTGAAAACTTTCGTTTCGAAAACCTTCTAGGTGCGTTAAACGAACACTTGATAAGAAAGATTATCGCAATCATCGGTCCAGACGTCCCATTTAGACTTAAAATTTTATTTCTTTCTGTTAGTTTACATAGACATATATATATAAGTTAAAAAATCCGCGGTATCTTTCGAGGCATCAGGTAACTTCTTAGGAAAAATTAAGGCTTATGATATATTCTACGTCGACCTTGTCGCACCAAAAGAATTCAATCCATGCCATTAATTTCGCAGTCATAATTATTCCATGTCCCGTACAACACGATGTGCAAGTCGTGTTAATTATCGCTATACTGGATTTCATGGATTTGGAAATGGATCCACAAATGTATTGTGGGATCGTACATAGCATTGCAATTGGCTTTGAGATAATCGATCAGTTTGTGATTTCCATTGAAGTAGTATATTTATTATTTGTAGAACGTGCACGCCGATCAACATTTGATCGAGCAAGACATGGTATTACTTTCAAAATGAAAAAAAATCTAAAATGTAAAGATTTGTAACAACAATAATAACACATATGTACATATGACTTTAATGCACGTGAAACCACTTTTCTTTTTCATTAGAAAAATATTCAAACTTGCAAGAATTTCAGAATAGACCGAAATTATATACGTTAAAACTACCGCCCTAACAACATCAATTTGCCACTATTTTGTTTGCATTGTGTTTTTGTCACTCAGTCAATCAAATAAATCTATGATGGAAAATACTTGCATGAGAAGTTTGAAAACTTTTTGTGCATAAATTAGCTTGAAATTTCTTGTGAAATGATGAAATGAGTGTGGACAAAAGGTATTGCAATGAATGCTATTAAATAGAGCCAGAGATAAAAAAGCATGTTGTCAGCTTAACGTTAAAATAAGAGAGACCGAACGTCCTTACTAAATAAAAATAGTTACGATTTGCTTAAAAACAACAATAACGCATACATATGATACAATTCAGGTGTATAGCATATAGATTTTTATGTATATATAGATTTGAAGTAACCCGGTTAGCTATAACTCGTGTAGACACAATTTAAAAGTAAGCTTTAAAGAGGGTACGTTCGAAAAAAAAAGTATTCTTAGACATGTCAGCGGTCTGGTCTTCTCGGCAGGCATCGTCTCGTATGAGATCGAGCGGGAAAATTGGTGTGGCACATGAAGCTTATAATTTGTGTCGCCTATAGTAAGATGTGTGTGTATTCAATTTGAAGTAAATCTGTTAAAACCCATTTGGAATCAAAAGTGGGCGTTAAAGTGGGCATGGTCAAAAGAAAGAAGTGTCTTATAAAAGATACCAGGGATTTAGTGGTGTGCTGTGAAAATTTCAGATTGGTCCAGGCGGTCTGGCAAGCGCTTTCCCGCATGATATGGGGTGAAAAAATGGTCGTGGCACATAAAACTTTCCTTTTTTCCTCGCCTGCAGTAATATTTATATACAATTTGAAGTAAATCTGTTAAAACCCATGTATTACTCAATTTAAAAAAGTGGGCGTTAAAGTAGGTGCGGCACATGAAACTTTAACTTTTGCCTCACATACAGTAAGATGTGTGTGTACATATGTAATTTGAAGTAAATCTGTTAAAATCCATGTATAACTCAATTTAAAAAAGTGGGCGTTAAAGTAGGTGTGGCACATGAAACTAAAATTTTTGAATGAGTGTGTATGTAATTTGAAGTAAATCTGTTAAAACCCATTTGGAATCAATTATTTAATTAAAAAAAGTGGGCGTCAAGGTGGGCATGGTCAAAAGAAAGAAGAGTCTAATAAAAGATACCAGGTGTGCTGTGAAAATTTCAGGCAGATCGATCCAGCGGTCTGGCAAGCGTTCTCCTTCATTACATGGGGCGCAAAAATGGGCGTGGCACATAAAACTTTTATTTTTACCTCGTCTAGAGTAAGATGTACTATGAGAAGCAAAAGTGAGTCAACACCAGTGGTGTATCTTGTTTTTCAGTACAATGAAATTGAATTATATATACATATCGATTTTATTTACAATAACAAAAATGAATAAATCATTATTTATAACGTTATAATAGGAAAAATAGCTGAAATTAAATATAATTTCTTTTTTCATACTTTACAACAAAGAGTCAATAATATATGGTCAAGAGTGAGTATATAACTAAATGTATGTGCAGTCTTATTTCTCGGACACCTGTTATTAAATTCATATCTACGCAAAGTGCGGCGTATTGTACTGTCACTAACTGCTTTATCAAACTCTGTAGTGATTTCCTTGGCAAATTGTACCACATTATGACGTGGTTTATTTGTAACTATGGCAGCAATCCTTCTTTCTTCTCTTTCAGTTAATAGCTTTGGACGTTCTCTTCGATTAAAATCGTCTATTTTCTTAAAGCTTTTCAATTTTTCCACATTGCGTTTTAAGAGGTGTTGTGTCTTCCTAAAATTTTACTAATTTTTCGAAATGATTTACCTTTTTCTGTAAGCGCTATTATAGTTTTTCTTGTTTCTATTGAAATTTCCGTTTTCATCTTTATTCACGGATTTTATAAAATTTTACTGGTACTTCCACAACGTATATTGATTATCAATTAACTAAAACAATTATTTTTTGTCTTTTTCAATAAAATTCATCATAAAAATAGCAGTAAATCTACCGGTCTTAGCGAAAAAATTAAATGAGAAGGAAACTGTTTACTCACTTTTGAAGCGTAACTTTTGACAGTTTTAGTTAAAAGGTATTATACAAAATTTTTTTTCTTATTTTTTGAATATTTTTGGAATCTGATTAAATGAGCATCAGGTAGTCCTATAACTGTAGTTACTAGGATTACTCTAGTGCTAATACTAGCATGTAATAAAGCGAAATATAAAATTATCATTGATGTTGACTCACTTTTGACGCTGATAGTATATACAATTTGAAGTAAATCTGTTAAAACCCATGTATTACTCAATTAAAAAAAGTGGGCGTTAAAGTAGGCGTGGTCGCACCAACTTAGAAAGCTTCTCGAGCTCATGCACAACAACTTTGCCGAAGATAATCCAGAGTTCAAATCCATAGTTTGCGATTCTATAAAGGACAAACATACATACATACATACATACATACATGGTGGCGTGGGTGCGAGCGTTCAAGGTAAAGCGCTGGCTTCCCATCGGGTGTAGCCAGTTAGCGATCCTTGTCCCTGCTCAAACCAAGTTGTCACACGGCCTTCTCGTGGCGCTACTGAATAGTTCTCAACAAAAGTTGAGAATGAACTAACTGTGTGACAGCGATAATGGATTGGATGACGACCTGACGCAGACGATTATGGGCTGGGAGCTGACGTATTCCGTGACCTGATTAAGCACGAGTGACATCGTGCTGAAATGGCTCACGGGCTAATGCGGAAGCTACCTCCGTCCCGGTAAAACCCTGGCAGGGGCTTAAAGTATGATCAAAGTTTGTAGCCAATAGTTTTTGGCTGTGCAGGGTTAGTTGAGATGACTCCTAATCAGCTCCCGACCTGGCTCTGTACACAAGTCTCATAAGGCCTTGTGTCAACCCTCGCGAGGAACTCACTGCTTGCATAGCCACCCTCGGGGTCACTACAAGGGTAACTGCACATTCACTCAACAAAAAGTGAACTAAATTTTAATAAAATTAACTTAACCCGGAAAATGCGGGAATGTTTTGGACAAAGAAAAAACTTTTTATTGAGTGTGCGGCAAACGGAGACTACAGCTTTAAGCGGGGACCCAACTGAAAAAATGAATAAAAATAATAATAATGAGAGTATAAATGAGTTGAGCATGGGTGAAATTGTAAACCCTTTTGCTAAGAAATCGGTGATAACTAGATCACCTCCTACAGCGGTGAGTAGGACCGTTCCGGTGCCAGGCACCGTGGAAAATAGTGAAAATGGACAAAATAACGTCCAGAGGCTAGGAGAGAAGATCTCAAAGCTCGTAGCTTTCCTAAAGGCACGTTCAAACGTGCATAAGGAAATAGTGACAATGTCACGTGAGATACAGGCATTGTACATGCAGGTCTCAGATGAATTGAGTAGTGGAAGTGCTAGTAGTACAAAGAAAGCACATACTAGTACGCATACTCAAACAGACGAACCACCAAGGCTCAATCCTGTGATGGGCGGAACTCCAAAGCGTAGAAGGGAGGACTTAAGCCCAAAAGGTAACAGAGCTAAAAAGAATAGGGGAACAACCCCTAATAAAGTAGTCAGGGTAGGTGGACACACTATACCCAAGGCTATAAACTCAAACTTGGCTGGCAAACCGGATCTAAGTGCTAAAGATCCTGGCTGGGTTAAGGTTGGCCCAAGGGCTAAAACAAAGAAAGCGTCCGTTAAACCAGATGCTATAGTGATTAAAACCTGTGGAGATACTTCCTATGCGGATATTCTCAGACAGGTGAAGAGGGACCCTAAGCTAAACAACCTGGGTCAAAATGTGAAGAGCATTAGGAAGACAGGGAAGGGTGAATTGTTGTTTGAGCTGAATAGACCCGCGCACCAGAATACGGGCGAATTTAGATCGGCTATAGAAGAGGTGCTAGGTGATGCTGCTAAGGTTAGATCACTTTCTCATGAGGTCAGGCTTGAGATTAGGGATATAGACGAAGTAACCTCTAAGGAGGATATTTATGAAGCTCTCGTCAAAATATCTGACGAATTTAAAGCTTTGCACCCTACGGCAGTTAAGTCGCTAAGGAGAGCATACGGTGGGACACAGACCGCCACAATTGGCGTGAGTGCACTGATAGCTCGCCGCCTTATAGAGATGGCAAAGATACGTATTGGCTGGGTGGTTTGCCGAATACGCGAAAAGGTAGCACCAAAAAGATGCTTTAAATGTCTGGATTATGGACACGTAGCAGGGAACTGTAAGGGGCAAGACCTTTCAGGGAATTGCCTACGGTGTGGCAAAACGGGCCACAAAATTGGAACCTGTTCCGATAAACCATCCTGCTTGCTCTGCAAGAAGGGAGCAGACACCGTTAGTGACCATGTCACCGGAGGTGCAGTTTGCCCGTTTTATAAAAGAGCTCTACAGAAACTTAGGGAGTAGAGTAGAACCTAAGTCACCAAAATGCGTATATTACAGTTAAATCTCAACCATTGCCAGGCAGCCCAGGAGCTTCTTAAGCAAAGCGTTCGAGATATAAGTGTAGATGTCGCTATTCTAAGTGAGCCATATCGGACCATGGCATCTGTAAACTGGGTTTCCGATAACACGGGTACATCGGCAATATGGAACACCAGCACGCTAACCATACGCGATAGAATAACAACGCAATGCGGATATGCTCGAGCGGTTATATCTGGCATCACTATTTACAGCTGTTATATACCCCCTAGGTATTCTATAGAAGACTTTCGGGTAATAGTTGACAGTATTGTAACGGATGCAGTTGGAAGAACCCCCGTAATAATAGCAGGTGATTTCAATGCGTGAGCTGTTGAATGGGGCTGTCCCTCAGCAAACGCAAGAGGAAGAATACTCTTGGAAGCCTTTTCTGTACTGGGTGTTGTACTCATCAATAATGGAGTTGAACACACCTTCAGAAGGGGTGATGCTGGCTCAGTAATTGACATTACATTCGTCAGTGCCAGTATCGCAACCCAAGTGAACTGGAGAATATCTGACATCTATACACATAGCGATCATAGCGCTATAATAATAGATGTGCAAGACGCACAGCCCCGTGCTATTTTACAAGCACGTGTCTTGACAGGATGGAAGGTAAATACCTTTGATAAGGATAGCTTCGCAGCCTGCATGGAGAACATGGAAATGGCTGGTTCAGCAGAAGACATGGCAGTGCAATTAGTGCGCAATATCACTAGTGCCTGCAATGTAGCTATGATAAGGCGAAAAAGATCGCCAAATAAGCCTCCAGTGTATTGGTGGAATGATGAAATTGCTAGCTTGCGTTCAGAGTGTATTAGCGCCCGAAGGCGGTATACACGAACGAGGGGTCGGTTAGAGAATAACGTGCAGCACCAGTTGTATAGGGATAAAAGAAAGGCATTGACGATTGCAATTCGTAGGAGCAAGCGTAGGTGTTTCCTGGATGCTTGTGATGAAATAGATAGTAATCCTTGGGGCTTAGCATATAAGCTAGTAACCAGGAAACTTAAATGTCTTGGCCCATCACCGCCAAGAGAAGAGAATATCCTCAACGGAATTGTAGACCATCTTTTTCCTCAACAGGAAGCTCCGACATGGCAACACAGCTATCCAGCTGAATTATTCCACATTCCTCCGGTTACGGTCGTCGAGATAGAAGGTGCTGTCTCAAAATTCAAAGACAAGAAGGCACCAGGCTTAGATTGCATCCCAAATATGGTACTGAAGGAGGCTGTTAAGCTCCATCCTGATTATTTCCTGAAAGTAATAAGCGCATGCTTGATTCAGGGAACTTTTCCAACAATCTGGAAGAGGCAGAAATTGGTGTTCTTACCTAAGGATAACAAGCCGCTCGACCCTTCCTCCTATCGTCCGCTCTGTATGATAGATACAAGTGGAAAACTTCTGGAGAGTATAATCTGCAGAAGATTGGAAGATTGCGTACAAGCTAACCTAGGTTTATCAGATAACCAATTTGGCTTCAGGAAAGCAAAGTCAGCGGTGGACGCTATCAAAGTTGTAGTAGAAACCGCTGCTCAAGCTATCCAAGGGAAGAGGTGGAGGAATGGAACAAAAGGGTATTGTGTGGTTATAACCCTAGATGTAAAAAACGCCTTCAATACGGCAAACTGGGAGCATATAGTTAATGCTTTGGTCCGTATAGACATCCCAGGGTATCTACTAGCAATTGTACGGGACTATTTCCGGGATAGAGAGCTAGTTTATGATACCGATAAAGGTACTAAGAGGCGCAAGATCATTGGTGGGGTGCCTCAAGGTTCAGTTCTTGGCCCACTATTGTGGAACGTCATGTACGACGGAGTATTAAGATTGGATCTACCGGAAAAGGTGAAGATAGTTGGATTCGCAGACGACATAGCGTTAGTGTGTGAAGGGAAAGAGTTACTAGAGGTGGAAACCATTGCAAACGCCAGTATTCAGATCGTAAGATCTTGGCTAAGATCAATGGGCCTAACTCTAGCTGACCATAAAACGGAAGCGGTTCTGATTAGTAGTAGGAAAATTAGGGAAACTGTCAGGCTAAATATTGGCACGTGTAGCATAGAATCTAAGGAATGTTTAAAATACCTTGGGGTCATGATTGACACTCGTCTGTCTTTTCAAGAGCACTTGAAGTACATAGGCAGTAAAGCATCAAAAACATGCACAGCGCTATGCCGGATCATGCCGAATACAAGAGGTCCAAAATATCTGCAGAGGAAATTACTCTCTAGTGTAGTAAGAAGCATTATCTTATATGCATCGCCTATATGGTCAGGCTCACTTAGATATCCTACTTATGTGAACCTGATATCTCCTGTGTATAGGCTGATCGCCTTGCGTGTATGTAGCGCATTCCGAACTGTATCGGACCTGGCCGCTTTTGTCATTGCCGGCATGATACCGATCGAGCTAGAGGCCGCTTCGGACATCTCGGTTGGGTTGAGAGAATCGTGTCTGCGAAAATGGCAAGAAAGATGGGCGACAGCTGACAAGGGAAGATGGACCTACTTACTGATACCAGACATCAGAGCATGGCTATCAAGAAAGCATGGCGATTTGAACTACTATATTACACAGTTTCTAACTGGGCATGGTTGTTTTAGGTCGTACTTGTACCGTTTTGGACATGACAGTACTCCGTTCTGTCCGAGTTGTGATGGTAATGTCTTGGAAGATGCTGAGCATGTGTTCTTCATCTGTCCACGGTTTAATAGTGATAGGGAATATTTAGAAACAGTCCTAGGACGTAGCATCAGTCCGAGCAGTATCGTTCCAATCATGTTGGAATCTTTGTGCAACTGGACGTACGTCTGTAGTTTTGTAAAATTGGTTCTGTTGGAACTTCGTAGGTTAGAACAGATTCGCAGCAGAATCAATGTAGTTTAGTTTAGATGTAGGGTGTATCACCTTTCCCACCCCGAGACGTAAAGCCTTGCGGCAGTCCCTCGGGGAGCATATGGGTCAGGGCGAAGGGGTGTTTTTTAGCGAGTTAAAGTCTCGCACTACTGGCAACCACCATCACTGCCAGTGCCTTTCGATGGTTTTTCACCCCGCGAATAAAAAAAAAAAAAAAAAAAAAAAAAAAAAAAAAAAAAAAAAAAAAAAAAACATACATACATATGTACATACAAACATTCATTTTTATATAAGTATATAGGAGATAAGATTAATTCTAATTGCAAGAATGAAACTAGTATTGCCTTATAGAATTTCATTCCGAAAAAATTTTAGATTTTCGTTTTTTGAAGAATTAAAAAACCGATTCAATTCCATTTCCGAATGGAAGTGAATTTTGTAACATGGCTAACGATAGTTTAAAATTTCCATAGTTTACGTGGTGCTCATTGGTACTGCATACCTGTGTAGCCATATTTGTTTCTCATTAATGCATTTATTTTCTAAAAAAAATTGTAATGAACCAACTACCGGCTCTGGCTGCTCAGCAAGAATAATGTTGCAGACTAATGCTGCAGAATATCAGGTAAAGGAAATTGCGAGAATGCAACTATCTTGTATTTTTTATATCATGCGTAAGAATATTCGTTTTGGTTAACTTTTAGAAAGCACTTCAGTGATAGGTTGGGACGATTTTCTGTCGAAGCTGCGGACCGAATGTTGAACGACATTAAAAACCCTAGAACAATTATGGGTGAAGTAACTTCGGTTGCTGGTGATAAAAAGAAGGAGAGCAGACATAATTAATGTTTACCTTAAGTCCATCCCTTATGGAGATTTGTTTTTAGAGACTGAACTTGCGAACACATATGAGAGCTCATCTTAACAATAATTTTCAAAAACAACTACTTACGCTTGATGAAGACGTTTTTCTTTTAACAAAAGTAAAGTATAGCCCCATTGAGATTGTTTTTTATTCTCAAGGGCAATAGCGTCGCCAAGAAACGAATAGTTAATGAAATCAGTAATTTAGTTACGCGGAAAATTCCTGGCCAATTCAAAACATAAAGTCAATTAATACTGTTTGTAAAGTCGAAAATGAAGTCTACTCGTACTGTCCACAAAACATTTTTAATTCTCTTACAGCCAGTTTACCAATTTCGAAAGAAAATGAATGCGAAAGAAAGCCAGTCACTCACATTCGAATCAATTTGGGTTTGTCTATCTCACTATTATTCGTTCGCATATTCTTATGTATTTGCATTGAGTTTTGACAGATCGTTCGCATAAAAAAAAGTTAGACGAACCCAAATCAATTTTCTTTCGCTTAGATTGCGAACGCAAGCAGGCTGTCGAGACTGGTAAACTGGCTGTTAATCTTTATGGATTGCAGGGCTTCTACTTGAAGTCGGCGTGGCTATTATGCTTTTAAGAAATATAAGCCACCCTATGTTTAATGATACAAGCCGAGGACATACAATTGTATGTATAAAATTAAACATACAACGTGATTAACAAAACAAGATTGCGACGATTAATGGACAATACTCGTAATTATAAAAAATAAATTAAATTATTTCATTTGTAAAGCAGCTCTGGGCTGAAAAACAGCTCTCGCGTCATCGCAATTATTTTTTAAGTGCGGTCAGGCTTGTTGTTTTTGTTGTTCGGTCTTCGAGAGTTTTGCGTCTCACTCGCACTGGTTAACGGTTTGCCTCAACTAACTGTATTGGTTTACAGTTTTTTTTGAGATATTTCAGTGTTATCCACGCTGCAACTTCCTATGTGAGGGCTAGGACATTATAGTTAGTCACAGCGACGTTACAAACGTACTGTTAATACTATCTTGGGCATATGGTGTTTGTCACCCCGCCCATACTATGCATCCTATACTTTGGAAAATTGTTTTTTTATCTTGGACCAGTACTCAGGGGATAGCCCCTACATATGCAGTGCATTGTACTGGAACTAAGAAAATAGATTATGAGGATGAAGGAGAGAGTAATGTTGTGAACACACGGAACGACCAAAACAAACGTTATCACAGCGTTTAAAGTGTTGAAATTAAATTAGTTAAAACTGATCAGTGCCCAGTGTATATACCTTCGACACTGCTCAGAATAATAAAAATTAGTTCAACACAGCGCACACCGTAGGGCAATAAAATACATAAGGGGAAAATAAAAAGAAATTAATAATAATAAATAGAGAAAAACAAACAAAAAAATAAAATAATAAAAAAAAACACGTGCACACATGATGAAAAAAAAGAACTCTACCTATTACGGTATAATTTCGTTTTTTACAAATTATTAATAAACATAAATATAAGTATAGAAAAGACGAACGACAATGAAAAACACGTGTATACAGAACGAAAGACAAAACACTACTGTATATCCCCTCTTCCTTTCACCCTAAATTTTGTACTGACTTGTTCCGTGCGTACTATTACTGGTCGCACCAATATTGAAATTTTTTTGTTTATTATTTGAGAATATTGATTGTAATTCCGTGACAGTACCAGTCAATATACATACGTATACATACATACATGTATGTAAGTATATTTAAAAATCTATCATTAATATTATATATTTAAAATTGAATGATTTTTTTTATCTTGGACTCAGGGAATAACCCCAACACATGCAGTGCATTGTACTGGAACTAGGAATAGGGGTTATGAGGAGGAGGAAAGAGGTAGTAGTGTTTGTGGACGTTTAACTTGAACCTATCAATATCACGGAAAGACCAAAATAAACTTTATCATTGCACTTAGAGTTGGGTGTGCCCACAAAGTGGTCTGTATAAATATATCAAAGCAACGCAGACAATTTTGTTATTGTTTTTAATAAACCCAATAAAACTTAACATATGTTTTTTATTTTATTTATTTATTTTTTTATTATATTAAACTTCCTTTATTTAAATTTCATTTACTAAGACTAAGAGTAGTTGAATTTTTATATACATATTTACGATAAAGGATTTAAAGGTAAAAATGGGTCAAAAACCTTTATATGAATGTCAAACATTAATCGAAAAGGTTCATGTGCTTATGAAATTACTATTATAACTAATAGCCTTATAAACATAGAACTTTTCGGTTTGTTAATTTGTTCATTATTTTATATTAACTCATTAGAGTTTCTTATTAGTGAATAAGAGGAATTTTGATTTTTATTTAAATACTCATTTTTTAACCTTTTTATGTATTCAGTAATATTTTCGTAGCCAGTTTCTTCATGTATGAGATACGTTGGACACCACAAAGCTTTGTTGTTGATCATTTTAAGACATTTATTTTGAATGATTTGCAGACGCTTTAGATGACGTATTGCAGCGGAGCACCAAACGGGGCACGCATATGTTAATGTTACATACATATATGTATAACAGATATACGATAACAATCTATGAAGAGCATTAATGTTATGTAAGGAATTTAACTCCGTTATACTCACTTGCCTAAGTTATAATTACTTTAAGTAATGATGAGAATAAAGAGTCATTGTGTATTGAAACGTTAACACGTGTGTTTGATTAAATGTATCATTGGCGACGAGGCAAAATTGTTAAAAGTTATAATAAATTTAATTTGAAACATTGAGCCTTATCTTCCTGGAGAAAATTTTTCCCTATGGATGGCAAGGGTGGAGCAGTTTTTTATTGTGAACGACATCCAAGATGCCAAACGTGTTCCACTTTTTATAACATTAGTCGGGGCAGAAGCTTATGAAATTTTATCATCACTGACCTTACCATTGCAGCCAAAGGATAAGACTTTATCGCAATTACTTAAACTTTTAAGCGATCATTTCCAGCCCAAGGGTAATGAAATCGCTGAGCGGTTCACGTTTTACTCCAGGAATCAAAAGGAAGATGAGGCAATTGCAGAATATGTTGTTGAAATAAAAGCATTGGCTGCCACATGTAATTTTAAAGCATTTTTAGAAGAGTCTTTAAGGGATCGCCTTGTCTGCTGGATATCCAGTTCTGGATTAAGAGCTAAATTTTTAAGTGAACCCCAACATGGGAAAAAGCAAAAAATTTGGCGATTGCAGAATCTCTCACACAAAAGCAAGTTTTGTGTATGCAGAGAGAAACAATGATGCAAAATGCTGTCAGAACGAACAATTATAATCAACGAAATGTAGAGCGGTTCGGTGCATCCAATCAAACACCACCTGAAGTTAGGCGTTGGATGAAATGTGAAAAGTGTGGAAGGGCTCATGCCCATAACGAATGCAGAGTAAAAAATATTATTTGTTATTATTGTTCTCGTAAAGGTTATACCGCAGCAATGTGTTGGAAAAAGTTAGAGAAATAAATAAATATTAATTCTATTTTTTAATACTAGTAGTTCATGTCTCATTGATATAAAAATAAATAGTTGCGTAATTAAATTTGAATTCGACACAGGAGCAGCATTAACAGTACTAAATGAGCTTGTATTCAACAATAATTTTAAAAATTTGCCGTAATGTTCTTTTGACTCTGAATTATGGTCCTATGGAGAAAATTTAATACCCGTTGTTGGTCAAACTTACGTAAAAGTTAATAGTTATAAGATGCCTTTAGTGATAAAAAAAAGCCAGCAAATTTCAGTATGGGCTTTTAGGTCGAAACTGGATTGATAGGTTGTTTTCAGGATGGGGAAATTTTTTCAAAAGTGTTTCGAATATTAACACGATAGAAGAGGTTAATGCACAAGAGGCAGATTTGATGGATAAATATTCACGTGTTTTTTCGGGAACGTTGACAGAGCCGATAGAAAATTTTAAAGCGGATATATATCTTAAAAGCAATTCAGTACCAATATTTAAGCGAGCATATACAGTTCCTTACAAAGTAAGACACTTAGTTGAACAGGAGTTAGAAAGATTAGTTGAGGAAAAAAATTCTGGAATCGGTCAAGCACAGTTGTTGGGCTAGTCCAATTGTTGTGGTTCCCAAGAAGGAATCTATTCGTATTTGTTTGGATTTTAAAGTATCTTTAAATAAATATTTTGAAAGGGAGCATTATCCTCTCCCACAAATAGCAGATTGTATAGCAGAGTTAGCTGGTTCGAACATATTTTGCTGTCTTGATATGACAGGGGCGTATCAGCAAATTTTAGTAAACGAAACTTCTATGGAACTTTTAACAATTAACACTCACAAAGGACTATTTCAATATCGGCGTATACCATTTGGGTTATCGTCGGCACCGTCTATTTTTCAAAATATCATGGATAAAATGTTAAATGGCTTGAAAGGAGTAGTATGTTATTTAGATGATGTTCTAATATATAGGAAGAACAGAGAGGAGTGTAATGAGAATCTTCATCAGGTTTTAGGCAGGTAAGATGAACACAATGTACGTCTAAACTTAAAAAAGTTCAAATTTTTTGTAGAACGCCTCGAATTTTTGTGGCACGTTATTTTGCCCACAGGTATAAAACCAAGTCCCGAAAAGACCAAAGCTATTATGAATGCGCCACAGCCAAACTATTTAAAAGAATTACAGGCATAGGGTTAATAAATTTTTATGGTAAATTTATTCCAAATATCTCAACAAAACTTTACACTCTTTACGAATGTTTAAGAAAAAACAAAACGTTTAACTGGTTAGAAAAATGTAATAGTTCCTTTGTGGAAAGCAAAAAATTGTTGACCGATTTTTTTATATTACACCATTTCGACCCATCAAAAGAAATAATTGTCGCGTGTGATGCGTGCATAGATGTCAGCTAATAATTGCTGGATATGACTGCGAGATTAAATATAAAAAGGATCGTCGCAGACTGTCTAGATTACCACCCCCCGGAAAACAGGGGTGGCGTATTCCTAACTTGGGTGCTCTGTTTTTCGGGGAAAAGAGGGGAAGGGGTCCCTCGTTTGGTGCGGCAAACAAAACTCTAGGAAGCCACATGACTATGTATAAATTGGCAGAACGGGTATCAGCATGGCCCCCGGGTAGTTCTGCTTACGGTTCGACCCGGGCTGATCATGGTTGAAACGTTCTGGCTGTGGTTGAAACCTAAAACGCAGGAAGGGAGTGTTAGTATCCTTGATAATTGTTTGGTGTGTGGCTTTTTTCGGCGACTAACAATCTCCCCAGGATATGTTACCTATACAACAGATACCTGTATTGTAAGGAACCAGTGGTGATGGTTGACGGGTGAGTTGGTTTAAGGGCTGATTCTCTTAGTGGGCTTCGGCCTATCAACTCATTAAGCTCATATTGCCGCAATTATATGGCAAGAATTGGTACCTGTGTGAGCCTGGTAAGCCACATAGGGGCGCTGGTGAATCGTGAATAATTCACTCCGTGGAAGTGTTCCATCATCAGATTAGGCCGCAAGGCAGGTACTGATGTAAATATTTTCACAACTGTCTAGATTATCAGTAGATAATGAGTTTGAAGAAGAAGAAGAAATCTTAATCAGCTCATTTAAAACAGTGTCAGATGTAGAATTCACCAAAATACAAAAATTTATTAATGAAAGCAGAACCCTTAGAGAACTAACACCCAATTCTCACGACGACTTTTAAAGACATGTTTGTTTTTCATTTTCTTTTAAAGCTGCTACCAAAACCATGTTACATTTTTACAATGAAGTTTTAGCACGTGTCTTTTCTGCAGTCAGGGATGATTTCTTTTCAGTTTTTCTTTACTTCCTTATTCTTATAAAAACATTATGTTGCCGTATTTGTGAATTGAAATTTTAAGAAATCTATTTGTGAAATTTACGAACTTTAATAAATAGAACATTTAATAATATATAAATAGTAGAACAAGTTTTTGATTTACTGGAAGTGGCGGTTGAGAATTCCATTCTCGAAGATAGTGAAGATGACGAACTTGTTTTAAGTTTGCATTGTCTATCACAAAACTGTTACCATTTTCTTCAGTCTGAAAATAAAAACATTAACATTTTCATACATATTTTAATTAAATTATAAAATTTTGGCAATATGTACTACCTACCTCAGAAACGTTTGATACGGATTTCCTAACACTGCAGTGTGATTTTAAAAATTGCAACTGATTAAAGCACCAAAGCCTGGGTACATAGACGTCCTCTGCTCCAGCACCACTTCGTCTGCTCTTTCCAATTTCACGGGTTTCTTTTATAAATTGCGCCCGTAACGTATGTATCTTTTTTTTATGTCTTCAACGGAGATGTCTTTGTTTAAATTTTTAAGTTCTTGGCAGGTGGCAAACAAAGAGTTTGATCGCTTGAACCGGTCCATATATGCAGGATTAGGCACATCATATAAATTTTCGTGCTCCTGATATTTTATAATTAAAAGTTGAACAATTTCGGTTTTCCACATAACTTTTTATATTTTTACACTTTTTATTATGAGTTATTATGAAAAATATTAATTTAATTTTGTTTTTGAAAAATAAATATATATTTTGTGAAAACAATTTAGTGCAAAGAACTCACATTGCTAGACGAATGTACATAAATACAAAAAATAGCAAAACTACAAATGACAACTAAAAAGAAATCAAGAAAAAAACACAAAAAACACAAATCGTGTCTTTTTGTCTACCCCTCTTTCTTTTCTATCAACCATGAAAGACATGACTTAAAGAAGTTTGAAAAACTCATCGTGAAAATTGGGTGTAAAAGAAGGTATATAATATTATAATAAGATATATAATATATAAAATTGAGAAATGAAGTTTTATTATAATTTGAAGCAAGCTCTCTTACATGAGGAGGGTTGCATTTATTATGGATTCTGGATTTTAATACCATCAGAGATGATTTATAAGGTTTTAAAGATTTTGCATGAGGGACATATTGGAATTGTTCGAATGAAACAATTAGCGAGAACGTATGTTTGGTGGAGAAACATTGATAAAGACATTGAGAATTTTGTCTCATCTTGCGACATTTGCTCTCAATTATTACGGAGAAAGCCGCCAACATTTGTTCCATGGTATAAGACAAACCATTTTTTCGATAGAATACATTTGGATTTCTTTTGTTTTGCTCAATACAATGTTTTATTGTTAGTTGACACATGTTCCAAATGGATTAAACTAGAGGTAATGAAAGTAGCCACTACCGTGAAGGTCATAGAGTTTCTAGAGAGGATCATTGCTGCATTTGGGTTGCCTAAAAGTATATCTACGGATAGCGGTCCGCAGTTAACATCTTATACATTTATTGATTTTTGCAAAAGAAATGGAATCGATGTTTCAAAAAGCCCTCCATATCACCCTGAGTCAAATGGAATCGCAGAAAAAGACTTTTTCATTTGCTCCTAGAATTCCGCTCGACTTTAAAAATCCAATAAGGAAAGCATTTAAAAATGAATATAATAATAAGATGTGTATTTCAACAGAATATGTAAAACCTAAGGAAACATTTATTGTGGGCCAAAAAGTTCTATACCGAAATATAAACACAAAAAAAAGTAATTGGGTTGAAGCAAAAATAGAAAAAATCTTATCACAGCTAAGATATATAATTTCCTGTATTGGTAAATATCACTATGTACATTTAAACCACATAAGGAAATTTGTAAAAAGAAAAAAAAAATGTTTTATAGTACCTAATAAAACTCGTAAGAGACCGATTGGAAATATTAACGACGAAGTACCGCACAAAAATTTTGATGTAGCTGATAGGCCAAACCGAAGTAAAAAAAAAAAATCAGATCGGTTAACGTATAAATAAAATTATAAAAAATTAACAAGTATAAATAAGCTCTACATGTATTACATATATATGTCAAATTTTTTTTCATGTTCTTGTTATTGTATATATATATATATATATATATATATACGTAGTTAAATATGTGCATAGTATTTAAGCATAGTTGCATTAAGTAATTTTGTGTTTAACAGCCAGTTTACCAATTTCGAAAGAAAATGAATGCGAAAGAAAGCCAGTCACTCACATTCGAATCAATTTGGGTTTGTCTATCTCACTATTATTCGTTCGCATATTCTTATGTATTTGCATTGAGTTTTAACAGATCGTTCGCATAAAAAAAGTTAGACGAACCCAAGGCGAATTCATTACCAGGTGAACTTAACAGCACAGGTGATTATTTTTTGCTGCTCGCGTTTTTTCCAATGAGACTGTCAAATTTTGTTTCTTTTGTTTACAAACTTTGTCGCGCCATTTTAATCTGTAGATTTTTTTGCATGATTTAGTACAATTTCAAGAAATTTGTGTGAATTTAAAAGTGAAAAACTAATATAATCTGTGATTTTAATTACAAACAATTATAAAAGCTTATATTTAACGTTTATATAAAATTTTTTCTCTGCTGAACAATCTTGGGCGAATTTAGATTATGACATTCACGATATGTTTTACAATAAAAAAATACATAGTACTGAATTCGCCTTTCCGCTTGCACTCACCTGTATAAAGTCGCCTTGGACGAACCCAAATCAATTTTCTTTCGCTTAGATTGCGAACGCAAGCAGGCTGTCGAGATTGGTAAACTGGCTGTAATTTTATTTTGTAAGGGGGAAGAGATGTTACATATCTGTCTAACGCATATACGATAACAATCTGTGAAGAGCATTAATGTTAAGCTATGTAAGAAATTTATCTCCGTTATACTCACTTGCCTAAGTTATAATTACTTTATGTAATGATGAGAATAAAGAGTCATTATGTATTGAAACGATAACACGTGCGTTTGATTAAATGTATCCGTTATAATCGGCCAGATAACGCTTTTAAACAGGAGATTATTGTTTTTGTAGTTTAAGTAGGAACGTTTGTTCAGTAAATGATATAATGACCTGAGAGTTTTAGTTGCTTTAGAACATACCTCGTCAATATGGTGTTTAAATAACAACTTTTTATCCAATACAATTCCCAGATATTTAATTTTATTTACAATATTTAAGGAGTTGTTTCCGATTATTAGCTGTCGCCTTGGTAGTCTTTTTGGGGACTCGTTAAATGGAAATATAATTGCTTGCGTCTTGTCTGGGAGGATCTTGATTTTCCATTTACGAAAATATTTCGTACAATTCGAGAATCCTTTTTCCATATTCTTCACCAGTGCGCTTGTAAGCTTGCTTGAAAAGATTAGAGCCAAAGACAATAAATATATAAAGATGGTGGGTGCACTCTGAACATTTAAAAAAACAAAAATTATAAACAGCTTGTTGACAGCGGGGGTAAGCAGCAAGGGCTAATATGTTCCGCAAGCAAAAGCAAAAATGAAGAGAGCACAATTTTGTAAACATAAAAACATTCATGCGCACATGCGTAAATATGTAAACATGGTATGTATGTATGTATGTATGCATGTTCATATTTGAGTTTTGTTTATGAAAATTATATATTAAGAACAAGTGAAGCAACAAACATACATATGTATGTAAGTATGTGCAATACATATGAACATGCTAAAATTTTTTTTGGGAATTATAATTCTCATTTCAAACATACATCTACGTACATATGTATGCTAAGTGTACATATGATATGCATGAATGTGTATTATTTTCTGCGATGTTGCTTATTTTTTTTATATATACATATGTATATGTATGTATGTAGGTATTTCTGACATACATACTTATTTTAAAATTATTCGATAAAATGAAATTTCGTGTTTTTCTATCTTACGTACTACATGGTTATAAGGGCCACTAATAAACGAAACATGCTTATATGACTATTTTTGTAATTGTAGGGTACATATACATTTTTTATTGTTGTATTAATAAAAATATGCATGTTCGCACCGAACTGATGATGCTGTATGTACGAAGATGCTTTTAGAGAACTATTTCTGGTACATGTCTACTATACTTGTAATGAAATGCAACACACTGGGTGTTTGGTTCAATTATATAATTATAATAGTTTTATAATTATGCGCATGCGTGTGGTTCGATTCCAATGAATTTCTCTGTAATTTATATTAATATCTTACTCTCATGTAACCTTTTTTATATGGGAATACTTCGTTAAGTTATAATAAGTAAGTCTACTATTAATTATGCATTTCGGTCGTAATCAGTTGCTATCTGAACGACTCCCACGAAAGGCAAGTAAAAACATTAATAAACCCTTTGTAAATTGAAATCTAACTCCTTGTGTTTTTACTTGGAATTTTTCTGTAACCGTTTTTCTTGACCTAAACTCACCCCGACACTGGTAACAAAATGAAAGACATATTTGTATTTTTTTTTTTTTTTTTTTTTTTTTTTGATAAATTTATATTTTGTATGATATAAATATTCATAAAACTTAAAAAGGTTATAAAACAAAGCCAAGGGCTCAAATGAATAGTTTTATAATTCAAAACGGAAAAACAAATTAAATTACTGGTGCTTTAAATTTTTTACTTTTTCAGCATTTGAAGCTTTACACTCATGTGTCTGCCAAGAGGAATGTTTTCTTAGTAAAACAAGTATAAGCAAATTAAGAATCTCCAACCTATGTTTGTGACAAGCGTTGTTCTCGTTAAACCAGAAGGAATAAATTGAATTATTAGTGCATTCTACGCATTGCTCGGTAATAACTTTTTTTATATTTTTTATAGCTCTGTTTTCACAAAATAGTTTTTCGAAAACTTTTATGCGAATTTTACATACTTCGAAAAACAAGTCTGAGGGTGCACATAAGCTTCCGAAATCTGAATTTTTGGTGTGAATATACATTTCTGACGGATATGTTAAGATTTGAGAAGGTTTGGTAATATCCATTTTACATTTATGGCAAGATATCCGTTGTGCAATGTACCCAATAAAATATCGACTTGAGGTGAGTTCAATTGGTGCATTTTTAGAGTCAAAACAGTCTGCGTTTACATCAAAAAAATTTTTATTTTCTTGATATAATTATTACTAATTTTAATTCAAATATGCGTGTTTGCTGGGCAGTATATTGGATGTTACTAACACACATGCACACATAAACAGTACACATACGTAATTATTTTTTGCAGAGAATTTGTTCTCTCCATTGCTTTAAAATTTTTATTTGCAAAAACAACAAAGGGATTTTCAGAAAATCCCTACAAGAATTTGGCACCGGAACAACAACATAAGGCAGTACAATATCCCAGTGAACTTTTTGTCACATACATCTTCGATCTAAGATCATTGACAATGTAAGCGTGACCCATCCGAAGTCTGTATACAATTCCTACTTGCATTTACACAGCGATGGCCTAGGCCGTGAGATGCATCCAACACTGTATACATTGTAAGCGAAGATTGGATGAGTTCAAAACTATATTATTAGCATTTCTTTTCTACTTTGTTTCTTCTGTACATTTAATTTAACATAATGAGTAGAAAGAGAATAATCTGAATCGAATGCTCCCAGTGAACTTTTTGTCACATACATCTTCGATCTAAGATCATTGACAATGTAAGCGTGACCCATCCGAAGTCTGTATACAATTCCTACTTACATTTACACAGCGATGGCCTAGGCCGTGAGATGCATCCAACACTGTATACATTGTAAGCGAAGATTGGATGAGTTCAAAACTATATTATTAGCATTTCTTTTCTACTTTGTTTCTTCTGTACATTTAATTTAACATAATGAATAGAAAGAGAATAATCTGAATCGAATGCTAGTTTTTTGTTGTCCTTAACATGTTTTTTTTGATTTTTTCTGTTGACACAATCGCTTACAATCGGATGCTTTGCAAATTGTAATAAGTTGTGGACTGCTGGGCTAGTTTTTTGTTGTCCTTAACATCCCAGTGAACTTTTTGTCACATACATCTTCGATCTGAGAGCATTGACAATGTAAGTGCGACCCATCCGAAGTCTGTATAAAATTCCTACTTACATTTACACAGCGATGGCCTAGGCCGTAAGATGCATCCAACACTGTATACATTGTAAGCGAAGATTGGATGAGCTCAAAACTATATTATTAGCATTTTTTTTTTTTTTTTTTTTTTTTTTTTTTATATTTATTTATTTATTTATTTCAAAATGTGATTATCACATACAACAAGATTATAATCTTTTAATTTACAGTATGTGATTAATTAAATGTAATATTGCGAAAAATTACAGCAAAATATCAACATAATTTGTAAATACATTTTATATATGTGTAAACAGGGGGGAACATGTATATATATATATATATATATATATATATATATATATATATATATATATATATATATATATATATATATATATATATATATATATATATATATATATATATATATATATATATATATATATATATATATATATATATATATATATATATATATATATATATATATATATATATATATATATATATATATATATATATATCCACAAGTTATTACAATTTGCAAAGCATCCGATTGTAAGCGATTGTGTCAACAGAAAAAATCAAAATAAACATGTTAAGCACAACAAACAACCCAGTGAACTTTTTGTCACATACATCTTCGATCTAAGATCATTGACAATGTAAGCGTGACCCATTAAAAGTCTGTATACAATTCCTACTTACATTTGCACAGCGATGGCCTAGGCCGTGAGATGCATCCAACACTGTATACATTGTAAGCGAAGACTGGATGAGTTCAAAACTATATTATTAGCATTTCTTTTCTACTTTGTTTCTTCTGTACATTTAATTTAACATAATGAGTAGAAAGAGAATAATCTGAATCGAATGCTAGTTTTTTGTTGTCCTTGACATGTTTATTTTGATTTTTTCTGTTGACACAATCGCTTACAACCGGATGCTTTGCAAATTGTAATAAGTTGTGGACTGCTGGGGATGTTTATTTTGATTTTTTCTGTTGACACAATCGCTTACAATCGGATGCTTTGCAAATTGTAATAAGTTGTGGACTGCTGGGATGTTTATTTTGATTTTTTCTGTTGACACAATCGCTTACAATCGGATGCTTTGCAAATTGTAATAAGTTGTGGACTGCTGGGATCTTTATACTTATATTTATTGTCTTTGTTAGAGCGGTATCGTCTGCGTAATAGGCAATATTGAAATTGTTTGGGACTCGAAAAACCGATGTGTAAATTGAGTAGAGCAATGGTGACAGGACGGATCCTTGGGGTAAGCCGGCTGAAATAGATTTTGCTGCGGATCCTGATTAATGGCAACCGTAAAAGTTCTACAATCTATGAAATCAGCAATAAGTTTGCAAAGATTCCTTGGAATGTTAGTGGTTAAAAGTTTTTAAATAAGGCCATTATGCCAGACAGTATCGAAGGCTTTTCCGATATCTAATAATATTAGACCTGTGGACTTTTTGTTTTTCTTGTTGACCAAAATTTATTTTTGTTTTGTATATACAAACATATGTATCTATTCAATTTGAAACCTTTTTGTTTTCTAATACATTTTATACAATGAGCCCTTTTTGGTATCTTTTTACTCAAACGTTGAAATTATTGTTTTCATCTGTTTCAGCTGTAGGTGTCAACCTATCTGGCAGAGAACTTGTAATTCCATTTATTGTAATGTGTGTAGCAAATAATGAATGAGCCAACTCATATTACATGTGTTGAAGGGCACTATTCAAACACACTTGACCTATTCATGACTTCAAACCCTGAAAAATATGAAGTCAGAGTTAGTTTACGAAAAGGCTCGTTGGGCTGAGCTCAATCAATTTTACGAGCATTTTTAATGAAAACTTTGTTTTCTAGACAATGATATAAATGTTTCAGCAAAAATGGTGGAAAATATGATCTTACTAGGAATGAAAACATTCATCCCCTCCAAGCAGACTTCGATTAAACCAAGAGCGAAATCTGATCCAGAGAGGAAGCATTCAGTAATTGGCGTTTAAACAAAAATCCAGACACTGATTTGCTACGAAAAAAGGCAAGGACTTTGTGTGCCAGGGTACTTAGGCGCGAAAAGTTTCTTAACGAACAGCTTATTCGTGCCAAGTTACTTACAGTTCCCCAGGGCAGTAAGACCTTTTGGTCTTTCGTTAAAAGAATTTACAATGCTTGTTCATCAATTCCAGCTCTCTTAAAGAATAACCTAGCATTCACCGATCAATTTTTACTTTCAACCTGTTGCCGAACTCGAAAAAACATCTGTAACTATGCCAAAGAAAATTTTCAGGGTTCGAGCAGTTAAAAGGGGTTTGGCCGCCCTCAACGTAAATAAGACTCCTGGACCGGATGGAATTCCAGTGCTGGTCTTGAAGCAGCGTTCTTCTAGGCTTGCACGTCTCTTCAGCATACTTTACCATGTTGGTGAGTTCCCATCGTGCTGGTAGGTTGCTAATGTAACGTCAAAAGGGGAGGAAAATAACCCTGAAAACCACCGCCCAATTGCAATTTGCTCTCCCCTTTCCAGCGTAGTGGAAAGTATGGATAATTACCACCTTGTGAAGAATCTAGAATCTCATAAATTACTTAATGATATGAATTTCGTAAAGGTCGCTCTGCTGGAGATATTTTGGCATATCTTTTGGAGAAATGGTGCCACTCAATTCATCATTTCGGTGAAGGTAAAGCGATGGCTCTGGATATTCCCAAAGCGTTTGACAGCGTGTGGCATGCTGCACTACTGGCAAAACTTACTGCTTTTGTTGACGGTGATGACTTTTCTCGATTTATATCGAGCTTCCTCAGAGACCGCACTATATGAGTTGTTATAGATGGGGTGTTATCAAACGAGTTCAAGATTAATTCAAGGGTACCGCAAGGCTCCGTTCTTTCTCCAACCCTATTTCTTATTTTCCTAAATGACCTTCTATTTGAAACGTCCAACCCTATCCACTCTTTTGCAGATGACAGCAGCATTTGCCATTCGTACTCTTTCAGTAATAGGCCCAGCCAATCCGAGATCATTGCCAAGAGGCAAAATATGAATGACTCACTGAATAGTGATCTTCTATTAATCTCTATTCGTAAAAACAGAGTCGCTTTTAACGCTCGTAAGACCCAGTGTTGTTTATTAACGCACAAACATACGGTAATGCGGAATCGGATGCTCTTGATGTTCTTGGAATGAAGATACAATGTAATGTTCGCTGCAATGATCAGATTTTTCATGTCTCTAAAGAAGCATTCAAGTGCCTAGAGTTTTTGAAACGATGTAAGATGAACTTCACCCCATTTGACCTCCTTATTATGTATACCACCTATATCCGACAGAAAGTGGAATACAACTCTCATGTTTGTGCCGGTGCCTCAAAGTCTATTTTGGGGTTACTCGACCGTGTGCAGGAGAGGGCGAAGAAGCTTATCGGTGACAATAGGGTATCCAACTCTATTGACTCACTGGAGCATCAACGCAGTGAGGGGTGCGTTAATCTGTTCTATCGTTACTACAATAGATTTTGCTCTGCCGAGATTAGGAATCTTGTTCATCACCGCGTTCATCATCCAGAGCTCATCCATTTGTGGTCGAAGGCCCGGGGAATCGTATTACGTATTACAGAGATAATTCGTTTTTCAGCCGTACGCTTCGCCTGTGGAATAAGTTGCCTGCAGGCGTGTTTCCTGTCTGTTATAACGTTGGAAGGTTCAAGTCAAATGTTCACAAACACTACTCCCTCTTTCCCACTTTTCAAAAAAAATTTGTATGTATCCAAATTGAAGTATCCAGTTAGAAAACTTGACGTCAACCAAATTGTCGCTAATGATTTATACTCGACACTATATCACTTAAGATTTCTCGAAAAAAATTTTAAGGAAAATGACAAAACGACAAAATAACCGATATTGCCTTATAACTTGTATCGTAATCTACATACAACAGCATGAGCGGCATTGCTTTGCTTTGGGTGGTTCACGATTTTCGCGACACTTGTTTGAGAGTGTCGTAGATATTTGCATTAGTGGTCGCTTATGAACGTACAAGAATGAACATTGTCGTGTGTATGCCATCAATTCTTCGTTCACGATGTTGGTTGTTATGCGCATGCATACATAGTGCCTATTTCCACTATACAAGAAAATAAGATTGCAATTTTTCATTTTCTTCTTTGAATTTTCTTTGCCGTTTCCACTGTACAAGTCTTATTGCTTAAACTGAACTGATTTTAGCTTGAATAGTATACATACGAATATGAAAGTAAAACGAATTGCAAGTACATGCAAGTATGTACTCGTTTACTGGATGAGGTAAAATACCTCACCCCGTTCTCTAAAAGTTAATCAGTTCAGCAATAAGACTTGCATTGTGGAAACTGGGAATTACTTGTATTTTTAAAATAAACAACACCAGTTTTTCATTTAGAAAACGTTTAATTTTTTATTTATTTAATATCCTTAAATATTGTTATCTCTGTAGTATTTTTTTAAATTTTATTTATGTTAATTTTTTATTTTTTGGATAGTCTACATTTACCATTAAATTAATTTTACCAATGTCTTGATTCAAAGCACATTCATAAATAAAATGAAATCCGCATAGTAGTGAAGGTGCATAAAAATATAATGCAAACTTTTGTTAATAGAAGTAATTAATATAAATAAATATGTATGTATGTTTTGAGGTGTATGATTTCATTTTAATCATATTATTTTTCGTTATAAATATAAGTATCTTTATTATAATATATGCTGTTAAACTATTAGATAAAATTCAATTTAATTCTATTTGTAAATATCTATGTATGTATATGTTTGAGGAATATGTATATATATATACACTTAAACGACGTTGTGGAAAAAGTTATTTGCAATTATTTATAATAAAATAGATTTATATGTAGTTTGTATATAAAATAAAAATGTTGCATGTATGTACTAAAATAAAATGAGTTTTTAAATATTTGTCTCTTCAATTATTTCTTAAATTTAATTGTACAGAAATGTATGAAATTCGAATTGTAAAGAAAGTGCAAAAAATCATTTTATTCCAAAAGCAATCCAACTTTTTAATGTAATGTTACATGTAGTTTTGTATGAAAATTTTAACGTACTTTAGATCAAAGTTTATAAAAAACAAAAACATCACAGTCAAGTAATAATCCTTTGAGTGCAGTGGCAAAGAAATAAAGAAAAAAGCAAAAAATACAAAGTGATTTTACTTGATCCAACGTAATATAGATGTAAGACGATTGGCAGCCGATGTCATTAAGCCCTCGGCAATGGTGGATTGTTGTTGGGTTCCTGTTGTTGTCGGCATTAAATCTGTATTGGTAAGTTCATGCTGGGTCGGTAAACTGGGCACTGCTTCCCAATCTAGACGCAAAGAGTTCTCATCTATAACATCAAAAACTTTATTTTGTGTTCATTTTGCTAAAAAGAGATATTAAAAAATACAATACCTTCTGATTCTGATTCTGTGGCTGTTTCTATACCAAGAAGTACTGAATCTACAGATTTTACTAAAGGTGCATTTCCCACCTCATGAAAACCATGACGTCCTAAATCACTTTTTTCCGGATCTAAGATAATAAGCATATTTTCTAGTGTGTGATTTTCGTTGAGAGATCGCAGTTTAACTTGTTGCGTATAGGCTAAGTACATAATATTTGAATTAAGCCTGGATACTTTGCGTAAAAACAGTTCTTCATTTAGTTTTTTACAAAAATCTCTGAAAATTTAAGCCAAATATTCGTAAGTTTTAAGAATGTCACAAAAAATACTAAATAAATAAAAGAATATTTGTGAAAAAAACGAAGTTTAATATAAAAAAATGTCAAGAAAATCGAGGTGTTCCAACAGTAAAAAAAAAACTTTTTATTTAAGTTATTAAAACCTAAAAATCAATTCCAGCCCGACAGCGCATAATTTTTTTAACGACGTGTGTGAAACGCTATTAAAGTACTATGGTGGAAAAAATGTTGTCCGTGGTAGAAAACTTTCATATGTTTGATGTGTGAAAAAATTTTTTTCAACATAAAATTTTGACAAAAAGAAATAATTTTTGGTAAAAACTAATAAATTAGAGTGAATATATTAAAAAATAACTATAATAGAGCAATTTTGGAATTTTATATCATTTAACTTTTACAATTATTAAACTTTCAATTTTATCCTAATATTTTTTAATTTTCTTATACACAGGCGGTTCGGAAACTTCTTAACCTATCAATGAAAGAGAATAGTTAGTTTTTCAAAAATATTTTTTTTTTTTCAATATAATCTCCTGGAACTTCAATACACTTAGTCCAACGCTTTTTTAGCAATTCTATCCATTGATTAAAATGATTTTCCTCAAGGTCTTCAAATAGTGGTTTACAACTGTAATTGCATCTTTATTTGAGGTAAAACGCATGACAGCAAGGAATTTTCTTAGATTTGGGAACAGGTAAAAGTCACTGGGAGCTAAATCAGGAGAATAAGGTGGGTGGTCAAGCAACTCGTACTTTAATTCGTTGATTTTAGCCATTGTTAAAACACTCTTGTGCGCTGGTGCGTTGTCTTGATGAAAAATTATTTTTTTATGTTGTAAGCCAGGATGTTTTTCTCGAATTTGTACATTTACTTGATCCAAAAGGTTGCAACAGTATTCTGAATTTATTTTTTTACTCTTTTGCAGAAAGTCAACAAATAAAATACCTTTGAAGACCCAAAAATCTGTTGCCATAACCTTACCAGCCGATTGAATTGTTTTGCCTTCTTTGGGGCACTTCCTTCGCATCAGTCCATTGTTTGGATTGTTTTTTTGTCTCTGGAGTATAGTGGTGGATCCATGTCTCATCAACAGTTATGAAACGACGCTTAAAATCCATTTTATTTCGCTTAAAACGAAATAAAATAGATGTTTCTATATGAAGGAATTACCAGATCGAAACAAAATTAATTTAACATGTGTTCATAGCAGAGATGGAAGCTTCCAAAACACTTAATTTTTTCTGTTTATACCGCGTTTTTTGTGCTAGGCTAAGAAGTTTCCGAACCGCCCTCGTATGTTAAATAATTTATATTTTTCCAGCTTAAGATATTGTTTTTTATAAAAACAAAACCGTTGCTTTTTTATAAAAAAAAACAAAAGCTCTTCAGCTGCAAAAATATAATGTGTGTGAAGATAAATATGTTTGACGTAACGTCCCAACGAACTAACATGTTTGTTTATGTGTTTGAAATAACTTTTATTAAAAAAAATACACAATACCTTAAAACGAAAAAAATTGTGCAAATACAGCATAAACAAATGTTATTTGAAACTAAACTAAAAGCTGAAATTTTAACATGGAACATATAAAACAATGTAGTGGAAAATTCGTGATCCGCGAAAGAATTTGCCCATATATGGGCACATTTTTGGTTGTCACTCAATAGGACCTTTTGGAATAGGAAGCCAAGAGTGTCCTCTAAACGCTGGTATAAGTGGATGATCTCAATTGTATTTGGGAGTTTTTTAAAAAAAATTTTAAGTTTCAACTTAGTGAAAAATTCGTGATCCGCGAAAGAATTTGCCCATATATGGGCACAATTTTGGAAATGAAAATTGTAGAAATTACAAACGGAATGATATACCCAAGGCAGCTTTAAACAGGTAGTGGCAAAATTACAATAATACAACACCAAAAAACAACAACATGTATTTTGTTGGTAGAATTTACGAACAGTTGACTAAATTGTGTTTGAAAAAGCAAGGAAGTCTATGTGTTTTTGACAAATTTGCGCAAAGGAAATGAAATACAGCTGTGCTTATACCACTACCGTATTGAAGCTGCCTTGCATATACCCTTTATATTTTTGTGAAGGATATACGAAATATAAACATAAAAAGAAATTAAAGAAAAAAAATTATACAAAACATTTTCAGAAGAAAAACTTTTAATTATTTCATGAAACTATTAATTACTTCATGAAAATAAAGTCTGTATGATCTGAGTTTGGAAACATAAATATACAGGATTGGGGAGGGTTCTGGATCTCATACCTACAATAGATACATAATAAAAAAAAATTTTGTTGTTTTTTCAAGTTCTTTTTAATTATTCCACTGACAACCGGCAAAGATAAAAACACAAGAAAAAATTTATCAGCTGCTCTATCAATTTCACTTGTTATGAATTCGCCTTGCTAAAGGGTGTCTGGTGGCAAATTTATATTTTTAAATACGATTATTTCAAAAAGTAATAAACGCTGCGGGCGGACGATGGCACCGTTTGAGTTATCGATTGTGTGGATTTGCCACTCACGATGTCGCGTGGTCATCGCACGTTCGCTGTGGAGATATTTTTGTTGGAGTATTTTGCAGTAAACAAATCCCATTATTTGGAGCGACGAGGCTCAAAACTGCCTTTTCCGACCCTCAACCCTCGATTGAAACATCAAAAACCATTCCAGCCCCAGGATAACTGTTTGGTCTGGCTTATATATCTGTGGCATTATATCATAACATCTTAAGGCGAGATAAGACTAAAAAAAGTTTTTAGGAGAAATTTCGATGAAAAACAATCTTTATGAACAAATTATAATAAACCAAAATTACAACAAAATTTTGGCAATAATGCAAAAAAATATTTTGACAAACATAAATTTAATATATAATAAATAAATTATATAATATACAATTTTTTCAATTTTCAAAATTTGACTTAAGTTCTTATCGTAAAACACCACATATATAATTGGGCCATTTTTTTTCGAAAATTCAATATAAAATTCGCATTTCCATTCTATTGTTCAATTCTCTTAATAAAACTTTGTGTCAATTAATACGTTTTGAAAATATAAATCCGCTACCAGACACCCATTATTTGAACTAATATTAAAAAAACTCAAAATAATATTTTTCCCTTCCTAACAGAAAAATTATATAATGTTATTTGTCGAAACAACAAGGTTTGCACAAACTTGTTAATTAAGTTAATGCCACAACAATAACTCATTTCAAGCACTATTTTAATGTGCTGAAAAGAAAAATTTTTGTGCAAAAACCAAATCCTATATAGAAATTATACAAAATTCAAGACCGGTCTGGGATTTCTGTTAAATTGTAATACATACAAACATATGTAATTTTATCTTACTATTTTTTGATCTAGAGCTGCAAATTATCTAACATATGTACATGAAGTATTATAAAAAAGATCAAAAATAATCAGTTGCCTTATAAAACAAATATTCATATAATGAACAAAGAGGAGCGGACAGCAAAAAGGAGACATGTTATCTATTAGAAAAACTATATAAAAGCAACAAGCTGACCTTACAGATAAATTGACAATATGGCGCCGTTCTAGTCAAAACTGGTATTTCAACTAAAAATAAGGGGAAATATATATAATTCAAGGACAGCAGAAAGAATATATCTATTAGAAAAACTATAAAAAAACAACAAACACAACTAAAAACATCAAAATGGCGTCGTCCTATCCAAAACTGGTATTTCAACTCAAAATAAGTAAATAAAATATGAGGTAAAGATAATTCAAGTAAAATAGGAATATGAGTTACAATGTATGTACAGTCTCAATTGTTTATGTTTATGTAGCAACAATCTCTTTTATTAGAATGAAACATTTGTAAAACAGATAACAAATTTTGTGACATTAATGAATAAAATAATTTAAATTTTTCAATTTATTACAAATTGTTCCAGAGAATTGTTGATTTTGAAATAAATAATCTAAACTCGCTTCATTAGAGATATGCACGTATTCGATTTTTGAAAATCCACCACTTACTGACCCAAAAATTACTTGTCATATACATGCAACGGAAAGATTTGTGCAACTTATAAATTCTGTTTCTCATAGAGCAACTGCAAAGAATCGCGATGCTGTTATGGCTATAACTGGAGAAAGTCGTAAAAAAATACAAAAACTTGAAAGAAAGCTGGGTTTCAAAATCAAATTTTTTTATTATGCAGTTTGTTTTTATATTGATAATGCTTTGTTAAAGACATTAAAACAATTTTTCTTTATTTTGATATATTATACATACGTATGTATATGTAAATACAATACGGTTGCATTGAGAAATTAAATGATATATGTATTACGAAACTTTATTATTATTATTGATACATCTAGGGCTCATATCGGAGTACATGCATTTTACTCAAGGTAACCTTGGTACTACTTACGAAATATTTTTGAATTTATCGTATGTATATTTTTAATAAAACTATAAAAGATAATATATACGATTTAGCTGCGTGTATAGTGCTTAAGCCAGTTATGAAAAAAATCACTTTAATATGAGGATTTGGGCCACTGTTAATATCGTTATCAAAATTTAGAATATAAATTTTTGAATTGAACTATAACTTCCTACACATCAGAAAAGAAATTGGAAAAAAATGTATCAGTAAAAATCCATTGGAAATATTTTATAAACAGACCAATTACAAATAAAAATTCCGTCTAAGTATATAGGCTTTTTTCTTTCCTCCAATTATAGAGAAAAATGAGGTATGATGGAATTTATTTGTTCCTCTTTTCCATTAACTGAAAAAATTAAAGGGAGATCAAATCTTCAATTCCTACTGCGAAGTTAACGAAAATTGTGATTTTCTCTTTAATTTGAATTAGTTTACATGAGAAATAAATTCCGCGAGAATATTCATAAATGGGCTTAAAGAATTCCTTTCCACTTATAGCTTTGTGTGAAAATTGGCTAAAATACAGCAGTATAATTCTGATTTTTTAAATAAATTGACGGTCTTTTTTGTATACTCGTATGTGGAACATACAAAATAAAAGACAAGAAAATGTTTATAAATAAATATGCAGAGGTCATTAGAATTATTCTTACTGGTCATTAATTTGCAAATATTTCAACCATAAGGCGATTGGAACAAACCATAAGGCAAGATAACAAATTATTATTTATCTCAATTTTCTAAATTTCAATCTTTAGTTGGTACAAGAACATTAATCGAAACATTACTTATAAAGCAAAAAAAGAACTTGAAATAAGTAACTTACCCATATGCAACTTTATATGGTAATCTCACGTTTAAATAGTAACATATCAATTGCAATAATTGTGTTGTATATGTTAAAGCACCCACAATACGAAAGCCATTCACGCGACTAGGCACTATCTCGCTTGCTGTAGTTTTGGGCACATCGTCTTTGTTGTCTTTTAACCAATCCAGGTACGCAGTATAATCGCCATTTGCAGGCAGTGATGGTGCCACAATACGATATTGCATTTCACTTATGCCACTTCCATGAAAAATCCATTTACCACGTATGTATGAAGTATTTTTGGCATCGGCTAACGCAGCAATAGTTTCTGAATCCTCGGGTGATGTAGGTAATTTTGGTTTGTGTGAGGGGCGTTCATCTTTAAGTACAATTTCCGAAATAGGAAATATATACTCTACCAGTTGTAATATACCACGACGAGTGACCTGTTTTAGTTTGTCTAAGAGCAGATAATGTCGTTCACGTAGCTTCCCAATTTTTTCAATGCGATCCAGAACGTAATCCTCTAACTCTTTGACCTTTATTGGATATTTTGGCAACGTTTTACGCTTATCTACATTAGATTTACACAATTCATTGCGTTGTTCTGTCAGAGCATGTAATGTCGATTTTTTTTTTGCAATTAATTGTTGTAACAAATTCACTTGTCCTCTGTGACGCTTTATTTCAAACAAAAGATTTTCATTCCCTCGTTTCGTTCTTAATAAACGTTCATATTTCTGACTAAAGACTTTAAGGCCTGCTTGTATATTTAAATATTTTTGTTGTTTTTCTGATAAACTACAGCAATATAATTAATCTCAGATATGTATTTCAACTTAAAAATATCAAATACTTACCATTCGCCATGGGGTTGGCCCTTGTGAGTTATATTTCCGGATTTAACGCAATCTCGGCAGTGGAATCTTTGTTGTTGAGTTAGGCAAATTAAACATTTTTGGGAAGGTTTCGTGGCACTTTCCAAACCATCAATCTTAAGTTTTCTTTTTAGTTTCTTTGAAGATTTGCCTTTCAGTTCTACATCATCTTCGTCGTTTGACGTGCTAGAAATTTGGAACTTTTCTGGGGCTCTTGAACTCTCGTCACTACTACTTGAAGCCATAACATAATTAGAAAATATTTTCAATAATTTTTAAATATCCAAAAACGATTTTTTTTAAATTATTGATATCAAAATATTTCACGTCTACTCCGTATAACTTATGAAGGAAAACAACAATAGTGTATAAAGCAAAATAATTTTGGCAAATGTCAAAACAATGCTTCTTCTTATTTTATACAAAACTCACAATAAATTGCTTACAAACAAAGAGGGTGATGAAAATGCTCTTGAAGTTAATTTTTTATTTTAAAATTTCAAACCGTTTTTAAAAGTTAGTTGTTTGAAGTTTGAATAACGATAATTGGCTATATTAATCAAATACTATTTAAAAGTATATTTGTACTTTTGTGGATGATGATTAAATTAAATACCGTTATTTCCCTTCTTTATAAAAGTATTTATAAAATACTTCATTTCCTCTTTTAATTATTTGCACCGCTTTCACAACAGAAATTTTATATTGCAGTCTTGAGTTTGCTAGTGGGAAGGGAAAGAGAACGGCTCTTTTTTCCGAAGACTTTGCATAGTAAAGCTTTATTCTGTGCTTTTTATGTAGGTCGTCGTGCACGTTCTACCAGTAATACATAAATTCAAAGGCGATCACAAACGGGTCGATTACCTCAAAACCAATTGCAGTGCTATACAATATCGCGATAATTAACACGACTTGCACATTGTGTTGTACGAGACATAGAATATGCTGCTCTTACTTACACTAAGTTTACACGTGCAAGTAACTTGTTACAAGTAGCGTGTACATATTAACAACCAATACATCGAAAAAAATAATAAAAACACTTGCAATTTGCACGATTGTTTACACACGCAAGTGCAAGTTCATTTTCAAAATGTCGTCGTGGACAAACGTTGTACGCCTTTGTACTACATGCGCTTTTAATGTCTGTGCTGCCAAAGTTTTAGCCTAGCAATATTACAGGGGAATTATATTAAGTACATAAATTTTTCACAATATAAATAATAAATTTGTAATCCAAAGAAAAAATAAGTTATAGATGTTTATTTATTTTTGTGTTTTTATATTATGTTTTCGGCATATAACTAAAAATATTAATATTTTAAAAGTTTTTCCTTGAAAAATACCTATTAAAGCTAAAATGAAATATCTATGGGCAACACTGTTTGTTTCTGCTTGCATACAAGTGAAAAAATCACTGCCAACCAAAATCAGTTGCAAGTGAGGCTACTACTTGCAGGTGTGTGTATGTATTAGTAAAAAAATGGTAATGTATTGGGTTTTTTGCACTTGCACTTGCGTGTGTAAACATTATGTTAGAGTTTACACATGCCACTGCCAGTTCGAAAAACTCAATACATTCACAAATTTTTACTAACACACCCACATTTTTTGCAATGGCAGCTCCATGGCGAATTAATTATTAGGTGGATGCATCGGCGAATTCAGGCGAATTCGATTAATATGGCGGCACTTTCTCTGTCAAGTTTTGTTTACCTTTTTCGGCGCCATTTAAATTTTTGTACATGTCTTTATCAACTACTTTTGACAGCATAAGTGTGAATTCGCCTTATTACACAAACAAAATACCTGTTGTTTTTTTTTATTGTTGTATTGTTGCAAGGCGAATTAATTATTAGGTGGATGCATCGGCGAATTCAGGCGAATTCGATTAATATGGCGGCACTTTTTTTGTCAAGTTTTGTTTACCTTTTTCAGCGCCATTTAAATTTCTGTACATGCTCGTTATCAACTACTTTTGACAGCGTAAGTGTGAATTCGCCTTTTTACACAAACAAAATACCTGTTGTTTTTTTTATTGTTGTATTGTTGTAGCGAAGCGGCTACCTTGTTTTTTGTATCATGGTATTGTTGTAGCGAAGCGGTTACCTTGTTTTTTGTATGATGGGCAGCTCCAGTGGCAGCAAAATTTGCATGCGAGTGAAAATTTGGCATTTGCATGCCACTGAATGTCAAGATGATAAACAATGTTACCATGCCAAGAACTTAAGACAAATTAACTGAATTATAGCGAAATAGAATTACAAATTTTATCTTCTCATTTGTTTTATTAAGATTTATTTATTGAAATATGCAAAAGAGAGAACAATTTCGTTAATTATAAAGCATTAGATTACTAAAATAAAAATAAAGCTTCATCGTTTCCCCAAATATATGTTATTGTGATGAACTCGGTAACTCCATTTTGTAAAAAGAAGACAAATTCAAAATGGGGGCAAAATTCGGGAAGTAAACAAATTGTTTGAAGTATACGCTTCGACGACATTTTAAAAATTAAATTGCAATGGCAAATGTAGACAGAAAAGCGAGTGGCAAGAGATTCGAGTGTACAAAATTTGCTTGCCACTAGTTGCGTGTGTAAATGCAGCGTTAATTATGACCGCGAAATTAATGGCAGTCTACATGGATGGCCTTCTTTTGGTGCGATAAGATTGAGATAAAAAAAATATTATATGCTTTAATTTTTCCTAACACTGCGTTTAGACATACAAGTAACTTGTTACAAGTTGTGTGTACATATTAACAACCAATACATCGAAAAAAATAATAAAAACACTTGCAATTTGCACGATTGTTTACACACTCAAGTGCAAGTTCATTTTCAAAATGTCGTCGAAGACAAACGTTGTACGCCTTTGTACTACATGCGCTTCTAATGTCTGTGCTGCCAAAGTTTTAGCATAGCAATATTACAGGGGAATTATATTATGCACACAATTTTTTCACAATTTAAATAATAAATTTGTATTCCAAATAAAAAATAAGTTATAGATGTTTATTTATTTTCGTGTTTTTATATTATGTTTTCCGCATACAATTAAAAATTTTAATATTTTAAAAAAATTTCCTTGAAAAATATCCATTAAGGTTAAAATGAAATATCTATTGGCAACACTGTTTGTTTCTGCTTGCATGCAAGTGAAAAAATCACTGCCAACCAAAATCAGTTGCAAGTGAGGCTACTACTTGCAGGTGTGTGAATGTATTAGTAAAAATATGGGTATGTATTGGGTTTTTTGCACTTGCACTTGCGTGTGTAAACATTGAGTAAAGTTACCTTACTTAGTTTCCACACCTGCGATAATATCTGAGATGAGAACGTCAAATTCAATCGCAGAGAGAATTCTGCTACCTGTAGACTTAAAATCAGTGTTATCGCAGTCTTAAGCTGAAAGTCCATAACACGCGTTTTACGCGCCATCGCGTTCTAAGCGTCTGACAAAAAAAGTAGAAACAATGTAATTTTATGTGGGAAGTTACACAGCACAAAGCGAATGACGCGTTAAACGCGTACGAGTAGGTTTACACTCTACTTTTGCACGCGTCACAAGCGTTGTAAAAACTGTCAGTTGTTTTTGATAGCCGCAGATCACAATTCATTTTATTTTTCAAAGTTATCGCCAAAAATATTTGTGCCGTGGATTGTTACTTTGTGTTAAAAAAATGTTTTTATTGAAAAAATAATTCAAACACAACAAAAAACTTAACGCATGAAAAGCGTTGCATGCAACTTTAGTTTAGAAAAGGTGTAGAACGCGTAGAAAGTTTGAAATGCGTAAAACGCGCATATAACGCGTGGTATGGACTTTCAACTTTATAATAATTTTTATGAGAGCGTTCTTATGAGAAATTTTATGGCAACGATCTTATAATAAGAGCTGTCAAAAAAGCGACTGTGGATGTGTTTGTGTACAAAAAGATGTCATTACAATTTTACCGATTATTAGTTTTGCAAATTTTCTTTTAAAACCCGCCTTTTAAATGGAAAATAATTTGTTTTTATGCAATAAATACCTATGTACTATAAGTTATTAATTTTGTACAAATGGTGCACATATACAAAATGCATACAATATTCTATTGATCGCTATGATGTGTTTTCTTCTCGGTTCTTATAACATTATCAACAATACGTATACTCCTTATTACATATGAGGATGGACATAAAGAAATTCGCTCTCTCATTCTGCCGACGTTTTCTCAGATTTTATGTTGGAGTTAACCGCAGTTGTAGACACTAGGTTATATCACGAAAGATAACGTGGAATTTTTAAGGAGCTAGCAGAAAGAAATAAAATTTTAAATGGGACGTCTGGACCGATGATGATGAATAATCTTTTTTACCAAGTGTTCGTCAAAACTCTCTTAAAAGTTTTTCGGAACGAAAAATTTATTGTATCACACCCACTTTTTAAATTTATCAACGTCTACTTCTACGCTCATTTTTTTAACCCTTAGAAAAAAATTTAAGTATCACGTAAAATGTATTTTCTTTGACCTTAAGAACATAATAACAATACGAACAATGGGTACGCAATCATTTCATTTACATGGAGTTCTATATACTGAAGCTAACAAAAAAGTTCAGCTTACTTGAATTATTGCCATCTATTCCACTAATATGCTGTTTGTATTCAATTTACCGTCCTTTTCTGCCGTTTTACAGCATCAAAATATCAAATCAGTAATCATAGTGCTACGAAATATAAACTAAGCAGCATTCAGCAGTTGCCATGACATACCTTGAGTACTACGACACAGTAGATTTATTCATTTTTAATAATTTGGCTTAACATTCGGTTTCGGTTCGGTAAAATTGTAAAATGCATCAGGAAACTGAATACAGTCTGTCGAAATGTCACAGTGGAATTTACGATTGCCAATATCCCGTAAGTTCTTTCAAAATTCTTGTTTATATTGGTCATTCTGCAGCTCGACACACACGTTCGTAGTCAGTTTAAGTTTCTTTATGTGTTTACACAAACAACACGCATTAAATTCACCGAATGTTAAGCTAAAATATTAAAAATGAATAAATCTACTATGTCGTAGTATCGAACGTCCGTCATGGCGATTGCTGAATGCCATTTTAGTTTATATTTCGTAACACTATAATTATCGATCTGACATTAAGTTGCAGATTGTGAAGTGGCAATGTAGGTAATTCTCAGTTGTATAGTTGGCGACATCATATTGGGAAGTGATGAGAGTCACTGAATTTGACATCACCAATTCCCAAACAATTTCACTTTGAATCCAAAAATTCAGATCGGCGGCAACCAATCATGATTTTTGTAACTTTGCGAAATGTTTGAGAGCACATTGCGGATGAGCTCAGATGTTGATTCTGTAAAATAGCAGAAAAGGACGGTGAATTGCATACAACCAGCATATCGGTGGAATAGACGGCAATATTTCAAGATATGATTGACCCAATTTTCACAAACTATCAATCCGATATGAATAGTAGTCGGCTGAACTTACTTTTTTGTTAGCTTCTGTATATAGAACTACGTGTAAATGAAATGAATCCATTGTTCGTACTTGTAATTATGGTCCTCACTTCAAGGAAAATTTTACGTGATACTTTAGTTTTTCTTTCCGAAGGGTTTAAAAAAAAGACGTTGACAACTTTGCACAAAACTTTTTCTTCCGTAAAAACTGTTTTTAAGATAAATTTAAAAAGTGGGTGTGATACAATAAATTTTTAGTTCCGAAAAACTTTTAAGTAGGTTATGGCGAACACTTTATAAAAAAGATTAACCAAATCATTGGTCCAGACCTTTCATTTAGACTTAAAATTATATTTTTTCTGTTAGTTCAATTATCTTCAAATATCATAGATAAGTACATATATATGTACGTTAAAAAATCCGCGTTATCTTCCGTGATATAAGGTAACTTTTTAGGAAAAACTAAGGCTTATAATATCCATTCGTGTAGAAGTCCATTCGTGTAGACTGCCGTTATTTTCGCGGTCATAATTAAGAGCGGCAACATGAAATGCAATTCGTGTTAATTCATCGCACTACTGGATTTCTTAGAATTGGATCCGCAGATGTATTTTGAGATCGTGCATAGCATTGCAATTGGTTTTGAGATAATCGATCAGTTTCTGAACTTCTTTGAATTACTTTTTTACTTTTCATTACTTTTAAAATTAAAAAAATCTAAAATGTAAAGATTTGTAGCAACAACAATAACACATACATATGACTTCAATGCATGTGAAACTACTTTTCTTTTTCGTTATAAAAATATTCAAACTTGCATAAATTTCAGAATAGACCGAAATTAAATACATTAAAGCCACCGCCCTAACATCAGTTATTTTGTTTGCATTGTCACTCAGTCAATCAAATAAATCAATGGTTGAAAATACTTGCATGAGAAAATTGAAAATTTTTCGTGTATAAATTTGCTCGAAATTTCTTTTGAAATGATAAAATGAATGTGGGCAAAAATTATTGGAAAGAATAATATAAAATAGAGCCAGAGGTAAAAAATCATGTTGCCAGCTTCACGTTCAAATAAGAGAGACCGAACGTTCTTACTAACTAAAATATGTTATGATTTGCATAAAAGTATCGTTTTACTAGCAAGAAAAAAAAAAAAAAATAACGCACAGCTATGATATAATGTAAGTGTATAGCAAGTGGAAAATTGAATGTTCACCGTACAAACAAAACGACGATCGAAACAATATCTGAAGAGATTCAGCTGAACAGGCTGAATGTCGTTGTATTCATAAGACATTATGACACGTGGTTTGGTAACTTTTCAAGTGATAACATGGAAAATGAAAAGAACTTGTTAACATTTGCATGGGAATATATAGGAAAATCTAAATGATCGTGTCTCCGAAACCATTGGATCCATTTTGTGCCAACTTCACATAAACCATCTACAGACCATCGCCAACGTACTTTTAAGTTTGGATGAAATCGGTCGATCCGTTTCCGCAGTTAGTGGTGACAACCAAGTATACACTTATTTTTATGTATGTAGAATAAAAGATGTTTATGTATGTATCAGGGCTGTTCTGCAAATCACTTTTTGTGAAAGTGATTTGAAATCACAAAAAAGGTGTTCTGCACACAAAATATTTTTGATTTTTGTGATTTTAAATCGGTTAGCTAACTTTACAATCAATTTGAAATCACATCCTAATTTTTGCACGTACTTTATTATGAATTTTATAATTTATTACATTAATAAATAACTTAATGTGTTTTCTATTGATTATTTAAGTAAAATCATTTATTTTATGCGAAGTAATTCACTAAATTAAGAAAAAACTAGATACGCTTATTTGGTTGCAAGATTTGTTGCATTATTTTGTTATTTGGTTTATTAGTTTATTTTACTTTAACTTCTATATTCGTTAGAAGAAATTAGCCTTATTTTGCAAATAATACCGCGAATAAAAAAATTCAACCTGAAAATACGAATATCAATAAATTGAAGCAAAAAACAGCTGTTTTTTGTGTTTCAGAAGAGTAGAAATCACATGGAAAGTCACAAAAAATTGTGATTTGCAGAACAGGCAAAAATCACATTTGTGCTTTTGAAACGGCATGTGCTTTGAAATCATGTGATTTTTAGAACAGGCCTGTATATATAGATTTGAAGTAACCTGTGCCTCGTTTCTGTAAGATTAGTGAAAAGTTTCTCGCATCGAAAACTATGAAACATAAAATTCCATCGTTTCTCGACTATCGCGAAAAACAGTGTTTCTGTATATTAAATCGAAAAAAAGCAATACTAGTTACGTCTTTATTGGAATATTTCCATTAAGCAGCTGTCAAAATGCAAAAAGTAAACAAATAAGAAGAAGAATATAGGAAAAATTTATTAAACAAAAAGAAAATTTAATAAACAAATGTTTATTTAATTGTGTCAATCAATAACACGTGTACATAAATAAAAACACATTAAAATCATAAATAAATTTCATAAAAACTTTCAATAAAGTATAGTTTTGTGGTGATGGTTGCTGACCAATATGACCAGCGAAACATGTTGCGCATTTACAGCCAGAGATTAAGGGCTGCAAGCGACCCTTTTTTAGTTCCTGAACCGATGAGGGAAGCTTGTCGTATTCGAGACGGGCTAAAATTAAGATTTTTCCATTAAATTTTTAATTTATCATACTGTATACATGTACATAAATATTAAGAAATAAAGAAAAAAACCAAAAAAATTCATAATTTTTATATATTTATTATATTATATCTTTCAATTTTCTAAAATAAAAAGAAGAAATGAATAATGAACTAAGTTACATTCAATATCTGCCTTATTCATAATAAATAATTTACACCTAACAAAGGTTTAATTGACAAATTTTGTGTAAAAATATGTATGTCAAGTAAACTTTTACTAATTGCAAATTATTTTTTATGAATACGACAACATGTGTATAAATATTTAAAAACTTTACCTTTTCTACACTTTTTGCATTCATTATGTCAATTATATATTTTTTAAATTTATAACTTCCGCAACTCTTTTATTTGTGAAAAGTTTTGACAGCTCTAGCGAGAACTTCTCACAAAATTTTAATACAGAAACAGGTTTACTCACAAGCTTCCAATGAATTACGTCAAAAAAGCTATTTTGACAGATATTTCTCGCTTCTCAAAGATACAGAAACATTTGTGTGAGAAACTCCATTTGTTGTTTCTATTCGCATATTTTCTCTGTCAATTCCGTTGTTTCTTGTGAGAAATTTCTCGATGCGAGTAATACAGAAACGAGGCACTGTACCTCATTTCTGTATTTCTCGCATCGAGTAATTTTTCACATGAAACAAGGGAATTGAAAGAAAACCGATGTGAATTGAAACAAAAAAATCATTTCTCACATACAAGTGTTTCTACAATTATTTTTTGTGAAAACTATCAGTCAATTGATCTTTTTGAAAAAAGATCAATTCTACTTATCCCTATTAGGGCTGGCATTCGCTCTATCTAAATGCTGCGGTCTGTTCGTTGCTCCCATAAAAATAACAGTTGCTTCATCATTCCATCCCATAGCATCATAAATTGCGTTTTCCTCATAGCAGTTGCCTCATGGTTATTTGAAATGCGACTTCTCAAAAATGAATCAAATCATCAATAAATACTATATTTGTTTGTATTTTTAAAGCCAGTGAGAACAAGGCCGATGCAAGTTTTTGAGACTCTCCGTAACACTTATCTGTAAGAATTGCAACGACCAAATTCATAAAGCGCATTCCGGTTTCTTTTGCTGTCACCTTTGCAATCAAAGTTTTTCCACAAACAGGTGGGCCATGAAGAAGTACTCCTTTAGGAGCTTGCCAAAGTTTTGACTTGCATAATACTATCCAATTGGAGCTACAATGTGTGAAGCAGTCATTAACTCGTAGTCCGCGAACTGTTGTGCATTTATTTTCAGCCTAAAGAAAAAATTATAAAGAGGATTGATTTTACTTTATTCAAAGGCTCTCACCGTTTAAGCTGTTCTTCCACAATGACGTGTTTTTACTTCTGCTCGTCAGATCAATTTGTTTCATCGCTATTGATACTCGAAGTCAAGGCAGCTTTATACAGGTAGTGGCAGAATTACAATAAATACAACACCAACAAACATCAACATGTATTTTGTTGGTTGATGTTTGTTGGTGTTCTATTTATTGTAATTCTGCCACTACCTGTATAAAGCTGCCTTGCTTGAAGTGTTTTTGATTTTCGTATTTTTTTGTTGTTTATTTATTATTTTCTGACAGCTGCTTTATAGAAATATTCCAATGAAAATAGTATTAGTGTTGTCTGTTTTCACTTTGAAATACAGAAACGATGTTTTTTCACTAATCGAGAAATGATGGTATTTTTTGTTTCATATTTTTCGATGTGAAAACTTCTCAATAAAGTTACAGAAACGAGGTACTGTTTAGTTATAGCCTATGTAGACTTAGTTACACAATTTAAAAGTAAGCTTTAAAGAGGGCACGGTCGAAAAAAAAGTTCTTAGTCATGCCTGTGTTCTGGTCTTCTCGGCAGGCGTCGTCTTACATGAGATCGGGTGTGAAAATGGGTATGGCACATGAAACTTTAATATTTGCCTCGCCTATATTAAGATGTGTGTGTATTCAATTTGAAGTAAATCTGTTAAAACCCATTTGGAATCAAAAGTGGGCGTTCAAGTGGGCATGGTCAAAAGACAGAAGTGTCTTATAAAAGGTACCAAAGATTTAGTGGTATGCTGTGAAAATTTCAGACAGATAGGTCCAGCGGTCTGGCCTACACGGCAAGCACCATTCCGCATGATATGGGGCGAAAAATGGGCGTGGCACATAAAACTTTCACTTTTACCTCGCCTGCAGTTAGATGTACATATATACAATTTGAAGTAAATCTGTTAAAACCCATGTATTACTCAATTTAAGAAAAGTGGGCGTAAAAAGGTGTGGCATATGAAACTTTAATTTTTGCCTCGCCTACAGTAAGATGTCTGTATGCAATTTGGAATAAATCTGTTAAAATCCATTTGTAATCCATTACTCAATTAAAAAAAGTGGGCGTCAAGGTGGGCACGGTCAAAAGAAAGAAGAGTCTTATAAAAGATACCAGAGCTCTAGTGGTGTGCTGTGAAAATTTCAGGCAGATCGGTCCAGTAGTCTGGCCTACACAGCAAGCGTTCTCCCTCATTGCATGGGGCGCAAAAATGGGCGTGGCACATAAAACTTTTATTTTTACCTCGCCTACAGTACGATGTATATACAATTTGAAGTAAATCTGTTGAAACCCGCATTTAAAAAAAGTGGACGTTGTAGTAGACGTGGTCTCACCAACTTAGAAACCTTCTCGAACTCATGCACAACAACTTTGCTGAAGATCATCCTATGCTCAAATGCATAGTTTACGATTCTATAAAGGACAAACATACATACATATGTATGTACATACAAACATTAATTTTTATATACAGTCACTCACATTTAAAGTCGGTCAAACATTGTCGAAAATTTCAATTTATTTGGGGATGCATGGCAGCCTCAGGAGTTGGAAATTTGCATTTCATTGACGGTGTTATGAATAAGAATGTTTATTTAAATATTTTGAGAAAAAATTTAAAAGAAAGCGTAAAAAAATTTGGCATTGAAACTAATTTCCAATTTTACCAGGACAATGATCCTAAACATTCAGCATATGATGTAAAGAATTGGCTTGTCTATAACTGTCCGAAGGTTATTAAAACCCCTGCACAAAGTCCGGACCTAAATGTTATTGAACATTTGTGGGACGAATTAGGCCGCCGGATGCAGGACAGGCAGTGTACGTCAATTCCACAACTAAAGAATGCCTTACAGGAAGAGTGGAATAATATAAGTCCTGAGGTTTGCAAAAAATTAGTGGAATCTTTGCCTAACCGCTTACAAGCTGTCGAAACCCAAAAAGGTGTATCTACTTATTTATTAATTTTGCGTTATGTTCACATAATGCTAATTTTTTATTAATTGCCCGACTTTAAATGGGAGACTGAAAAGTGACCTTATTTAAGTTAAGCCTTCGTATACATTTAATAAAAGAACTTGGAATAAATTGTTTTTGTTGTTTTCAAATAAAAGAACTTTTGTGATAAAATAAACAAAATTAAAACGAATTTTTCTTCCGTCAGCTTATAAATATTGGGACTAAAATTTTTTTCATGTGTCTGCCCGACTTTAAATGTGAGTGACTGTATATAGAAGATAATAAAAAATGTGTGTGTATGTGCGCACAATATAAACAACTTTTGATAGTTATCATCACAGAAAAAAAATGTCGCCCACCGTTTCGACACTACCTGTATATTATTGTGCCATGCGTCGTACATTACGCTGCCATTACACAGGAAAGTACTTTCATGAAATTTCTGTATACGTATTACAAATAAAAATTTCAATGAAATAGACGACTTTCATGAAAATTTCTTGTTCGTCTACACAGGAAAGTGAAATGCATTTTAAAAATATCGCCGAGGCAAAGAGTTGCAAAATTTGCCTCTGCTTCTCTCCAATCTCATTTTGTTTGCTTACTAATCAGAGTTGCCGAACTTTTTATATATACAAATTTGTTACGCAATAGTTGAAAAAACTTATCTTTACACATTTTTCTATGATATTATTTTCAGAAAAATACTTTAATTATTTTATTTATGTGTTTAATATACAATATAAAGAAAAAATATTATAATTGTATATACACGCAAAAGTTAATTTTATAATTATTATTTTACTACAATACTGCAACTTTGTATAATTCTTTGTATATGGCAACAGTGCTTAGAATTTGTCATTTTACTTTCAGAAAAAGTCAAAAAATCTGTTTCATAAAATTTTTGATGAAAGTTGAGTGGAAAGTAAGCAAAATATGAGGGCGTTAGTAAAAAAGTGTGAGTGTATTGCAACTTTCATGAAATTACTTTCCTGTCTAAACGGTGGGTTATACGTTGCTTCTTTCAACTGACAACTAAGTTCAAATACATGTATTCTTATGAGCTTTGTCACATTCCGTACCAAGGCAGCTTTAATACGGTGGTGGTGTAACCACAACTGCCTTTCGTTTCCTTTGCGTAAATTTGTCAAAAACACATGACTTCCTTGCTTTTTCAAACAAAGTTTTGACAACTGTCCGTAAATTTTACCAACAAAATACATGTTGATGTTTTTTGGTGTTGTATTTATTGTAATTCTTTCACTGTCTATTAAAGCTGCTTTGTTCCGTACTTCTCCGTTAACGCAAAGTATAGGCCGAGGCACATAGAATCCGTCGTACGTTATACGTTACTTTTTTTAACTGACGTCTAAGTTGAAATACATGTAGTCTTATGAGCTTTGTCATATTCCGTACTTCTCCGTCAATGCAATATATTAAAGTTTAGCAATTTTTAACGTACGTTGAGAACTTTGACAACTATCTGTAATTATTTTTTGTAAATTTTTATTTAGTTTTTCGTTAAAATAATGCAGTTGAATTTATATTCATTAACAAAGTACTAATTGTGCCAACTTCATATATGTTGATGTAAGTTGAAAAAGGAGGCGGACAAAGTACGATGGATTCTATGTGCCCCGGCCTTAACTTGCGGCTTTTATTAATTTATAACAAGACGATATGTACATACATACATTTCTAATGGAATAGTCTGATATTTAATCCAACTATCGGCAAGCTCATTCTTTAAACCATTACAAAACGAAGCTCCTGTCTCCGATCTACCAATATAGATAACTTATTTATACACATCAGAGACCCCTTTTGGTAAAATTTTACCTCAAGTTGAATGGCAGCATAAGTTTAGCAATATGCAGATAGGTATAATTATATGCCAAAAGAACACTTTTTTAATTAAATCACAAATTCACGATTTCCACATTAATGTTAATTTAATTTGCAACGCCTAATCGGTTTTTTTGTTGCTTAGTAACTGGCCTCGTATCGTTAATTAAAACGACAATTTTAAATTAATTCTTTTTTCAATAAAGGAACATTTATAAGTATTATTTACTTTTTTTTTTTTATTTATTTAACCCCTTTTAACGGATTAATAGCTTTTATACATATGCACTTAAGTCTGTACATACATATTTCTATGCACATATGTATGTGTACACCAATCGTTATATACAAAAATTAAATAAATTTAAATATTTTTTCTAATTAATTAGTAAACTCTATTGTTTAGTGTTTTAAATAAAAATAATTTGTTTGTATATTTAAATTTCATTTATAACAAAATCACAAAATTTTTATAAAGGGTCTTGTTGTTTGTTTATTGTGTATTCGTATGTTTTTTATACATATGTATGTATATATGAACATACATATGCACGTATGCACAGATGTGTATATTTCTTAATTTTCATAAGATGTATTAAAGATTGACTACAAATTTTTTTTAGTTGTAAGGTTTCACAAGATGAGGGGGTATTATTTTTTACCTCCTACGATTTTCGTGACGGCTTCGATGACATCTTTAGGTTGGGGCAGTGCGTTTGCTTCTAAAGATTTTGCATATGGCATGGGCACATCAACACCGCAGACGCGCCACACAGGCGCATCCAAATGGAAGAAAGTCTCGTCCTCCATTACCCGAGCACAAATTTCGGCGCCAACACCTAGAATGTAAAATATGTAATAAGTATGTATTTGGTTAACCATAAAAAATATACTTTAACGTCTAAAAAAATCATCAGTTGTAATTAAGGCCATAAAACAAAGCAAATGCGATAGTTATTTAAATCCTGATAACCTGAATAATAAAAAGAATCTTTTGAGATATTCAACTACTATCCTCCGTGTTCTGAAAAACGCAGCGTTTTCAGCAGTATGAAAAGCGCAAAGCATATTTCAGCATGTTCTGAAACTGCCACAACTTGCTTGCGTTTACTTGCTTTTCGAAGTAGTGTCTGAACAACAAAAACACATGTTTTGTCATAAAAAACAAACAAAATAAATTTTAAATTAAAATATAGAGTGGCTGATGAAAGCTGCAAAAAAAAAAAAAAATTAAATAAAAACGTAACGTAGTACCTGTTTCATTTTTGTTGTATTTTACAGATTGATCTTTAAATTTAACTAAAATGGAGATTTTTTTTTTATTTAGATATTAACAGCTGTATGCAAATAAACTTAAAAATTTTGGTAAGCAATTGTTAAGAAAAATTTCCTAACGTTAAAGTTGAGATGGGTACACTTTAACTGTACGTTAAAATCACATTTGACTTCTTGATTTTTATGTTTCTTAAAAAGCACAACTTTGGGAAAATTTTTAATAGAACCAATGTTTTATTAAATAGAGAAATTAACACATTGCATTTTATATGAACAGAAAATATTAATTTTGAAAGAATAATATAAATAACATTTATGCTAGTGACGCACTTTCAATCAAACGAATACAACGAAAACCGTTATCCGAATAATAAAAAATTTTCTAGTATAAGTAATCCTATTAATTTTTCTCAATCTCATTAATATACTACATATTTTATATTCATTATTCATTTATACACGTCTCTAACATTTCTTTACACCTTTCAACCAAATAAACGACCGTTGGTTGCTACGATTTGTTTTTGGAAAGTATCGAAAAGCAGAGAACAAAAATTCAAACAATTGAGTTCTTATTCGCTATATTAGCTTCTAACATTGATACTATAAAAATTGGAAAAATTTGTTTTTTGTGTTTTGACAGATATTATTAGAGCATTTTTCTTTTTAAATTCTCAATAATGTATTTAGATTGTTGGGATATAAAGTTGAATGTTTGAGAATATCTTTCAAAAATTTCCAAAGTCTACTGGTGATTAGGGTAGCTCCTATGAAATGTCGACAAGTAGATAGCTGGGAAACATAGAAAACAAGCTATTTATAAATTTTTATTGGTATTATGTGTTCTGAACTAAATTATTTTTAATAAAATTAACAAGTTTCATTCTGAATAATTTTACATTTTGTTCATTTTTAAGTTCATTTGACATAGTGTTATATAGTTTCAATCCTTTGTAAAACAATGTCCTCTGCATCGCATTAGTGTGAGCTTGTTGAAGCCTAAAATCACTAGCATTTCTAAGATTATATGACTGAACCTCTCCAACATATCTCGTCTGCTCTATTAAGTAGTCCGGAGCGTTTCCCGTTTTTAATTTTTGAATAAAATTTATTGTGTTTAATTGAAGTCTCTGTTTAATATTAAATCATTTTAACGTATTTAGCATATGATTTATTGATGTAAAACGGCTACATTTTTTCACGCATAGCTTTATTTTGTAGTTTGTTTAGTCTTGCAAGTTGTTGGTCAGTTCAGCTTGAGTATATGATTGTTGAACCGTATTCAAAGTGTGGTTTAATGGTCACGTTATATATATATATATATATATATATATATATATATATATATATATATATATATATATATATATATATATATATATATATATATATATATATATATATATATATATATATATATATATATATATATATATATATATATATATATATATATATATATATATATATATATATATATATATTATTATATATAGGGTGTTTTTTTAAGCTAGATAGAACTTTAAATTGTAAAAAGTAACACAAAAAATTAAATTTTGATGAAACATTTTTTTTATTTGTTTCAGTATACTCTGACAAATCATCATGAATAGACTCACGCTTGAACAACGCTACGAAATTATCCAAATTTACTTTGAAAATCAGTCGTGAGGCGCATTTTTGGCTTAACGGGTTTGTTAATAAGCAAAATTGCCGCATATGGAGTGAGACCAATCCACAAGAGACCCTACAGACTCCATTACATCCAGAAAAATGCACTGTTTGGTGCGGTTTTCATGCTGGTGGCATCATCGGACCTTATTTCTTCAAAAATGAGGCCGGAGCTCGCGTTACGGTCAATGGAGATCGTTACCGCACCATGATCAATGATTTTTTGTTTGAAAATATGGATGACATTGATCCGGAGGAGATGTGGTTTCAACAGGATGGCGCTACGTGCCATACGGCGAACGCAACCATCGACTTACTGAAATCAAAATTTGGCGATAAGTTGATTTCGAGAAATGGACCTGTCAATTGGCCTCCAAGGTCGTGCGATTTGACACCTCTCGATTATTTCCTGTGGGGCTACGTGAAGTCACTGGTTTATGCTGATAAACCAGCAACAATTGACGCCTTGGAGGCCAGCATTGTTCGTGTTGTTCGTGACATACGGCCAGCAGTGCTCGAAAAAGTGGCCCAAAATTGGACGTCCAGAATGCGCTTCGTCAAGAACAGCCGCGGTGCCCATATGCCCGAAATCATTTTCAAATGTTAATGTCACGTATTGATCTTTCGAATAAAAAAAAATTTTGATTACAATTTAATTTTTTGTGTTATTTTTTACAATTTCAAGTTCTATCGGGCTTAAAAAAACACCCTATATATTATTACTAAAAAATAAATTATATAAACTTTACAAAAAGTTATTTGAGTTTCTTAATGTAGCAAAATTGTTCATCTACCATGTAGTTGTGTTAATTTACAATTTTTTACAAATTTGTAACAATTGTTACTAGAAAGCGTTCATAAAAAAAAAAAAAAAAAAAAATAATAAATAAAAAATTGCAACGAGAGAGCGTAAAAACTTGAGACAGAAAAATTCCTGCAAGTTTTTACAAGTAAAATTTTGCAATAATTATTCAAACAGCTGTTTTGCGTTTGTGTTTACAACACAATATTTCTAAATTAAGTTAAAAATAATATTTTGGAAAATTTAAGAAATTGTTAGTGTATGTAAACTTTTAAAACGATAAAAAGTATTAAAAAGATAAATTTATTTTTGTGTAGGAATAACAGAAGCAAAATAAAATGTCTAATAGAAATTACCTAAAGGGCACTTCAGACTATCACACTTTGTAAAAATGCAAATAATAGGTGTGTTCCACGAGATCTCGGACTAGTGAGAGTAAAAAGCGAATTACTCTCTAAATTTGCAAACTTTACCCAAAACTACTGGAACGCAAAAAACCACAATTGTACATCTCGCAATACAAGTGCTGTTTACTGCTTAGATTAAAGTATATTTTAGCGATTTTAGACGCTTAAAACGCGTATCATCATATAAACGAAAGATTTGCATTATTGGCAACAGCTGTAAAATTAAAAGCAATGTAAAAATTTCAACAGGTTTTTATTTTTACATATTTATAAAATCAAAAGCCAAATAACAATTACATTTTCTGTTTGGGCAAACTTCCATTTTGCGTTTAACTAATTTTTAAGCAAAAACTTTTTTCCAATTCGCAAACTTTCTGATTACATTTTCAGTTTCATATGTATGTAAACATAAAACAGCTGATTATTCAATTCTAGCCCGAACTTACCCAAAGAAAAAGTTCGGGCTAATTTGTACAAGAAATGAAAAAATTTGCGTTCTCATTTCCTCTCAAAATTGCACAAAAATTGTTACGTGGAACGCTTTTGGAGTAGTTCGGACTATTTCGTTATTCACGTGGAACACACCTAATACGCGCAAGTGTGATGGTGTGAATGTAAAGCGTTATGAAAATGAGGAATAATACGCTAACAGGTATGACATTCCATAACACTTTACCATTTTTAGAAAGGCAAATAATAAAAGTATTAAAGCCAGACGTTAAGCAAATTGGCTGTTTATTTTCAAATCATATTACTTTAGGTGTGATGGTGTGAAAACAAAATGTGATGGTACGCTAGATTTTTTGACAGTCGCAACAAATATCATTCGATTTTTGTCTCACAAAATCCAATCAAATTCTTAAGACTTGTAATCTAAAACCTAAAAAGGTTATAAAATATTTTTTGAAAAGAAATGGCATAACTGAATTTGAAAATATTTTAAAGATGTTATGATAATATATACAGAAGATGAGTTTAGGCGTCATTAATGTGTTAAATTTGCAGAAAGCGAAATATATAACAGCCAACGGACATACAAACGTCTTTCGGAAAAGCTATATTAAGCCTTATTTTTATGGTTTGTAGGTCACGAAGTCTGCAGTTATAGACACATAGCGGACTGCTTCGATCTCGCTTTAGGAACAGTGTGGAATATAATTCATAGAGTTAATTTTTATATAAACTCTGAGCTCTTCTACTATTAAATGGCCGGACGATTAACAAATTAAGTTAAATAACATTAACAATGAATATAACAAAAATAAAAAAACAACACAAATATCGAAAAGTTACCTAAAACACCATGTATTTATTTATTTTTTACTTATTATAGATGCAAGCGTTTGAACCTATAAAATAATTAAAAAGAAATTTTATTCATTTATTTTATTTAAAACTAGCTAGTCACCCTTTTAGTGTTTAGCGTACTAAATTATATAGTTTAAAAAATTTTAATTATTCTATTACAAGCTGTACTCCAAAAACATCACTCACGACTGCTGAATATATTTAAATGAATAAAAGAATTAAAATAAACAAATAAATAATTTGTCCAAAAAATATAGGGGTAGTTTTTAAGTACTCATATATATCTAAAAATTACAACACTACTTTAACTTACAAATTTTAGCTAGTAAAATGTTCATTTACTTTTTCACATTTTTGATAGAATTTTGGTAATTTCTTGTTACTCTCTCGTTGCTAATTTTTACTATCAGAGCAAATGAAAGCGCCTAATGCCTACAGCGGCCTTGCTTTCTATTTTGGTTTAAAAAAAGATTAGTTTTTGCACATTCCACCAGTTCAAAAGTAAAAAATTGGGATAGACAATTGAAAAACTCGAGATTTTTAAATTTCTATTTTTTTATTTTTTTTATTTTTATTAAAACCGTAAATTTTTTTCCAGTTTTTATTTAAATAAAAAGAAAACCTTTAATGCAGTTTGTCCGCCGGAAGGTATACTACTCGCAGTAATTCTATTGTAATCCAGGCTGTATCCGATGTGGCATCGTATTGCAGATACCACATGTTAATCAAGCCCAAAGCATACAGTTGTGACGTTAAAAAGTTTTCAATCATATCATGATATCGCCCCCCATTCACAGTTACCATTGCGCAGTTTTCATTTTTAAAGAAGTAAAGCTGGTTTCACCCATTGTTTCCGAACAAAATTTTTGTCCGGATAAAATTTTTTTATATGTAGTTTGACGTCTATCTTCTTGAGAGAGAGAGAGAGAGAAAATATTTTTTACGAACAACTCCCAACTTGAATTGGTTTAATTTTATATTTTGTCCGGACAAAATTGAACTAAGATGCCAATAGGATACATTTTTTCATACAAAATTGTGTTGAGTTGCCCCATCGAATAAAAAAATTTACATAGTAATTTTATTCTGATGAAATTTCAATTGTGACTGCCATTTGATATATGTACATAGTTTTAATAGTTATTAAAAAATAAGTAATATGGAAATAAATGATGGAAATAAATGAGGTGATTGCCCAAAACCTTAATGAAGAAATGAAAATCCCTGGAAGAGAGTGTATGTACGATATAATGTGTAAAAATAACCCATTGCTCTTCTTTGCTTTAAAAGTCTTATCACTGCAACTCTTTTTATTTTTTTTTACATACACATATGTACTTGGCTAATAATAATGCTTTATGTATTTCAATGGCAATAAGCAAAATCAGTTTCCTTTTTTCCATTATTATCACACAATATTTACTAATAATTGAGAATATGTAAAATACGCCAGGAAAATAAACCAATATTTTGTAATTAGTGAATCGTGCTGCAGAAAACCCTCAGTAAAAAAATTTTTGTCCGGACAAAAATTTTGTTCGGAAACAATGGGTGAATCCAGCTTAAGGTAATGATTCCTCCTGAGGAAAGTGCACACCAGAATGCCACTATTAATAGATACGAAGGTGACTAATAAATAATTTGAGCGTTTTCCATTGCTCAGAACCTACTATTCTTAGTTTATTCACATATAAATTCATATAAAACGCAATCATCATTATAATAAAATTTTCAACGATTAAAACACGTTGGGTTATCGGATAATTTTTCCATACTGACGTGACTATTTCCCGACTGCTAAGTTTAAGGACTAAAGGCCATGTTACACTATCATACACGATAAATGAAAAAGCTTGTTTTTTGTGTTTTGACAGATATTATTAGAGCATTTTTCATTTTAAATTCTCAACAACTTATTTAGATTGTTGGGATATAAAGTTCAATGTTTGAGAATATCTTTCAAAAATTTCCAAAGTTTACTGATGATTAGGGTAGCTCCTATGAAATGTCGACATATAGATAGCTGGGAAACATACAAAACAAGCTATTTGTAAAATTATTATGTTAAAAAAAAAAGATTTTAATTATTTTATTGTGTATATAAATTATTGCAATTACACTTGTATAATAGTGTGGCCTACAACACCATTTTGAAGCGATTTTTTCATGTCGGCCAGACTTTCTAAACAGTTTCCTGCGAATGATGAATGAAATGTAGGATAGTACGATAGTAGGATCAGAGCCTTAATGTTTACCAAAATGGCGGCAAAACAAAGTAGTGTACCTTCCCGGCGGACAACCAGTATAAACATTTAATTTTCTCTTCAAAGTGCAGTTCATCAATAGGCAAACACGTTTCTTAAAATCCCTTTTGTAGCCGTACTACAGCACTGATTTAGAAAAATTATACATCGTTTTAAAGTTTTTTCTCCACAGAAGTGAACAAGCTCAATTCATTTTGATCGCTTCAATATTTTAGGAGTAATACGGCTAAATAACACTCACAAACAGAACATGTGTATGTGTTTGACTTAAATGCAAGTAAACCAAAAACAGTGTGGCCAAATGTGAGTAAATAACATATTTGTAAGTATTCACAGTTTTATTGGTTTCAACATTGGGTTTTATATGAGAGTGCAGATTAGAGGGGATTTTATATTTAAGAGCGGTAAAAAAAAAGAATGCGGTCGATTGTGTCGACCGGTATAAATTATTACAAATTGTCAAAACGCAAAATTTTTAGCGTTTTCGCTTATCGGGTAAACTTAAACATATATGTATTCAATGGTAGATTCTAATTTCAGCAATATCTAGTTAAAATGGTGCAAAAAAATTTAATGGTATTTTTTAATTAATTCAGTATTAATTAGCAATAGGAAAAAAACTCGATGTCTCAGGAGTATACCAGGAACATACTGGAAATAAAATGACATTTAGGCATAAGGGACAGCATTTGATATTAGAGAAAATCGTAACATTTAGTGTTTTTTGCCTACATTTATTTTTCTTATTGCCGGACAAATCAACACGATTTCATATGAGGTGTTGTTTCAAGATTATTTGAAAACGTCGTTGTATGAAACTTACCACTTTGTGGCCAGCCTTGTTCGACTGTTACCAAATGATGAGTTTTTCTAACGGAATTGAAAACGGTTTCCATATCCAATGGACGAATTGAACGTAGGTTAATAACCTCAGCATCAATACCTATATAAATTTAGAACATAATAGATTAATTTATTTCAATCAAGAGACTATACCTACCTTTCTTTGCTAGTTCCGCAGCCGCTTGAAGGCTGATTTCAACAGCTCTAGAGTGCGCAACAATGGTGACTTGCTTTCCTGGTTTCATAATTTTTGCTTTGCCAATAGGCACCAAAAAATCTTTATCCAAAACTTTTGGATCAATAGCATAAGATGAACCATAAAGGACTTCGTTTTCTAAAAATACTACAGGATCGGGATCGCGTATGGCAGCTTTAAGAAGACCTCTAGCATCTTCGGAATCATAAGGTGAAATTACTTTTAAGCCTGGACAATGAGCATACCAAGCTGCAAAGCATTGTGAATGTTGGGCAGCAACACCCATAGCTGCTCCATTGGGACCGCGGAATACTATGGGCACATTTACTTTACCGGCAGACATGTAAAAGGTTTTGGCAGCAGAGTTGATGACCTTAAATAGGTGCAAATTTTTGAAAATTACGAAGAGAGCTTAACAATTATAACTGACCCCAGGAAATTCCAACAATCGTTCTTATTAAAAATTAATTAAATTTGATTTATACTTATTTTATTATCTCGAAAGGTGAAAAGTTTGTGACAATAACAAATTAAATCAATATTTTACATTTTTCATTTTATTCCCAATTTTTCTTTAATGATAAAAGCAGGCAGTCGTCGTCCCTTCCAGTATCTTGGCAATGGTGTTTCCTTAGCCTTATGAATTTTGTCTGCCACAAAGTTTATAGCATTAAATGTTTCTGCTTCTTTGATTTGTGATATTAATTTAGCTTGGAATGCTTTTTCTTTGCGCATCTCTCGGCGTTGACGTACTTTAGCCCATTCGAATTTCATTTTACGACGCAATTTCTTCAATTTGTGTTTCTTCATTTTGCGTCGTCTCACGACAATCATACGAACCGCTTCCTTCTTTTCAATTTTACTAGCAGTTGGTGCTTTTATTTCTTTCATTTCATTAAGAATATCGCCAATTTCGTCAAGCCAATTATTTTTAACTGGATCGCCTATTGGTTTTTTATTTACCAAGTCTCCTATAGGAAGAGTTGTTATTTGCGGTCGCACTACTGCGTAAATGGGCGTAGTATTATCAAGACGATTTAGGCCATTGTAAGAATGCAAGTGGCGTGTTAAATTTGGACCATTTGTTGAACATTTCAAAAGAGATGCCTGTTGTATATAATAGGATAATATGGGTCAATTAAAAATTATAAAATAATTTTTGTTTTAAGTTTTTAAAATAGGACTAATTTTGTTTGTATAGGAGTTGCTTGATGATTTAAAATAAAATACGAAACAACTTTAAATCGGTGTTGGCAATATCCATTAAATATTATTTAACCCATATTATCCCATTATGGTTTTGCGAATCCCTAAAGAAAGGGATGTTTTTCACGGATTTTAACTTTTTTTTTTTTATTACAATTGTTGGTATTTCCGGTTCGGTTAAAGCTTTTAACAATGATTTTTTTAAATTAAAAATTTATTGGCTTTATGTTTGATTGTGAGATAATATGAGTTTAAGATCTACTTAAATATGTATGTAACAATGTTTTAAATTTGATTAACATTTGTTAGTAAGTTTAGAAGAGTATTAACACCTTAACTTGCTCTCTTGCAAAAATATATCTATACTATATTGCAAACAGCATAAAATGTCCTTCTTGTTCTTCCTGATAACAAATTCACTACTACCGACTGTCAGTTTAAGAATGTCGCTAATTGCACAAAGTACACTTTCTCTTTCTGCTAGAAGGCTATATTAATGGTTTAAATTAAATTCAGTTCCGCTGGTCAAGGCCTCTTTTTGCTATCTCTGCATTAATTACAGCTTATTACAGCCATACTTAAATTCGCTATTATTAATTATTGTAACATAGTTACAAAATAGTTGTTTATATACAACAAGCCTATTATATTGGCTATGAGTCGTTTTATTGCACCACAGATCCTGCACATCATGGTTGATCAATAGTTGAACGAAAAAGGCAGTAATCTTGGCTCTATAGCGGTCACTATTGACGGTTAACGTTCTGATCAACTTCGTTTTTTCAAAAGTACGCGCCAATGATTCGACCAGCCTATACAGCACACCAAACAGTCAGACTTTCTTGATGTCATCGCTCTAAATACGGCAGTTTTGTTTATTAACGTATCCATTCAAACAAAAGTTTGCCGTATGTTCACTGTATAATGGATGTAGTGCGCGATACGTATTTTGAACAAAGCCATGATTTCAAAACTAGCAAAATAGGTTATGAGGAGGGGGAAAGAGGGAGTAGTATTTATGAACATTTCACTTGAACTTTCTAACGTTATAACAGGCAGGAAACACGTCTTTAGGTAAATTATTCCATAGGCGAAGTGTGCGGCCGAAAAACGAGTTCTCTCTGTGATGCGTTTTAAGATTCCCCGGGCAATCGACCACAAATAGATGGGCCCTGGACGGTAACCGTATGTTACGTAAAAATGTGTGGGTTTCGGGAACAAGATCGGTAAGCTCGTAAGAGTAAAATCCATTGTAGTAACGATAGAACAGAGTAACGCATCCTACACTGCGTCGATGCTCCAGTGAGTCAATAGAGTTGGATACCCTACTGTGACCGATACGAAATGTGTTCATTCCAGCGAACATCACATTGTATTTTCATTCCAAGAACTTCAAGAGCATCCTATTTCTCAATACTAATACTATCCGTCAGTAGAGATGAAGCAGCACTTGCGGTCGTTTGTCTGTGTGTTAATAAACAGTATTGGGTCTTACGAACATTAAAAGCGACCCTGTTTCTGCGAACCCATTCGGAGATTAATAGAAGATCGCTGCTCAGTGAATCATTCTTATTTAGCCTCTTGGCAGCGATTCTTTAAACGTCAATCTATACATGTTGAAATGATAAACCAAACTTACACGGCTTTCGTACACGAAAAGTTTACTTTGCAAAGTCTTGAGTTAGGTGGAGGCAAGGGAAAATAGTCTTTTCCCTTGCCACCTCCAAAACTCAAAACTGCAAACTACACTTTTCGCGTGTGAAAGACGTGTTATGTAAATAACAGTTGAAAATAATATAGTTTAAAAGTGTTGCCAACTTGAAGTTTTATATCTCTATAAAATCACCGTTTTTATTCAAATTTTATCGTAGTTTCAATGATTAATGATATTATTAAGAAGCTGTCTATCTGGTCGATATTTTCTTCTTCAAACCTTCTTAGTTGTATTTTTTTATATATAATACTGCGTACGATTGGATTGCTAATTTTGAAATATAAAAAATTTTACTATAGCATTTTTATATACATAGGTACATTCTTTATATCCCTTCTGTTTGTTGTTAGGTTTTTTTTTTTGTCGATCATTCATCATAGTTTAAAAAAAAGGTCTTGTCGTATGGGTTGACATAATTTAAAGGTTTAGAATTTTCTTTTATTAGTTTATTATAAGCAAGCAAGATAATTTGCAATAAAACACAGGTTTTTTCTTTCTGATTGCTGACATTAGGTTTATTCGTTTACTTTACAATAAATGAGTAATTTTTCAGAAAATTGTAAAAATTGCTCTCTGAAAGCTGTCTTGTCATGTTTATTAAGCTGCTATTATACTAATTTCTATAGAAATTTGTGTAATAAAAAGAGCGTAATAAACATGAAAAGAATTTTATAACAAGGCCGTAAAAATTCGTATCGTTTAGTTTGCGATCAGATAAGTTTTCAAAAAATTCTATTGTTTAAAAGTACGGAAAAGTAATACAAATTCGTAAACACAAATTAATTTTTTGAATAGGTGCATTTATGTGATATTTCCACAACACAAACAAGCGACTTACTTCTCTTTAATATTTCTAAAGAACTCACACGAAAATTTGAATGCTTTTCATATAAAATTTCTTGACAAGTAGGTTGCTTGTGATATAAAAACATCATATTAAACCAAGGCAGCTTTAAACAGGTAGTGGCAGAATTACAATAAATACAACACCAAAAAACATCAACATGTATTTTGTTGGTAGAATTTACGAACAATTGTCAAAATTTTGTTTGAAAAAAGCGTTCTTGACAAATTTACGCAAAGGAAACGAAAGACAGCTGTGCTTATACCATTACCGTATTGAAGCTTTACTTATAAGAGCAAATTTTGACGATGAGTTTTTTTCTCTAATTTCTTTTTGACTCGTTTGTTATTTTTTAAATTGTTTTACAAGGCGAATTCATAACAGGTGAAATTGACAGCGCAGCTGATAATTTTTTTTTTTTAATTTTAATCTGTTTCAGATGACAAAACTGGGAAAAAATTAAACCAATTTTTTAAATTATGTATTCTATCTTGAGCGTCCGATATCACCCAGAATCCTCCCCAATCTTGCTGGCCATTTTCCCCTTTCCAAGCTCTATGATCTGAGACTTTAATTTTCACGAAATAATTAAATGTTTGTCTTTTATTGTAAATTTTTTTCTTTGACATTTGAAAAAGATTTATTTTATGTAGAGTTGTATTATTGCTCTTGCTTTTACCCATGGTACAATAATATATAGTGTCGAAACGGTGGCCGACATTTTTTTTCTGTGATGATAACTATCAAAAGTGCACACATACACACATTTTTTATTATTGTCTACAAATTAAAAAAGTTAAAAAAAAAAAAAAAAGAATATTCCAATAAAAATTATAAATAGCTTGTTTTCTATGTTTCCCAGCTATCTATATGTCGACATTTCATAGGAACTACCCTAATCATCAGTAGACTTTGGAAATTTTTGAAAGATATTCTCAAACATTCAACTTTATATCCCAGCAATATAAATAAATTTCCAAAGTCTACTGATGATTAGGGTAGTTCCTATGAAATGTCGACATATAGATAGCTGGGAAACATAGAAAACAAGCAATTTATAATTTTTATTGGTATAAATGGTAGAAGCTAAAAATAGCGAATAGAAAACTTAATTGTTTGAATTTTTGTTCTCTGCTTTTCGATACTTTCAAATAGCAAATCGTAGCAACCAACGGTTGTTCATTTGTTTGAAAGGGGTAAAGAAATGTTAGAGAGGTGAATAAATGAAAAGGCTTGTTTTTTGTGTTTTGACAGATATTATTAGAGCATTTTTCTTTTAAATTCTCAGCAATTTATTTATATTGCTGGGATATAAAGTTGAATGTTTGAGAATATCTTTCAAAAATTTCCAAAGTCTACTGATGATTAGGGTAGTTCCTATGAAATGTCGACATATAGATAGAAAACAAGCTATTTATAATTTTTATTGGTATAAATGGTAGAAGCTAAAAATAGCGAATAGAAAACTTAATTGTTTAAAAAAATGTTCCAATAATATTTTTCAAACGCAAAAACAGCTTCAAACACAACAGACAACTTTTTCTTGATATTTACTTATATATTTAATTTATTGCACGAGTTTTAAATGCAAAAACTTATTGAAAAATTATTTGTAAAATAAAAACACGAAGTATACGTTTGTTTTTTTATTTTCTTTGACAGTTATCAACACGAAGCAACAATAAAAAGCCATGTTGTTTTTTTACTGGGGGTCTCCATTAGCCATGAACCTGGTATGAGCATCATGGCGAATATCGCAAATGGCTAATGTGGACCGCTCATGTTCATGTTTCGTTCATGATCTGATATCGATGCTCGAGCAAATGGCTGAGCATCGATGTTCGCCATGAAGTTGGCCATCACAAACAAAAATACAAAAAATGGCGCCGAACTGAACACTTTGATAAACCCAAACATACGCATACGCCACATCAAGAACATTAACATTCGCTCTGCCGACGTTATGTTCGTCATGTTCAAGTCGATGGCACGTGAAGACACTGCGTTATTGTTGGCTTGTTGTAGTTCTGCTTTTACCTGTTATATTATTGTACCATGACGACAACAATTAGAAAACGACATGACTTAAAGATATAACATGATTTTGGTAGAAGGTCTAAAAGAATATTATAAATAATAAAATAGGTATGGCTTTAAATCACCGTATAAATCAGCCTTAGGTAAACAAAATATTTGATAGTTTTGTTTTTAATTATTACGACCAAGGCCGAATCTAAAATACCCTTCACGATAGTCACGTATATGTATAGTATATTTAAAAATGTGACCTAAATATGCTCGGTTATATATGAACCGATATTGGAATTTTCTATTTTCTGTATTTTAGTAACCTTCTTTTATAACGAGAATTGCTTTTCAGCAAAAACAAAAAAAAAAAAAAAAAAACTAAAAAAAAAAAAATGGTAATGGAAAAATCAGTTCAGGCTATATCTCGGGTATATATGGACCGATAATCGAAATTTTCATTTTGCATATTTATATAACCTTATTTCATTACCAGAACTGCTTTTGAGCACAAAAAAATTGTTTAAGTTTGTTTACGCGACATTTTCATGTAAAGCCTGGTTTAGGCTATATCTCGGGTATATATGGACCAATATCGGAAATTTTCATTTTCCATATTTATATAACCTTATTTCATTACCAAAACTGCTTTTGAGCATAAAAAGTTGTTTCAGTTCGCTTACGCGACATTTTTATGAAAACCCCGATTTGGGCTATATCTCAGGTATATATGGACCGATATCTGAAAAAAAATTGTTTTTGCCTTTAAGTCACCATGCTTAATAAGTGTGTGAAGTTTGAAGCAAAACAATTTTTTTTTTCAAAAATTTCCATAGAAAATTGCAAAAAAATTGGGTTTTTTTTCGGAATTTTGGATATATCTCAGCTATATGTGAAGCGATATTACTGAATTTCAATAGCAAACCCATGAATCGATGGGGTAAAAGAATGGTGAAAAAAAAAGGTTCTAAGTCTAATGGTTTTCTCAGAAACGGTATTTCAACGGCGGACAGACGGACATCGCTAATCGACTTTTCTATTAATTCTGATTCAGAATATATATACTTTATAGGGTCGCAAATTAAAATTGTAGAAATTACAAACGGAATCACAAACTCATATATACCCTTCACATTTTTGTGAAGGGTATAAAAAAATTTAAATAACATAAAACTTAAATAAATTTTTGGGAAGCGATATACCCACCCCTATATGCTGCTACATAATCTTTAACCACATTTTGTTTACTGGTTACTGGGTTCTGACTGATTACTCTAAGCGCACTATTCTTTTACTACCTTTTAAATAGTCTCAAAATTAATTTTTAAGAGCAATAATATTTTAATTTTATATTACTTTTAACTTTTCTAAAAATTGTTCTGTTTTTGGTTACTTTCGGTTGTTTAACATGTTTTTAATCTAACTAAACTTTACTACAAGAAATTTTAGTAGTAAAACTTTGTAAGTTTTACTCTCTTTTTTGTGTTCTTATTTACTGCAATTCGGGTAGACGAACAGCATTCAGTAGAATACAGTAAAACATAGTAAAAATTTTTACAAATTTTTGGGTAAACGAACAGGCATATTAAGACAGAACTCGGTTAATGTAAATTGACTGCGGAGACATACTGATCAGAATGTATATAATGTACTAATGATCTAAATAAATCCTAATATTTCTCAAATTAAATTATTTTATGCTTCATAAAATGGATTACGTGTATCAAAAGACGTTGAAAAATAAGTTTTATTGATTTTGTATATATTAAACTTATTTGGTTTACTTACTTGATCAATAGCTTGCATAGAAAAATTGAAAGTCATGAATTCACAAACAGGACGTAAGCCAGCCATAGCCGCACCAACAGCAATACCTGCAAAACCCATTTCAGTAATAGGCGTATCAATAACACGCTTGTCACCATATTTCTTCCACAACCCACGAGATACCTTAATGGAATTAAATTGATAAAGGTAAAAGATATTGTTAAAAAAAGTATGTTGTTGGATTTATACTAAAGGACCCTAAATAATATGTTCTCTGAGTGGAGTTTTTTTAGTGTTTCTATTACATTTCTCACAAATACATTCCTCCACCAAGATTATCTTTAATTAAATAAAGGATTTACAAGCAATTGTACAAAAAAGCTTCAACTTGATAAATATAGTTTCTATTGTGCAGTTAAGGCTTTACTACATGAACTGCTTTTGTATTATTCAGCTCTCTATATGCCATCCTACACAAAATACACACTATATAATTTTTTAATTAACATTATATTTAGTTTTACCGTCTCTGGATCATACACTAAACAGTTTAATGGATTTTTATATTGCCTAAACCCGTCAGAAGGTTTTGCTCTACATTTTGTTGGAAAAATTTTCAAATCGGGCCAATGGTTCCTCCTACAAGCATAAAAACTTTTCGCAAATCAAAACTTCACAGGTCCTTAACTCGGAAACCATCACTTTATATTTTCTTCTTATTCTACCTCCCTATATAATTTTTTTCAATTCGGAGCTCTGTGTGTAAACTGGACTTATTTGCTTATTTATTTAGGCTTAAATCTAGTTTACCAACGCAGCTCTAAATAAAATAAAAAGTACATAGGATGATAGAAAATTGAAAAATGATAAGAAAATGTCAAATGACAATATTGGCGGAAACGCTTAGTTTCCGAGTTATGGATCGAAAAAGTTTTCATATATGCATTTGATTTTCTACCACATTTTTCAATTTATATGTTCAATATTGGTATCATTTGAAAGCTTGTTAATAGATCTCTTATACCACACAAGAGAGAATCCCTCCATGCAAAAAAACTTTTGTTAGCGAGATATATTCATAAACTTTCAAATGATGCCAATAAGGACGATATAGGAAAGTATCGAAAAGCAAATCGTAGCAACCAATCAATGGTTGTTCATTTGTTTGAAAGGTGTAAAGAAATGTTAGAGGCGTGTATAAATGAAAAAGCTTTTTTTTTGTGTTTTGACAGGTATTATTAGAGCATTTTTTTCTTTTTAAATTCTCTATAATTTATTTAGATTGTTGGGATATAAAGTTGAATGTTTGAGAATACCTTTCAAAAATTTCCAAAGTCTACTGATGATTAGGGCAGTTCCTATTAAATGTCGACATATAGATAGCTGGGAAACATAGAAAACAAGCTATTTATAATTTTTAATTGGTATAAATGTTAGAAGCTGGAATAGCGAATAAAAAACTCAATTATTGTAGTTTTTATAAAAATATTTATTTGCTGTCTACAGAGTGCAGGCCAGCGACTCGTCCAGAAAATTTGTACATAAACCATTGACATCTTTTTTTTACACTTTCCACAAAAATTTTCTAGATGTGTCTCTCGCCTGTGTTCTGTAAATGGCGTATTAAGTAAAAGGAGTCCTTAACGTTTACTCATTTCGAGTCCCTAACACAAATCTTTGGTGTTTTTTTTTAATTTTTGTGAAGCGCTTATAAAATTCATAGGTATAAAAAATTTTTGGAGGGGGATTTCTTTTAATAATACGTTTTTCTCCCTTTTTGGTGCCATTTGAAATTTGAAAGTTGACAACGCAAAGAGCGCAAAGTTTAAATGTGACTATTCCACAATACAATTTGTATAAAAATGACGTCTGTTTTCATATAAATAGCTTAAATCTAGTTTGAGCAAGGCCTTCCAATTTTAGTGTGAAATTTTCGATAAAATGGCAAAAATATTCCACATACATATGTATATTATTGTGTTTTACATACTTTTATATGCCTATCATTAGATAATTAACACTTTCTCGCTTTTGTTTTTAAAATTGGTTTGGCTCTTAATTATAGTTAAATTAATAAGTTTTAGTTCTAGTCTGTTCACGAAGAAAATGCATATTCTTTGACCATGACACTGACCACAGTGGTGTAGTACGAGATTTTTCAAGATACAACTTGTATTTTGTCTTTTTACAGTTTGTAATTCATTTTGCGATTAATTTAAAAGTGGTGTACCTATATCTTCATTCCTATACAGCTAATAGTAGTTTTACAAATGTGGCATACGAAAGCTTACAATCTGTTTCAATTACAATGACCTTGGAAATTTGCATTTGTTCGTATGCATGTATTTAACGGTAACAATTACAATTTTATTATCAGTGGAAGTTATGCACATATTTTCTCATAGCTCGTCCCTTCCGTTTGTGCACTATTAACTGTCTGCACCATCACCTATTCATTCACAAGTATAAAATGTAAAATATAAAGCGTATAGCCTAACAAACCTTATGAATGCAGTTTGTATACATATATTTTACACTACGTATGTATGTATATTCTAACCGTACGTTTACGTAATCAGTTAAATTTTACATTTTGATTTATATATCACCTTATAAGCGCCATCGTATTGAGCAACTTCCTCTCCTAATATAAAAACGCGTTCATCGCGTGCCATTTCTTCATCAAGAGCACTATTTAAGGCATCTCTAACAGTCATTTGTTGTGCAGCCAAAGACCTGGATGCGGTGGTCGATAAGCCACGACGAGCAACGCTCATAACCATTTTCATAGGCTTCATCATTTTGTTGAACAAAATGCTTCGTTCGTGTGTGGAAAGAATTACTGCAATAAAAAACACGCGTTTTATTACAAAGTAGTTAATGAAAATGCAATTGTGTAATTATTCCGATATTAAATTAAAAAAATTCCCAGTGCGTTTCACAATTTCCCACACCACCGTACCGTTGTTTTTCGCCTTAAGAAATGACAGCGAGAATCGGCATGACATTTACAAATTAGAGATGAGCATACCATAGGATTGCCAGAGTTTTGCACAAATATATCACAGCTCATGATACAGAAAACCAAGGCGAATTCATTACCAGGTGAACTTAACAGCACAGGTGATTATTTTTTGCTTCTCGCGTTTTTTCCAATGAGACTGTCAAATTTTGTTTCTTTTGTTTACAAACTTTTTCGCGCCATTTTAATCTGAAGGTTTTTTTGCATGATTTAGTGCAATTTCAAGAAATTAGTGTGAATTTAAAAGTGAAAAACTAATATAATATGTGATTTTAATTACAAACAATTATAAAAGCTTATATTTAACGTTTATATAAAATATTTTCTCTGCTGAGCAATCTTAGGCGAATTTAGATTATGACATTCACGATGTGTTTTACAATAACAAAATACATTGTACTGAATTCGCTTTTCCGCTTGCACTCACCTGTATAAAGTCGCCTTGCAGAAAACCATGATACAAAAAACAAGGTAGCCGCTTCGCTACAACAATACAACAATAATAAAAACAACAGGTATTTTGTTTGTGTAAAATGGCGAATTCACACTTAAGCTGTCAAAAGTAGTTGATAAAGAACATGTAAAAAATTTAAATGGCGCCGAAAAAGGTAAACAAAACTTGACAACGAAAGTGCCGCCATATTAACCGAATTCGCCGATGCATCCACCTAATAATTAATTCGCCTTGCAGAAAACAAGGTAGCCGCCAAGGCGAATTCATTATTAGGTGGATGCATCGGCGAATTCAGGCGAACTCGTTTAATATGGCGGCACTTTCTCTGTCAAGTTTTGTTTTACATTATTATCTTTTTGTTTTCTTTGTGTAGACTATTTTGCAGCTAGCTCAGACAAACTAGCGATAATTTATTATCAAATTTGGAGATGATAGTAGTTTTTGCTTGGTTCGCAACAAGATTCAATATGAACCAAGTAGGTTCGCTCTCAAAATTTTGTATGGCGAACCATGTTGGTTCAATCAAGATTGGTCCGCGGATCACAAATGAGAGAGCGAACCTCGAAAATAAGCCTTCGTGTGAACATGCTATAACACTTGGTTCGCTCCATGATACCAAGGCGAATTTCTACAGGTGAATGCAAGTGGAAAGGCGAATTCAGTACTATGTATTTTGTTATTGTCAAGGCGACTTTATACAGGTGAGTGCAAGCGGAAAGGCGAATTCAGTACAATGTATTTTGTTATTGTAAAACACATCGTGAATGTCATAATCTAAATTCGCCTAAGATTGCTCAGCAGAGAAAATATTTTATATAAACGTTAAATATAAGCTTTTATAATTGTTTGTAATTAAAATTACAGATTATATTAGTTTTTCACTTTTAAATTCACACAAATTTCTTGAAATTGCACTAAATCATGCAAAAAAACCTTCAGATTAAAATGGCGCGAAAAAGTTTGTAAACAAAAGAAACAAAATTTGACAGTCTCATTGGAATAAACGCGAGAAGCAAAAAATAATCACCTGTGCTGTTAAGTTCACCTGGTAATGAATTCGCCTTGGTTATTGTAAAACATCGTGAATGTCAAAATCTAAATTCGCCGACGATTGTTCAGCTGGGAAAAATTTTATATAATCGTTAAATATAATCTTTTATAATTGTTTGTAATTAAAATCACAGATTATATTATTTTTTCACTTTTCGCATTTCATATGCTGTTGCTTCATATCATTTTTCTCATATCAGCATCAACTTCATATAAGCACTCTAAGTCAGCTTTTACATTTGTACAGACGACGGGCAGACAGACGAAATTTGATGGTGCGGTAACGAAAATTTTCGGTGGGGGAGAGTGTGTAGTACACGACTCTCTGTACTAGACATTTGTGGACATTCTTTGTTTCTCTTTTTAACTTTTCGTATTTCTTATGTTGTTGCTTCATATCATTATTCTCATATCAACATCAACTTCATATAAACACACTAGCTGTGCTTAAAAAAACAACAACAACAAAAGAAAAACGAAAAGTTTCTGTCTGTCTATTAATTTCTTAAATGTAAAAGGTTTAGGCAAGACCAAAAGAGAATTGAAAAAATGTCTGCCCATCGTCTGTACAAATGTAAAAGCAGACTAAGCTTAAAAAAACAACAATAAAATTTTTGGGTGGTTGTAAAATTTAAGAGCATGTTGTACAACCGTATTTCGATTTGCTCTTATTTTTATATACAATTGTTGTATCTGCGGTGATCTTTATTGTGCGCAAAACACACAACTCGGCAAGCCAACGTGTTGTAGCAACGGTCGCATAGTCTATGGCAAAGTATATTTAATTAAGTGTATCCTGGTCTATGGCATGGGTAAAAGCGCACATACAAAAAAACGTATTAGTGATGCCATGTGAATTTCATGTACTGAAAACGCAAATATTTAAAAACCCATGTTTCTTATAACTATATGTGCAACATACCAATATGATTTCCACATATCTAAAAATCAATTAAGTTTTTTTATTCGCTATTTTTAGCTTCTACCATTTATACCAATAAAAATTATAAATAGCTTGTTTTCTATGTTTCCCAGCTATCTATATGTCGACATTTCATAGGAACTACCCTAATCATCAGTGGACTTTGGAAATTTTTGAAAGATATTCTCAAACATTCAACTTTATATCCCAGCAATATAAATAAATTGCCGAGAATTTAAAAGAAAAATGCTCTAATAATATCTGTCAAAACACAAAAAACAAGCCTTTTCATTTATTCACCTCTCTAACATTTCTTTACACCTTTCAAACAAATGAACAACCGTTGGTTGCTACGATTTGCTTTTTGAAAGTATCGAAAAGCAGAGAACAAAAATTCAAACAATTAAGTTTTTTTATTCGCTATTTTTAGCTTCTACCATTTATACCAATAAAAATTATAAATAGCTTGTTTTCTATGTTTCCCAGCTATCTATATGTCGACATTTCATAGGAACTACCCTAATCATCAGTAGACTTTGGAAATTTTTGAAAGATATTCTCAAACATTCAACTTTATATCCCAGCAATATAAACAAATTGCTGAGAATTTAAAAGAAAAATGCTCTAATAATATCTGTCAAAACACAAAAAACAAGCCTTTTCATTTATTCACCTCTCTAACATTTCTTTACACCTTTCAAACAAATGAACAACCATTGATTGGTTAATACTTTCAAAAAGCAAATCGTAGCAACCATTTCATTTGTTTGAAAGGTGTAAAGAAATGTTAGAGAGGTGAATAAATGAAAAGGCTTGTTTTTTGTGTTTTGACAGATATTATTAGAGCATTTTTCTTTTAAATTCTCAGCAATTTATTTATATTGCTGGGATATAAAGTTGAATGTTTGAGAATATCTTTCAAAAATTTCCAAAGTCTACTGATGATTAGGGTAGTTCCTATGAAATGTCGACATATAGATAGCTGGGAAACATAGAAAACAAGCTATTTATAATTTTTATCTAAAAATCAAATAAAATAATTAAAAACTATTTCAACTAAAAATATATTGGAAACAAAAGCAAAAAAAAAACTAAACATATGCAACATTTAAATTTTTTAAAAATTTGTTTCTCTAAAAAATCTTTCAAACTTCGTGTGTCACTAAGAGCCTTATGCAGTGCAATAATGGACTAATGGACAATACGGGCCCACCAGTTGTCACTTCTGGCTTTGCTCGATATTGGGAGATATTATCCTAAAAAACTTTTTTTCTAAATATATTATAATTTATACTAAGATTTTTTAAAAAGATTTTCCACAAAAATTTCTGGCACCACTGAGAACACAACGAAAATCCATATATTTTATTACAAAAACAACGCTTCATTAATTAGCTAAAAAATACGCTACATTTTTATTTGTTTATTTTTACACACACCTGTACGAAATATGCAACTCTGTAAAAAAAGTTTGCTAAGTGTCAGTTTAGACACAGCAACTTTAGTTGGGCAATTCTCCACTTTACATGCAGTCTACACCTAACTGGAAATGCAGTTAAAACATGAAGTTAAAACTTGCTGTTTAAATATTTATCTGTTAAAGTCGGCGTACACGTCGTGATGTTAAAGTTCTAACTTTTCATAGTAAAACAATAAAAATGGCGAAAAACAACTACAAATAGCAGGCTGTTGTCAATTTAAGTTATAACAGAGTTTCCAAACGAAATGTTTTAACAACCAAGTTATAACTTTAACCAAACTTCAACATGAGCGGTCCACATTTAACTTTAACTTGAAGTTAGCGTTAAAGTTAGTGTTTTCCAGTCAGGTGGAGACCGCACTTTATAGAAGATTTCGGTGAGGGAAATACTAAGAAAAAAAGAATTGCCGTTTTCCAGGAATTCTTTACTTTTCTACCATCTAAGTATGTGTATGCTCATATACAATACAAATTATAAGAAATGAATACTAAGTGCCAGGTCAGACACAGCAACTTTAGTTGGGCAATTCTTAACTTTATAGAAGCTTTCGGTAAGGGGAGTAAGAAGGCAAAAGGAATTGCCGAGTATCGCAATTCCTTACTTTTCCCTCATATGTGTATGTGCACATACAATGTAAATTGTATGAAATAATAGGTAGAGAAAGCTCAAGAATTGCAGAAAAAAGTTTTTGTGTGTGGACAAGAAAGCAATTCCAAAACAAAATTGCTAAAAAGTTCTGCAATTAAAATCACTCTGTCTGACCTTAGACTAAAGGAAGCTCAAGAATTGCTGAAAAAATTTTTGTGTATGGACATAGAAGCAAGTTCAATAGAATATTGTGAAGAAGTTGGACAATTAAAATCGCTTTGTCTGATCTTGCTCTAAATAGCAACGTCTGGCAACATAACTTTTGCCTAATTTTGTTTGTTTTGCTTTATCATTAGAAAAACTTGGTGACACGTTGTTAATGAGAAATTAATATATTTTTGGACTGTTAGACTAGCAGTGTTAGTTTAATAGTTATATTCGTGGTTTAATATATTATTTTTCAAATTGGTTGAAAATAAGTAGACATTTCACTTAAGCAATAGGTCGTATAATTTTTTTTTTGAAGAATTCAAGAAAATTCTTGAAAAGTATGGATAAAATTACCAAAATATGGATCGGACCTTTGCCAAAAGATTCTCCGTATGTAAAGCCATTCCGTTTTTACTATGTACAAAATGATCAGGAAAAAAATTGGGATCTGATGAAAGTACACGACAGTGTATCAATTGTTATCTTCAATAAAACAAAACAAACACTGGTATTTGTCAAACAATTTCGTCCAGCTGTATTTCATGCTATTGTGACTACCGATGGTGGTGATATCACTAATGTTGATTTAAAAAAGTATCCACCTTCATTGGGTGTTACTACAGAATTATGTGCTGGAATAGTAGATAAAGATAAAAGTTGGAAAGAAATTGCTAGAGAAGAAATTTTAGAAGAGTGTGGTTTTGATGTTCCTGTCGAACGTGTAGAGGAAGTCATGACATACAGGTAAAAAAAAAAAAAAATTTTTTATACCAGTAAAAAATTATAAATAGCTTGTTTGTTATGTTTCCCAGCTATCTATATGTCGACATTTCATAGGAACTGCACTAATCATCAGTTGACTTTGGAAATTTTTGAAAGATCTCAAACATTCAACTTTATATCCTAACAATCCAAATAAATTGCTGAGAATTTAAACAGAAAAATGCTCTAATAATATCCGTCAAAACACAAAAAACAAGCTTTTCTATTTATAAACGTCTCTAAATTCTCAGCAATTTATTTCGATTGTTGGGATATAAAATTGAATGTTTGAGAATATCTTCCAGAAATTTCCAAAGTCTACTGATGATTAGGGTAGTTCCTATGAAATGTCGACATATAGATAGCTGGGAAACATAAAAAAGCTATTTATAACTTTTTACAGGTATAAATGTTAGAAGCTTAAATAGCGAATAAAAAACTTAATTGTTTAAAAAAAGTTTTTAAATAAACATTTTTATTTAAGGTCTGGTGTTGGATCCCAAGGTTCCAAACAAAAAATGTATTATTGTGAAGTTACAGATGCTGATAAGTGTTCAAGTGGAGGTGGGGTCGATGACGAACTCATCGATGTTGTTGAGCTATCCATAGAAGAAGCGCGTAAAATGGTGCAGCAGGGCTCTGAAAATAATAGTCCACCTAGCTGTTTACTCGGTGTAATGTGGTTTTTAATGAATAAAGCTCCGAAGTAATCAGCTTAAAAAAGAACGAAAAAAAAGACACCAAATAGTCGATTTTCCAAATGAGGCAAGCTTTAATTTTTCCTTTTGTTTTTTTAGACTTATTAAAATTTACTTATGTATAAGACGGCTTAGTTTTGAAATTCTAAAAGCTTTAATTTTTTTGGCTATACACATACGTAAATAAAATGTTTAAAATTTATTTTTTATTTTTATTGCCAATGCATGATTATACATAGAAAAGCCACGTTACTACGATTTGTGCCATGTCATTCGTTTTCATATAACTAGCAAGGCAACGTTATGTGCGGTCTCCGCCTGACATGAAAACGCTAACATCAAGTTAAAGTCCACGTGCGGTCCACACATGTTGAAGTTTAGTTAAAGTTATAACTTGGTTGTTAAAACATTTCATCGAAACTCTGTTATACGGCCATGTCATAGAATTCACTTCCGTTCGGAAATGGAATTGAATCTGGTTTTTAATTCTTCAAAAAACGTAATTTTCAAACTTTTTCGCAATAAAATTAATTCTATAAGATAATACTAGTTTCATTCTTGCAATGAGAAATGATTTCATTCCGAAAATTTTTTTAGTTTTTTAGAGAAGTAAAAAAGAACTTAATTTCGTCAGTCAAAGTCAAAGTAGCAAAAGTCGTAAATTTGTGTTTTTTCTTCGACTTCTCAATTTTTTGCTATGCAAACATTGTATATATATATATATATATATATATATATATATATATATATATATATATATATATATATATATAATATATATATATATATATATATATATATATATATATATATATATATATATATATATATATATATATATATATATATATATATATATATATATATATATATATATATATATATATATATATATATATATATATATATATATAAAATTTCCGATGTCGGTTCATATATGCCCGAGATATAGCCTAGACCGGCGTTTTCATTAAAATGTCGCGCAAGCGAACTGAAACAACTTTTTTTTTTGCTCAAAATCAGTTCTGGTGATGAAGTAAGTTTATATACTTATGAAAAATAAAAGTTTCCGATGTCGGTCCATATACCCGGGATATAGCCTGAACCGATTTTTCCATTAACATTTTTTTTTGCTGAAAAGCAATTCGCGTTATAAAAGAAGGTTACTAAAATACAGAAAATAGAAAATTCCGATATCGGTTCATATATAACTGAGCATATTTCGTTCACATTTTTAAATATACTATACATATACGTAACTATCGTGAAGGGTATTTTAGATTCGGCCCAGCCGAATATACCACACTCTTACTTGTTTTCTTTTTCATTTTGCTCAGCATATTTGGTGCTTTGCGTTCCATTGTGGCTGCCTGGCTGTTTCGAAGTTTAAGTTCAGACATTTTTATTGGTCCTTCGAACAGGATTAAAATACACATTTGAAGAATTTTCTACACTACTGGCACGTATAGAGTCGTGCTTAAATTCAAGGCCTTTAAGCCCACTGGATGATAGTGTCGAGGATTTAGATTATTTAACTCCGGGCCATTTTCTTATTGGTGGACCGTTACTGGCTCTCCCTGAGCTTCCGATTGATGAAGTTCCGATATCTATCGTAAATCGTTGGCAGAAAGTTAAAGCCTTGAACCAACGCTTATGCTCTCGTTGGAAGGATGAGTATCTGAAAGAGCTACAAAAAAGGAATAAATGAAAGTGTGTACGCAAAGATTTGCAGGTTGGCGATATGGTTGTTATCAAGGAAGATAATTTGCCGACAAATGAGTGGCGTCTTCGCCGGGGAGAAAAACTGCACCGGAGAAAAGATAACCATGTAAGGGTTGTAGAGATCAGACCAGTTGTGAAGCTCGTCGTTCTTCCGACTGATTAGGTATTTATTTATACTATCATTTCAGGAACATGGTCCATCCCAGTAAATATGCCGATAGTCGCCGCAAAGACAATAAAATGGTTTGTCGTGTTTGCCTGAAAGATCATCTCATTCGGTTTTGTAAGAGATTTAGAAAAGCGGGCTACGAGGAAAGAATGCGCCTTGTCTCCATGTATAAATATTGTGCCGGCTGTTTAGGTCATGACCATACCTGGCATACCTGTAAGAGTACAGGTAGATGTAAGCGGTGCGGTGATATGCATCATACATTACTGTATAAAGGGGATAGAAGGCCTCGTTCGCCGACCCGTAAATCGCACAAACGCTTACGTAAAGGACCAAGTTCGTCCGAAAACTTAGAACGAAATGGGCCTGGTTCGTCTCACTGGTCTGCCAGGGGGCCTCGTTCGTCCAATGGTCATGAGGAGGGGAGGCGTGGTACGTCTTAGCACGTTCTTAGCACGTCTAAGTATCGTACTACCCATCGTGGGCAGAGAACCACGCAAAAGAAAGCGCCAAAACCAAGATCTGAGGGTACCGTGGCGCTCTCAACATATCATATAAAGGAGTCAATTTTGTTGAAGCCAACCGCAATTGTGAAACTGGAGTCAGGTGGACGATTTGTTACTGAGCGAGCGATTATCGATCCTAGCTCTGAGGTGTCGATTATTTCAGATGAGGTGGTACGGCGGATCTCAGCTAAGAGGTTGCGCATTGCGGAAAAAGAGAGATGCTATTTGAGGTTGACGGGGCATCATGACATAAGCACGGTTGTTGAGGCAGAGGTACGCCGGAAATATAAGGTTACGACTCCAGGACGATCCATAGATTCCAGGATTCTAGATGAGTTTCCAGGGTTGCAATTAGCTGATCCCCAATTTAACGTGGCCGCTCCCGTAAGTTTGTTGCTAGGAGGAGATGTTTATAACCGAATTATAAGGAACGGCATTTATGGCGGGTCTTTCGGCAAACCATTGGCGCAGTTTTCTATTTTTCGTTATTCGTTTTTTATCTCTACGTTTGTATAGATATATATTCTGTAATAAATTGTATAAGGAATGTGCGAATTGTACAATTTCTTGATATTTTTTTGAAACTTATTGTGTTCTATTTTCTTTTTGCTCAGCATATTTGGTGCTTTGCGTTCCATTGTGGCTGCCTGGCTGTTTCGAAGCTTAAGTGCAGACATTTTTAGAGTCTCTAATTTCTTTAGTGCTATCGATAAAGTAAGTATAGGGTGTTTTTTTAAGCCCGATAGAACTTGAAATTGTAAAAAATAACACAAAAAATTAAATTGTAATCAAAATTTTTTTTTATTCGAAAGATCAATACGTGACATTAACATTTGAAAATGATTTCGGGCATATGGGCACCGCGGCTGTTCTTGACGAAGCGCATTCTGGACGTCCAATTTTGGGCCACTTTTTCGAGCACTGCTGGCCGTATGTCACGAACAACACGAACAATGCTGGCCTCCAAGGCGTCAATTGTTGCTGGTTTATCAGCATAAACCAGTGACTTCACGTAGCCCCACAGGAAATAATCGAGAGGTGTCAAATCGCACGACCTTGGAGGCCAATTGACAGGTCCATTTCTCGAAATCAACTTATCGCCAAATTTTGATTTCAGTAAGTCGATGGTTGCGTTCGCCGTATGGCACGTAGCGCCATCCTGTTGAAACCACATCTCCTCCGGATCAATGTCATCCATATTTTCAAACAAAAAATCATTGATCATGGTGCGGTAACGATCTCCATTGACCGTAACGCGAGCTCCGGCCTCATTTTTGAAGAAATAAGGTCCGATGATGCCACCAGCATGAAAACCGCACCAAACAGTGCATTTTTCTGGATGTAATGGAGTCTGTAGGGTCTCTTGTGGATTGGTCTCACTCCATATGCGGCAATTTTGCTTATTAACAAACCCGTTAAGCCAAAAATGCGCCTCATCGCTGAACACAATTTTGCGATAAAACAACGTCGCGAATCGACGACTGATTTTCAAAGTAAATTTGGATAATTTCGTAGCGTTGTTCAAGCGTGAATCTATTCATGATGATTTGTCAGAGTATACTGAAACAAATAAAAAAAATGTTTCATCAAAATTTAATTTTTTGTGTTACTTTTTACAATTTAAAGTTCTATCTAGCTTAAAAAAACACCCTATATTAAAATTTTCAGCTATCTCTAGGTTTTCTGTGTATTCCATTTGGTTAAATATCACAGTTCTTATATTATTTCTCGGTTTCAGTATCACAAGTTCTTTTATCATAGCCCACATTTCTTTTTGATTATTGGAAAATGCAATTTTATTATTTATATATTTGTTATACCCTCCACAAAAATCTTAAGTATGTGAATGTTAATAAGTTTGTGATTCCGTTTGTAATTTCTACAGTTTTCATTTCCGACCATATAAAGTATATATATTCTGATTTAGAATTAATGGAAAAGTTGATTAAGCGATGTCCGTCTGTCGGTCGTTGAAATACCGTTTCTGAGAAAACCATTAGACTTAGAAACTTTTTTCTTTCACCATTCTTTTACCCCATCGATTGATGGGTTTGCTATTCAAATTCAGCAATATCGGTTTACGTATAGCTGAGATATATTCAAAATTCCGAAAACAATTGTTTGTTTTGCTTCAAACTTTATACACTTATTAAGCATGGTGACTAAAAGACGAAAAAAAATTTTTTCAGATATCTGTCCATATATACCCGAGATATAGCCCAAATCGGGGTTTTCATGAAAATGTCGTTTAGGCGAAGTTAAATAATAAGGTTATAAAAATATGGAAAATAAAAATTTCCGCTATCGGTCCACATGTACCCGAGATATAGCCTAAACCGTGTTTTTCATGAAAATGTCGCGTAACCGAACTTAAACAACTTTTTTTTGCTTAAAAGCAGTTGTGGTAATAAAATAAGGTTACATAAATATGGAAAATGAAAATTTAGATTTTAGATTCGGCCCAGCCGAATATACCACATTCTTACTTGTTTTTTCTCATTTTCATTCTCGTACTATCCAACAGTCTTTCCATTACTACATCAGTGATAAGAATAAAAACATATGTAAGTTTCGATGACAACTTTAGAATTAATTTAGTTGAAATTATTGAATATCAAAACAAGTTAATCCCTATTCAGGGAATTGGTTTAATTAAATCATTTTGTGTGTGCGAGTGTTTGTGTGTGCGAGTGTTTGTGTGTGTGTGTGTGTAAGTGTTAACAAGTTAGCTCGTCTATTGACACAGCTCGTTTCTTAAGTTTTTTGTTTTGCATGATAATTTGATTGCATTTTTTCTCCAAAATCGTAATAAATAACACATGATTGCACTAGGAAGACTTTTACAGACATGACAACAGCTACTGATTCCTTATGCAACAACCACTTTAAATGAATAATTTGTTTCTTTTTGCGCATGAAACTGTAAGAAAACCAAGCTGCAGTTTTCTAAGAACAACACAAATTGTAAATATTCATTTCAGAAGATAAATTAACAAATAAAACTTAAAAAACGCAATTAATGTTTTAAAAAATAATAAAGCGAGTGTAACCATTTTAAACAAATATCACCAAGTATCACTTCTATTCGAGATTTGAGAATAAAACATTATATTATAATCTTCACAGAATAGGCGAATGTGAATATAATGGGCGATGTGGGAAAGAAATTATTTAGGAATTTTTATTTCAAATGAAAATGTTTCACAAATGTGTGCTTTTTATTTACGTTTATCTGGGGAAACGAGCACAGATAAGTGTGAAAGTATTACATGTAGTTGATTGCACGGCTGGTTAACTGCTCAAAAAGTCCTTAATTGTTCTGGTTGGTTTGAAAGCAATAAAATTACATCTAAAATACAAAAGACTAGAAATTTTTAAAGTGAATAAACTCATTTTTGAGATAATCTGTAACGCCTTTGTAATTCCTGCTTGTTTTAGGTAAAAATGTAAAATGTTAGAGCAAAATTTGTATGATATAATTTTTAATAAGTATTTCATTTATTTACTTAATGAATCCAAGATTCTACGTTTTATGTATTTAAAATAAAGTAAAAATAAAGCACGGAAAAAACTCATTCTCTATTTTCTGCACCATATCAATATTAAAATTACAAAAGAAAATACACTTAAGCCATTTGTTTTATATGATAATTATTTTTCTGTACTATCGACTACTTTTTTTGAAATCAAATAAAAATGCAATAAATAACACATGACTGTACAAATAACGCTAAAACAGACTTGACAACTGCCCTTCTTGCAACAATAATTTGAAGTAGATAATATATTTTTTGGACGATTGGCAAAGAAGAAATGTGGTAAAACTAAAAAAAATAACAATTTTGTATTACAATCAACCACACACTTGGTTTGTAAGCTTATTGCTTACAAGCCACACAAAATAAATAAGTGAAACAAGCAAAAGATACGAAATATTTTCCTTTAAAATAGATCTTTAACAACTCTTGTAAATCTTCAGTGCTTCAGCTCAATTTCAAAGCCATAAAATTTACCACAGTATATTCGTACAGCGTTTAGCTTTGCCTGACAAAGCTCTTAGCGGATGTGAACATTTGAATAAACATTAGGTGAGTAACTAACTAGTAGTAATAAATATCGGCAGCTCAAAAGAAGAACTACGAGTATCAAAACCTAATTCAGTTAGAAACGCTAAAGTGACCATTGTGCGTATAGTTTCGTAGAAAGTTAAAAAATTGAACTTTCTGTTGTTTAAATAAAAGTTTTATTTTAAAAACTGCATTTTAAACATTATTTCTTGAGTTTTACTGTTCACTTAAAAAGGAAAAGTTATATTTATAGTTTAATTTATTCCAAAGAAAATAAAAGCTATTTCTTGAGTTTTATTTATTCCACAGAAAATAATAATTATTTTTCAAGTTATGTTTACTCAAAATAAAACTTATTTTGCGAATTTTATATATTCGCTTATAATAATTTTGTTTATTCCACAGAAAATAATTATTATTTTTCAAGTATGTTTACTCAAAATAAAACTTATTTTGCGAATTTTATATATTCGCTTATAATAATTTTGTTTATTCCACAGAAAATAATTATTATTTTTCAAGTATGTTTACTGAAAATAAAACTTATTTTGCGAATTTTATATATTCGCTTACAATAATTTTATAATAAAAATATTTAAATAGTTTAATTAACTGTCAATTACAGCCTTTAGGGACAAATTAGTTCGAAATTGAAAATTGTTATTACAATTTCAACTTAGAAGAGAATATTAAAAAAATTAAAATTAAAAAAATAAACTGCATCATTAATGAAGTATCTTAAAAACTAAATCACAAAATCATGAAAATATTTATTATTGACCTCATTATCCTCATAAATATGGGATCAGCAATCTTTTTAAACTGGAGCATAGAATTTTGAAAGTTCTAACCTATGCTACTGTCACTACAAAATATCAACTCATCACCAAAGTAGAGTGATCGGTCCCCTAGCTAAGTGTACCCAATTATTTTTAATTGTCTTTTTTAATCAAGAGTTATTGATCGCGGTAATTATGATCATAAATAAATAAAAAAAAATAATAATAATAATTGTTGCCGAAAGTCGGGTTCGAACTTTAACACGTATATCATTTATATTAGAAATATTCAGGCGTGTTCTTAAATTTAGCGTATTCGATTTGAAAACGCCAAATAAGTGTTCTGGCAAACGTATAACGCAAGAAGTATGGTTTTGCAATTTGAAATCGCCAAATAGGTATTCAGATCATGGCTGTAAAAAATTTTTCTATTTGTTGTTAAATTTGTTTTGGTTTTATATATCTCTCGTACATATATACGTGTATGTAAAACAAATGTTGTATTTTTTCGGAAAAAACTCCAAAACGCCAGTAAAATGCGCGTTCCTTAGAACACTTAAAAGTGAATTAAGCATGTTTTAGAACGCTTTGCGGTTTCAGATCGCGCGTTTCTCAGAACATGGCTGATTAAAATGTATAACTCTCTTAAAGCAAAGTTTGAGCTTAGAAATATTTTGCTGAGGTGTACCCAAAAACACTTCAACTTCGTACAAGAAAAACAGCAAACATAAAGACGCTTTCTTACATTTGCAGCCAAAACCCAGACTATACGAGATCGGTGCCAAAGGACAAAATATGAGTGGCACTCTGAATAATAATCTTCGTACAATCTCTGAATTGCGTTGTAAAACCCAGGTCCATTTCAACTCCCATAACCCTCCGTGTTGTTTACTAGCACACTTATATATGAAAGCTGCTTCATATATACTCATGGATAGTAGAAATATTGAACAATAGAAAGCTATTGATGTTCTTGGAATAAAAATTCAGTGTGACTGAACTAAACATATTTTTTATGTCTCAAAAAAACCATTGATGTGCTTCGGACATATTTAGCACATCCGTTTATCTTACTTTTTATACCATTTATACGAGTGACCGACCGAAAATAGAATACAACCGATCGGTGACTCAAAGTCTGTTTGGCGGCTACGCGACCGTGTGCAGGAAAAACCAAAGAAGCTTATCGGGTTTCTTTTGAATGTTCTTGCTATGTAATTCATTACCTTGCAGTTCATGAGGTCTTGGACTAATTCTTGTTAGTCTGAGTAGTGCCAAAGTTATATACACTGGGCCCTGATCGGTGTTAACCGAATTTATTCCTAAAATTATGAATTCTGAGACAAAATTTGTTTTGGTCTTTTAGTGGAGCGTGCGTTATTCTGTTTTTACGTTTCTATAATGGCTCTGACATATCCATATGTAATATTTACGTATACAAGTCCATCGTCCAGGGCTCATCCACATGTGATCGATTGATTGCCCAGTAAATCGCGCAATGCATTATAGAGAAAATTTGTTCTTCAACCGTATGTTTCGTCTGTAGGTTGCCTGCAGATTTTTTTCCTGTCAGACACAACATTGGAAAGTTCATGGCACAAAGTGTCCACAAACAAACTAAACAAAAAACATTTATTAGCTGTTAAACGGGCTACCATATAAAAAAGTGTTGGCAACTTAGAAAAAAATTCATCCGATATATTACTATATTATCATATAATATAAGGGTATTCAACAATTCACAGTATAATTGATCGGGGATCCCTCTATCCTGCTTCATATAACTCATTTTCTCAGCGGTGCAACGCACTACATATGTAGTTCTTTGAGTACAGGGAAAAGATAAAACAACTCAAAGATTGCTTCTTGAATTTATTCACTAATTTTGATTAACCAGATTCATAAATGTCACAAATTCCTTAGCAAAGCTATTGTCTTTTGAAAAATCGTACGAGAACCTACGTGTTTATTTGGTTACACCTCTAATCAGCGTGTAAAAGTGGACTTGTCTTCTTACGAGTATTTTAGTTGTTCCTGTTAAAGTTGATACAAGAAAAACTGTTTTCAATTCCACATGGCTAATTGGTTTCGAATTTATGGACCTGTGTTAAATATTTATGTATGTCGTCTTTCCACAACAGAAAATACCACAATTTTCAAAATTGTCTAAATGAAATTACTAATCTCACTTTTGTGGGGTGCAGTAAACGAAAAATAAACAATCAAACGTGATCACCATATGTCTACAATTTCTTTTTCACGATAAAATCGTAAAAAGATTATGAGTAAACAGCAGCAGCAATAATACGAGTAAAACAGTGTTGGACAGCAGCAGATAGTAGTCACGTGCAGAAACAAACAGCTACAAATTTGTGCTTAATATTTCGGTTAATTTAAAATTTTTGAAGAAAAATTATGTTAAATAATAGAGCAGATACATCTTACTGACATGTGATTTTACCAGGACGAAACTACATGCCACACAACGGGGGCCACCCCCGTTTCTACGTAAGTGTCCAATCAATTGGCCACCAACATCGTGTGATTCGATCCCAATGTATTATTAGGTGTACAACTTTGCCTCCGCCGTTTCGCAATAGATGGCTGTAATGGTAAATAGATTGTAGATGTTAATGTTATACAATAAACTTAAGTACTTGTAAACATAACGCCATTAAAATATTACTCGATTTGTGTTTGTGTTATAAAGTTATTCTCGATTAAAAATGTCAGCTTACGAGCCAAATTCTCAAAATTAATAGGAGGTTGTAATTTTATGCTTTAATATGAAGAAATCTACGGCTGAGGCTCATTGAATGCTCTCAAGTACCTATGGTCAGGCCACTATTAGTGAAAGAACAACACGAGAGTGGTTTCAGCGCTTCAAAAACGGTGATTCTGACGTCAAAGACCAACATGGCGGTGACAGAGAGACGGCGTTCGAAGATACAGAATTGGAGGCATTAATTGATCAAGACTCGTGTCAAATGCAACAAGAATTGGCAGAAGCACTGGGAGGGAGCATCAAAACGTCTGAAAGTCATGGGCATGATTCAGAAACAAGGCAATTGGGTGCTGTGCGAGTTGAAATGGAGAGATGTTGACCGGCGTTTGTTTAGTTGTGAGCAGCTGCTTGCAAGGTAAAGACGGAAGGGATTTCTGCATCGCATTGTGATTGGAGACAAAGAATGGATTCACTACTTCTTCAGGAAAATTTGACAAAATTTTTATTGAATTTATCACACAAAAAAACAAATTGAAAAATTTTAAGGAATGGGACCCGAAAGTGGATATATATATAAAAAAATGAAAATGGAAAAACGTACTACAATTGGCTATAAATACTTACCAAACCCCACAGCTTGCCACCTGTAGTCTCTGCCACAGCGAACTCCTTCTGGCTGATGTTATGCCAGGATCGGGAGCCCACCGCAGTTCTGCGAACTCCACAATGAAGGTCTGCAGCCGAAAATATTCGCAAACCATCCCTCAAATAGAAGACTTACCTTCTCATCACCCTCCTATGACCAAATCTAAACTTGTTTAATGACAAGTCATTTTGAAAATGATACTATTAGCAAAATTCTCCTTTTTAGAAATTTTTAACATGGGTTCATGCTTCTATTGAATATAATTTGGAAATTTAAGTTAAATCATATAAAAACAAAAAGATCAATACCAAAAAAACTTGAATAAAATTGTTCTTCTAACTGTGAATTTTGCCACTGGAACGGTTTGTCTGCATCCAAATAAAAGACGTCTATACATTATATATACGTCTATACATATATTCTTCTATTTAAATTTAGGTAAACACTAACTATTGAGCGCATAACCGCCTTTAAATGTTCACACATAAAACCTTGAAAGACACCTAAATTGAGCTCTATTTAGGGCCCTAATGCGAGCAAAAACCCATTTCTGCTAAACGTTGGTGTTTTCCTCTATGATTATGAAAAATACATCAGCCATCACCACTACAGCAACAATTTTCTGTGGGTATCCCGTCATTCTCCAGCAAAGCCGGCACATCCGTTATAAGGGGAGAGTTCCAGGTTTCAACAGCAAGTCCAGGTATTTTGCCGAAGACATGACATAGATATATATATATATATATATATATATATATATATATATATATATATATATATATATATATATATATATATATATATATATATATATATATATATATATATATATATATATATATATATATATATATATATATATATATATATATATATATATATATATATATATATACAGTGTTGGAAAATATAATAGAAACGACGTCCAGTGTTCTTTATCTTTAGAATATTTCTTATAAAAAAATTTTATTTTGGGAGTCTATATATTTTTTTTATAACAGAACACGTTTATGTAAAAAAATAGAAAAACTCAGCTGAGCTGTATTTGTGTAACAAAATATATGACGGGACTCATTTCATTGCCCTTGGAAAAAATAATAGAAACAACAAAGTTAAAACTCATTAACATAAAACTTTTTCTTTAAAACAATAAATAAAAAGTTTAAATGAAATCTAAATGAATATTTGGTTGATCCACCCTTGTTTTTGATAACTTCGGTACAACGTCGGCCCATTGAGTCTACCAACCTAGCACAAACTAATGGGTCTATATTGTACCATTCGCCCTGGACTTTCTCCCATCGGTTTTATTTCTAGGCTTATATCTAACAATTTTCTTTTTCAGAATGCCCCAAAGGTGCTCGATGGGGTTTAAGTCCGGGGACTGCGATGGCCATTCCAACAGGTGGACATTGTTGTCTTTGAACCATTTTTTCACCATTTTAGATGAATGTTTGGGGTCGTTGTCCTGCTGAAACTGCCACTTCAAAGGCATTTCTTCCCGGGCGTATGGATGCATGACTTTCTCTAAGATGTTTGTGTAGTCGACAGCACACATCTTATCCTTTACCCAGAACAACGGCCCAACACCTGACGATGAAAAGCATCCCCAAAGCATTATATTCCCTCCCCCATGTTTAACTGTTTTCAACGTGTGCTTTGGATCGTATGCAGTGTTTTTTGGGCGTCGCACATGCATCTTGCCATCAGAGCCAAACAAATTAATCTTCGTCTCATCAGACCATAACACGTTTGTCCAATTTCTGCGCAGAAGATGTTTCCTTGCAAACTATAACCTGCAGTTTAAGTTCTTTTGGCTAAGGTATGGTACTTTCCTTGCACTATATGCCTTCAAACCCGCAGATATCAATCTATTTCGGATTGTACGACTGCTTACTGTTGCGTTTAACGCATTTTTTAGGTCTTCTGAGGACAAAAATGGATTTTTTTTTGACTCTCGTATGAGCAGTTGATCAAATTTCTTTGATGTTGCGCGTTTTCGTCTTCGGTTTTCCTCCGTAGGTTTAAAATGAACCGCAGAAAATACCTTTTTTTTTTGAGCATTTCATTAAATCAGCAATCTGAGACATGGAAAGGCCATCATTTTTTAATTTTTTTATAACTTCCCTTTCTTGAACTGTACAATGTGTACTACGACCCATCTTGAATGAGAAATTAATAATTTATGAAAAATTTACTGCTGTAATGTATCACTATTGTATATACCTTCCCCACAAAGTACAAAACACTTTTTAAAAAACAAAATTTTATTAATTTAAAGCGGAATTATTTAAAGTTTCCGAAACGGTTCTATTTTTTTTTCCAACGAAACCACGTGGACACTGCACTAAATGAATACTAAACTTAAAATTTTTGCGATCATGCATACAAAAATGAACTCAAAATTAGGTACCGTTATCAAAGAGTAGAATACAGTACGTGTCTGGTGAAATGATTACCTTACAAGCTAAAAATTTGATATAAAATGGGCAAGTAGTTGTCGTTTCTATTAATTTTTCCAGCACTGTATATATATATATATATATATATATATATATATATATATATATATATATATATATATATATATATATATATATATATATATATATATATATATATATATATATATATATATATATATATATATATATATATATATATATATATATATATATATATATATATATATATATATATATATATATATATATATATATATATATATATATATATATATATATATATATATATATATATATATATATATATATATATAACTCTCCCTTTACAACGGATGTGCCGGCTTTGCTGGAGAATGACGGGATGCCCACAGAAAATTGTTGCTGTAGTGGTGATGGCTGACTCTAATGTTGGCAGCTTTTCTATTTAACTTGCGGTGGCGGCAGATTGGCGGTGTACTTTGTATTTTATTATTTTATTTTTAAAATTTTCGAGTTCCAAATAGTATTTTTTTATTATTTTAAAGCTTTATCATGTCTTTCTTTTCTTTAGTTCTAAATATATGTTTCCTTATAAGTTTTAAAATTTCTAAAGTTTTACATTTTTAGAGTCTTTGGTTTAAGTTTATAATTTAACCATGACTTTCATAAAAATTATGTTTCTTTTTAGGTTCTGCTTTTAATATTTTAACTTCCTTTTTAGTTCATAAACTTTTCTATTTTATACTTTTTAAATTTTAACTTTTCTTTTCTAGTCTTAAGTGTTTACGTTTTTAAGTGTAACCGTTTCTTTTTATTTATATTTTATATAATATGATGATGGTTTTTTTTAATTGTAATGTGAGTTTTGTCTTTGAGTTTTTAGTTTTTCACTTTAAGGCCTCATTAGTTTTCACTTTCTGTTGCCGTTCTGTTACGTTCATTTCTGTAACAAATATTTTACAATTACTTTTTCCGTGAAAATATTCAGCTGTTTTCTACAGTAGAGCATAAATAAAAGAAACACATTGGAATGCAGAATAAAATATGTACATAAATATTATCTCGTGTGAAAAAAGGAATAAATTAATAATTTAGAAATGGTGATCAAACAGTCCACTTCTATCTGACAATCTCCAGACTTTATGACACTTCTTATACAAAATATAATTTTTTCCTTGCTAAAATAATATTCTTTAGATCATTGATAGTTGCTTAATTGATAAAAATGGTTTAACTTTTCAAAATCTTTAATTGAAACAAATTTTTTTAGTTTTTGACAAAAAAAAAAAAAAATTATACACATTTGAATAAAAAATTAATGTTTCCATACCTGAAAAAAGTAAAACATACACATATCTGGCCGTCACTTAACGTTGAATTCTATTTTCAACAGATTAGTCCGCAACAGAACAGAACGAAATAGTGAAAACAAACCAGGCACATATGGTTTCTATTGAGCAGAAACAAAACATCTGATTCAGAACGGAAAGGAACTCACTCACCCTTCCTTATCCTTCCTCAAAAACCGAAATCCTCCGCTTCCACACTCTAAATTCTTCTTATTTTTCGGCTCAACAAAATGATTTTATTTACAACAGGCTTTTAGTTCAAGTTTTTCCTTTCTTAATTTTTTTCTTAAGAAGGAATTTTTACAATACAAATCTGCTGTATCAATAATTATTGATTGAAGAAGACAAGAAAAATAATAATCAAATCTTTAGCTGGGGGACAACTAGCTGTTTCGCAGTCGCTACACTACTCATCAGCACCCACTGGGATTTGAACTTATAATTTTGATTTTATAATAAATATAATACATATGAACTAAAAGAATAAAAATTATACGAGTACATGACTACAGAATTATGAAAATCATCTGAGGAGACTTTCAGGGTTTTATTGTCTTTTGAAGATCATACAAAAAATATTTTGGCGAATTTTGATGGCCAGTTTGGCGCTGGCAGTGGAAAAAAATCTGACAACCCAGACATTTTTTTTTTATCTGGGACCAAAGAAAGAAACACGTGTACACATACTGCTACCTATTCCGGTGCACTTTGATTTGTATAGAAAATACGGACAGCAGTAACAAAAGACGTGTGCACGTGATGAGATACAAAACACTACCCGTTATGAAGTACAAATTCGTTATCAGCTCGCTTCAATTAAAGTTATTCTTAGCCACGATAGATGTTTGGATTATGGTAAAAAACGATGATTGCTCTTATCAATGTTGTAACAGATATTGGTGGGCATTGATCACACACATCACGGATGGGGATTTCGATACTTTGTTCACATAAGTGAACAACATACATACATGTAGATATTTAAGAGCTTAGTTGTTCATTACCTTGTAACGTAGGAGGTGTTGGACCAATTTTTGTTAGGAAGGGGAAATTTGGCAGGAAGGGGGAGTTCGATGCTAAGACGGGTGAGTTAATTTAAGGGCTGATACTCTGCCAACCTTCGGCCTACCAACCCGTTAGACCTTGCCTTCCATTGATTGCTGTGAAATTGCTTACAGGAGAGATTAGAAGGGCTGAACTCTTAAGCAACGGGTTTGCCTATATGGCTACAAACATATGGTAACAAGTGTGTGCCTGGTAAGGCACATGGGGGCACTGGTGAATCGTGAATAACTCACTCCGTTGAGGCCATAAAAACAGGTACTGACGTAAATAAATTGTTTTCTTGTCTTATTAAACAGTTACTTACAACTTTTTCCCCCAAATAGTTAAGATATTAAAAATAAACTTGAGCCTGATTAAGTAATTTATAATTATATAGTTTCGATTGTAATACAGCTTAATTTGTAATATTAATATTCTTGTAATATACATTTATATATTTTGATATTTTTATTCCATAAAAAACTCAAAATTTATTTACTCTCCTTAAATAGCATAAAAAGCTATTAAAGGGATTTATCTTCTGTCAAATGAACACTATTTTAAGAAAAAAGGAAAAATTCCTGGAAACAGATGAGATTAGAAAAACATATCGAAAAAAATAGTAACAAGGTGTTTTGAATATCACATGTCTCGATATCAATTGAAAAGCAAAAAAGGAAAAGAAGTACAGACATTATTTGGCCTTTAATATAGATTTCCAGCTAAAAAACCAATTCAAACATGAAATTGTAGTAAAAGTATAAAATTTAAAAATAAACGTTGAAAAAGAAAAAAAAAAAAACATTAAGAAAAACGTGCGCGATAAGTTTTGTGTAAATCATGTCAAAAAATCGAAAAGTATTGAAAATATTGCATGGGATTTTTATGTGGTTTACTAAATGTACTGATGCTGTTAGTCTATGTGTGTTTGTGCTTGTGTATGTGTGTGAGCGAGTAAAAAGTGATGGTGTTGAAAAACATATTACATGCAAAATATACTTTAATGTTGCACCTTCCTCAACATTAGGTGCATAAAACATGCAGCACTCAAAGTTAAAAAGTTCATAAATTGTGATTTTTTTTTTGTCGATTTCCATGTCTTGTTTTATTAAACCTTTTTAGCTCTGTTTATTATTTTTTAATGGAAGTAATTTTTTCTGATAGCAGCATTTGTAAGTTTTATTAATTTTATTAATGAAAAGCTTAGATGATAATATCCTTTAAATATCGCTGTACGAACATACATAATTCGTAAGCTTTTTTTTTTGTCAAGCGCTGGTAGTATTGGGGATGGGTTTCTACTACTTGGGCAATTTTTAAGCGCACGGGTTTTGTTGTAAAGGTCACACATGAGACTAAGCTACAAAGCTACATTTACATATATATATGTGCATTAGGGTAGTCAGAAACTTTTGTCGAAAAATCATCATTTATCAAAAAAAAAAAAAATATATCCTAATTTTAGGAAAACAATCTTAAAACTTTTGCCTTTTGACTTTTATGACACCAAATATTTAATTGTTATAAAAAGATGGTTCTTCTAACAGTGCAAAAAGTTAAAAATCGTAAGGAGTAAGTTGAATTGAATAAAATTTCTTTCCAAAATTAGTACACAGAGAGCAAATTTTCACGATGATCTAAAAGGCATGTCTATATTTTTACTGATAAATTTTAAAATTTACTGTTTTTCATGTTTTTTTTAAATTTATTTTTGATACATTTGTTTTCACTGGGGAGCAGGTTTTGCCTTGGCATACATCAAACCAGGACTCTCGGCTTTATGGGACATAGAGGGGAAGAAGCCCTTGTTTGTTATAGAAAATGAAACTCTAGGAAGCCGCATGACTTGTATTGTGTTGGACTTTCAAAACCCTAACTAAAGGTTAAAAGTGGCGGAACGGGGAGCAGCAAAGCCCCTGGGAGGTTCTGCTTGTAATTCATCTCGGTGCTGATCGTGGTTGAGGTGCCTACCTTGGCTTAGGTTTAAGCCTAAAATCACATGAAGGGGAATTAGTTTCTCTAATAACTATGGTATATATTGGTTTTCAGAGGGCTAATAATCCTCCTATATGGCTACATATTTATGGCACCTGTATGAGCTTTTCAACCCACATGGGGGAGTTGGTGAGCGATGAACCTCGTGAGATAGCACGGCCATTGAATTTGTCGCTTAAACGAGCCATTGTTTCGTTAGCTGTGTTGCAAGTGGCACTCTCCTGTTGAAACCACATATCGTCCATATCCATATCTTCCAATTCAGGCAATAAAAAGTTCATTATCATTTTACGATAGCGAAGACTATTTACAGTAGCTGCCTGACTGGCCCTATTTTGGAAGAGATAAATCGCACCAAACAGTTACTCTTTGTGGGTGTATTGGTTTTTCGTCCTAAATGCGACAATTCTGCTAATTGACGAATCCCCTGAGGTGAAAATGTGCCTCATCACTAAAGATGATTTTTTTCGAAAATTTATCATTCAGTGTTGTCATTTCTTGCCAGTATTCTGAACAAAATACGCGTTAGTTTTGGTACTCACTTCTTCGTTTGCAGTGCATATTTTCCTGCGAGCCATCTTCACTATCTTCACTATAGGGTGGATGATCAGCCAATTCGAAGTATATTTCACGTAATTTTAGCATCGTATCTTATACTGTGTGATCCGATGTGTTGTCTTGCAGAAAGAGTACTGTTTTCTTCCCTAAATGTGGTTGTTTTTTCTTGATTCCATCAATCAATTGATCCAATAATGTACGATAATACTTTTCTGTGATTGTGGATCCTTTTTCAAGATAATCGATGAGCAATATTCCATGTGCATCCCAACATACAGTGGTCATAGCCTCGCTAGCCGATTTCACTGTCGTCTCCTTCTTCGGAGCACTTCCACCAGTTTCCACCCATTGTTTCGACTGATTTTTGGTTTCAGGTGTGTAGTGGTGGACCCACGTTTCATCAACAGTTATTAATTGACGACACAAATTAACAGAATTACGCTTTATCATGTCTAAAAACCGCTGTGAAGTGGTCTGTCGAGCTCGTTTTTGTTCGACGCTGAGCAAACGCGGCACCCATCTTGCCGCTAGCTTTTGCATATATTCATACAAAAGCATACATGCATTTGATATGTTTGCCATTTCAACAATCTTACATAACTTGATTCGGCGATCATTCATAACGATATCGAAGATATTCTTGATATTTTCTTCAGTAACCATCTCTTTTTGCCTCCCTATTGAAAGTATTGTTGCAGTTTGTTCGGTCGCGTTTAAATCCTCAACCCAATATTTTACCATGTAATCTGGTAGAGCAAACTCAACGTAATGTTTATCGAGCTTTTCTTTTGTCTCTCTCGCTCTTTTTGATTTCAAATAATACTGTTTAATCACTGCACGAAATTCACTTATTTCATATTGCAAGAAACACAAAATTTGTTTACTTCAAACGAAATTCTCAACAATTTATTTAGATTGTTGGGATATAAAGTTGAATGTTTGAGAATATCTTTCAAAAATTTCCAAAGTCTACTGATGATTAGGGTAGTTCCTATGAAATGTCGACATATAGATAGCTCGGAAACATAGAAAACAAGCTAACTGTTAACCGTTATAAAATTGTAAGTGTTGCCAGGTGGATACTTTTCACTGTGAGGTAGAGATTGATGTTGTTTAACAATTATTAGTTTTTTTTATCTGAATTTACCTGAATATTGCCAATTTTATTTCATTAATTTTAAGTTAAGACGCTAATGTTAAACTATAAAAAAGAATAAAATTTAATTCATTATTTAACTATCAACAATTGCATTTTTAATATAAGAAACTCAAGTGGATACTTTTGACTGTGATTCACTGTAAATATGGGATGTGTATTTCGTTGGTCTCATGTAGAAAGGCCCTAACAAACATAATTACAATTTTACAGGAGAAGGAAAAATCATAATGAAAACTGGGGGCTAATTCTGTCATTCGTGATCGAAATTACTATCGAGTAGAAAATAATTTCGATATCGTGTAAATTTCTAATGATGTGACTCGTTACGTAAAGCACCCCATACACATTTCAACTCAGTTGGCAACTGAGTCGGTTGTTGTCCAAATCAAAGCGTGTACGGCTTTGTCAGTTGATTAGTTTGGCACTTGTCGAGTTGGTTGAAGAAAAATTAAAATGTTTTGATTTTTTCAAGTTGACTAGCATGTCTTTCAATTCGATTGTGTTGTGTGTGTTCCAGTCTCAAAATTTATATTTGTAGTTTTTTTGCAAAGAGAACGTTATATATTTTTGAAATTGTCTATAATTTTATTGAATTTAATAGTTGAAAGAAAATCTTTCAATTCAGTTTATGAAGTATGTTGGCAATAATCAATTCAGTTGAAAGACTCAATTCACAATTGAATTGAAATGTGTATGGGCCGCTTAACGAGTCGAGTTAGCACTTCAGTGTTGCAAAATACTGACAAAATGTGTTTTATAACACTGCCGAAAATTGTATGTATTTGCATACTTTGTATACTTGTTGTACATTAAAAACTAAATAAACACATACATACGTTCACAATAACAATTCATTTAAATCAGTCATGTATGCGTGTTTGTACATTAAAAAGTAAGTAAATAGAAATAACAATTCAATAAATATGTATGTAAAAAACAACTATTTAATTATGTATAAGCATATGTATGTATATATGAATTTCTAAAAAAAAAAACAAAAATAAATTTTTGAATATAATAACATGTGACTTCATATCAGAGGTTCAATTCGTGTGGCTGACAGCCGGCTTTGAGCCGCCGCCGGTCTTGTTTTACTTTGTCCAGCCGCCGCCGTTATGGCGGTTGAAATCGGCTTATTTTCAGCCGCCGTATTTACATAATCGACAGCTTGAGCCGATTTTTTTCTGAACTTTTTAGCAATTTTCTTTTGGAATTGCTTTCTTGTCCACACAAAAAAACTTTTTTCGGCAATTCTTGAGCTTTCGCTATCTTTTATTTCATACAATTTACATTGTATATGCACATACACACATGAGAGAAAAATAAGGAACTGCTGAGTACCGGCAATGCTTTTTCCCTTCTTATTCCCCCCACCGAAAGCTTCTATAAAGTTAAGAATTGCCCAACTAAAGTTGCTGTGTTTGACCTGGCACTTAGCTCTACAAGTTACAGTCATATTCGTAGCAGCATAATGACTTTTGTCACTGTCAAAATCTATGACCTCAAACTTTTCTTTAAGTACTTTATACAATTTTTTATATTGCATGTAAGAGTTTGACAGTACAATCATACCACAAGCTGTTCTTTGTTACAACATATTTAGTGTCACCTTGGAAATTATTTGCTTTTATGGTATTTTATTAGAAAAGATCCGGTATTTTTCAGGTGACAGATTGCTATAAGCTTACCTTTTCTTAAAATCTTAATTAATTTGAGCCATATATTGTTATTTAAAATCAGTTTTGTCTAAATAAATTGAGCCACATAATGTTATTTATTTCTTTTCCAAAATATTTGTTGCTTAATAAGTGAAAAAACCCCATAACTCAAAAACCATAGTTTCGAATAAAAGAAACACACTTTATATTTTTAATTTGCATACTCGTCTTAGAAAATATGTATGTTTACAAAATAGCTCTTAAAGGTTTGAATGAGTTTATGAAACACTGCAAAGGATAGTATTGTTAGCAAATTTGCATTGTTGACTCGAAATAATTATGTTTATATATTGAATTATGACGTCGTTTGTGTAAATCAGCGATATTTAGTAAATTTGTACAGCAAAAGTTTTTATATAATTAGCTTAACATTTTTATGAATTTAGATGAAAAATAGTGAAGGAGGTATTAGTCTAAATGCGTACTTTTTTAAACAATATTTTGACATAATAAATTAAAATATTACCACATGTATGCAAAAAAAAGATCATATGTCGGCTACAGCCGGCTTTTAGCCGCCGCCGACCTTTTTTTGCCCAGCCGCCGCCGCCGACAACTATGCGACGAATTGAACCTCTGCTTCATATATAAGTTTTTGTGTTCTTAGCAATACTCATCTTTATATACATATACCTGTATATATACGTCATATACATCATCATATGAATTGAAAAAATCCTTAAGAACCAAAAATTCTCAATTTAATTTAAATACTATTGCTATTCAAAACAAATTTTTAATTTACATTTCTTTCGTGTTTTTCTGTTTGGCTGGTTTTCGATAGTACTTTTGCTTACGAGTAAAAAGTTGCACGGTTGCATTCGAATGGTTACTCGCTATCGAATGCCATCATTAGAATTTCTAAACCTTTTACTCGATATCGAATGCGATAATCCCAAAAGTGTAAAAACTCGCACATTCGAGTTAAAACTCGCTCGTAAGCGAATGACAGAATTAGCCCCCTGTATACCACGGACCATCTAAAAGTGACTTTTTTGTTCAATTGCTTCTAAGAGTGATATGTATGAAATTACTTAATTAAATCTTTGTTACACTGTGTACTTGTGTGAAACATAGTAGGATCCCGAAAAAAGCTCAACTCCGGGAAATTGCGAGTTAGTGCCTTTTTACATGAGACTAACGATTTGCTTTAAGAGCTGGCAACAGTGCTTTATTTGACAACCCCATGATAGTTGTATCAGCTTTTTGTACAGTTTGGTTTAACAATTTAATATGGATTCACTTACACCAGTGGGCTGCAGCAGAAATTGATATTTGTATAAAATTTCTATACAAAATTTTGTCCTCTCATAAAGTTTATTCCCCATATGCCTTGGAAAACGGTGATAGAAAGTTTTTGTTTCCTCAGTTAGCTGTCATTCATTTTGCATGGCATGTGGTTTCAACAGAATGAAGCTTTCTTTATCTTGGATCACATATATATGCAATGCATTGTACTGAAACTACGAAAATAGGTTAATAGGAGAAGAAAAGCTGGAGTAATGTTTATGGACTTAAACCTAACAATAACAATCCGGAGAGATCATAACAAAGATTATCACATCATTTACAGTGTTGGAATTAAATTAGTAAAAACTGATCAATGCCCCCAATGTACCTTCGACACTGCTCAGTTACACTGCGAGGTAATGAATCGAATATCAAGAACATTCAAAAGAAATTGATAACAAACATACAAAGAAAATACGAACGAAAGTAAAAAAACACGTGTACGCATAGAATGAAGACAAAACACAATTTTTTTTTTTTTTTTTGAAATTAACACAATCCCAAGCAAGCACACTCAAAAGGAATTAATAATGAACACATTATGTATATATAGAATACACGCACGGCAGCAAACAACACATATGTGCATAGGACGGAAGACAAAATACAATTCCCAGGCTTCAGGAAGCGGCAAAAACTCCCACTTCCTTAGAAGCAATGCGATAACTTCAATTTTCGCACTCAAGCGAATGGCCGTTTATAGTACGGATGTATGTTCCACGGCAAAAAGCGCTCCTAATATGAAAAAGTGGCTCCAAATCGTTTAACGAAGTCGTTTCGAATATTTTGGGAATTCCCAAAATCGGCTTTGTGAATCTCTACTTTCCAAAAAGCATATGATAACTCCAATTTTCGCACTAAAGCAGCAATACTGTATATCAAGTGTGCCCAGCCATATGCGCTTGATACTCATTTGTTTTTGTAAATGCGCTTAACTATAGGATTTTGTAAATGTTTTGCTTTTCACAACAAAAAATATTAAATAAAAATAGTTTTTCCTTATATGTATTGGTGTTTACTCTTCCATATAGAAATTGTGGGCACCATTGCTGTATATACAGTTTCATATACCTGCATATGTAATAATCACCTATGGTGGTTTCAAGTGTTACAAACATACAAGTGAAACTAGTATAAGCGTGTAAAAAAATGCTCAAAAATATAGAACAAAGGTATTAAGAAAAAAACAAAATTTTTTTTTTGAATCATATGTGTTTTATTGTGTTATCATGCATTATGTATTTTCATGTAATATGATTGATCCACACGAGAGTATTTCAGACTTACAACATGGATGTTAGTTGTAATACGATATTCTGTGGTCGTGCAATACTAAGATTTCAATTTAACATTAACGTGATCATGATAAAATTACTACAACTTTTACGAAATATATGGTGATAAATAATTAATAATTATTTTTGGTTCTTGAATGCACTTATTGCTGCAAATAACATTCCAGACTGCATCCATATGATGTGGTTGTGTTCAACCATAAATTTTTTTCCACTTGTCTGATCAAAAAACAACTGACATTTTAAATGTTTTCAGAAAGTATTTATTTATTCAGCAATAACTATCTTGTACCCTTCAGAGTAATCCCCTTATGCCAGCGTTTTTTCTAATCCCCGACACACTTCTGAAACGCGCTTTTTGGTATCGCCAACAGCTTCTGTTTCGATTTTTCTTTTATCTCCTAAATTGTAGCAAAACGCTTTCCTTTCATCGGTGTCTTCAGTTTTGGGAAGAGGAAAAAGTCGATGGGGGCCAAGTCCGGTGTATACAGTGCTTGAGACATGATAACGGTTTTGTTTTTGGTCAAAAACTTACGCCCAAGCATCGATGTGTGAGCTGGTGCGTTATCATGGAGCAAAATCCATGATTGTTTTTTGAAAAAATTCTGTGCGTTTCTGACGAACTGCTTCGCGCCAACGGCGCATAACTTCATAGAAGTATTCCTTATTGACGAGACGATCTTGTGACATAATGCACCACGCCACTACAGTCGAAGAAAACAATGAACAAAACCTTCACATTTGACCGTACTTGAGGTGCTTGGCTCTTCTGGACGCTTCCATTGGGATGATTGGGCTTTGGTTCTAATGTCATAGCCGTACACCCATGATTCGTCACCAGTTATGAGCTTTTTGAGGAAATGTCTATCGTCGTTGACGATGATCAACAGCTCCTGAGCAATGTCTATGCGACGTTACTTTTGCCAAAATTTTAGAAATTTTGGAACAATTTTCGCTGCCGCACGTTTCATGCCTAAAACATCCGTAAACACTGCTTGTCGTGAGCCGAACATTATGCCGACATTATCAGCAACCTCTCTGATAGTGATTCGACCATTACCCATTTTCTTCACTTCTTCAATGTTGATGTGATCGGGCGACCAGGGGCCAAATCACCGCATACGATATCGAGCAAAATTATCGAAATTTTTCATTTTGGTATCACGGCATACGATATCGAATAAACTGTATTGCAATAATATAAAAAAGTTAAAGGATTTATTTTTTGTATTCCTACTTTTAGGGAACGTATGGTCTTCAATCTATTGCATTTTGTTTAAATTACGATCCAATATGCATCGGTTGCCATAATTTAGATGTATCGTAATGTTATTCGATACGATAGTTAATTCGATATCGTATGCGGAGATTAGACCCCAGGACTAGTATTGCCATTGATATCTTCTCGGCCTTCCTTAAACCAGTTACACCACAATTGCTCATAGTAAGGTCGCCAAACGCCACAGTCAACATTTCAAATGTTCTTGTTCATTTAATTTAATTTTTTACACAAAACTTAATACAGTTTCTTTGATCCATTTTTTCGAATAGTAAAAAATCGAAGAGCACATCAAAACACGACTAATCTTTTTACTTGTCAAAAACAAACTGACAATCCAAAATGGCTGATATTGCCAACATATATAACAGACATGTATACCAACTGTACGTAACACACGAAATTTGAAGATAACGGTTATTTATTTATCAGACCTCGTGTTTATGCTGTAAATTTTACAGCTATCCGGGTTTAATGTGTTTGTTATAAAGTTGAACAATTTGAAAAGTTTGAGGCCATTTGGTCTCGGAAAAATTAGTAAAGTAATTAGTTAGCATTATGTTATTTTCATTTAATCTTATAAATTTCTTGTAAAAGTTTAAGTTTTTTGTAATGTTGCCGCTGAAATATTTATACCAGTTCCGTGACATTTCACAAAGTGTGCAATTTGAAGCAATTTCTCCCTCATAACAAAATTTCTTTTCAAGTAAAATGTGAGAACTCAAATTAGTTTCAAGCTCAAGAGATCCCGCCATTCGGCCAGCTTTGTGTCAGTTGTCTTTTGCAAAAGTTCTGTTACAAACAGAAGGACAAATCAGTGTTTGTGCATATTTACCTCTCAAAAATCAGCTTTTGTAAAGACAGCAAAGTTTTCATTTTTTTCCAACATTAACAAAAAGCCATTGCAAGTTCAGATCCATACAACATAGTCTTTCCGTCTGTAGCGAACCAGTCAGTACGTCTATTTAATACTCAGATAATGCCATGTTCAGAAGAAAATAATTGTGTGTGAAAAAGAACATAAAAACTTTTTGTACTTGTTGCCTTGTGTTTTTTTTTCTGCTGGCTCTTTAAGGTGAACGCATTGTTTCTCATAAGTAGCGAAAAAAGCAACTGCAGCTATTTTGCATGTCTGTTAATGTTTGTATGTACGAGTATGCCTGTATGTACTAGTGTAAAAAACATGCCTGGCCTATTACGAGTACCACTAGTACTTGAATCACAGTGTAGTCTGTTTGCAGCAGTGGTGTTAAAAACACGCAATCTTGTTGAAAGTAATTGGTTAATTATGTTACATGCTAAGTTTTGCAACGTATATAAATTAAAAAGGACTTTTAATGGATTCCAAGATTGATGTATAGATTCACTACAAAATTAATATCCACTTTGTAGACATAAATTCTTTAAAGCATTTTTGTACAATGTGAACAGCATAGAAAACATGAACTAGATTTAAGTTAAAGAAATTTGTCAAGGGAAATTAAAAAAAAAAAAAATGAAGTTTTAAATTAATCTAAAAATAACTTACATTTATTTTAATTGCAATTTAAGTAAACGTTGTTTGCTTTAGAGAATGTAAATCTATTTGATCACTACAAACAACAAAGTCTAAAGATGTACAGGTACTTGCTGCATTAAAATGTTGTTTTGTATTAAACACTTGTCGCAAAGACATTTTAAGTTTCAAGCTACCAAGTTCTTTTAGAAAAAGGCAAATGCATAAATTTTCATTTCTGGCGGAAAATTTTCAAGACAGTTGAGAGAGTTTTTGATTTGGAGTGTAATACGTTTCAGGTTGTCAATTTCCAATTGCAGCGCAGTAGCTTCCTAAAAAAAAAATTCTATGAATGCGGATCTATAAGTAAAATATTTTCATTCAGAAAATATCTTGGCGTATTTCTTATCATTTTTACTGAGGAAATCTTTCAGCAACAGTTTTTATAACCGCAACAAATATTCTAAATTCAATTGATACTATGGGGTCTTACTATTATAACAATATTAAACCAAAATATTTTAAAAATATTAATAAAAGTGGAACTAGATGGTATGCCGCTACAACACTTTCTACACAGACAACGAAACAATGGCTCCCTGTTATCTCGCGTCGTGGCGATGTTAATTGGGCGCCACAATCATGTGACCTTGACACAGTTGGTCTTGTTTCTTCTCAATAAGCCAAGAGCAATTCGAGAGCTAAAGTATGAGATATCTGTTTGGCACATTAACGACTTTGAACTTCGATTATGTCTCAGAATCATAGAAAATATGGCTAATCGGATAGCCAACGAAGAGGTATGAATTTGGTCGATATTTTGTTGAGATACAAATCTAAAGATGTAAAATTTTTTTGTTTTATTGACAGTATATTTTTATATTAATATTTTAATAGAACAACTCGGTTAACCGGTTAATTAAATTTTTTTTGAAAGAAATCCGGTTTTTTCTAATTTTAACTATTTAAACTAGTCGAAAACCGGTTACAGAAAATGCCGAAAAATAAATCTACCCACTAGTTGTCCCCCAGCTAAAGATTTGGTTATTATTTTTCTTGCCTTCTTCAATCAAAAATTATTGATCATAGCAAATTTGTATTGTAAAAAATCCTTCTTAAGAAAAACTTAGAAAAAGAAAAGCTTGGACACCCATGTACAAATGTACACAAATCTAATTTAAAAATATTATAAAAGTTCAACAAAAATTCAATAAAAAAATAAATGAAAAGAACATTCAATCCATCCGTAAATAAATCAATCCCAAGCGGTGTCAAAAGTATGGTAAGTACGGATTTTCTGAAATCAAGTATGGTGCGCTTGATTCAAGTACGGATTGTTCAATCAATAAGCATTTAATTTCAGATATATTTAATCCCGAACCCGTACTTGAAATAGCCCAAAAATGAGATTGCTTCAAGAAGTCTGAGTTGGAAACAATGTTATAATGCAATTTATTCAATCCCGAATCCGTACTTGAAATAAGAACAATTGGGTCTATTATTATTTACTCTATTCGCTATTTATATTTATACTAATCAAAAAATATATACAGGATGCTTATTCTGAATTGCGATGCGAAAGTCATAGCGATACGCAAATGAATTGCGATGCGAAAGATATTTGGTATTCTGTAAGTTGTTCGTATTCGCATTCGCAACTAATTTCGAAATGTGGCAATACTCTTCCAAAGTAAATACATAAACTTCCAATTTATTTCTTATTCGACATGTTTTACAAGTTCAAAAAATGTTTGGCGGCAATTGAGTATAAAAAATAAATAGTTTAATTAAAACAAGTAAGAGTGTAGTATATTCGGCTGGGCCGAATCTAAAATACCCTTCACGATAGTCACGAATATGTATAGTATATTAAAAATGTGACCTGAATATTTATATATGAACCGATATCGGAATTTTCTATTTTCTGTATTTCAGTAACCTTCTTTTATAACGAGAATTGCTTTTCAGCAAAAAAAAAAAAAAAAAAAAAAATTTAATAAAAAAATCGGTTCAGGCTATATCTCGGGTATATATGGACCGATATCGAAAATTTTAATTTTCCATATTTATATAACTTTATTTCATTACCAAAACTGCTTTTGAGCACAAAAAAGTTGTTTAAATTCGCTTACGCGATATTTTTATGAAAACCCCGGTTTAGGCTATATCTCGGGTATATATGGACCGATATCAGAAATTTTAATTTTCTCTATTTTCGTAACCTTCTTTTATAACAAGAACTGCTTTTCAGCAAAAAAAAAATGTTATTGGAAAAATCGGTTCAGGCTATATCTCGAGTATATATGGACCGATATCGGATATTTTCTTTTTCCATATTTATATAACCTTATTTCATTACCAGAACTGCTTTTGAGCACAAAAAAGTTGTTTAAATTCGATTACTCGGCACTTTCATCAAAAAACCGGTTAGGCTATATATCGGGTATATATGGGCCGATATCGGAAATTTTAATTTTCCATATTTATATAACCTTATTTTATTACCAGAACTGCTTTAAGGTGAAAAAAGTTGTTTAAGTTCGCTTACGCGACATTTTCATGAAAACCCCGGTTTGGGCTATATCTCGGGTATATATGGACCGATATCGGAAATTTTCATTTTCCATATTTATATAACCTTATTTCATTACCAGAACTGCTTTTAAGCAAAAACAGTTGTTTAAGTTCGCTTACGCGACATTTTCATGAAAAACCCGGTTTGGGCTATATCTCGGGTATATATGGACCGATATCTGAAAAAAAAATTTTGTTGCGTTTTAGTCACCATGCTTAATGAGTGTGTGAAGTTTGAACTAAACCAAACAATTTTTTTTTCAAAAATTTCCATACATAATTGCAAAAAAAAGCTTTTTTTTCGGAATTTTGGATATATCTCAGCTATACGTGAACCGATATTACTGAATTTCAATAGCAAACACATGGCAATATGGAGTAAAAGAATGGCGAAAGAAAAAAGTTTCTAAGTCTAATGGTTTTCTCAGAAACGGTATTTCAACGGCGGACAGACGGACATCGCTTAATCGACTTTTCCATTAATTCTGATTCAGAATATATATACTTTATAGGGTACAAAAAAAAAAAAAAAAAAAACTGTATAAATTACAAACGGAATCACAAACTTATATATACCCTTTACATTTTTGTGGAGGGTATAAAAATATAACTTAAACAATTCATATAATTAAAAATGTATGTGAGTGACTAAGTCTAATTCAAACTAGTATTTGCGTTTTGTGATGGAATTTGTAAGAATATCAAACGTTAACCTAAATGCAACTTTGCAGGACAGGAAAAACACAGCTGATTGTATTGTATAATTACGTGTGAAAGCCTGTTGTTTATTCCATTAAATCTTTCTTAAAATTTGTTGAAATCATTAACAAACTTAAATGCGGGAAAAATGCGAGTTAGACATTTCTGATTAAAGTTTTTTCAAGGAGGTTAGGGGTGTACATATAAAATATATGTAGTTGATTAGAAAGCTTGCAAATGAGATCTTGGAATGCATATAGAATTTCAAACTTCAAGGTTTAGTTTTTTTTCTTTTTGTACGTCCGTACAAGTTATAGAAAAAGTCACTCCCATCAGCTGTAAAACGATTTTGATAAATTTGGGAAAAATTGAAGAAGGCAACGTTTAAAGTACAACGGATTCTATGTGCCCTGGCCTTTATTATTAAAATATTTAACGTTGTGTATAAATTGGATGTAATGCATCGATATCCAATTTCGGCAACGATTTTTCCTCTTAGTTAGAAAAATTATGGCAGTATAATGATAAATAATTATGTTAGTTATAGTCGGAAAAATTATAATAGTAGGTGTAATACCAAACAATAATGTTAAAAAGTAGTGATAATTTAAAAATTCACTATAATAAGCCTAATCATAAAAAATCTATCCTTTTTTTCCTACATGTGGAAATAAACAAATAAATCCAAGGTGCATTAATGTATACACGGTGGCAGCACTAGAGCAAAATTACAACAATACAAAAAAAACAGGCATCTGGTAAGCTATGTTTATCAAAAATATTTGTAACTATTTTCACAATGAATGTACCTTTTCATAATTATAAATTATATTTATTTGAATTATTTTTATGTTCACAAAATAATTTGTATATGTTTAATTCAGAATAAAACACTAAATTCACTTTCAAAAATGTAAACAATACATTTGACGTAAATAGCTTCCTATATTGCCAGTAGCAAAAAATTGTCACATGCCGTAGTGCTGCCACCGTGTATACATTAATGCACCTTGAATAAATCTGTACAAAAAGTGAAAAATCCCTAAGCTTGGCAACACTGATTTAAAGGCAAGTTAAATTTGTTTAGTTTTAAATAATTCCACAATGCAAATGCGACAGCTTCACTTAAGATCCAAATATTATGGAACAAATTCCATGGAGCAACTGTTTGTTATTGAAAGAATAGAAAATACTTAAAGAATACTATTAAATTTATCAACGGCACAGATAAACTAAATTGTATTTCATGTGATATTATTTTTAATTAAATATCATTTTGTAATCTTCTACAGGTAATAACTCATATGTGCATTTTGTTTACTTTTTTTGCACTTTGAACACAAAAGCAAGCAAACTATGTGATAAATGAAATAAACTTAATAGCGCATTTACACCAACTCAAAATCTAGTAGATTTGAATTGAAATCTACAACGAAATCTATATCGTTTACACCACCGTTTTTTGACATCTAGCAAAATTTCATTTATCAGAGACTGAATACACCAGCGTTAAAGTGTATATTTTTTGTACCCAGAGACTGCATACACCACATTATAGTGCAATTTTTGTTGCAGAGTAGTATTTTTAAATGCTTTTTGCAAGAAATCACAGTTGCATCGTTTATACTGGAGATTTCGTCGAAATCTACTTATAAAGTAGATTTCATTTTGTATGGGAAATCTTCTCAAAATCTACTAGATTGGCTTGAAATTTCGAATGAACAGATTTCGCTTTGGTGTAAATAGGCTATAAATAAAACTTCAATGAAGAAGCTTGGGCATTTATGTAAGTATCTTAAAGCTGAATGACATTTATATACGAACTCAACTGCGCTGTAAAAACTTTTTTGAAATACAGTTGTACTTCTTCAGACTTATTAATAAAACAAATCACATTTATATTTGCAATCTTGAAATAAATTATTCGACTATTTGGATTTCAGATAGTATAGATACATATGTACACAAATACATACATACCTTTTAGAAATAAAAATTTGATTATCAAATATATGTTAATATACATATACCTACATAAGAGCAGTTACATATAAAACCTTGCTCAAATATGAATGAGAAGTGAGTATTTATACATACAGCTGTTCGATCGTTCTCAACAGAAAGTTCCATGTTTGCAAAAAGGGTGTTTAAAAAGAGTGTAATAAAAAGTCTCATATACATCAAAAAGGGTCAAATTGACACTTTGGTATCATAAAAGGCAACGCTGATAGTAGCATTATATAAACATACAAGGTAGTTTAATTCTCTCAATTTTTCTTAACAGTATCAACTGATAAGTATAAGGAATGAAACATTTTTCATAAAATTGTGCTACCGTGTTAGTTTATATATACCCTTGTTTTCAGTTTTGTTTGAAATTCTGTTTGAAAATAATATTGAAATTGTGACTTCAAAAAAAAAAAAAATAAAATAAAAAATCTAAAAAATTGTACATAAAGCCAGCAAACAACCGACTTCAATATGTCAAATATAAAATACATGTAATTAAATGCGAACATTTATTTTGACAACAGCAAGACGACACGACTGCAGGTTGTTGCCCATACTGATTTTTTTGCCGCAGTCGAATTAAAATAATTTCTATTTTTCTTGACTACAAAATAAAAACAGTGTGACCAATGTGTACAAAAACCATTTAGCTCTCGGAAATATTTTATTTTCTAATATAACAATAAAATTTAAATGGTGTTTTAAATAAATTAATAAATATTTGCACTATTGTTAAATACACGCATACATACTTACGGCCGTATTCATAAAATATATTATATGTTTATTAAGCACTTATTTGATAAATTTTCTATAGAAATTTGTCAAATAACAGTTTAATAAACATACAATATTTTTTATCAATAAGGTCATTAGACTCCAAACAAAAAATCTTAGTTTTACTAAATAAGTAGGATGTGATTAGATACATATTTATATACCAGTTGATTTTGCATCACGTATAGGGTGTTTTTTTAAGCTAGATAGAACTTTAAATTGTAAAAAGTAACACAAAAAATTAAATTTTGATGAAACATTTTTTTATTTGTTTCAGTATACTCTGACAAATCATTGAGTTGAAGCCACGAGACCATTGTATGCGTCGTTCTTTCGCCGATTGGGCTCTAGAGCAGTTGGCAACTGACCCGTTGTTTTATCGCAAAATTGTGTTCAGCGATGAGGCGCATTTTTGGCTTAACGGGTTTGTTAATAAGCAAAATTGCCGCATATGGAGTGAGACCAATCCACAAGAAACCCTACAGACTCCATTACATCCAGAAAAATGCACTGTTTGGTGCGGTTTTCATGCTGGTGGCATAATCGGACCTTATTTCTTCAAAAATGAGGCCGGAGCTCGCGTTACGGTCAATGGAGATCGTTACCGCAACATGATCAATGATTTTTTGTTTGAAAATATGGATGACATTGATCCGGAGGAGATGTGGTTTCAACAGGATGGCGCTACGTGCCATACGGCGAACGCAACCATCGACTTACTGAAATCAAAATTTGGCGATAAGTTGATTTCGAGAAATGGACCTGTCAATTGGCCTCCAAGGTCGTGCGATTTGACACCTCTCGATTATTTCCTGTGGGGCTACGTGAAGTCACTGGTTTATGCTGATAAACCAGCAACAATTGACGCCTTGGAGGCCAGCATTGTTCGTGTTGTTCGTGACATACGGCCAGCAGTGCTCGAAAAAGTGGCCCAAAATTGGACGTCCAGAATGCGCTTCGTCAAGAACAGCCGCGGTGCCCATATGCCCGAAATCATTTTCAAATGTTAATGTCACGTATAGATCTTTCGAATAAAAAAAAATTTTGATTACAATTTCATTTTTTGTGTTATTTTTTACAATTTCAAGTTCTATCGGGCTTAAAAAAACACCCTATACAAGTAGTTTAAGTTCCATATATATTTTTTTTAATTCTAGGAGAGTTTTGGTCTCCGTTTTAAAAAATTCGATAAATTGTCGTAAAGTTTCATTTCTTTAACACTGTTTTCATTATAGATCAGAAGTTATATCCAACTATATTTTAAACGTTGAAGGCCCATGTAATCTGAATTGATCGTATTAACGAAAACTTTTTTAATTTAAGCTAACCTTTTTATCTTTTTAAGACTTTATTTGTAAGACAGAAGAACTTATTCATTAAAGTTTGATATAAATAGATCTTGTTCTCTAAATCAACAAATTTTGAGAAGCCAAAAGCTTTTAGGTGGCCACACTAAAATATAATTTTTTGAATATGAATTTATGTTGCTGCCGTGCTAAAAATAATTCAGTAGTGCCCTACACGACTGCAATTGCCGGTTGCAGCATTTGCTGTTGTGAAGTCGTGTAGTCTGCTGTGGTCTAAGTGTTTAATGCTTAAGAGTCGACATATAATGGGTGATTTTATAAGAACTACCGGAAATTTAGAAAAAAAACACATAAAATTCAGAAAAATGCATGAAATATTTATTTGCATCGATAGTTGGGTCGATATAATTTAATGTTTGAAGATTATTTCATGCAAATGTTGGCCGCGGCTGCGTCTCAAATAGTCCATCCGCTTAGTCCAATTTTGGCATACTCTTTCCAACATTTCGGCCGGTATCTCACGAATAATGTTGGCAATGTTGGCTTCCAGTGCGTCAATTGAAGCGGGCTTATCGCTATAGACATTAGCCTTAACATAGCCCCACAAAAAATAGTCTAGAGGCGTTAAATCGCACGATCTGGGCGGCCAATTGACTGGTCCCAAGCGTGAAATAAACTGTTCACCGAACTCGCCTCTCAATTGGTCCATTGTTTCGCGTGCTGTGTGGCATGTGGCACCGTCTTGTTGAAACCACATGTCATGCAAGTCAAGTTCTTCCATTTTGGGCAAAAAAAAGTTTGTTATCATCGCACGGTAGCGCTCACCATCCACAGTAACGTTGTGATTCGCATAATCTTTGAAGAAATACGGCCCAATAATGCCGCCAGCCCATAATCCGCACCAAACGGTTGTTTTTTGGGGATGCATTGGTAGCTCTTGCAATGCTTCTGGCTGCTCTTCACTCCAAATACGGCAGTTTTGCTTGTTCATGTATCCATTCAACCAGAAATGAGCCTCGTCGCTGAACACAATTCTTCGATAAAAAAGTGGATCTTCATCTAACTTTTCAAGAGCCCATTCACCAAAAATTTGGCGTTGTGGTAGGTCGTTTGGCTTCAATTCTTGCACCAGCTGTATCTTATAAGGCTTCACACCCAAATCCTTCCGCAAAATTTTCCACGTAGTGGAGTAACAGAGGCCCAATTGCTGCGAACGGTGCCGAATCGATAATTCACGATCATCACCAACACTGGCCGATACGGCTGCGATATTTTCTTCAGTTCGCACTCTACGTAAGCGTGTTGGTGGTTTAATGTCCAACAATGTAAATTTGGTGCGAAATTTTTTTACAATAGCCCGAATAGAAGCCTCAGTAGGTCGATTAAATTGACTATAAAATGGAAGAAGCGCGCGATGAACTTTCTTAACAGAGCACGCATTTTGGTAATAAAATTCAATAATTTGCAAGCGTTGTTCGTTTGTAAGACGATTCATGATTAAATTATAGACCAAACTAAAGATGTTTGACAGTGACACAAGATACAAAACGTGCGTGAGCTGTCAAAACTAGTGTTGCCAAAAAGATAATAGCAAAAAAATCACTCGTTATTAACATTTACGAGTAAAATGACAAGATATGGATTATTATATTACAATATAAATTATTTTTGTTTGGTGCTTTCCAGAGTCAAATAATGAGCTGCATATTTCAAAATTGCAAAAGCACAATATACTTGTGCAAAAATGTAAATATCTTACCTGGTATGGCAGCATTGGTTAATAGCTCGCAATCAGACTTGTCGCAGAATTCAATGTCGTTCGGAAACGGACGACACAAGCTTGTTTTCTATGTTTTTCAGCTATCTATATGTCGACACTACCCTAATCATCAGTAGATTTGGAAACTTTTCAACTTTATATCCCAATAACCTAAATAAATTATTGAGAATTTAAAAAGAAAAATGCCTTAACCATACTCGTCAACATACAGAAAACAACAAATTCGTAGTTTTATTTCGACATAAAAAGCTCACTAAACTAAGCATAAACCCAGTTGTTTGATATAATATTTCTGTTAAAAATGGCTTCAACTAATTCCAAATTGGTTTTGTTAATGTTTGTGTATTGGGATGCAAGCTCTTTTTCAAATTTGCAGAAAAGTACGGTGGCACTAATACTTTTGCTATAACTTAGCCAAAAAGGAGACAATTAACGAAGTAATTTTTAATACTAGGCTTGTGTCGTTCATGAATGAATTAATTCAACTGAATGATTCTCTCAAGTGTAAGAATGAAATACTTCTGTATTCTTTCTCTATTTCTTTCATCATGCTCTTTCTTTTTACATTTCATCATCTTTCATTCAGTACTTGTAAACATTCAAAATCAATTATTAGTTTTTTTCGTACTTTTAAATTTCAATCAATTTTAAAAAATGAACATTAAATATGTAATTTGTTTATATATTGCGTTTAAACAAATTGTCATACAAACAAATAATTCCGTAGTTGCTTTACCCGCATAATAATTCGTTATGCTGCCACCTGACATACATAATTGAAACATTTTTATTCATTCTGAAATGTTTGGTAAGCAGAAAGATGAAAGAAAAGAATAAATTAATTCACTTAACCTTTCTGAAAGAGAATGAAAGATTCACACAAATGAAAGATTTTGCCCAACATTATTTAATACTTTACTTCAAAAATAGATCTGTATCATAAAACAAAATTTACAAGTTTCTATCGTGGCGTTAACATTGTTACAAACAGCAAAATTGTTGTAAGTCTTGTGTCTCTAAGTTGGAATTTTTTTAAATTATAATGTTGGATATAACAACATGATATTGCTGTAACCAACCATATAGTTAACAAGAATATGTTGTCCTCAACCATACATTTTTTCTGCGTGTATGTTTCTAGGCCCCTTGAATTTTATATTTGAATGTATCAAATTATTAATATGTTTGTTTTAATTGCACACAATTAAAACAAACCAAAAAGCCAAAAGTTTTTCGCATTATTTAGATATTTCCAATTTCCTTTCTCGCAGAATACCTTGACATAACCATATTAATCATATTTTTGTTTTTGTCTTATAAATTTTATATTTAGTTTTGGCGCAACACAACATTCAAAATTATAATGATTTTAAAAACTTCGTACATAAAAAGTAAATGTTCCGTTATCATAAAAATAGTGTCTGCCAAAATAAAAACACTCGGATTCCCATTATTAAGTTCCTGACAACTTTACGGCAGTTTTCTTTCTTGTTTAACTGTTAAAACTGCTTCTGTATTTGTAAGCAGAACATTTTATCAAGATTATTATTTCTTTGCTATTTTCTTTGTCGCTTTTCTACATATTTTGACAAGTGTTGCAAGATTGTTATTTTTTTTTTTTTTTAGTTTTTTTTTTTTGCATTCTATTTGGCATGTTTGTTGTCTATTTTTGTAGCACCCACATGCTGCGAATATTCTCTGTTTATTGGAATTTTATAGACCATCGCCGTCATTATTATTAAATTCTTTAAAGCAACAAGCGGTTAAATGGAGTTTAAACAAAATTTGTTGCTGTTGGCTAATTCATTGGCGTAGCTAACCTCGTTTTTGGAAGAGGAGTTAGCAAAAGACATGTTTTCATTTTACTACTCGTGTGTAAATACAGTGCGCGCTAGATATTCATGACTAATTAGAAAGAAGAATGACAGGACCTAAAAATTTGTTGAACTGTTTTGTGTTATTAAACTTAGAAAAGATTTTATCATTACACTGAACCAAATTTCTTTGGTAATAGGTGTGTTCATTTACTTTACTAGTAAAACTTAGCAACGAGAGAGTAACAAGAAAATTTTCAAAATTACTCTCAAAAATGTCAAAATGTAAATGAACACTTTACTAGCTAAAATATGCAAGTTAGAGTAGTATTGTTATGTATAGGTATATATGAGTACTTAATAACTACTCTTATATTTTTTGAACAAATTTACATATGTATATGTATATTATTATAAAAAGAGCGTGGTTGTGGTCATTGCATTGTCGTGGCTGGCGTTTTTTGAGTACGGATTGTAACAGAATAAAGAAAAGTTTTACAATTTTATTTAATCTAGTACTAGACGTAGTCGAAATACGCTAAATACAGCGATAAACTCAATTGGCTACTGAGTCGGTTGTTGTGCAAATCAAGACGTTTAAATTGATTCGTTTGGGAGTTGTCGAGTTGGTTGAAGAAAAATCAAACCATTTTGATTTTTTTCAAGTTGGCTAGTAAGTCTCTCAATTCGATTGTGCTTTGTATGTTCGAGTCTCCTGATCAGTTGTCCAAAAAACTTAAGAAAGGAAAAAACTTGAACTATAACCCGTTCTGCAAATGTACAAACCAAAAATTTAATTTAAAAATTATAAAGTTCAACAAAAAATTCAATAAATTATTGTCCAAATTTATACAGTCAAATTCGCTTATAGTCCACTGCTTCAAATGCACGCTTTTTGTGGCGAATTGGACTATAGTTAGATTTTTATATAAGCCACTTTTTGGCTATGTCTATATAAAATCTGAAAGCAAATATTTCAATGCTCTCATTGACAAAAAAAAAAAAAAAAACACATTTAACATTGCAAACATGTGTCAAAAATGAAATATGTACTTGTAAAAAAGTGTTGCATTTTTGTGCTCCGTTTTTGTCTAGAAAATTTTAATTAAATTTGCATTTTGGATTATATCTTTAATAACTTACATGAAATTAAGTTTTTTCACACCGCATCTAGGTGGAAAATAAGCGAAAATGGTCTATAGGGCTAATGGACTATATAACAAATATTTTGCAGGTATTTTATTTATTGATGCCAAAAAATTGCACAATTTGGACTAAATCGCTAATTCTACTATAAGCGGTGTGGCTTATAAACGAATTTTACTGTATTTGTAATTTTTTGCAAAGAAAATGTTAAATAATTTTAAAATTGTCTTTAATTTCATTGAATCTGATAGTTGGATGAAAATCTTTCAATTCAGTTTATGAAGTGTGTTGCCAAGAACCAATTCAATTGAAAGACTCAATTCACAATTGAATTGAAACGTGTATTTATACGTTATAACTGCCTGCCTACGCATAGCATTTTTATTTTTTCAAATTAATTTCAAAGTGTAAAGTACCAAGTAGCTAGGTACTCATAATATTTACAATACTAAAAATAACATCTGGTTTGTAAAAAATAAAGAAACAAAAAACAGAAATATTTTAGAACTTAAAATTAGAAAAATGTTAATATAATTATAAATGGAAGGGTGAATTTAATTGCTCCCCTAGAAGCTTTAAACAAATTCAAGCAAGTAAATTTGCCAGAACATCCTTTGCCACTGATGTGCCAGATACTGTGTTGCTTAGTTTATTTCCCTTAGACTTCTTATTTTACTTCTGTTGCTAATAAGTTACAAAAAAATACATTTGTAATCTTTTTAATACTTTTAATCGGCTTAAAAATTTACATACAATTACAATTTGTTAAATTTTCTAAAATGTTTTTATTTTGAACCTGATTTAGAAATACTGTTAACTGTGTAAACACAAACGCAAAACAGCTGTTTGAATAATTATTGCAAGTAAAAATTTTACTTGTAAAATTTTTATGGCGCTCAATTTTTTACGCTATTTTGACGCTCTCTTGTTGCAAATTTTTTGGGTTAATGAACGCTTTCTAGTAACAATTATTACAAATTTGTAAAAGTTTTTAAGTGAACACAACTAATATTAACTAAAAAAAAAAAAAAAAAAAAAAAAAAAAAAAAAAAATAGTAAACCCTTCACGAAAAGAAAAATATATAAATCAAAAGATTACCGTTCAAATGTGAACAAAATTTATTCAGCCCCCAATGGGGTTTGTTGAAAATAAAAATTAGTGTATTTCAGAAAATATTTCTTAAAGATGTAAACGATCTTAAAAACCCCTCAAAATACGCGTTAGTTTCGGTAATCACTTCTTCGTTTGAGATGAATCTTCTTTCTTCGAGCCATTTTTTCAAGTTTGTAAACAAGAAAAAGTCACTAGGAGCTAAATCTTGACTATAAGGTGGATAATCAACCAATCTCTGAGAAATGGAGCCACTCATTCTATTATTTCGGTGAAAGTACAGTGGTGGCTCTGGATATTTCCAAAGCGTTTGACAAAGTGTGACATGATGTGCTATTGGCAAAACTAACTGCTTTTGGAGTCGGTGATGATTTTTCTCGGTTTATGTCGAACTTTCTCAGAGACCGCTGTCTACGGGTTGTTATAGATGGGGTCTTATCAAACGAGTTCAAGATTAATTCAAGGGTACCGCAAGGCTCCGTTTTTTCTCCTGCCCTATTTATTATTTTTCTCAACGATCTTCTATATCAAACTTTCAACCCTATACACTCTTTCACGGAAGACTGTATTTGTCATTCGTACTCATTCAGTTACAGGACCAGCCTATCCGAGATCGTTGCCAAGAGGCAAAATATGAAGGACTCACTGAATAGTGATCTTCTACTAATCTCCGAATGGGGTCGTAAGAACAGAGTCGCCTTCAATGCTCGTAAGACCTAGTGTTGTTTATTAACACACAAACAACCGACCGTAGGGACTGCTTTAGCTATACTCATGGATGGTATAAATATTGAGGCATCGGATGCACTTGATGTTCCGCGAATAAAAATACAGTGTGACGTCCGCAGGAGTGAACAAATTTTTTATGTATCTAAAGAAGCATTCAAGGATTTTTTGAAATGGTGTAAGATGTTCTTCACTCCATCCGATATCTTTACTACTTATACCACCTATGTATATCCACCGAAAATGGAATACAACTGTCATGTTTGGGCTGGCACTTCAAAGTATATTTTGGGGTTTCTCGACCGTGTACAAGAGAAGAGAGAGCGAGAAGAGAAAGAAAGAGAGAGAAGCTTATCGGTGACGGTATGGTATCCAATTCTATTAAAATCCAGGTACTTTTTGGAGAATCCAGCGGCCAGCCTACCTAACCTATGTTTAGTCGCGAATAATAAGCGTGCACTGAAAATTAGTTATATATTCAATTTAAAACGAAATTTCACAAAAGTGAGTGAGATGTCTGAGAATGTAGGCATCTTAACCCAGCGAGTATATTACATTTTGCATAGTTGAGCACTTTGCGCACTTCAAAGCGGTGCTTGGGAATTTTCACGACATTTTAATGAATTGTTGTTGTTTGCGGAAGGACCATAGATCCAATACATCGCGTTCAGAGAACAATCAAAATAGTGGGCATTTTCATGTGAAAGCGCAGTAAAGAAAACTAGGCTGCATCTGTCCGCTAACACAATTATGGCTACAGGTTTTTAGGAAGCACGGGATGCTATTCACATATACTACCTTGAATTTGCCCGCTAACACAATTATGCCTACAGGTTTTTAGGAAGCACGGGATGCTATTGACATATACACCTTGAAAATGTGAAAATGTTTACCGGCGAATATTACTCAGAGCTTTGGGATAGATTAAATATTGATTTAGAACAAAAAATGGTTTCATCTGGTGTAATAATTATCCGAGTGTTACTGTCAATGGAGATTGATAAAACTTGATGTTCCAGGTTACGAAAAAACACAATACCACAGAATTTTCTGTACAATAATTTTATTAATACTTAAAACATATGCCTTTATTATATTGGTATAAAAATTTGTGGAACTTAAAAATTTTCTGTATATGTACGTTCTGTAGGTATGTTTAACAGGCTGCCAGCTATTGTAAAGCCAGCCCACTTGGGTCCAGTCTGGCCCCATTGTAATACATTCTGTAATATTCCCCCTTCTCCGTAGGCGAAATTATTCCATCATCCGCCATTGGACTGATTGCAATTTTTCGATCAACATTTTACAACTATTTTTTATTATTATTGTTAAATGATATTGTAAGCAGTTTCTTTAGTTTATGTTGAGATTTTAAAACAGAGATGGTTAAGTGCAATTAAACAAGCTATTGAGATCAGTTTATAAAAAAATCTTTAAATTTGTTAAGTGCTCATGAACCAGCTGCTGTAATTTTTTAAGGCAGAATATTATTTTAAAAGTGTCTCTAGTAAAGATAAGGATGTTTTACGAATTTTTTGATGCTGGACAAGGTCGTGGAGATAAGCCCCATTTAATTAGTTATTAAAAAAAAAAAAAAAAAACTTAAAACAATAGGGAACGAAAAATATTAGTATTATTGCGAATATAGCGTTGGGCGCTTGATATACGAGAAATATTGCACAAGGCACCTACGCTTTTTTCACAAAAGTCTAGTATTTTTCGTTCACTGTTGTTTTGAAATTAGTTTTAAAATTATTTATTATTTTACATGCTTAGGTTTTTAATAAATTGTTATTATTATCTAACTTCCAACAAAAATTTTGATTTTCATTTATTAAACTTAAACTAATAAAGGGTGGTTAAATTTTAAGGACCGTTGTTGATTTTGTAGGAAACACAAATTATTTAGGAATTATTGTCACTTCTTTTTATTATGGAAATACTGGTATGGTTCAGTTAGGTATGAAATAAAATATTGGCCAATGGCCGCCGGAATCTTGGCGGAACATCTCCACCTGATGGTCCAAGTTTTCGATGACGTTAAATATATAATAACTGAGCTTTTATGCGTTAATATGCCGAATTATCTCATCCTTTAGCTTTTGACTTATTGCTGGCCATTGAATTTGTCGCGCAAAAGAGCCATTGTTTCGTTAGCGGTGTGGCAAGTGGCGCCGTCCTGTTGAAACCACATATTGTCTACATCCATATCTACTAATTCGGGGCATAAAAACTCCGCTATCATCTCACGATAACGAACACCTTTCACATTGCCTGGCCGGCCTCATTTTGGATAAAATAGCATCATATAATATTGAAAAAATACGGCCCGCTGATGCCGCTAGCCCATAACCCGCACCAAACAGTCACTGGGTTATCATTCGTCCGTATGCAGACACATTTTCCCTTCAGTAAATGCACTGAGGGGAAAATGTGCCGCATTACTGAATATGATTTTCTTCGAAAACTTTCATAATGAGCCTGCATAACTTTAACGCGTTGCTCGATTGTGTATTTTTCCATGGTTCAAATTGAATTAATCTGAAATTGAGAAATGTTAAATGAAAAGTTGTAAAATTTAACCACCCGATATTATATGGCTTTACTATTTTCGCTATTGTACTCGTACGAGTATGATTGTTCTAGCTTTTTAATCTTAAAAAAGAAAATTCATTAAGGGCCATTTACACAGTCTAAAATTAAGTTAGCATTAAAGAAATTAACTAACGGTTAATTGATTTGCGTTTCATCATTTTTCACTTAGTTAACATTAAAAAATGTTAGTGTGGCAATGTTATATGTATTTGTTCATGAAAACGACAAAACAAATTTTTTAAAGTAAGCTTATACTGTGAGCATGCGCGACTTTTTACAATAATAAGTGAATTATCAGTTTGCAAAAATGAGTAAGGAGATGTCTAGTAAGTAGTAACATATGTACAGATTTGAGAATATGTAGTATATATGTACGTAGATATCGTATTTTAAACTACTTGGAAGAATATATGTTTTGCCGGCCGGTGTGGAGTGATTCAGCCATGGAATTTTCCCCTTCATGTAAAAAAATCATCTTGACAATTTCAAATAATTCTTCTTGTAGTATTAAAAATTTTTCGAATTTAAAATATTGTAAGAATCAAAATGTTGTTTTATATTTCCATCCATTTTATTCAGTTTTGTATTTTTTTCTTTTCGTTTATTTGTATTTTCCTACCTTTGAGTTCGGACTAACAGTTTAATCGGTAAAATTTAAAAACAACTTCTCCTTTAAATAATGACGGTTAAGAGTTAATTATACATTGTGAAATACACTTTTTCCAACTGGTGGCGATAGTCACAATTAAAGTTTAATCAGACTTCGTGCAAATAGCAGTAAGTGGTGCTGCTGGAATCTGTTGTAATTTGAAAAATATCTGAAGTGATTTACAAAATAAAATACACTTCACCATCCCTGAATTTGTTGGCGGTAGACTGTGCGTCTTGGTTTATTGGCTAAGTTTGTCGCATTAGACATTTCACCGTTTATTTTTTTTCATTTTGTAAATTTTTCCATTTTTGTATTCGAGTATTTGTATAGAGAACGTGTTTTCGTATTCGAATTTGTATTGTTTTGTCTTCTTCGCAAGTTGTCATAACAAATATGATGCTTTTGTCAAGATGCTTTCGTTTCGGTCTTATTATGGTCTTTGTCTGTAAAAGTTTTACATTTTTTGTTCAAGTTTGTTATTTAATGAAGTTGTAGGAGTTTTGTAAACCTCTCAAGTAACAAACAACAAAACCCAGTTTGGGTTTTAATGCAGTTGTATGTTTTTGTTTTGCGAGCGTGAGTGTGCGGTCTGCGAGTTGTAATGGGGCCATTTAAAAAGGGATTTGATTATCACGTTGTCAGGTTTCCAAATATTGAAATAACTTTTGTTCACTTGTTTTAGCTGCAAAAAAAAAAACTTACAATGTTATTTATTTATTTTTTGTAACATTTAACTAATTGATTTGTGGTTTGTTCAAAAACATGAATTATTGTGGCCATAAATCTATTTATCTATTTAATTGGGATTTATACATTTTTAAAAGGAATTAAGATATTTGCGGCTCAATAACATATAAATATAAATATATATTATATATATATATATATATATATATATATATATATTAGAATATATTTATAATATAGTCACTGTTTAGTGTTTATTTTGATATGGCCACTTGCCATACAGCCCGTGACATAGTTCAATTCCCGCAAGAGACATTTCGAGAGGTCGTGTACTCTCTCGTTTTGCTCAATTGTTTAACACCACTAGATTTCTTTTTATGGTTTCATAGGAAATCCCAACTGCATCAATGAAATTTAGCCAAGTTTATGCAAAATGGTCATGGAAATTTCGACGGAGTGTGTATGTGAATGCAAAGCCGTGTAGGCCATATCTCCGATTTGCTATTCGTTAAATTACTCATCCGATGTATTCGTACTTTATGATTCAATAAAAAAGGAAAATAATCAAAAACCTAATATTTTGGAACACCCTCTAAAAGGTTAAAATTACTAATGACCCTATATGATTTTTTAATACATACTCTTGTAAAATTACGTCATCTAACGGGAAATCATGCGCATGCCGTAATCTCTAGTTTTATTATTCTACTCTTCACAATTTGTTTTGTTGCCGTTTTTAATATAGTTTAATACACTGTAATTATATTAGTAATGTTGGATAGAAAGCGTTATTGGTGAAATACAGCAGCCACATTTCTATGAAAAAGTCCTAAAAAAATATCATGAAAAGAGGGATGGCCTGTCATCGGGCTATTTGCAATCTAATTAAAAATCACTACTCTTTCCATATGTAACTATTACAAATATACATACATACATACACTGTCTGCCACTTGAATAAGGAATCATATCGCTACTTTATTGCAACATAGTCATATCTCAAAAAATGGGCTTTTCGAGTATACAATGTAGAATTGTTAACAGTACTACCTTTTTTTATATTATTAAATTACATTTAAACTGTTTCCTGTAGGAGATATTTTCTAAAAAAAAAAATTTCTAAGGATTGTATGGAAACTAAAAATTGTAAATGTGTTTTCTCGAAACAAGCTTTTTTTAGTTATGACTATGTTGCAATAAAGGAGCGATATTTTTTTAATTTTAATTAGGTATATGTTCTAAACTAAAGTTCAGAAAAATATAGTTCCCTGAAGGAATAAAAAATATACATATTTTGCTATTCTGTAGAACTTTTTCGTGTGTCACTTGAATAAGAAATATTTTTTACAGTTTGCTGTAATTTATTTTTAAATTTTAGGCTAAAAAATGAAAGTTATTATTTCATATTGGTGAATATAGGAACCATTCCGTAAATTTAACACTTTGTTGATTAATCCATAGTTTTACTTCTCTGGCTTTATAAATCGGAGCGATGTTGTTACGTCCAATATATGGGTCCAAAGACATCATTAAATTTTGGAAATGAATGTTTTCGTAAGTCGTTGTCATTTTGTGGGATACAAAAGCCGATGTATGGTACCATAATACGAAAAGGCACCCCATAACATTTTTCCACCCTCTCGGCTGTGTGCCACATCAGTAATAAAATTTTACATCGAAGAAAACCACTTTAAGCCATTTGTCGGACCATGCTATTATACGAGTACTTTTGGCAAACTGTAAACTTTGTGATTTACGTGGTGTCACTATTTCAGTTTTCGGTGGAGTGTGTATGTGCACGACTTTAAAATACGGTGCACTGTTCTTAGACTGGCACTGTCCTCACTTTTTTCATATAGTTTTCATACCGACATAACGGAATTTGATGCAATTTTAAGAATTTTTCGCCTTTTGTTTGGAGTTGTTGCCATTTTCTTCCGCCCTTTCCCGCGTTTTCCATATCTTTCCACGTTATTTAAATAATTGTACACAACTGTCTTTCCTCTATTAATATTTTTGTCTATCTGGACTGGACTCTTCTCACAAATCTTAATTTTCAGAGAAATATCTTCAAAGCTTATTTAGCATAAAAAATCTTTAGAATTAAGGTAAAATCTTCTTTCTGGCATCGCTGCATATAATTCAATAATAGTATTTTGCGAGTATATAACTCTAAAACACACCTTGTTCCGGGTTTGCCAGATTTCCAAACTGGCTATCAAAATTTCCCAAAATATTTTTTGTATTATCTTTAAAAGACAAAATATCCACAAAAGTATCCTCAAAAGATTTTTCAGTTTTGTAGTCATATATAATTTTTACGAATTCTCTCTGTACTGCGTTGTACGATTCACTGGACAACCAACTACAAATGGATGGGCTCTGGACGATGACCACATATTACGTAAAATATGTGGGTTTCGGGAACAAGATTCCTGCGCTCGTCAGAGCAAAATCCATTATAGATGATAGAACAGAGTAACGCACCCTACATTGCGTCGATGCTCCAGTGAGTCAACAGAGTTGCATACCCTACCGTCATCGATAAGCTTCTTCGCCCTCTCCTGCACACGGTCGAGTAACCCAAAAATAGCCATGAGAGTTTTGTTCCAATTTCATCCAAATTCAATCGGATGGAGTGAAGTATATCTTACACCATTATAAAACCCGAGGCACTTGAATGCTTCTTTAGACACGTGAAAAATGTATTCACTCCAGCAAACAAAACACTGTATTTTCATTGCAAAAACATCAAGAGCACCCAATTCCTCAATATGGATACCAACCATGAGTACAGATACAGCAGCATTAGCAGGGTCTTACGAGCGTTATTGCGATCCCATTCGGAGATTAATTGAAGTTCATTATTCAGTGAGTCAATTATATTTTGCATTTTGGCAACGATCTCGGATAGGCTGGGCCTATCACTGAATGAGTACGAATGACAAGTTCTGCTGTCATCTGCAAAAGTGTGAAGAAGGTCGTTGAGGAAAATAAGAAATAGGGTAGAGAAAGAACGGAGCGTTGCGGTACCCCTGAATTAATCTTGAACTCGTTTGATGGGACCAGATCTATAACAACTCGTATAGTGCGATCCCTAAGAAAGCTCGATATAAACCGAGAGTTATGCCCGATACCAAAAGCAGTAAGTTTTGCCAGCAGTGCAGCATGCCACACTCTGTCAAATGCCTTGCCAATATCCAGAGCCACCACTTTACTTTTACCGAAATGATGAATTGAGTGGCACCATTTCTCTGAGATATATGTCATAAGATCACGACCCTTACGAAATCCATATTGACGATCACAAAGTAATTTACGCGACTCTAGATACCTCATAAGGTGATAGTTAACCATACTTTCTATAACTTTGGAAAGCGATTGTTAACCACACTTTCCATTACTTTGGAAAGCACAGAGCAAATTACAATTGGGCGGTAATTTTCAGGGTTATTTGTTTCGCCCTCTTTGGGGACTTGCGTTAACGCTGTGAACATAAATTGAACTCCGTTATGTAAGTAGCCAATTAATCACCAGTTAGGAATCGGTAAATATTTACAAGTGCGAGTTAAATATTAAATTATAGGAAATTAAAAATTTTTCATAAAGCAAACAGCCTTGAAATAGCAAAAACATAGTCACTAAGGGATAAAATATCCACTGTATGCGAAGCATCAATTGAAATAACGCGAATGTACACACATAAGTATTCATTAACGTAGGAAGTAAATTTAAATAAGTGCGTAAGATTAATTTTTTATAAAACCGCTTAGAATTTACGTTGAAAGTGCAAAAAATGTGCTTGCACTTTTTGACTACCATAATGTGGCAAGACAAGCGCATGTTCGTTAATCTTTTAATCAAGAACTTTTATCCAGCCTGAACACGATAGGCTCATAACTGTATCTAATGGGTGTTTTTTTAAGCTAGATAGAACTTTAAATTGTAAAAAGTAACACAAAAAATTAAATTTTGATGAAACATTTTTTTTATTTGTTTCAGTATACTCTGACAAATCATCATGAATAGACTCACGCTTGAACAACGCTACGAAATTATCCAAATTTACTTTGAAAATCAGTCGTCGATTCGCGCAACTTATAGACGCAAAATTGTGTTCAGCGATGAGGCGCATTTTTGGCTTAACGGGTGTGTTAATAAGCAAAATTGCCGCATATGGAGTGAGACCAATCCACAAGAGACCCTACAGACTCCATTACATCCAGAAAAATGCACTGTTTGGTGCGGTTTTCATGCTGGTGGCATCATCGGACCTTATTTCTTCAAAAATGATGCCGGAGCTCGCGTTACGGTCAATGGAGATCGTTACCGCACCATGATCAATGATTTTTTGTTTGAAAATATGGATGACATTGATCCGGAGGAGATGTGGTTTCAACAGGATGGCGCTACGTGCCATACGGCGAACGCAACCATCGACTTACTGAAATCAAAATTTGGCGATAAGTTGATTTCGAGAAATGGACCTGTCAATTGGCCTCCAAGGTCGTGCGATTTGACACCTCTCGATTATTTCCTGTGGGGCTACGTGAAGTCACTGGTTTATGCTGATAAACCAGCAACAATTGACGCCTTGGAGGCCAGCATTGTTCGTGTTGTTCGTGACATACGGCCAGCAGTGCTCGAAAAAGTGGCTCAAAATTGGACGTCCAGAATGCGCTTCGTCAAGAACAGCCGCGGTGCCCATATGCCCGAAATCATTTTCAAATGTTAATGTCACGTATTGATTTTCCGAATAAAAAAAATTTTGATTACAATTTAATTTTTTGTGTTATTTTTTACAATTTCAAGTTCTATCGGGCTTAAACAAACACCCTATACAACCAAATCAATTCTTAAAAAACTTATCTACATATATAAGTGCATAAGTCATTTACCTAACATGGTATATAGACTTAAGCCTAAATATATATTTACTACTTTATTGATCGGTTAAGCTTTTCTTTATATACACATTTCTTCGATTCTTACTTTAAATTAATATTAGAAATCAGTTTGAGCAAAATTTTGCTCTTTTAGGAAAAGAACTGGTTCTTCTTGCTTGAAATGGAGAAAGTTCTAAATATCTTTGAGACACTCAATTTAAAATTTAGAGTGTTCCAAATAATCTCCAGTGTTAAACTGGGAATTAGAGACTATCGATTTTAGTTTTAGAAAATTTCAAATGAAATTAGGAATATATGAAAAACATTAATCAAACAGTAAACACAAAAAAAAAGTTATTCAAAAAGACACGGAGTTATCAAACAGCCATTAGTAATTTTAACCTTTTAGAGGGTGTTCCAAAATATTAGGTTTTTGATTATTTTCCTTTTTTATTGAATCATAAAGTACGAATACATCGGATGAGTAATTTAACGAATAGCAAATCGGTGATATGGCCTACACGGCTTTGCATTCACATACACACTCCGTCGAAATTTCCATGACCATTTTGCATAAACTTGGCTAAATTTCATTGATGCAGTTGGGATTTCCTATGAAACCATAAAAAGAAATCTAGTGGTGTTAAACAATTGAGCAAAACGAGAGAGTACACGACCTCTCGAAATGTCTCTTGCGGGAATTGAACTATGTCACGGGCTGTATGGCAAGTGGCCATATCAAAATAAACACTAAACAGTGACTATATTATAAATATATTCTAAATGTATATATATGTATGTAGATATATATATATATATATATATATATATATATATATATATATATATATATATGTATATATATATATATATATATATATATATATATATATATATATATATATATATATATATATATATATATATATATATATATATATCTACATACATATATATACATTTAGAATATATTTATAATATAGTCACTGTTTAGTGTTTATTTTGATATGGCCACTTGCCATACAGCCCGTGACATAGTTCAATTCCCGCAAGAGACATTTCGAGAGGTCGTGTACTCTCTCGTTTTGCTCAATTGTTTAACACCACTAGATTTCTTTTTATGGTTTCATAGGAAATCCCAACTGCATCAATGAAATTTAGCCAAGTTTATGCAAAATGGTCATGGAAATTTCGACGGAGTGTGTATGTGAATGCAAAGCCGTGTAGGCCATATCTCCGATTTGCTATTCGTTAAATTACTCATCCGATGTATTCGTACTTTATGATTCAATAAAAAAGGAAAATAATCAAAAACCTAATATTTTGGAACACCCTCTAAAAGATTAAAATTACTAATGGCTGTTTGATAACTCCGTGTCTTTTTGAATAACTTTTTTTTGTGTTTACTGTTTGATTAATGTTTTTCATATATTCCTAATTTCATTTGAAATTTTCTAAAACTAAAATCGATAGTCTCTAATTCCCAGTTGAACACTGGAGATTATTTGGAACACTCTAAATTTTAAATTGAGTGTCTCAAAGATATTTAGAACTTTCTCCATTTCAAGCAAGAAGAACCAGTTCTTTTCCTAAAAGAGCAAAATTTTGCTCAAACTGATTTCTAATATTAATTTAAAGTAAGAATCGAAGAAATGTGTATATAAAGAAAAGCTTAACCGATCAATAAAGTAGTAAATATATATTTAGGCTTAAATCTATATACCATGTTAGGTAAATGACTTATGCACTTATATATGTAGATAAGTTTTTTAAGAATTGATTTGGTTGTATAGAGTGTTTGTTTAAGCCCGATAGAACTTGAAATTGTAAAAAATAACACAAAAAATTAAATTGTAATCAAAATTTTTTTTTATTCGGAAAATCAATACGTGACATTAACATTTGAAAATGATTTCGGGCATATGGGCACCGCGGCTGTTCTTGACGAAGCGCATTCTGGACGTCCAATTTTGGGCCACTTTTTCGAGCACTGCTGGCCGTATGTCACGAACAACACGAACAATGCTGGCCTCCAAGGCGTCAATTGTTGCTGGTTTATCAGCATAAACCAGTGACTTCACGTAGCCCCACAAGAAATAATCGAGAGGTGTCAAATCGCACGACCTTGGAGGCCAATTGACAGGTCCATTTCTCGAAATCAACTTATCGCCAAATTTTGATTTCAGTAAGTCGATGGTTGCGTTCGCCGTATGGCACGTAGCGCCATCCTGTTGAAACCACATCTCCTCCGGATCAATGTCATCCATATTTTCAAACAAAAAATCATTGATCATGGTGCGGTAACGATCTCCATTGACCGTAACGCGAGCTCCGGCATCATTTTTGAAGAAATAAGGTCCGATGATGCCACCAGCATGAAAACCGCACCAAACAGTGCATTTTTCTGGATGTAATGGAGTCTGTAGGGTCTCTTGTGGATTGGTCTCACTCCATATGCGGCAATTTTGCTTATTAACAAACCCGTTAAGCCAAAAATGCGCCTCATCGCTGAACACAATTTTGCGTCTATAAGTTGCGCGAATCGACGACTGATTTTCAAAGTAAATTTGGATAATTTCGTAGCGTTGTTCAAGCGTGAGTCTATTCATGATGATTTGTCAGAGTATACTGAAACAAATAAAAAAAATGTTTCATCAAAATTTAATTTTTTGTGTTACTTTTTACAATTTAAAGTTCTATCTAGCTTAAAAAAACACCCATTAGATACAGTTATGAGCCTATCGTGTTCAGGCTGGATAAAAGTTCTTGATTAAAAGATTAACGAACATGCGCTTGTCTTGCCACATTATGGTAGTCAAAAAGTGCAAGCACATTTTTTGCACTTTCAACGTAAATTCTAAGCGGTTTTATAAAAAATTAATCTTACGCACTTATTTAAATTTACTTCCTACGTTAATGAATACTTATGTATGTACATTCGCGTTATTTCAATTGATGCTTCGCATACAGTGGATATTTTATCCCTTAGTGACTATGTTTTTGCTATTTCAAGGCTGTTTGCTTTATGAAAAATTTTTAATTTCCTATAATTTAATATTTAACTCGCACTTGTAAATATTTACCGATTCCTAACTGGTGATTAATTGGCTACTTACATAACGGAGTTCAATTTATGTTCACAGCGTTAACGCAAGTCCCCAAAGAGGGCGAAACAAATAACCCTGAAAATTACCGCCCAATTGTAATTTGCTCTGTGCTTTCCAAAGTAATGGAAAGTGTGGTTAACAATCGCTTTCCAAAGTTATAGAAAGTATGGTTAACTATCACCTTATGAGGTATCTAGAGTCGCGTAAATTACTTTGTGATCGTCAATATGGATTTCGTAAGGGTCGTGATCTTATGACATATATCTCAGAGAAATGGTGCCACTCAATTCATCATTTCGGTAAAAGTAAAGTGGTGGCTCTGGATATTGGCAAGGCATTTGACAGAGTGTGGCATGCTGCACTGCTGGCAAAACTTACTGCTTTTGGTATCGGGCATAACTCTCGGTTTATATCGAGCTTTCTTAGGGATCGCACTATACGAGTTGTTATAGATCTGGTCCCATCAAACGAGTTCAAGATTAATTCAGGGGTACCGCAACGCTCCGTTCTTTCTCTACCCTATTTCTTATTTTCCTCAACGACCTTCTTCACACTTTTGCAGATGACAGCAGAACTTGTCATTCGTACTCATTCAGTGATAGGCCCAGCCTATCCGAGATCGTTGCCAAAATGCAAAATATAATTGACTCACTGAATAATGAACTTCAATTAATCTCCGAATGGGATCGCAATAACGCTCGTAAGACCCTGCTAATGCTGCTGTATCTGTACTCATGGTTGGTATCCATATTGAGGAATTGGGTGCTCTTGATGTTTTTGCAATGAAAATACAGTGTTTTGTTTGCTGGAGTGAATACATTTTTCACGTGTCTAAAGAAGCATTCAAGTGCCTCGGGTTTTATAATGGTGTAAGATATACTTCACTCCATCCGATTGAATTTGGATGAAATTGGAACAAAACTCTCATGGCTATTTTTGGGTTACTCGACCGTGTGCAGGAGAGGGCGAAGAAGCTTATCGATGACGGTAGGGTATGCAACTCTGTTGACTCACTGGAGCATCGACGCAATGTAGGGTGCGTTACTCTGTTCTATCATCTATAATGGATTTTGCTCTGACGAGCGCAGGAATCTTGTTCCCGAAACCCACATATTTTACGTAATATGTGGTCATCGTCCAGAGCCCATCCATTTGTAGTTGGTTGTCCAGTGAATCGTACAACGCAGTACAGAGAGAATTCGTAAAAATTATATATGACTACAAAACTGAAAAATCTTTTGAGGATACTTTTGTGGATATTTTGTCTTTTAAAGATAATACAAAAAATATTTTGGGAAATTTTGATAGCCAGTTTGGAAATCTGGCAAACCCGGAACAAGGTGTGTTTTAGAGTTATATACTCGCAAAATACTATTATTGAATTATATGCAGCGATGCCAGAAAGAAGATTTTACCTTAATTCTAAAGATTTTTTATGCTAAATAAGCTTTGAAGATATTTCTCTGAAAATTAAGATTTGTGAGAAGAGTCCAGTCCAGATAGACAAAAATATTAATAGAGGAAAGACAGTTGTGTACAATTATTTAAATAACGTGGAAAGATATGGAAAACGCGGGAAAGGGCGGAAGAAAATGGCAACAACTCCAAACAAAAGGCGAAAAATTCTTAAAATTGCATCAAATTCCGTTATGTCGGTATGAAAACTATATGAAAAAAGTGAGGACAGTGCCAGTCTAAGAACAGTGCACCGTATTTTAAAGTCGTGCACATACACACTCCACCGAAAACTGAAATAGTGACACCACGTAAATCACAAAGTTTACAGTTTGCCAAAAGTACTCGTATAATAGCATGGTCCGACAAATGGCTTAAAGTGGTTTTCTTCGATGTAAAATTTTATTACTGATGTGGCACACAGCCGAGAGGGTGGAAAAATGTTATGGGGTGCCTTTTCGTATTATGGTACCATACATCGGCTTTTGTATCCCACAAAATGACAACGACTTACGAAAACATTCATTTCCAAAATTTAATGATGTCTTTGGACCCATATATTGGACGTAACAACATCGCTCCGATTTATAAAGCCAGAGAAGTAAAACTATGGATTAATCAACAAAGTGTTAAATTTACGGAATGGTTCCTATATTCACCAATATGAAATAATAACTTTCATTTTTTAGCCTAAAATTTAAAAATAAATTACAGCAAACTGTAAAAAATATTTCTTATTCAAGTGACACACGAAAAAGTTCTACAGAATAGCAAAATATGTATATTTTTTATTCCTTCAGGGAACTATATTTTTCTGAACTTTAGTTTAGAACATATACCTAATTAAAATTAAAAAAATATCGCTCCTTTATTGCAACATAGTCATAACTAAAAAAAGCTTGTTTCGAGAAAACACATTTACAATTTTTAGTTTCCATACAATCCTTAGAAATTTTTTTTTTTAGAAAATATCTCCTACAGGAAACAGTTTAAATGTAATTTAATAATATAAAAAAAGGTAGTACTGTTAACAATTCTACATTGTATACTCGAAAAGCCCATTTTTTGAGATATGACTATGTTGCAATAAAGTAGCGATATGATTCCTTATTCAAGTGGCAGACAGTGTATGTATGTATGTATATTTGTAATAGTTACATATGGAAAGAGTAGTGATTTTTAATTAGATTGCAAATAGCCCGATGACAGGCCATCCCTCTTTTCATGATATTTTTTTAGGACTTTTTCATAGAAATGTGGCTGCTGTATTTCACCAATAACGCTTTCTATCCAACATTACTAATATAATTACAGTGTATTAAACTATATTAAAAACGGCAACAAAACAAATTGTGAAGAGTAGAATAATAAAACTAGAGATTACGGCATGCGCATGATTTCCCGTTAGATGACGTAATTTTACAAGAGTATGTATTAAAAAATCATATAGGGTTGTTCATGGTGCAATTATTAGGTGGCAGCATTACATAGAGTCTATACGTGATATAATATCAAATATTTTTCTATCAGCAAACGTCAAATTTGATAGCAGAGAGAATTATATCACGTGTAGCCTTCAAAATTAGTATTATTGCTATATTATATCAGATATCACAATATTGTTTTGATAATATATATTTAGAAAACCATATCATGATATGAACTGTCAAAAAACGTAAACAAAACGACATATTATTCAATTTTTGAAGAATTCCCGAAAAAAGTGTAATAAAAAAATCACAAAATCATTAAAATATTTATAAAAATCGTTTATTGTTCTTTTTGTTGTTGGAATATATAAATTTGTTTAAGAAAAATACAACATTCAACGATGTTTACTGCATGGTTGCTTAAAAATTGTGAAATATTATGATATTTGCAAAAATACTTGGCGCCATGCTAGATATGAGAGAAAATATAATTTGTTTTTTCTCGTTAATCTGCTGACGTTCTCTCTCATATTATAAATATTAGAGTTAATATCAGTTGTAGACACTATGTTAGAGTTGCTGTACTAGATACATAATATTTTGTTTGTTTAAAAATTCCACCATAATGTCAAAAACATGTTTACAAAACAGAGGAAACTGAAAATTTATTTTCATAAATTGTTTTTAACGCATTTTAAGCAATTAAATTATTTTTGAAGCGAGGAAAGTCGATAAGCAGTAGAATTTTTCTTTTTACATAGCAGACAGCAACGCATATTAAGGAATTAAAATATTTTTGAAATCTTTTTTATTGTTTCTTTTGCACATTTTCAAACTGTTTAAAATATTATTTTTTCACTTCACCTTGTATAAACATAAACAGCTTCTACGCAATTAAAATATTTTTTTGGAAAACTTCTTTATTGTTTTTTTTACTGTTTCATTATTTGTTCACTTCACTTTGTGTAAACATAAACAACTTTTGACACTACCTGCGTTAGTGATGCCACCTGGTTAATGCACTTTGGGGTTGTTTTTGAATTGCTTCATGACGTGATTCGACCAACATGCGCAGAAGTTTTGTATCAGATTTGTCGTAATTATTTATTCTGTCATTCTTGGTTACAACCAAAATGTCTTTTCTCTGCGTATATAACGTTCACCATTGACAGTAACAAAATGACTTCGCCGGTTCTTAAGCACAATAAAAAATAATTTTCTGTGAATGGAATGGTGTTTTGACAGAATTATGCTTACTTCTAATGTGACAACTCTGATTATTTACGTAGCAAAAAATTGCTCATGGAACAAAATGTTGAATGGAAGTACAATATCACTTGGCGAACAGAACTATTATTTTGATAGCAAATTTCAACAATTTGCCAGTAGCTCTCACAACGAAATGTCAAACAATGAAGTGCAGTCAACTCAAGGTTGTGAATCTGTCAACAAACACCCAAACAACAATAATTAATTAAAAGTTCAGCTGAAAAGCAAAACTGATAAACTCGAAATATTGTCTATTCTAAGAAGGCTGCAAGGCCTGCGAAATACTCGTAATGTCTGATCCATGTTGATGTAATTTAGGACTTGTATGATAGTCATTAATCTAAAAACTAAAATAAATTGAAATAAAAAAAAAAATCAAAGACCATTTTGGATCTTTACGTCTTTAATTGTATCAATAAAAACACCCGCTTATACCTCGCCAGCAGGTACCAACAAACTGTATTGTTTTTTGGGGCGTGATGAGAAATTTAATACGTGTACTAGAAACGCGGTAAAATGCAATATAATAATTATCGTTTAGCTTATGCAGTTCCCAAAAAGAAGTAGTACGGATTGCTGCTGCAGCGTTGCTGGTACGAGTACAATCAATTTAACTTTTGTTAGAATTAAAGCGAACCCAAATGTTTTTTATAGTATAATATTGTCTACTGCGATCATCATAAGAAGGATAACAAAGTGTTGTTGCTTCTAATATAAAAAATTAAGTACAGTAAACTTGAAGGTATCAGTTTTCGTTTCGTTAAAGTGCATCACGAAAATTAAATCAATGAATAAAAAAATATTTGTAGCAAATACCAGTATGCTGCATAGGCCGTTTTTAGTTTTCTATTTCTGCTAGATCTTGAGCAAGTATATTAGGCCAGTACATTGAGCCACTTAAAGTTGATTGTGTTAACTTTGAGAGCTGTAATTTATAGCCTGTTCACATTGATCTGTTACTTGAGAAAGCCATCCAAAAAGTCTAATGGGGTCAGATCGCACAATCTCGTAATCATCGATCTTTGTCTCTCTCCGTTGACGAAATCATATTTGAACATGCCATAAAATTTTCTGTCCAATCAAAATCATGTTAATGCACGATAATAATTGTTAGTCACACCTTAAATTCAAATTATTTGACCAAATTAATCTGACATTTTCTTGTTTCAAATTCAATAATTGAGAGAGTTACACAACTGAGCAGCACATTAAGATTGTTGAAAATATTTTTTTATGTCTAAGAGCAAAAATAATGTTTGTTAATTATTACAAAACAAACAAGAATTTTAGATAAAAATTCAAATCAATCAAATATCCTTAAAGTTAGTAAAATATGTAGAGAGCAAAATAAAGCACACAGTGCTTGACAAACATGCCATATTTTTACACTTGTGCAAACATTTTCGATGTTTATGGGAGTGTTTGTTTGTTTGCACAAATGTAGCAAAAATTGTTGATTTTCTCGCATGATGTTTGTTAAACCACTTGTGTTGTGTAGCGCTAAATTTTAGCATTTCAGTGAAAATTTTACAGAGTAAAGTAGAAAAAGAAACAAACAGTATAGATCAAGAGAACTTGTCTTGTTAGAATTTATAGAATTGTAAAAACGTCTGCTTTTTATTAAAAGCAAGGTCTATGGCAACCGAGGCTCAAGAAATAGAGACTATAACATTTTTGCAAAGACGTTAAAAAAGACCAGCAAAAATGTGACATTAAAATCAATTTATATTTGGCGGACTTTACGTCTTAAGCAAAAATTCTGCAACACAATCGGCGTGTACTGCCCTTGAAAACCACAAACGTGATTAATTTGTAAATTAGATTTTTGGTTTGTACTTTTGTACATCAGGTTTTAGTGCAAGTTTTTCCTTTCTTAAGTTTTTTCTTAAGAAGGATTTTTTACAAAACAAATAGGCTGTGATCAATAATTTTTGATTGAAGAAGACAAGAAAAATAATAATCAAATCTTTAGCTGGGGGACAACTAGTACTTTCGTAGTCACTACACTACTCATCAGCACCCATTGGGATTTGAACTCGGGTCATGACGCATCATGATCTGCTGCTTGCTTAACCACTCAGCCATTTAACTATTTTCTATCTATATTCATATCATATAGAATCACATATGCATTTTGTTAATTGCCCACATTATTTGTACAGCGTTTGCTGTCTCTAAATTAGCGGTATTTCTTTTTTTGTTATTAACATACATATTCTTGTATATTAATAATTATTTAGGTTTGCGTAGTTTCTTTCGCCCTTAACCATCTACACATGTATGTACTCGTATGTATGTAGTGAAAACATGATTTGGAACAAAGAAGACAAATATTATTTCTAGTGCCATTTTATGAAAGAAGTGTAACTTCCTTAGATATTTGGAATTCACACTTATTTATTTATTTATTTAGTAACTATACAGTTGCAAAGTAAATTTGCAATGTATAGGATGCACAGCATGGGCGGGGTGACAAAGACCATAATGCCCAAGATGGTATTAACAGTACTTTTGTAGCGTCGCTGTGACTAACTATAACGACCTATGCCTTCACATAGGAAGTTTCCACGTGGTTAACAATGAATAACCTCTATAAAAAACTGTAAACCAATACAGTTAGTTGAGGCAAACCGTTAACCAGTGCGAGCGAGACGCAAAACTCTCGAAGACCGAACAACAAACACAAGCCTGACCGCACTTAAGAAATAATTACGATGACGCGAGAGCTGTTCTTCAGCCCAGAGCTGCTTTACGACTGGAATTCACACTTATTAGAATACAAAGCCTCACAAACCTTAATTCTGCAAAAAAAAAAAAAAAAAATTTCTTTATTAATCAATAACTATCATGTCCCCTTCAAAACAATCCTCCTTAGATATTATACATTTCTGGCTGCGTTCTTTCCAGTCATCGAAACACTTCTGACACACGTTTTTTGGTATCGCCAACAGTTTCTGCTTCGATTTTTCTCTAATCTCCTCAATCGTAGCAAAACGCGCTCCTCTTATCGGTGTCTTCAGTTTTAGGAAGAAGAAAAAGTCAGCCTGGACCATGTCCGGTGAATACGGTAGTTGAGGCATGATAACGCCAAATTAGCCAAAAACTGACGCACAATCGTCGATGTGTGAGCTGGTGCGTAATCATGCTGCAAAATCCATTATTGTTTTTTCAACATTTCTGTAAGTTTCTGACGAATCGCTTTAAGGTAGTGTTCCTTATTAACCGTACAACTTTGTGGCAAGAATTCATGATGCACCACGCCATTGCAGTTGAAGAAAACAGTGAGCTAAATCTTCCCATTTTACCGAAGATGATGTGCTTTTTTCGGTCTTGGCTTTCCAGGACGCTTCCATTGCGATGATTGTGCTTTAATTTCAATGTCATAGCCATACACCCATGATTCGTCACCATCGTCATTGACGATGTTCAACTGCTCCTGAGCGCTGTCCATGCGACATCATGGTTTGCTCAAAATTTTGGAACAATCTTCGTTGCTGCACGTTTCATGCCTAAAACATCCGTAAAAATTGCATGGCATGAGCAGAACTATATGCCAACATCATCAGCAACCTCTCAGATAGTGATTTGATATTATACAAAATCATTTTCTTCACTGCTTCAATGTTTTCATCGATTGTTGACGTGCTCGGGCGACCAGGATGAGCATCGTCGTTGGTATATTCTCGGCCTTCTTTAAATCGGTTATACCACAACTGGACTTGTGTTCTGCTCATAGTAGACTCGCCAAACGCCACAGTCAAAATTTCATATGTCCTTGCGCATTTAATGTAATTTTTTGCAGAAAACGTAATACAGTTTCTTTGATCTATTTTTTCGAATAGTAAAAAATCGAAGAGCACATCGAAACACGACTAATCTTTTTACTTGTCAAAAACAAACTGACAATCCAAAATGGCTGATATTGCCAACATATATAACAGACATGTGTACCAACATAACAAAAAAATAAATGCGAAAATCGAGCATACCTAGCTCACGAAATTTTAAAATAACGTTTATTTTTTGGTCAGGCCTCGTAAAATTTGTTTTGGGCTAGAAACTTGGCTGTTTGTGGTCCCGTACTGCTGGTAAATTTTATCTCCTTTTGAGAGAAACCTATCTTTCTTTCGAAACTTACCCAGAAAGTAAAAAACATACCTATATTTAAAATAAATATCACAGTTTTTGTATACAAATTATATTGATTTTAAAAACGTTTTCTGTAAATCACATGTAAATTTTTTCAGTAGATATTTTTAACGTACAGAAAGAGAACATAAGAAGTTCAAAGAGAAATTCACGCAGCATAAGCTGTGAGCAATTATTACCGTTAACTAAAGTTTACTTAACGCGACGCTCAAAATTAAGTAATTAAGTGTTGTAAAATGCTGCCATAAAAGTAAAAACCACAACTGCAACCACAAGCTACGTCTGCTCCTAGGAGTAGTAAATGGACATCTGCAGCGCACTCAAAGACGGCGAAAAGAAAAAGAAGTAAACAAAAATTTGATAGCCAGTTTTTTCTTACTTACTGCGCCAAACAATCAAGGCGCAGCACAGCTTTAGCTTGCAACTAAACGCTGCATGATCAAACGAAGACTTGCACCAAAAATGGCGAAATTTAATTTAATTATCAAATGCTATTATAAGATTCCATGGCAAAAATATTTTCACACCTCATCCAACCAAACAGCCAAGACTCCGAAGGTGTTTGTTGTCCGAACGAGCAACTTGGTATGAAAGGCTGGCTAATTAACTTGGCTAACGTTGCAGTCATGAATTTCAGTCGGTATGAAAAGAAACACAATTAAACTGAACTAAAGCAATAATTGCGGTGTTTAGTTAGATTAATAAGGGATATTTGTTGGTGTTTAAGAGACAGCCAGAAATAATAGCTGAGAATAATTATAATGAACTAACTTGTTTCTATGCCGAAAATCTCAACCCAAAAGAAAGGCTTTATGAGAAGATAAACCGTTTTGAATTTAATTGGTTGCATACGATTCCAATCAATAAACGATTTAAAAAATAAGTTTCCAAGTGAAAGAATTCCCATGTTAATCGGCCACAAATTTAGAGCACTATTTATGGTTTGTAACGTGCTATTTTCATTTAATTTCCTTGGTTTGCTTTTGGTAGTGGGTTTGACGTGTTTTTTGTTTGTTTTTGCTATTTTTTCCATGTGTGTTCAACACAATTTTCTTAGAAAATAAGCAAAGAAAATGTCTTCTTTTAAACTGTTGGAAATCGACATGTTTAGCAACAATTGACAGGGCGAACAAGTGTGTTTTGACGCACATACATCATCGATCCATCAATTGGCTTCATCACGTCAAAGTATGTGTGAGAATTGGGTTTGTTAACAGAGTCGTTTGCGTTATTTTTTTTTGTTGATTTGAGGTTTTTATGGGCTGCTTTTAAGCGTAATGGCCGATCAATAAAATTGCTGCCTATATCTTAGAGTCTCCTTCGGAGTAATCATTTCTTGGGCATATGGAGCTGCCAGAAATTTGTATCTTTGCCTTGAAAAGTGCGAAAGTATTAAGAGTAAACTCACAGCCAGTTTTAGCAGGATGTATGAAATTTTCACCAGCCTATGGCAGTATAATATATAGTTTTCTCCCAATGAAAACAAATTCAAGCACTGGATTCTTTTGTAAGCAATAAATAAAATAGGTTGGTTTATTAATTCATTCATTTGGAAATTAAATTCTGTTCATTATATTTTTTGCGTTAAAAAATTTAATACTTTGGAAAAGAAATGATTTTTGTTATATAATTTCATGCCGGCTTAATCTTGGCATGATTTGCTGTCTATGTTAATAAGCAAAATTGATATAGTCGCTTTTTTTTCACTAATATCATGATACAAAAAACAAGGTAGCCGCTTCGCTACAACAATACAACAATAAAAAAAACAACAGGTATTTTGTTTGTGTAAAAAGGCAAATTCACACTTAAGCTGTCAACAGTAGTTGATAACGAACATGTAAAAAAATTTAAATGGCGCCGAAAAAGGTAAACAAAACTTGACAGAAACAGTGTCGCCATATTAATCGAATTCGCCTGAATTCGCCGATGCATCCACCTAATAATTAATTCGCCTTGACTAATATCAAAAAAGTGTGGGGGCGTTAATAAAAGCAGGCCAGGGATGGATAGTCCAACACCTTGTTCATTCAAGTGAACAACAGCAAAGGATGATGGTTTGACCACGAAGTTGTTTCGGTATTTACAATTACTCATTGTCTCAACCAGAGTTGTACAAATTAAACAATTTTCCTACTGAAAATATATCTCACACTTATTTTATGTAATTTCTTACTACATCCAACAGTAAATAAATAACAATTTTTACATTAAAACCGAGATATTAATAAAAATTAACAAGGTGACTGTTGACAGCCGCTACGAAAAGTAAATTTGATAATTTGTTTTCTATCTATGTAGTATGGACTTTTTTTATTTTTCTAGACTGATCCTTATATTTATTAAATATGAAAAACTAGGACAATGACAAAAGAATCTGGGTTGTTCGCCACCATCACGTATTAGAGCCTGTAGTTTTTGTTAAAAAAGAACCTAGACGCAAGAGAATATGTGGCGATCCTCCAAGTAGGTAGAGTTGCTAAAAGGCCTTATAATCAAAACCCTTCCATTCGAATGTAGGAAACTTTTGCTGGTGTAGCGGTAGACAAAAGAAAAACATGTCAAACCCATAGCAACCCCAGTGTTTTAATGAGAAGTTATCCACTCAAATGAGTGCGGGTAGGCAGACTTTGCAACCAATAATACATAAGGATTTGAACTTATTCCCATACAAAGCTCAAATGGTTAATAAACTAATGCAGCAGACGTACTGACTTGCTTGGAATTTAGCCAGAAATACTGCATGAGAAGGAAATGCATCCAACTACTTGTACAGTGCGATGGGCAGTTTCTTCACGCTGTATTGTCAGGCAATACTTCTTTGAAATAGAATTTAAATAGAAATTCCTTCAGTACCACCTACTGACTTTAAAAGAGTAAAAGCATTTCTTGGAGATCCTGCAAGGTCTCCTGCTACTTGGTGATGCTATATCAAAAAACTTTTTATTTTAATTAAAATATTACTTCTAAGCGAACTTAAACAACTTTTTTTTGCTCAAAAGCGAACTCGGTAATAAAATAAAGTTTCTTACTATTTTTTTTTTTTTTTGCTTAAAAGCAGTTCTGATTATAAAAGTAGGTTACCAAATACAGAAAATGAAAATATCCGGTATCGATGCATAGATACCCGAGATATTGCCTAAACCGATTTTTCCATGAAAATGTCGCGTAAGCGAACTTAAAAATTTTTTTTTGGTTAAAATCAGTTCCGGTGATAAAGGGAGGTTACTTAAATACAGAAAATAAAAATTTCCGATATCGATTTATATATACCCGAGATATAGCCCAAACCGATTTTTTATGAATGTGTCGCGCAATGGAACTTAAACAACTTTTTTGCTTAAAAGCTATTCTGGTAATAAAAGGAGGTTACTAAAATACGGAAAATGAAAAATTCCGATATCGGTCCATACATATTCGAGCATATTTAGTTCAAATTTTTAATATTTTTAATTCGGCCCAGCCGAATTAAACTTAACTATAATTAGCGATATTTAGAGAGCTAAAAATCTATATCCGCCTGCCTACTTTTCATCTATATACATATACTTAATCTTTGCCCAATGTACGTTAACTGCCACGGCGTTACGGTTACTGGAGACCGCTACTTGAACATGCCAAAAGAATTTTTCTACCCGGATCTACGACGAAACAAAAATTTGTTCAGCTCTGTGTGGTTGGTTATGAACGAATTACGCAGAAAATATCACAACAGGCTTATTTTAAGACCTTCCGTTGGCCCCCCAGGCCACCTTATCTAATTCTACTGGACTTTTTCTTATAGGGTTGCTATAAACAGGAAGTGTACGCAACCGAAAATACCTGCAATTTATGCCCCAACTTTGCAAGTACTAATGAACAACTTTTTGCTAAGATGCCTCATCTGCATCAACGAACATTGTTGGCATTTAAATTCATTCATATTTAAGTCTAGTTAAACTGTTTTCAATAAAATTTAACTTTAATACATCTTCATTTGAAAAAAGTTTAAAAAATTTCATGCATTACAAAAAAAATTATTCTAGTTTCAAAATGTAGCAAAATTCATCACCTGTGAGATGTTGTTTTTACTCATTTACTACTGCCCACAAACGAAACACCTTGTATTCTTTGTTTCATAAGTTTTTCACATACGAGAATAATTGTTCTGGCAAATTCGGTGAATACAATGAGTTTTTGATAGCATAATTTTTAAACCAGCTTCATTCACGCATTAGCAGCACAATACCAATGCAAACACACGTCAAGCAATCAAATGAAAACAAAAAGCGCTAAAAAAAACACACACAATATGCATACTTATATGTAACTGTTATGCCAGATGAATTAGTCTCGTGTGTGATGGATTAGAATAAAAACTGTGCGCTTAAAAATTGTCTCCGTGCGTTAAAGCCCATGCATAAATAGTAACAGTAGCAATTAAATAATAAAATTATGAATTAAATTTAATTCAGTAGCTTACATAAAGTATGTAGAGATGAAACAAGTGATGTTTGAATAAAATCAGTTTTTTTAATTTTCGGAGAGAGGTCAGAACAGAGAAAGCAGATATTGTGTTATACCTTCCCTTACTTACGTATGTTTTTGAGGTAACAAGTTATTTCTTTGCGAATGAAAGTACAAAACAAGAGGGGAAAACTGAAAAAATGCATGTAGTTTCACGTTTTTCTCTCTGTCTTTTTGTCTTGTTTCATCTCTGTTTACTTTGTGGTAACTTACTAGATTTCCAGCGAGCAAGAGTGTTGTGGAATTTTATTGTGCTTATGTAACCACTTGAGTATGTAGTTGTACACTGGCAATATAAAGATTGTGTTGAAGTCAAGTTATTTTATGTAGTTTTGTCAAATTGCTTTAAACTCTTCTAAGTTTACAAGAACTTATTTACTCTGCCATTCAATGGTCTCTACTGCTCATCTCTGTCTGAAAGTATCCTTTTAATATAATAATGGTAAACGTGCCTTAAAATTTTGTTTTTTCTATCAAATTGGTAACAGTTGTTTACATTGTATGATTAGCTCCTTGCTAGATCTTAAGATAAAGAACTGCAAATGACAGTAATATGTTGTTGCAGTTGCCGTTTCAAATGTTTACGCATTTTTATGCCTGATCTTATTTAACGTTATATTTTGCCCCCTCGGTTGAAGAGGGGGGGGGGGGTCTGTTGTTTTGTAGAAATAAAACAAAGATGAAATGAAGAAAATGATAGCTGAAGCTGGATAAGAAAAAGTATATTTTAAATCAACGGGAGCAGTCATGTAGTGGCAGACCGCCGTGTTGTCGCCACGTTCAACACATTATTCCATGTACGCCGCATTATTACGAGACCATGCAGCAAGATGCCTTTAAAGGATTCGTCAAGTTTTTGTCATCAACACTTCTCGGCTGAGCGACTGCGTTAAAGAAGAAAACAAAAGAAAAAAAGCAAGGTTGAATTATCTTAAATACCAACAAATAAGAATAAATACAAAACACATATAAAATACATAAACATACACATGCAGCTGAAGAGCCGCATAAAGCTGGCTGAATTGAAATCAATCACAAAACACAGATGTGCATTGAAAACATGAATGAAATCAACTGATGTCAACTTGCATTTATGATGATCACGTTCTCGGTCGTTATCAACTCAAAGCTGGAGTCGCTGCTAAGATATAGTAACTGGAAGGCTGTTTAAAAAGTAGTTTAAAAATGTTCTGTTCGGAGTGAACATATGCACAGATACACTCAAAGCATTAAATTTTTTGAAATTTGATATATTTGCAATTGTTTGTGAGTTTTTCAATGTTATTGAATTTTTTTAAATAAAATGAATGTCTATAAATGCAAGTGCTTATGACTCTATGAAAAACATAATTGTTTTTCTTCGTATGAGAGAAAAATATATAGTACAGTACCGAAGTATATTTCTTGTCACGATTTGCAAAAAAAAAGTGGGAATAAAATATATGTGTTTACGCGTGTATGCCAGCAAAGCATCAGAAGATAACTTGTACAATAAATGTTTACAAAGCAAGCTATAATATTTTTTTGGGCTGAATAAATTGAATGCATCATTTCATAACTGCCAAATCTAATGTTTTCTGAAATCGCGGCAAAACTCCGGCTTATTAGTACAATTGTTATTATCTTGTGAAAAAAAAAATATTTCATTGAAAACACAAATTTGAAAGCAAGAGATATTATATAATGGTACGTTTTTGCTTATAAACAGGCTTTTGCGGATTCTTAAATTGTAAATGAAATAATGACTCACAAACTTGTTCGTTATACAGTACTTTAACAATTCACAACTTTATTTAGACTTGATACCACCGTATACCAAAACACAAGACTTGCTTACTTTGACTTATGACTGTCTTGCACAAAGCTTAAAAATAAACTGAGTTATTGCCGTCGACCTGCCTGCTATTTATACGTCTTTATCAGTTTCTACAATCGACATGAATTTTCTAGCTATTCATAATTTTAGAATCAAATGTACAAATGTATTTCTTAGGCATATACATATGCTTGTGAACAATAATCCAGTCACAACAATAAAAGATACTAAAAACGAATACCAAGAATACAAGAAAAACAACAACATCGTTTATAGATTTACTTGGAATTTTACGTACTTTAAATCATGTATGTTTGTTTGTTTGTGTACTATGTTTTTAGCATTATCTTGTTTGTATGAATGAGTTGTACATTTCTAACAAGCAGATCAACAGCTGCACACTGGCTTAGATGTGATAAAAGTTCTTAACAATATAACGAATAAATTCATATTTACTATAAATATTTTTTTTAACAAACACAAAAACCGCGAAGCCATTTTGCTTGTCTGCAGGAACACCCAGACAACTTGCGGCCACGACACTGTTGGTTGAGCACTCTATCAAATCAGCTATCGAGTATATAATGAAATATTTTAACCACATTGTATTGTTGTCATTAAATTAATGACATAAATTTATTATTATTACTATAAGAAATCATTACATTTCCATGCAAAAGTTTTTCGTGACATGAAGGAAAGAAACAGTTTTTATCACATTAATTAAGCTGTACAAAATATTAAAGTAGTGCTACGTAAAATTTTCCTCTCATTAAGCTTTTATAAGGACAGAATGATGATCGAAACGGTTTCATTTCCATAACGAAGCATTTTTCTATCATATATATGTCTTGGAGAAGATATTAATTAGTCAATTGCCCGGCGTTAGCAATAATAGCTATAACAACGCAATGATAGAGTTCGAGTAAAGTGTCGACTTTTCACTATACGAGTACATTCACTATATTTCGCGTACCTAAACGTCAAATTATTTTTTGCATTTCATTTGACATTTCTCAATTCCAGACTAAGGCAATTTGAGCCATGGAAAGATATACAAGCGAACAACGCGTTAAAGTTATTCAGGTTTATTAGGCAAACTGGCTTTTAAATCAAAATGCATATCGTACATTTCGTGATTTTTTCAGTCAATTTAACCAAGGTGCATTAATCAGGTGGCATCACTAGCGCAGGTGACAATTTTTTATTTAAAACGACCGGTAGTGCCAAAAGTTGTTTATGTTTACACAAATTGAAGTGAAAAAATAATGATATTTTAATCGTGCAAAAAAAAAAAAAAAAAAAAAAAAAAGAAAGAAAAATGAAAAAGTGCAAGAAAAACAATAAAGAAGTTTTCAAATATAATTTAATTGCGTAGAAGCTGTTTATGTTTATACAAAGTGAAGTGAAAAAATAATATTTTAAACAATTTAAAAATGTGCAAAAGAAACAATAAAAAAGATTTCAAAAATATTTTAATTCCTTAATATGCGTTGCTGTCTGCTATGTAAAAAGAAAAATTCTACTGCTTATCGACTTTCCTCGCTTCAAAAATAATTTAATTGCTTAAAAAGCGTTAAAAACAATTTATGAAAATAATAATACACAATTAATTTTCTTTATATACATTTTTTTTCTTCATTTTCATCTGTGTTGTAAACATGTTTTTGACATTATGGTGGAATTATTAAACAAACAAAATATTATGTATCTAGTACAGCAACTCTAATGCTGCCACCTTATAGTTCACCATGAATTTAACCACCCAAATGTGCGTACAATTGGAAAAACCGAGAAGAAATTTGAGCAAACCGGATCTGTAGGAGATGTGAAACAAGCATGCGTACAGCTCGTTATGCAGAAAATATTGCTGTTGTTCGCGATAGTGTAGCTGAAGAGCCGTCCACTTCAATTCGCCGGCGTGCCCAACAATTGCATTTCTTATGCTCGTCGTTGGTGAACATTATGCATTAAGACCTACATTAACACGCTTACAAGGTGAAATTTACTCAAGAACTAAAGCCTATCGGCAATGGTAAGAATGATGAAGAGAAGTTGATCATACATTTTCGAAGAAAATCATCTTCAGTGATGAGGCACATTTTCTCCTCAGTGGATTCGTCAATAAGCAGAATTGCTTATTGACCTGGCGGCATCATCATTTTTATCCAAAATGAGGGCGGCCAGGCAATGTGAATGGTGTTCGTTATCGTGAGATGATAGTAGAGTTTTTATGGCCCAAATTGGATGATATAAATGTAGACAATGTGTGGTTCCAACAGGACGGTGCCACTTGCCACATAGCTAACGAAACAATGGCTCTTTTGCGCGACAAGTTCAATGGCCGTGGTAGCGATATCAATTGGCTGCCAAGATCATGGGATTTGACAACGTAGAACATCTTTCTTTGGCGTTACTTGAAGGAAGAGGTGTATATCAATAAGCTAGCAACAATTCAAAAGCTACAGGATGAGATAATTTGGCTTACTAACGGCATAGAAGTTCAATTATTCCTTAACGTCATTGAAAATTTGGACCATATGATGGGGATGTGCCGTGAAAACCCTGGCGGCCATTTTACCTATATTTTGTTTCATACATAATTGAACCATACCAATATTATTATAATAAAAAGATGTGACAATAATTTGTCCTTAAAATTTAATCTCTATAAGTTTTTTATGTTTGATAGATGAAAAGCAAAATTTTTGTTCGAAGTTAGATAATAATAACAATTTATTGAAAACCTAGGCGTATAAAATTTAAATATATATGTATATAAATATATTAAATATTTTTTTGGAAATTTCATTTATTCCTCATTTTCTGCTTATTGCGTAACATGACTGGTCATGCCAAATCACATATATCTTAATAAGAATACTTTTGAGTTTGCTCCCATAGTTTAGAAGCTAAATCATAAACTGGAAATATCATCATGAAGAAGTTAAAGAACCGGGATAAATGATCAATCTTTTTTATAAAAAAGAAATGTAACACAAAACTTGGTTTGCAATTTTATCTTACACATATACTCGTACATACATATGTATGTACATATTTTATTTATACTTTAGTTTGTATTAATTTTTTACGTTTATTTTGTCTTATGGTAAAGGAATAGTGTATTGAACATTGGATTAAAACGCATTTTTTTGTGAAGACGGTCTTGAACACAAGCCAAAGATCATCAAGAGCAAAAAGGACTCAAAAAGAAAGGGGCTTCCGTAGTAGTAGTAATTTAACAGAGAAAATCGCTTCAGGAAAAAGTAAAAAAAAAAAGTGCTAAATAACACAAAGCGCCAATAAAAAGTTTTGTTAAACGTTTACAAAAACAACAATTTACACACAGCAATATAAAATAAAAATAATAATAAAAACAAGTAAGAGTGTAGTATATTCGGCTGGGCCGAATCTAAAATACCCTTCACGATGGTCACGAATATGTATAGTATATTAAAAATGTGACCTAAATATGCTCGGTTATACATATATGAACCGATATCGGAATTTTCTATTTTCTGTATTTTAGTAACCTTCTTTTATAACGAGAATTGCTTTTCAGCAAAAAAAAAAAAAACTTTTTTTTAATGGAAAAATCGGTTTAGGCTATATCTCGACTATATATGGACCGATATCGAAAATTTTAATTTTCCATATTTATATAACCTTATATCATTACCAGAACTGCTTTTGAGCACAACAAATTGTTTAAGTTCGCTTACGCGATATTTTCATGAAAAACCCGATTTAGGCTATATCTCGGGTATATATGGACCGATATCAGAAATTTTAATTTTCTCTATTTTCGTAACCTTCTTTCATAACAAGAACTGCTTTTCAGCAAAAAAAAAAAAAAATGTTATTGGAAAAATCGGTTCAGGCTATATCTCGAGTATATATGAACCGATATCGGATATTTTCTTTTTCCATATTTATATGACCCTATTTCATTACCAGAACTGTTTTTAAGCAAAAAAAGATGTCTAAGTTCACTTACGCGACATTTTCATTAAAACCGCAGTTTAGGCTATATCTCGGGTATATATGGACCGATATCGGAAATGTTCATTTTCCATACCTATATAACCTTATTTTGCTATTAGAACTGCTTTTAAGCAAAAAAGTTGTTTTAGTTCGCTTACGCCGCGTATTCATGAAAAACCCGGTTTAGGCTATATCTCGGGTATATATGGACCGATATCGAAAACTTTCATTTTTCATATTTATGTAACCTAATTTCATTACCAGAACTGCTTTTGAGCACAAAAAAGTTGTTTAAGTTCACTTACGCGACATTTTCATGAAAACCCCGGTCTAGGCTATATCTCGGGTATATATGGACCGATATCGAAAATTTTCATTTTTCATATTTATATGACCCTATTCCATTACCAGAACTGCTTTTGAGCACAAAAAAGTTGTTTAAGTTCGCTTACGCGACATTTTCATGAAAAACCCGATTTGGGCTATATCTCGGGTATATATGGACCGATATCGGAAATTTTCATTTTCCGTATTTATGTAATCTTATTTCATTATCAGAACTGCTTTTGAGCAAAAAAAAAGTTGTTTAAGATCGCTTACGCGACATTTTCATGAAAAACCCGATTTGGGCTATATCTCGGGTACATATGGACCGATATTGGAAATTTTCATTTTTCATATTTATGTAACCTAATTTCATTACCAGAACTGCTTTTGAGCACAAAAAAGTTGTTTAAGTTCGCTTACGCGGCATTTTCATGAAAACCCCGGTATAGGCTATATCTCTGGTATATATAGACCGATATCGACAATTTTCATTTTCCATACTTATATAACTTTATTTCATTACTAGAACTGCTTTTGAGCAAAAAAAGTTTTTTAAGATCGCTTATGCGACATTTTCATGAAAAACCCGATTTGGGCTATATCTCGGGTACATATGGACCGATATCGAAAATTTTCATTTTTCATATTTATTTAACCCTATTTGATTACCAGAACTGCTTTTGAGCACAAAAAAGTTGTTTAAGTTCGCTTACGCGGCATTTTCATGAAAACCCCGGTCTAGGCTATATCTCGGGTATATATGGACCGATATCGAAAATTTTCATTTTTCATATTTATTTAACCCTATTTGATTACCAGAACTGCTTTTGAGCACAAAAAAGTTGTTTAAGTTCGCTTACGCGGCATTTTCATGAAAACCCCGGTCTAGGCTATATCTCGGGTATATATGGACCGATATCGAAAATTTTCATTTTTCATATTTATTTAACCCTATTTGATTACCAGAACTGCTTTTGAGCACAAAAAAGTTGTTTAAGTTCGCTTACGCGACATTTTCATGGAAACCCCGGTTTGAGCTATATCTCGGGTATATATGGACCGATATCGGAAATTTTCATTTTCCATATTTATGTAACTTAATTTTATTACCAGAACTGCTTTTGAGCAAAAAAAAGTTATTTAGCTTCGCCTGTGCGACATTTTCATTAAAATCCGATTTGGGCTATATATGGACCGATATCTGAAAAAAAAATTTTTTGTCTTTTAGTCACCATGCTTAATAAGTGTGTGAAGTTTGAAGCAAAACGAACAACTTTTGTTTTCAAAAATTTTCATACAAAAATGAAAAAAAAAATGGCTTTTTTCGGAATTTTGAATATATCTCAGCTATACGTGGACCGATATTACTGAATTTCAATAGCAAACCCATGAATCTATGGGGTAAAAGAATGGCGAAAGAAAAAAGTTTCTAAGTCTTATGGTTTTCTCAGAAACGGTATTTCAACAGCGGACAGACGGACAGACGGACAGACGGACATCGCTTAATCGACTTTTCCATTAATTCTGATTCAGAATATATATACTTTATAGGGTCGCAAAAAAAAACTGTAGAAATTACAAACGGAATCACAAACTTATATATACCCTTTACATTTTTGTGAAGGGTATAAAAAAAAAATTAGTATAGGTACCTGTGTTGAAAAAAACGTTACAACATACTCGTACACACAACTTTAAGAAATCTTTACAAAAAGAATTAGAAAACCATAAAAGGAAATCGGCAAGTAAAATTTGAAATCGTGATGCTTCAACAAAATCATCGTCATCATCTTTAGTTATACACAAACTTCAAAGCACCTGAAACATTTGAAACAAGTGCCTAAAATAAAGCTGTAACACAAAACTAAATTGTTTAAGAGATGCACGCAACAAATGCGGACAGATGGAGTAAACATACGTACACTGCGAACAGCGTTGTTAGCTTTGAAATTTTAAAACGCTCCAAAATCGGGGAAAAAAGCGCGTTATTTCAATAAAAACGCACCGAATTTTGAACTTTTCTTTTCACTTTTAAAAACCCAATTTGTATTATAAAAAGAAAAATTTTTTTTTCTTAAAAAAAAAAACAACAATAAAACAGCTTTTTCGCCTAATAGCTAGAGTTCGTGTTTGTCAAACTTGGCCTCTAGTGAGATTCTGTTACTATTATTAGGACAATATTATCTTCACAATAATTATAACGACATTTTATCAAATTTATTATTCAGCAATATTATTTAATTATATTCGCAGTCGACCGAAATCAAATGTTAGTTTTACTGCCTATAATCCGGCTCCCAAAAATACAGCTGCTTACCGTGTTTAAATTGATATTGCAGGAGCAATCTTCATGACTGAAATTATATATATATATATATATATATATATATATATATATATATATATATATATATATATATATATATATATATATATATATATATATATATATATATATATATATATATATATATATATATATATATATATATATATATATATATATATATATATATATATATATATATATATAAAAATAATCGCCTTTTAATGAAAGTTTACATTTCATATATGATAGATTCTAGTCTATAGTCTGTAGCCTGCATTCGCCTAAGTGTTAAAACAATTTGCTTGCGTTTCACCTTTTTGCAACGAAAAAAATTATTTTGTTTATAGAATTCTCCTCTCATTATTCGGTTAATTTTACCACGGGCTGCAAAACAAATCGCTGTACTCACTTGTTACCGACATATTGCACAAAAAGCTCTAAACTACAGCTAAGTTCGTTTCAAACACGATCATTTACAAACAACGGTTGAGCGTGAAACATTTCAATAAACAAATACATTGCAAAAGCAACAAAAAATTCTTAAAATTAAAAAACAAATTAGTTGTGTGACAACAACAGTTTAGTTATAAAACTGGCAAAAGTAAACAGTTATTTGGTTTTAACTAAACACCAATCGCAAACCAGACAATTCTCCTGCCATGTTTTAACAAAAAATAATTCTCTCTTTTTCTCTGAGTTTCAGCAGTGGAGAATAATTAATATGTAAATGTATAAGTGCGATTACATTTGCGGGCATTGCGTGCTGATCAATGGTCTTTAGCAATTGTGATTTGAGTTTTTTTTTGCGAGAAATCATAAAGCATAATACATACTTATATACATGTTTATATACATGTTTATATACATGTATATATACTTATGTATACATACATATCGCTTCATTATTGCAACATAATCATAACGCAAAAAAGCTTGTTTGGAGAAAAACACTTTTCAAATTTTTAGTTTTCATACAAGTCTTCGAAAATTTTGTTAGAAAATATCTCCTAAAGAAAACAGTTTAAAAGTAATTTAAATAAAATTTGGCACAATATAAAAGGTAGTACTGTTAACTATTTTGCATTCTTAACTAAAAAAAAATTAAATTTTTGAGATATAACTATGTTGCAATAAAGGAGCGATATGTAAATATACACATACATTTTAGTCGAACAAAGGTATGCATATTCATTGATATATTAAAGAAATTTGGTTCATAATTTGTAAAAGTTTTAAGTTTTGGCAGAGATTGTCCGACATCATTTCTGCTGGAGGCAAGTTGATAACAAATTAGCCGAGTGCCTTGGGGATTCTTATATGTCTGTACAGGGTGTCTCGTAGCGGATTTATATATTCAAACTTAAATAAAAAGCATAATAAATTACAAAAATTTTATTAAAACCATTGAACGATGCGTATTCCATCATCTAGATGTCTTGTGTCGAGTTGAACACACTGTTCAAAACGGAACCATGTGTTCTGTACCACACGCTGAGGTAAAATTGGTTCAATTGAGCTGATTTCTTGATGAATATTTTCCTTCAAAGCCACAAGAGGCTGGGGGTTGTCATTATAAACCCCCTCTTTGAGGTACCAACGTAAACAATTCCATGAGAGCTAGATCGGGTAACCTCGGTGGCCATGGGATGTTCCCAAAGGAGGGAGATTTACCTGAAGCTAAATTCATCGAAGGTCTGATTGTGTATGTATGTAGTCGCCCCATTCTATTGAAACCACGTGTGTAAAGAGAACATTGGATGAACTTGCAGCTTGGCAAAAATATTTCGTAATCATACATCAATAATGTTCACTGTTGACATTCGTCAAAACATTTTTCTTTTTAAATTCTCAACAATTTATTTAGACTATTTTAATATTTCATGAATAATCGCTCTTGTAACTCCCAGTAAAACTGCTCTTTTCCGTATTGATTGTCGGGGATTTTTACGTAAACTGCTTTCATCCAGTTCAATTTTTTCGGTAGTACTTGGAGATCGACTGGGACATATACAGCCGAAGGAGTTGCGCAGAATCTGCGCACCCACAAACGAATTAAATTTACACTCGGTCGACGGCCAGTTAAGAAGAATCATTACTCTTAAAAAGTGCCTACACAGCGAACGCACGTTGCTCACTCGATTATTGTGACATCATGATTAACAAATCCGCACAATCGATAATTCCAACAGCGCCAGATTTCGCCCGCATCGTTAATTATTTTTTGTTATAAATTTGCTACCAGACACCCTGTATAATATGTTGACGTAGGTACATATGTTGCCGAACAGAATTTTTGTCTACATCAGACAAAAGACTAAGAGTCTGTTTCACGATCTCGAACTTTAACGTTCCCATGCATTCGGAAAGGATATACCAAATAAATATAAATTTGCCACCAGACACCCTGTATAATATGTTGACGTAGGTACATATGTTGCCGAACAGAATTTTTGTCTACATCAGACAAAAGACTAAGAGTCTGTTTCACGATCTCGAACTTTAACGTTCCCATGCATTCGGAAAGGATATACCAACTCATAATGAAAAATGTTAAGGGTTTTTAGGATGACCATTGCGCATATATACAGTGCACGCTATGATTAGTAGTGTGCAATCTGGTTTCTTGTCCTATATTTTAAAAAAATTGTGCTGACTGCACTAGTAGAGGTAGTCAAAAATCTGCATGCACTTACATTTATACACAGATATATTGCCATGGCTATTTGATAACTGCATGACTTTTTTAAGCAACTTTAAGTACAACACCGTTGCCATGTCCTACCAGTTCTTAATAGACTATACAGAAAAAAAATTTCATGTTCAATAACGAAATTCACTGAACCAATTAATAAATTGTTTTAATGCGGATATGTAAAGACATTAATGGATTCAAGTTTTTTTGCATTTAAATAATTTTTTTAGACAAAAATTTTATTGGTTTTATTTGTACTATAATATTTTCGGTGTACTGTCAAATTTTCAGCAAGTTGCATTATTTAGTTTGTGTTTAACAGCAGACAAAATCTTAAATTCAAACTTATTTTTTTTGTAAAATAACCCAATCACTAAAACCCAGGAAAGGTTTGATAAATACTATGGGAATTCTGCACCAACAATGTTAATGGGTAGGAAGTGGTTTATTGAGTTAGGTCATGGTCATACTAGCACAAGTGATGCCAGAAATCATCCATAAAATTTATTAAATAATGTTGGAGAATAAAAGTACATGAAGTGGTTGAGACTGTATATATCTGAATTTAACGAGTAAATCACATTTTACATGAATTTTTGGATATGGAAGAACTTTTCGCGAATTTGAGAGTCGCAATTACTCACACTCGGGAATAAACCAACCATGTTATATGTTCGACGATGTTCAATCGCAATTCGGTCGAGATTTTATGTCGTTATATAGTCATAGACGACAAGGGGATCTATCAGGATACCCTAGAAACCAAGAAACAATCCAAACAATTGCTTTCAATGGATGAACGTGCACAAAGGAGGTCCAAGGTGGGCTCGCCAGCATACAAGGTTATGTCCACCGTTTTTTAGGATGCACGCAAAGAAGGGTACAACGATCATCGGCAAATACTATTGGGAGCTTTTAGAGAGATTTGATATTAATTTAAATCAAATAACGTATACATTTGCGAAAAAGGTGCTGCTCCACCACAAGTACACACGTGTGTAATTACTATGGGAAAATCCATAAATTGATCTATGGACTGCTCTCCCATCCAGCATATTTTCCTCTGCGGTTATATTCTTTTTTCAAACCTGTACAAATAGCTAGTTGCTAAGAGATTTGTGTCTTATAAAGACACCATTATCATAACAAATGCATATCTTGAGGGCAGTGGGAATATCTATTATTTAGAAAGAATAAAAAAATTGGAAAAATCATGGACTAAGAGGAGAATATGTTGTAATATAAATAGCTTATATGTTTTAACAAATTTTTCATTCAAACAATCACGGAATTGTCAAATATTCCTTGTATTTAATTAAGCAAAAATGCTTCTACTTCGCTGAAACCTAAATTTGATTTAGATATAGGGTGTTTTTTTAAGCTAGATAGAACTTTAAATTGTAAAAAGTAACACAAAAAATTAAATTTTGATGAAACATTTTTTTTATTTGTTTCAGTATACTCTGACAAATCATCATGAATAGACTCACGCTTGAACAACGCTACGAAATTATCCAAATTTACTTTGAAAATCAGTCGTCGATTCGCGCAACTTATAGACGAAAAATTGTGTTCAGCGATGAGGCGCATTTTTGGCTTAACGGGTTTGTTAATAAGCAAAATTGCCGCATATGGAGTGAGACCAATCCACAAGAGACCCTACAGACTCCATTACATCCAGAAAAATGCACTGTTTGGTGCGGTTTTCATGCTGGTGGCATCATCGGACCTTATTTCTTCAAAAATGAGGCCGGAGCTCGCGTTACGGTCAATGGAGATCGTTACCGCACCATGATCAATGATTTTTTGTTTGAAAATATGGATGGCATTGATCCGGAGGAGATGTGGTTTCAACAGGATGGCGCTACGTGCCATACGGCGAACGCAACCATCGACTTACTGAAATCAAAATTTGGCGATAAGTTGATTTCGAGAAATGGACCTGTCAATTGGCCTCCAAGGTCGTGCGATTTGACACCTCTCGATTATTTCCTGTGGGGCTACGTGAAGTCACTGGTTTATGCTGATAAACCAGCAACAATTGACGCCTTGGAGGCCAGCATTGTTCGTGTTGTTCGTGACATACGGCCAGCAGTGCTCGAAAAAGTGGCCCAAAATTGGACGTCCAGAATGCGCTTCGTCAAGAACAGCCGCGGTGCCCATATGCCCGAAATCATTTTCAAATGTTAATGTCACGTATTGATCTTTCGAATAAAAAAAAATTTTGATTACAATTTAATTTTTTGTGTTATTTTTTACAATTTCAAGTTCTATCGGGCTTAAAAAAACACCCTATATGTTTTTATGTCTATGAATATTAGCCGATATTTTTCAACAGATATAAGTTTCAAGATAAATACATATCACTTGGTTTAATATGTAATAAATATGTTTCATGTATATTTTAGCGGTAAAACTATGGTCACCCTAATATTGGTTACCAAAAACAGCCAAACAAGCAATCAATTAACGAATAAACAAAGTTAATACGAATAAAATGTTTACTTTAAATATCTCCACTTCTTTTGCTGTTTAAAAATCGTAAACTCGCTAGCCGCAAAACTTGTTCAATTTAGTTGAGCATTATAATCTGAATTGTGAGCAATAATAGTCGTAATTTGGTGGGCTCGGTTGGTCGTTGTAAAATCATTTTGAAGTTGTTTAACTTTTTTTTAACTTAGGAGTTCGGATACGCTGCAGTATTTCTTATAAACTTGTATACAAGTTTGAAGTATAATTGCATTTGAATTTGTGTTAAATAAATAAGAGAAGTTTTAAGAGAGCTTCATCTTTTCTTATTCCATATTTACGTATATATTCGCTCAATGTTCAACAAAGCATAAAATCAAGTATTGTGTGAGGATGTAAAGAAGAATTTGTTTAATAGAAATGATTTGGACAAGTGTATGAAAAACATCGAGAAAAACCAAGTTTAATAAATAAAGCTAATAAACTTGAGTGTGGAAATGTTGCAAGAGATCAGTGAAATTAATTTTGTACTAATTAAAGATTAGGAAGAAAATAAACCAAAAATACTCGTATGTATGTGAAACTTAACAGCTGTTTACGGAACACAGACAGACTACAAGAAAAAATTTAAATATTTCTATGAATATTTAAACATTTCATCTTTCGTTCGTTGTCTTCGTTTCAATACAAATGAACTGTCACGGCAATATACATATAAAGTTTGTTAAAATGCTAGTGGCACCATCTACCGAAAATTGCTCGTACCAACCTAGACACCCTCGTAGCCTCACGCACGATAACTTTGCTAAGGATCATCACCTGATCAAATGCATAGTCTACGATTCTATAAAGAATATACAGACAAACCTTCATTTTTATGTAGATACAGTATTGGTCACAATTAAAGTATCCCCATGTAGGCTCTAAAAAATTCATAATTTTTCATGAAAAACTGTTTTTTAGCTTGTGTAAAGTTTTAAATTTATTTGTTCATGTAATTAAAAGTTTTTAATTTCAGTTCTAAAAAAAAAACGAATAAAGATAAAAAATATTTTAACACAAAAAGTTAAATAGACAAAACTAAAGCATCCGCTTGTGTAGACGAAAACAAGAATGTTATAAATCTACTATTTTGTTGCAAAACCGTTGTTTTGAATAACACACATACATCTCCTGGTCACTGATGATATTCAATTATGTATAGTATCATGCGGTACTCCTTCCCAAGCTATTTTAACGGCCAGAGAGCAGGTCGGTCTTATTCCTGCTATATTCCCGGTTTATTATTTGTTTGCTATAATCTCTCAATAGGATTGAGATCAAGAGATTGAACGAGCCAATTAAAAACTTCAATCCTAATGCTCTGAAGACTTCTTTTCCAAAATTTGATGGTGTGCTTAGCATCGTTATCCTATTGGAACCTCTAATCAGGTGTCATTTTTCCCTAATCATAAAACAAAATTACGTTCTGAAGAATATCACGATACATACGAGTACGTAAATCGTAGCCCCGCACCATTGTACTACCACCACCATGTTTGGCAGTTGCTTTGCAATATTTAGGATTTAATCTTTAGTTCGCCTTTCGGTCAGGGCACATGCTTTATTCCACCAGAATATTTTAAATTGTATATAGACTCATCAGAGAACAGCCCTGTTTTCCATTTTTAGACACTTCAGTCGAGTGGGCTTCGATGCATTCAAGTTGAGATATTTCGCCGAACTTCCGCTGAGTAGTCCGCTCTTCTGCGGATCGTTCTTTCGCTAATTTATAAGGACAATCTGTTTCGTAATTGACTGAACAACGTTTAGGATCTTTTAGTCTTGTTTTCTGCATCAGGAAATCTTTATATATCGTGATGTTTATGTGGACGTTCATGACAGTATGATAAAGATAAGTAAGCTCATCGCAGAAAACTGAAAATTACTGATCAATTGATTGCATATTTTTTGCTTAACTCATGTCGAAATAGACCAGATCTTCCATCTGCAATAATTATTATAAATTGATTTGAATACTTCTTTTTTTTTTCTTTTAAATTTTAACTGCAACAATTTAATTTTTTTGTGTCATGTGTTCTGTTACTGATATGAAAAATGCGTTTGTTGCCCGTATCGGTTAACTAGCATTTGAAATAATTGACGTTGTTTTGTCCATTTCGTAATCTTTAGTATTCTACTTTTTTATAACAATTAGATTTTTATAGAATAACCTATTATTAAACGAACGTTAAATGAAAATATTCTAAAACGAACAGAAAATACCTTTGGAAAAAGATGTTGTAATGTAAAAAAGTTTGATTTGCAGAATGTATTCCAAGGGGTGTATCACAGGGGCGATGAAGACCACTCCAACGATAGGCATGGAAGCTCGTTTGTAGTTGCACAAAAAGAGGCGACTGTTCAGGCTATCTCAATTTACAAAAGGGAGAAACTTAAGGCCGGAAACCTTATTGGACATCTTGCAATCCTAAAGGATTTCAGAGACGTAATCGATATGTCTCAAACAAGAGACCTTATAGATCCGTCTAACTCATTTTCCAGGAAGTTTAAGATCATCTTCCCAACAAGGGAGGAATGGCGCATAAACCCAAGATGGTTGCGGGATGGTTCACAAAAGTGGTATACGGATGGATCCAAAACGCTCCAAGGTGTTGGAGCGGGCAAATATATAACACTTAGCAAAGACACCACAATCTTCCAAGCGGAACTCTACGTAATAAGGAAAGCGGTTGAAATACTCTCCGATAGGGGACACAAGGGAGTGCTGATAAAAATACTTTCTGATAGCCAATCAGTCCTGAAGGCCCTGAGCAGCTGTGTCGACGTCCAAGTTAGTACTGAAATGTCACAACAGGCTAAATGAACTGGCAAGCCAGAACCAGGTCACCCTGATCTGGGTGCCAGGATATGAGGGGCATCACGGCAATGAAATGACTGACATCTACGCCAAAAAAGAAGTAGAGGTGACTTTTGGTTTCAATAAGGGTCTCCTGAATGAGGAGATAAAGAATTGAACGGCGTCCATTGTTGAACAATATTGGAACAGCTGGTCTTGAACACTCCAAAAAATTTCTAAACTTTGATAAAAAGAGGGCCAAACAGGACAGGAAAAGTCCCAGAACATTGACAGGTGCACTTACAGGTCATTATAACTGCTACAAGCACCTGCACAGGATGGGCATTTCCAACACAGACATTTGCAGATTCTGCGGTTATGAAGAGGAGTCAATGGAGCACTTAATCACCGCCTGTGAAGCACTGGGACACAGAAGATATAGGCTACTACAAGCTTATATGTTAAGTGAATGTGACTTAATATCACTCCCAATGAAGGAGCTTGTCCGTTTTCTTGACATACTCAACCTATAATGGGGCGAACGCACAATAGATTAACACTGGTCGCAGTGCAAATGGCTGATGAGGGCCATATCCCATCCAATAGCAATAATAAATAACAGCAATTTTAGCTTTATTTTAACAAATCGATAAACCCCTCGAAATAGAGGAAGGGCGGTACGTTTTTAATATTTTCTTATATAAAAAGTATTCTTTTGAAAGTTCGTTTTCAAAAGCTTTTTAAAGAAATGTTTTTTTAAAAGCTACTTTTTAAGAATGATTTTTTTTAAAGGTAGTTTCTCTTAAAAGGTATTAAATAATTTTCCCATGATCTTATTTATTTTCACCGGCAGACAACAACTATGAAATTACATGAAATTTATCTAAAGTAATTTTCTGCTTCTTAATTTAAAATTTTTTTCGTTTGTTGTTTGCACCACAAGTGTTTAATTAAAGTGCTGATTGAGTGATGACTTTCGTTTCTATAATTCCGTGCTCATTTGAAATTCCGCATTATGTCCATCATTGTAAAAGTCTGCTTTTGTTTTGTCTTATTCGATTTTTTTTATTTAGTTGATGTTTCTAAATGATCTTGCGCAGTATTTCGTTTGCAATTATTAAAAATATATTTATGTTAATGTTTTTAACAGCGTTGTGCTTGAGGCAATTTATTTTCATTTTTGCATTTCACAATAACAACAACAACAACAAGAATATTTTCATTATTATTACTTATATAAAGTTGTTTTTAACTTATTTTAATATTCAGTAGTTTTTTGAGATTTTGAATTAGAAAACTGCGGGAGATCTAATTTAATTAAATGAAATAAAGTTTGTTAGATTAAAGAAAACATTTACAATTTCTGTTAATATTGTTTTATACTTTTTTTTTTTGTTTAAACTGACAGAACTAGAAACTTCAACTAAATTAAGAAGTAAAGCACAGTATAGTGTTCGTATTGATATTGAGGAATTTGTTTTACATGATTTTGTTTAACACTTTACTGGTGATTGCAGATAGAGACGTGTATTTTTCAAATAAGAGCACTGACTGGCATATTTATGAGCTTTATTAAATTGTATTTAAATAATGAGTAAAATTTGAATAAAACATATTTCGTATAACAACAGACAAGTTTTTGCTATATGCATTTTTACTTTTAGGGCACAAAAGCTCAGCAGGTTTCCACTTATTCTTTACAAGTATATGTTTCAAAAGAATTTTTTATTGCATTGAAAAAATCAGGAAGAAGAGTAGACACAAAGAAAATATATTAGTGAATAAAATATTTGCTTTTTCAATAAATATTTGTGCTGGTTCACCAAAAGTTTTCTTTCCATATAATCTTGTATTAGTTTCTCTTGATTTTTTTTTAAATTTCCATAATGTTGCTCAAGAAGTACGAGTATAAGAGATGTTAGTAAAATCATCATTTACTGCATCAAAAAAGTGGCAACATTGTAGCTATCAGATTATCAAAAATGGAATAATGCAGTATATTGTATTATGCTTAAAAAAACCAAAACTCACGTCACAAAAATGGCTGATGCAAATGATGGTTTGGTTAGCTTAATTTAGGTTAGGTATACATGCCGCCGGATTCTCCAATGTAGCCTAGGTTTTCCAGCTCACTTGGGCCCTTAAATCATTCCCTTTGTGATAGCCTGAAAAGTGGAACAGTAGAAATAAAAAAATAGAAGTTAGAAGGATATAGTGGAAGTGGAAGTGGAGAGGGTAGGAAATGTGGGAAACCGCTTAATGTGGCATTACATGCTGATTTACTAGCCATCCGCGGCCCCTTATGAAAGAGACTAGCGCGGTCAGTGTCTGGCCCGATGCCAGACATGATAGGCTATTGAAGCTCCTCTCGCCTATCTTAGGCGGTGATGATCCAATGCCGGGCATGTTCCGAGGAGACGAAGGATTGTCTCCTCTTCTTCCTCGTCTTGGCAAGTTCTGCAGAAGTCGTTATAGTATAAGCCTAGTCTCCTAGCATGGTTCTCAAACGGGCAATGTCCAGTGATGACTGCTACAGTAACTCTCAGGTGAGATCTGGACAGTTTTAATAGCCCTCACGTTTTCTTAGAGCTGATATGCTGCCACAGGTTTTTGATATAAGGCATATGGGTTCTGTGAGTCATTTTTCTTAGGCCCGTTTGTCCTCAAAAGGAATCTATATCCCTATCTTCTAGGGTTGTCCCTTTCTTGGCTAAGTCGTCAGCGATATTGTTGCCATTGTTGGACCTGTGTCCATGTACTCATTTTAGGGCTAGGTTAGAATGTTTCGCCATGTTTTTAAAGATATCTGGCATTCCTGTACTAGACTAGAATTAGTATATATTCCCATCAGGGAGTTGATGGCTGACTTGCCGTCCGTTAATACCATGATATCTCTACCGAATATCTCGTGTAACGTCAGTCATCTGGCCGCTTTATTTCCAGCCAATATTTCAGTTTGAAGAACACTACATCCGTCTGATAGTCTGAGGGATATTTTAGTGTTATATTCTTCTATATAAACGCAACTCCCAACCCTATCTCCCCTTCTGGACCCATCCATGTAACCATAGAAGGAATGATATGTATTGTATGTCTTTTTTAGATGATTAATTTTACAAGACTGCCTTTATTCTTCACAGAGTTGCCATACTTATTCTAATCATATTTCAATGCTGTTAATCTAGTTATATAAATATACTTCAGGGATGCAGTAGTAAATTAGGTCGGGGACCAGATGCTTTCCAATCTCATGCAAAATCTGATGCAAATGATGATTCAATTTACCAGGTGAAATTGGGATTACAATAAATACAATAATGCAAAAACAACTTGGTGTTTTGTTGTTGCTCGAGCAATTCATGTGCCAAAAAATTGTATAGGAAGTATGCACATGCATTCACACACTTTACTTGCAGATGTGCATATATGTGAGCAAACCAGAAAAAAATTTTGACACTTGATGTTTTAAAAATAGAAAAAAAGTAGAACATCTGTTTTTTCAGTTTCACCTGATAAAATGAATTCGCTTTGATGATGAGCAGGTATTAAAGTTTTGCCTAGACTAGATAATGCATTAAATATATTCAACACGACAGGTTATTTCCAGCCAGTTTACCAGTTTCAACAGAGTGCTTGCGTGCACAATCCAAACGAAAGAAAATTGATTTGGGTTTGTCTAACTTTATTCTATGCGAATGATGTGTCAAAACTCATTCAAAATATATAAGTATATGCGAACGAATAATAGTGGGATAGACAAACCCAAATTGATTCGAGCGTCAATGACCAGCTTTCTTTCGCATGCAATTTCATTCGAGTTTGGTATACTGGCTCTTAATTATTTTAGAAACGAACGATCGATATAACAAACAGCTGATCTGTAATTTTGACCATTAGTTCGTTGACGGCCATATAGCAATTTGCTCCGAGGCATAGAACAATACCATAAGCAAATACTCCCAATATACCATATATCGCGTGGTTAGATTTTAAAAGCGTTGTAGTTTGGGCGTGGCCTGAATTTGGTGTTTTTCTAAATATCATTTGACATTTCTCAATTTGAGACTAATTCAATTTAAAAATCGGAGAGATACACAATCGAGCAATGCGTTAAAGATATTGAGGCTTATTATGAAAAAAGGCCTTCAAATCAAAATGATTATCGTACTCTTTGGGATCTTTGGGGCCAATTTAATCGTCCACATGTTCATACTCGTATAACCGGAGAAATTTGAGCAAACCATAGCTGTAGGAGATGTGGAAACACCAATGCACGCTCGTACAGCTCGTTCTGCAGAAAATATTGCTGCTGTTTGCGATAGTGTGGCTGAAGAGCCGTCCACCTCAACTCGTCATCATGCCCACCAATTGCACTTCTCACGCTTGTCATTAATGAGTATTAAACATAAAGATTTGCATTTACACGCTGACAAGGTGCCATTGGCTCAAGAACTAAACTTTGTTGAAAAATAATTGCTATTATTTATGGAAATTTAAATTTCCACAATACTTCTGCGTTTATTTTCCTAAAAACGTCTGATAAGTCACTTGAGTTGATGCATATAAACGAGTTAAATAAATAAAGAAGATGAATAAAAATATATTAATATCCGACCTTATTTCTTCCTCAACATTTTACATTTCACATTAAACAACTTACGGCAAGTTTAATTTAAATGCTTAAACGAGAAAAAAGAAACTAAATCCTGGTCATTCATAGAAGAATCATGACTCATTCTATGTAGACAAATCTAGGAGTCAAATGCAATCTGTACTCTGTACACCTTCTGTCTAAAAAGTTTTATTGTTTTTGAATTCTGATATCGTGCTAAAAAAAAAAAAAATAATAAACCAACAAAACAAAAATCCGAATGACAATTCATTAATGAGGCCGATGTCATGCAAATTCTTGTGGTTTCACTCAAGCAAAATACTCGTACTTCTTGCTGCTTTCTAACAAATGTCTACCTGCCAGTTCTTATTTCATTTCTCTTCTCAACAGTTTAAGCAGCCAAATTGTAAATCAGTAACATTGTTTGCTCCAATGTTACTGACTTTGTTTTAGTCATCATTATCATTGTTGCGGTGTTGAAGTTGCAAATCACATTGTCGTCATTTTGCTTTCAATGAAGAAATAAGTATAATTTTGTCAATGTACTATAATAAGAAAAATAACTAGATAAATTTATTTTGTTAAATGCTGGAAAGTGCTCCCGCGCAGCAGATCGCAGGGTGGAGCCGTTGGAATTATCGATTGTGCGGATTTGTAAGTCACCACTGCGACAATGGTCGAGTCAGCATCGCGCTTTCGCCGTAGAGGCATTTTTTAAGAGTAATGATTTTTACGTAATTGCTCGTAGACAATTTTGTTTTGTTGCAAATTTAATTCGTTCATGGGTGCAAAGACTCCACGCAAGGGTGCATTCGATCTTCAAGGACTACCGAAAACATTGAACTGGTTGAGGGCAGTTTAGCTGTAAATGCACGACTTTTAATACGGAAAAGAGCGGCCTCACTGGGACCCTCAAGATATGTAATTAAAAATGCTCGTAAGTGCAGCAAAATCAACTGGTAACAGGTGGGCCAAAAGAAATTATCCGATGTTGTTTGGCTCTCATATACATTTTTTTTGAAATAAAAAACTTTGATTCTGTATTTTGATTATGTGCTATACGGGCTCGTTTTAAGGCATTATTCATCACTTGGGAAATAACTTCGGCCGAAAGACTCTCGCACTGGTGTCGAATATTGTCTATGAGGGCTGCCAGGATCTCAGGCTTGCTCAAAAAAATCTGGAACGGTTAACTCGGGCGATCTTGCGGACCAGTGCAAATGCCACCTTAAGAATAACGGTTGTGGCTCACGCAGTGCATGTCGTTGCTCCATCCTGTTGAAATCATATGTTCTGCAGTCCTAATTCATTCAATTGCGGCAGAAAAAACTCGGTTAACAATGCCGTATAGCGCGCACCATCGTCCTCGAAAAAAAGTGATCTTCTATTTATCTCCGATTGGGGTCGTAAAAATAGGGTCGCCTTTAACGCTCGTAAAACCCAATGTTGCTTATTAACACACAAACAAACGACCGCAGATGGTGCTTCATCCGTACACATGGATGGTATAAATATTGAGGAATCGGATGCTCTTGATGTTATTGGTATGAAGATACAGTGTGATGTTCGCTAGACTGAACACATTTTTCATATCTCTAAAGAAGTATAAAAGTGCCTATTTTTTTGAAACGGTGTAAGATGTACTTCACGCCATCCGATCTCCTTACTATTTATACCACCTACATTCGACCGAAAGTGGAATACAACTCTCATGTTTGGGCAGGTGCCTCGAAGTCTATTTTGGGGTTACTCGACCGTGTGCAGGAGAGGGCGAAGAAGCTCATCGGTGACAGTAGGGTATCCAACTCTATTGACTCACTGGAGCATCAACGCAGTGTGGGGTGCGTTACTTTGTTCTATCGTTACTACAATGGATTTTGCTCTGACGAGATTAGGGGTCTTGTTCCCGAAACTCGCACATTTTTACGTAGCACGCGTTCATCGTCCAGAGCTCATTCATTTGTGGTTGATTGCCCGAGGAATCGTACTACGCATTACAGAGAGAATTCGTTTTTTGGCCGTACGCTTCGTCTGTAGAACAAGTTGCCTGCAGACGTGTTTCTTGTCTATTATAACGGTGGAAGGTTCTAGTCAAATGTTCACAAACACTACTCCCTATTTACAACCTATTTTCCTAGTTCCGGTACAATGCACTGCATATGTAGGGGTCATCCCCTGAGCACTGGTCCAAGTTAAAAAAGAAAAAAATGGCCCGATGACTCCTCCAGCGTGAATAGCTCAGCAAGCGTTACTCTGTTCTATCGTTACTAAATACAATGGATTTTGCTCTGACGAGATCAGGGATCTTGTTCCCGAAACGCGCACATTTTTACGTAGCACGCGCTCATCGTCCAGAGCTCATCCATTTGTGGTTGAATGCCCGGGGAATCGTACTACGCATTACAGAGAGAATTCGTTTTTCAGCCGTATGCTTTGTCTGTGGAACCAGTTGCCTGTAGACGTGATTCCTGTCCGTTATAACGTTGGAAAGTTCAAGTCAAATGTTCGCAAACACTACTTCCTCTTTACTCCTCCTTACAACCTATTTTCCTAGTTCCGGTACAATGCACTGCATATGTAGGGGTCCAAGTTAAAAAAAAAAAAAATGGCCCGATGACTCCTCCAGCGTGAATAGCTCAGCAGGCAGTCACTTTGCTCGGGTGTAATGGGTTCTCATGCATCACTCATGGATTTTCGATGCCCCAGAAATGAGACTTTTGCTTGCTCACATGGAAATGAGTTACATCGCCCATTATGAGTTTGGTCGAAAAATCGGCGATTTCGTGTTCGAGATTGTGATGGCGCCCATTTGGCTGATATCTTCTTCTCGAATTGACCAATAAAATTCTAAAGGTTCAAATAAACATAATTAAAAAAACAGAACCGATGTATTTTATTAAAAAAAAATTGAGCCAAACAACATGGGATGACTTCTTTTGGCCCGCCTTTTAGTTATACTAGTTATTTTATAAAATTAAGATTTCCTGTTATTAATTTATTTGAAACAGTATTTACATGTTTTTGGTTTTTATGTTATATTAGAAAATGAAATATTTTCATGAGCTAAATTGTTTTACACATATTGTTTTTATATTGTAGTCAACAACTTTAATCAGACATGTAATACATATCAGAAATATTTCTAATATATATGATGGTATCATCATTTTTTTTCGTGTTCAATAACGAAATTCGTTGAATCAATTGATAAAGTATTTTAATGCGGACCTGTAAAGGAATTCGTGGATTCAAACAAAAGTTTAGTAAAAATAATTATTCATCGAAAACAACTATTTTTTTAAACAACAACAAAATACGTTATCCAAGGTTATTTTTTTGATATTTATGTGTATGTATACAAAGTATTTTTTCAGATAAAAATTTTGTTGATTTGATTTTTACTATAATTTTTTTGATGAAGGCGAAGTACTATTGTTATATGGTTAAACACAACCACTTAGTATGGTTTTAATCTGAAACTTATTTACAAAAATGTTTTTTATTTCGTCATCTGAAAAGAACACGTTTTTCCACTGAGCAGACCATGTCATGTGTGTTCGGGTAAAATCTAAGCGCATTTACTTTCTTAGCGTATTAAGTGGTGGCTTCTTTTTCAATTTCTGACGGAATAGACTCGCTGATAGACTCGCTTTAACACAAGTTTTTCCGTAATTTTGGCAGACGAGTCGTGCGAATTAGATGCTTCCATCAGTATAGCTCTCATATCTGCTCCAGAAATTACTTGATTGTTACCGTCTTTAAAGTTATTTCTATAGCTTTCTATATTTTTATATAAATCGGCTATAATTTTCCAGAACCTTTCAGTTTTTTCCGACAATTTTATGGAAGGATACTCCTGCCTCACAATAGGCTTCAATTTTCGATTTTTTCCCCAGAGATAAAATTGTTCCTCTTCCCATATTTTGCGATTTTACAAAGTATTGAATATTTCAAGCCGCAAAGAAATTGATGAAAGTAGTTGCAAAGGCAAATCTGATGAAGGGGGATAAGTGCAAAGTACTTTGCAAATTGAAAAATAAAACAAAATATAAAATAATATATACGGACTGAATTAATTGAATCGGTTTTTTAATTCTTCAAAAAACTAAAATTTAAAACTTTTTAGGAATGAAATCAATTCTACAAGATAATACTAGTTTCTTTCTTGTAATTAGAAATAATCTCATTCCGAAGAGTTTTTTAGTTTTTCGTTATTTGAAGAAGTAAAAAAAGAATTCAATTCCGTTTCCGAACGGAATTAAGCTCGGTGGCATTGCTGATAATGGTTCTTTTATTGCGCTTATTTTCATGTGAGAGTAAACGCATGTGATGATTGCAAAAACAAAACAAGAATTAAGAATATATGTATATACATATGCAGCTTAAGATCTTTTGTTATTTTTTTTTTTATAAAAAAGTAACGTAGTTTTTATTTCAGTTTCGGTATTTCGCTAACAGTTTGTTAGCATCGTCAGGCAAATTAAAATGTTATAAAAATTTTTGTTTGAAAAAAGTTGTCAAAAAATTCTTATTTACAAAAAATTCAAACACAAAGAAAAATTCTTAGCAATATTTTCAAATTAAAAATAACATAATACAAAATTAAACTTTTTCTGCAACCAACACAAGCCCTGTGTACGATTATATGATTATGAACAAGTTTTACATAACTTAATAATATCTTAACAATAATACCCTATATATACGCTCAACGTATCAATTTCTTGGTAACTAAATGTCTATAACTGTGTGCTAAATTATCAGTACCTAATTTAAAATTAATTCTCTGTTCTACAGGTGTACTAATAATCTCTAACATTTCTAACATATAACGTTTCTTATAATTACATTCTGTGTTTATTATTGAAATATTGTCAAAATGAGGGTAGTGATTTAATTCAAAGCAATGAAAAGATAACGCTGTCTTTTAGGAATTAATATGCCTATATTTTTGGTCTGATTTATGTCCCGCAATCCTTGTCCTTAATTTGTTTTTTGTTCTTCCTATGTATACTTTATTACAATTCTCCTGATCATTTCCCTTACATGAAATTTTATAAACAATATTAGCAATATCTAATTTATTATTTCTATCCTTAGTCTTACTAAATAATGTATCTAACGTATTATAACTCCTATGAGCCATTCTATATTTTACCTTGTTATATATATTAGATCGTGATAATCTTTCTGTTAAACCTGGTGTATATGTCAATGGTTTACAAATTTTCGGTTCTGTTAAGCTAACTACATCATGCGTATTACTATTTTTAAACTGACGCACAAATTTTTTAGTTAGCTCAGTTGGAAAATCGTTCTCTTCTAGCAAATTTCCTATTTTAATAATGTTCTCTCTATGGAACTCCTCATCACTTATTGTAAGTACTCTTTCAACAAAATTTCTAGCTGTGATTATATTCCTACTATGCTTTGAAAAATAATTTATTATTCTACCTGAAGCTGTTGTTTCTAAATATGGAAGCCGTGAATTATTTTCCTTTTCCATAGTAAATTTAATATTAGAATTAAAGTCATTCAAAGTTGAAAACATGTCATCAATTGCTAAGTCAGGAAGAATGCAAAAAAGATCATCCACATATTTAGTCATTAATCACGGATTGATGTTCAATTTATCTATAGAACTGTCCAATAACTTTTCCATTATAATATCCGCAATAATTGGGGGTGCTGGAGATCCCATTAGGAGTCCATTTAGTTGTAAATATATCTCTCCATTATGCTGAAAATACCTGTTATCTTCTATACAAAATTTCAGAACCCGTAAAAATAAAAATTTTTCCATCCTTGTATATTGGGTTATTAACCCCCACTCATCTTCTATTGTACTCATTGCCAAATCTACCGGTATACTTGGAAATAGTGATACTACATGGAAAGAAATTAGGATTTCATTAGTATTTATACTTTGGCCCTTTATTCTCTCCTTAAACTGCATAGAATTTTTAATATTAAATCTTGAATTCTCAGTACTCTTCTTAAGAATATTTACTATATATTTATTTTAAAATAAAAATATTTTTATTTCTTCTTAAAAAACTTTCTGTTTCCCTAACTCTATCTAACATGAATCTATCTCTGCTAGTTAATCTCATTTTGTTGAAATGATTTGTCAATAATAGTTGTCAACCCATTTCTTGCTATTTTCTGTTCTTCTTTATTCTCAATTATCTGTACGAAATCTTCGCCTTCAGAAATTATTTTCATGATCGAAAAATCCTGCTTTTTAACTGGTAAACCATATTTTTGTCCAGGCGAAAGAATCCATTTTATATCCTTAGGGAAATCTTGATTTGTGTTATTAACAAACCATTTGTCATTAAATCTAATTCCTAGATCTTTGACCTGCTTATTTTTTAGTTTTTCAAATTTATTCCTACGTTTTTTCTTTACCTTCTCATTATGTATTTTGGATATATGTTCCTCAAAAAATAAAAATTCAGTTATTTCCTCCAAAGTTAAAAAACTCTCTAAATTTCTCAAATATATTACCCTCTCTCTTTGAAAATGTTTCAGTTAGCTAATCTTAAAATCTTGCTGTGTAGATTATGTTCATATTCCGATACAGTGTCTTGAAACCTTCGCAATATATCCTTGTTGAATAGATTTGATAAAGCTTTTGTTGTGTTAGCGATAAACTTCGGAATGATTCCGGCATTTCTACATCTTATCAAAAAGGTTATGCCTGAATTTTTTTTTTTTTTTTTTTGTCATTCATTTATTTATTGAATCTTCAAAATATGAACTAACAATAAGTATTCAAATCTTAATACTAAATACAAAAGTTATTTAAGTCCAGCCACTGCTAGACAAAAGAGTTTCATTTCGCGCGAATAATATCGGTAGAATCACCTATTTAACGTTCTGATGGTGGCCAGGGTATCCCTTCTTCTCAACCGAGAGTGGCCGCCAAAATTAAGTATGTTGCGTGCAAGAGGATTTGGGTGAAGTTCCAGTTTACTGATATACCTTGTGGCATACTTAGAGAACTCGTCAGTTACCAGTGGAACACACAGATCGTTGTGAATTCGTGAGTTTCTTACGTACCATGGAGCTGCAGTAATCGTACGAAGAATTTGGTTTTGTCGTCTTTGAATTTTTTCAATGTTAGATGTTGAGGCGGTTCCCCATAATTGAACTCCATAGCACCATATAGGCTTTAAAATTGCGTTATATAACAAAAGTTTGCAGTCCAACTTCAATGTCGAATTTCTGCCCATAAGCCAATTTAGTTGCGCTGCTTTTAATTTCAACTGAGTGACTTTTGCATCAATGTGAGGCTTCCACGTTAGCCTACGGTCGAGGTAAATACCAAGGTATTTAACTTCATTATGCTGCGGAATAGGTGTATTGTTAATTTGGAGAGCCGAACATGTTTGCTTACGCAGTGTGAATGTAACGTGGGTACATTTTTGTTCATTAACTTTTATTTTCCAAAGTTTCAACCATTTCTCTAATATTGAAATATACTGCTGCAAATTTCGTGAAGCTTCTTGATGGTTTACATGAACGCTAAAAAAAGCTGTGTCATCTGCAAAAGTTGAAGTATGGATTTCGGATCTCGTTGGCATGTCAGATGCGTAAATCAAATATAGAGTGGGTCCTAGGATGCTACCTTGGGGAACTCCTGCTCCGATTGACTGTGAGAGACTTGTAAAATCACCTTCTTTGATAACAAATTTCCGCTCGTATAAGTAGCTTTCCAGAAGCTTGTGAGTGTTTGCCGGCAAGTTCAACTTTATTTTGTGCATCAGTCCGTCGTGCCACACTTTATCAAACGCTTGGGAAATGTCGATGAATAGAGCTGAACAGTACTTTTTGTCTTCAAAAGTCTGTCTTATGACATTGACTAGCCTATGTGTTTGTTCTATGGTGTTATGTTTAGCCCGAAAGCCAAATTGATGATCAGGGATACATCCCACATCATTAAGTATTGGAGACAACTTCGCCATTAACAATTTTTCGAACAGTTTTGAAATTGTTGGTAGTAGACTTATTGGTCTATATGACTCTACTTTAGTCGGATCCTTCCCTGGCTTGGGTATCATAGTAATCATAGAGACCTTCCACTCTGCAGGATAATACTCAAGGCGTAAAATAGCGTTAAAAATAAAAAGTAGAACTCTTCTAGCTACACGAGGTAACTGTTCAAGCATTTTACCAGTAATTTGATCTATACCTGGAGCTTTCCTGGGGTTTATGTTATTGATAACGTTTTCGACATCTTGAAAGTTAAGTCTCAAAGACACAGGCTGTCTAACAGCATACGGCGGAAATTCTACTGCAGCATCCGCTGAATCATTTGTCGTAAAAACATTTCTCAAATGATCAACGTACTCCATCCCCTTTTCGGAATCGCTTCGTGCCCAGTCGCCAGTTGAAGTTCGCAAAGGTGGCTTACCTATTACGGGTCTTTTCAGACCTTTTGTCGCTTTCCACAGAGAATAGTCAGATTGCGGGGTACCATCCAAGCTTTCCAAATATGTTTTAAGGGAAGATATTCTCTGGATTTCAAGCAGATTTCTTAGTCGAGTTACGCATTCCCGTAGCCTAGTTTTAAGCTGGGGAGACCTGCGAGTTTGCCACTCTCTTCTAACTCTTCTTTTTTCTGACAGAAGTTGTTCAATTTCAGCCGAATAAGTTCTATTGTTCTCATTTCTGTGTCTTATATGACTAGTGGTAGCATGCTGTACGGCCAGTTTGAGGTTTTCAGAAAAATCGTTAATTGACGCATCAATATCCTCAGGTGTTCTCAAGGCGATATTTTCACTACAATGTGTACTCAAAAATTTTTTGTATTTTAGCCAATTAACTCTATTGACGGTCAACGGGGAGCCAATCTCTTGGGGGAACGAAACAGAGATTATAGTGGGTGAGTGATCTGATGACAAATCCAATGAAGGCTCCACTTGCATCCACTCTAAAGGAAAATTTTTCGCAACTCCAATATCTATAACATCAGGGATCTTTCGTCGGTCTGACGGCCAATAAGTGGGGTGTCCGCTTGAAACCACATCTAAGCCCATTTTGGAAACGGTGTCAAAAAGCACACGGCCTTTCGAGGTAATTAAACGTGATCCCCAAAAAGTGTGTTTAGCGTTATAGTCGCCGGCCGCTAAAAATCGAGAACCAAGCGATTTGAAAAAATTTGAATATTGGCTTTCTGTTATTGAAAATCGTGGTGGTGAGTAAATCGAGGATATAACGATTTTTTCATGAAAATAATCAAGGCATATATTTGTAGCTTGGAGATATTCCTCACGTGTCCCGTTCATTAGATAATGCTTAATTCTGGTCTTTATCAAAATTGCCGAACCGCCGCAAGATCTTCCACGGGGATCTTTTGTGTCATATAATGTGTAGCCATTAATTTTGAAATAACTGTTGGTTGTCAAATGGGTTTCAGCAATCATCATTATATCGATCTGCTTTTCCATAAGGAAGTGCTCAAGTTCATTTTTATGTTGGCGAATGCCGTTTGCGTTCCAGAAACATATTTTTAACCAATTCATTTTGTTAAAATTGCCTGCAAAATGGTGGATTGCATTTTCAGCATTTCCTGCATCATGTTTGTCATGGACACCGTAAATGTATTTATAGATTGAACAAGAGTCTGCAGAGTTGCCTCAAGATTGCTAAAATGTTGGTCGGAGTTTTGAGGCTTGGGCTCCTGATTCAAATTTGGTTTATCGGATTTTACCACATTCGCATAAGAAATTTGTTGGGGGTTTTGCACGTGTATATGGCTGGTTGGCTGGCGTACCTGGGGAAAATTGGTTGTTGAAATGGTGTTTGACTGCTGGGGTGGCATATTTAAAATCAATGGCTTATTTGTCATTGACCGCTTAAAATGAGTATAGACAGGGCAACCTCTATAATTTGCAGTGTGGTTACCTCCACAGTTACTACATTTTTTAACACTTGCGTCGGCCTTTGGCTTATTGCACTGAGTTGTGCCGTGAAGTTCGCCACATACAACACAAACAGCGGGCAACTTACAGTAAGCCTTTGTGTGGCCAAATTCTTGGCAGTTTAGGCACTGAACGGGTCCTGAACGCTTATGTGGCTCCTCAACGGTAACCTTACGATGCAGAAGAAATTTAAGGTTATAAATAGGGTGAATTTCACCTTTTTTCAGGACAACATCCCTGGGTTCTAGTTCAACCCTAAACATGGGTTGAGGGATCTTTTCACGGTTCCTGATATTTACTACGGTTTTTATTTTAAAACCTTTATCTTCCAACCCGGTTTTAACGTCATCAATATCTACGCAAGGGTCAATACCTTTAATAACAACCTGAATGCCTTTAGCACTTTTAAGTTGATAAGTATAAAAAGATCTTTTTTCTTTTTCCAGAGCGGCAGAAAGTTTTCGGTAATCATTTTCGCAGTTGACTTGGATTTTTGTTTCACTTATTTGTCCGTGCTTCACTGATGTTACGTTGAAGGTGTCTTTACCAATTGCCGAAATAAGTGCTTTTACCAACTCATTAGATGTAGGTTCTCTCAAGTATATTGGTGGCGGTTTAAATGTTTTTTTTGAAGCAGTTGGCTCGTCAGTCTGAAGGATAGCAAACCTATTACTATCCGTTGTCGCAGAGGTAATATCGCCCTTAGACATTTTTGGTTGCGATGATATTTGCGCGGATTTAGGGCTTCGCTGACGTTTAACCACGGTTATATACCTATCCATACCCACTTGAGTTTTCGGTTTATCAACAATAGCTAAACTGGAAGATGGTATGTCATCTGTTGTAACAGCAATGTTTGGCGAACACGAACGCGTGCGTTTTTTATCTCTTAGAGACAGAAGATTATCCAATGATTTTTTAAGTGATTCTTCCTCAGAGATCCAGAGGTTTTTTCTAGTGGAGCTAAGCTCCCTCACAGAATTGCATCTAATAGGTACACTCATGCAATTTTTGTTTTTTTAATTATATTTTTTTTAATTTAAAAGTATGTAAAAATAATTGTCACAAAGTTTTTCTTTTGTATAAATTTGCTCTTCTACTATATATATATATATATACATATATGATATATATATATATATATATATATATATATATATATATATATATATATATATATATATATATATATATATATATATATATATATATATATATATATATATATATATATATATATATATATATATATATATATATATATATATATATATATATATATATATATATATATATATATATATATATATATATATATATATATATATATATATATATATATATATATATGTATATATATACGTCATGACCCGAGTTCAAATCCCGATGGGTGCTGACGAGTAGTCAGCACGAAACAGCTAATAGATTATTTTTCTTGTCTTCTTCAATCAAAAATGATTGATCACAGCATATTTGTATTGTAACAAATCCTTCTTAAGAAAAAAACTTAAGAAAGGAAAAACTAAAATCCAATGTAAAAACGTACAAATCGATAATCTAATTTAAAAATTATAAAGTTCAACAAAAACTCAATAAATTAAAAAGGTTTTAATTTTTTAAACCCCAGTCCATGGTGACATCTGGCTCACCTTGTATTTGTCTGTAATAAAAACAAGCTTGCTTTATTTAAAAACATCCTATAACTCGAACTACTAGATGGATAACTGGAGCTAAAATTAATCGGAAGCTATTAAAAATTTACATAGTTATAGTTATTTTCAGCATATTAAATACAAGATTTTTAGCTTACGACTTTAATTAATGAAATCCATATACTTTCTCTATGTGTAAAGCTCTCAATAAAATACATCTGAAGTCCAACCATCATTCAAATGGAAATTTTTTATTATTAGGTCTTCAAAATAATACCTGTCTTTCAAAAGTGCAAGCAATGTTTAAATGATATCAGTGTTGCTAGTATTGATGCACAATTCAGTGAAATATAATTTATGATTTCATTAAAGCAGCGAATTTTGTTTTTATCAATCATTGAAATATGAACCAAGTCATGTTGTTAAACTGATGAAGACGGATATTTAGCTTAAAGTTTTATACTGGTGATTAAACCGAAAATAAAAGATACAACTAGAAATAAAATTAAAACACTGCGTGTTCACTGCAGCTAGTAAAATCAGTCGGGGATAGTTGAGTTGTGAGATTGAAAAATTGAATTAGATTTCTTCTTTAAAGTTGCGTTTTATTTATTCATCTACAAAAAGTTTGATCTTTTGACTTCCACACATTGTTTTAAATAAATAGCATAAATTATATAATATAATAAATAATACAAAAATAACTCGACATAGAAAGTAGAACACAAGTTGAACCAACATGATTTTGAAAAACAAAAGACTTAAGACACAAACCTGTCTTTTAAGGCTATTGCTTTTATTTTCTTAAAGTACAAAGTGGGCCAGAAGTTACCATGGGGTTGAAAACTTTAATAACTTTTTCGTTTATATATTTGTTTTTGGTTTTATTTTTTCAGATTATATAAATATCACTTGAAGAATAAATAATGCAGAGATGCACAACTGAACAGAATAATAGAATTTTATTATTTAAATCAGAGATCAGTTATTTTAACGCGAAGAGCATATCGATAAAGGTAATTTTCATTTGAATTGCTTTGTTAATAAGTAAAAAGCTGAAAGTACATAAGTCATTTATAAACTCCAATTCTCCCCATTAGGCGTACGATATAGTGTGGGATCACGTCTGACAATATCATTGGGCCTTGCTTCTTCGAAAATGAAGATGCACGTGCTGTAACCGTAAATGGAGAGGTATCGTTTTATGATAGAACACTTTTAAGTCCTGCTTTTGAAAGCAAACCTGGTATGTGATTTAGCAGGAGGCAGTCACTGCCCGAGAAACAATGGCACTTAGTCAGTTTAAGTAAAATTTTTGGCAGCAAATAATTTCAACAAATTCGGAAATTAGTTGGGCAACGCGATCACCTATTTTCTTTGGGGTTATTTGAAGAAGCAAATGTGCGTGAAAAAGCGAGAGATATTCTTTGAACTTAAGGTTACAAAGTTTGAAAGATGTTATGGAAAATGCTCTAAATCGAGCCCATCACTGCGAAGCTGAAAACGGTGGTCGTTTAAGAGACATTATTTTTCATACTTAGTGTAGAAAAATGTTCATTTTGTGTATTCTGTTTTCAGTATGTTTAAAATATTTTTCATTTTATAATTGTTGTTCAATGAGCTTGAGGTCACTTGTAAAAATTATTCGTTTATTGTTTCAATATTTCGACAACAAGTGAACTCAAGCTCATTAAACAACAATTATATTAAAAAAAAAAAACGTCGAAAAACTAGTATCAAGATACGAATTTTTCATTTTATAAGCAAAACCAAAAAAATTTTTCCTGAAGAAGTCTCGAACAATAAATTCATTAAAATATTTTTTATATGAAAACCAAAACCGCCTCAAGTTTAAAACAACATTTCAATGTAATCTGAGAAAAAAATTAATAAACAAAAAAGTTATTAAACAGTGGTAACTTCTGGCGCACCCTGTATGATGAAATTTCATTACTATTCATTTAAGAAAAAAATCGTAAAATTTAAGCAAGTGAAGTTTTCCAAACATAGTTTTAAAATAGAAATGCAATTAGATATCTTTTTTTTTTTTGGATTTGAAAAGTAAAGAAATTACATATTTATGCACTAGTGCTATTTACAATCTGATGTAAATGGATTTGTAAAATGGTCGAGTATGAGATGGAGTTGATGCATTTTACATGACTATTTTACTAGCTTTTAAAAATTTACATTTTTTGAATTTCAAATAACCCGAGCACCCAACGAACAGCTGATAAATAGAGAGTAAAGCTGACCAGATAAGAAAATAGTTCGATTTCCTGAGTAAATATTTGCAATTGCACAAGCTTTCAACCTCAAATATACAGGATTGTGAATAGACCTATTTTAATGTTCTATTGTTCTAGTTATTTATGTATGTGTTATGTATGTGTATATATCTATTTGTTATTTGTACTAATTCTAAAGTATTACAATGTCTTCTATGTTTTGTTCTTAAACTGTATTATAATATAACGCCATCTATATGTAAGGTTAATTTTTCATATATTAATTTATAAGCTACTATGTACTTATAATTCAAATATTGAATTGACAAATGACTTGGAAAAAATAGAAAACGAGCATTATATAGAAAGCAACCGAACCAAGAAGACGTGTTTTTTTCATTACAACGTCAGAAGTGGGATCAACCTCAAATATTTTTTTTTCTTTTCGATGGAGTCAACACTCAACAGAAGACAACTGCTTGATTCATTAAAATATGCCGGAGTACCAATTTCGACTAAATACTCCACCGATGCACTTCGCCGAATTTTTGTCGATCATCGAGAGACTTTGGAAATCGCTTTGAATGAAAACCCGAATATCATTGCCATTGAAGCTGCTGTAAGGGAAAGTACCAATAATGGAACGGGGTACGGAAAAGATGAAGAGGAAATTATGGATACAGATGCATCAACTTCAACAGCTGCTACTAGTTTAGATAGAAACACCTACGCAATGAATCCTCCGTCAGCACCGTTTGCTACCGCACCTACTCATGCAGGGGAAAACTTAAACCTTGATGCCGTCGCTACAAAAACTACTACCGCCGCACTACCAGCTAATATTTTAAACCCTGTTTTAGACGCAAAAACACAACAAGAAAAGCTGGATGAAGAACTTGAAATCTTGCGCCGCCGTCACGAAGTTTTACGCCTGCGCAAAGAAATAGAAGTAATGGAGAATAGTGCGACACCAATAGCGCCAGATCGTAAGGCTAATTTTCAAGAAATTGAACATGCGATACTAAAATTTAGCGGAGACGATAGAGCATTTGGAGTTATGGAGTTTTTCCGAAATCTCGAAGAAGTTTTAGAGCATGTGAAAGCCGACGAACTGTTAAAATTTTTAACGTTGAGAAATTCTTTAACAGGTTCAGCCCGTTTGATACTTGGGAGAGGCGCAATGACATATACAGAACTTAAGGCGAAACTAATTAAAGAATTTGGGCATGCAGTTAGCCGCCAAGAAATTTATAATACTTTGCGCCGGCGAACAAAGCAGATAGATGAGAGTGTCCGCCGATACGTTATGGAGATGGAGTCCATTGCAATACGCAGCGACGTGACTGATTTTGAGCTAGTAGCATTTGTACAAGAAGGTTTGCAGGGGCGTGTTTCGGACTTTATTCTTTTTGCTGCCGCTAGGAGTATGGATGACATAAAGAATGCCGTTCATATGTATGAACAGCGAAGAAGTGTAAGAGGTGGTGATGACAGCTTCACAAATAATAAAATGTATTCGAAACCGGTCGTACCGAAAACAATCAGTGAGGGAACTCGTTGCTACAATTGCTCTCGAAGTGGGCATATAAAACCTCAATGTCCTTACGAAGAACGCCCTGTTGGCGTTTGCTTTAACTGTTGGCAAGTCGGACATGATCGCAAGTCGTGTAATAATATCAAACGCATACAAAGATTGAAAACAACAGTTGCTACAGTGGCTGAACGTGACTTTACTGATGAAGATGTAGATTCCATTAATTTTATTAATATGGTATGTTTAAGATTTATTAATTCATATAGCAAACAGCATAGTGATTTAAAAACAATTCTATCTATTTTTGATACTGGCAGCCCGGTAAATTTGGTACGCGAATCTGAAGTGCCTTTTAACATTAATAAATTAGCAACGCAAACTGAATTTCGCGGTCTTGGTGGATCGAATATAAGTACTTTCGGAAAATTGAAATGTGAAATTTTTTTCGGAAATCAAGCACGTGTAATTGATTTACTCGTTGTTTCTGATGAAACTTTACCCATTCCTTTACTGCTGGGCCGAAATTTCCTTTCTGCATTTAATATTAGTTTATGTTTTATGGACAAATCGGTGAATTTCGAGAATAAATATGTCCTCAAAAACTATAACGCTGTTAAAGATTTATTTTTGTACACATTGAGTTCTAATATGTGTGAGGGAATGTCGGCACCATCAGTTAATGATATGCCTTCTGCTCTGTTGCTTGATACAGAATCATTGGTTGGGGGCATGCGATCTGGAAATGCATGTGATACAATTAAAATATTTGAGCGACAATCAGAGTCAGAATTCGAGTTTGCTCAAAGGCGGATTATGGCTATAGACATACATAATGACGTTAATGAATTGAATATCAACCCTAAGCTGACAAGAAGTGACAAAGAAGTAGTTAGAAATATAATTGAGAAACAGTACTTAAAGTCGAAAACTGACGTTTGTCCATATGATTATAAAATGACGATTAGATTGAATAGTGACAACCGTTTTTGTTTTCGGCCACGTAGGTTGGCTATTGCGGAACGCACAGCTCTTAGGAAGATTATTAGTGAATTGTTGAAGAAGGGTATAATTAGACAGAGTGAATCGCCATATGCTTCGCCAGTTGTGATGGTTTCGAAGAAAAATGGGGAGTATCGGAAATGTGTGGATTATCGAGCATTGAACAAAATCACTTTACGCGATAATTTTCCGCTACCTCTTATCGAATCATGTATGGAATATTTAGGGGGTAAAAAATATTTTTCTACTTTGGATTTGAAAAATGGGTTTTTTCACGTAAAATTAGACGAAGATTCGAAAAAATATACATCGTTTGTAACACCCGATGGCCAATACGAATATAATTGTATGCCATTTGGCTTGAAGAATGCGCCTGCGGTTTTTCAGAGGTATATCTATTGCGGGTTGCGAGATTTAATCGAATCAGGGAAAATAATCGTTTACTTGGATGATATATCAATAGCAACGCTTACTTTTGAAACACATTGCAGTATATTAACTGAAGTTTTACAACGGTTAGCTGAGTTAGGACTGGAGTTAAATCTAAAAAAATGCAATTTTGCTTATGAGAGTTTAGACTACCTAGGATACACGGTTAATGAGAATGGTATACGTCCTAATGATTTACATCTACGAGCTTTGGCTCAATATCCTCAACCAAAAAATTTTAAACAGTTGCAGTCGTGTCTTGGGCTATTTTCATATTTTCGGAAATTTATTAGGGATTATGCGAAAATTGTGCACCCTCTGCAACGTTTGCTAAAAGATGGTAAAATTTTTAATTTCGATGAGTCTTGTAAGCAGTCCTTTTTTGAGTTGAGAGCAAAATTGACTACGCCTCCAGTTTTAGCGCTGTATGACCCACGTAATGAAACTGCCAGGTGGACCCTGCAGATGGAGCTATACGATTATAAGATTTTACATAGGGGAGGCGTAACAATGGGCCATGCTGATGCACTGAGTAGATGTCATGAACAAACATTTTCGACTACCGGCCGTAACGATGTAGCACACAGAATTTGTTTGGATCCAGAAAGAATAGACTTTGCTCTGAACCCTATGAATTCTTCTGATATTATAACACCGATGCATAAAAATATAGGTTTTCTGTCTTCTATCCTCTGTAATACCGATATTCATACTGATAATAACAACAACACGGCCAATTCTCATAATGATAGAAACAAAGGCACAGCTGAAGTTCTTGCTGACGACCACGAAGATCTTGATATACCAAATGTGATACCATGTAAAACCATTAATGTATCTGACGAAGGAGAACTAGATTTCATGATTCAAGTCACTCAAAATAGGGATGAAGAAATCGTGGCGATGAGATTACGTTTAGAGAAGGAAGAAGTACATAATTTTAAGTTAGTAGATGGTGTAGTGTACCGAAAAGTTGATGGGGGTAATTTGTTATTGTGGGTCCCTTGTGAACTAGAGCAGAATGTTATTAGATTGGTGCATGAAAGAGTTTGTCATATGGGTATTGAGAAGACATACGAAGAAGTAAGGAGAAACTACTGGTTTAGGGATATGAAAAGAAATGTTGAGAATTTTATAAAGAACTGCCTGCGATGTATTATGTGTTCACCCCCAATTAGAATACATGAACAAAATTTGTACAACATTCCTAAAAATCAAGTGCCCTTTGACACGGTACATATTGATCATTTTGGCCCACTTCCGTCCATAACTTCTCAGCGAAAGCACATTTTAGTTGTAATAGATGCTTTCACAAAATTTGTTAAACTATTTGCGGTAAAATCGACAAGCACCAAGGAAGTTATTGCTTGCTTAGATAAATATTTTACGAATTATTCAAGGCCTAGACGAATTATCAGTGATCGGGGTACATGCTTTACTTCAGCAGAGTTTAGTTCATATCTCCTGGCTAATAATGTAACTCATATTCGAATTGCGGTAGCATCAGCACAGGCAAACGGACAAGTTGAAAGGGTGAACAGGGTACTAAGGATGATGTTAAGTAAATTAACTAGTCCACTAAATCACGCTAATTGGTCGCAAATGTTGACAAAAATTGAGTTCGCTATGAACAATACAACCCATTGCTCTTCAAGGCAAAGTGCTAGTAAATTATTATTTGGTGTTGAACAGCGTGGTACGATCATAGATTTTTTAACAGAATATTTAGAAAGGAAGAATTCAAATCATTGCAACCGTGACTTGGAGCGAATTCGAACTGACGCATCGGAGGCTATTTTAAAATCGCAGCAGAGAAATCTGAAATATTTTTTAGAAAGAAGCAAGCCCGCAAAATCTTATGAAGCGGGTGATTTTGTTGTCATTCGTCACATTGACACAACCATTGGGAAGAATAAGAAATTAAACGAAATTTTTCGAGGCCCTTACGTAGTTCACAAAGTTTTACCCAATGACCGATATGTTATACGAGATATAGAAAACTGCCAAATTACCCAGCTGCCATATAATGGAGTAATAGAAGCTTCTCGAATACGAAAATGGATAGATAATAAATTTGATTGAGGGCAATCAAAAATCAGGATGGCCGAGTTTTAATGTTCTATTGTTCTAGTTATTTATGTATGTGTTATGTATGTGTATATATCTATTTGTTATTTGTACTAATTCTAAAGTATTACAATGTCTTCTATGTTTTGTTCTTAAACTGTATTATAATATAACGCCATCTATATGTAAGGTTAATTTTTCATATATTAATTTATAAGCTACTATGTACTTATAATTCAAATATTGAATTGACAAATGACTTGGAAAAAATAGAAAACGAGCATTATATAGAAAGCAACCGAACCAAGAAGACGTGTTTTTTTCATTACACCTATAATGAATATTTAAGAAACAGCTCTCTTTATGAGAAAAAGAAAAATATTGATAAACAAACTTTACGTTATAAAGGTTTGAATTTCTTTGATGCTTCCATTGTCATATTTTCCCCATTTCCTATAGCCCACTCCTACTAACCGAATTGTTTTTTTTATCTTGGACTAGTACTCAGAGGCTGACCCCTACGTATGCAGTGCATTGTACCAAAACTGGGAAAATAGGTTGTGAGGAGTAGTGTTTGTGAACATTTGACTTGAACTTTCCAACTTTATAACAGACAGGAAACACGTATGCAGACAACTTATTCCACAGGCGAAGCGTACGCCTAAAAACCGAATTTTCTTTGTAATGCGTAGTACGATTCCCTGGGCAATCGACCACTAATGGATGAGCTGTGGATGATGAACACGTGCTACATAAAAATGTGCGAGTTTCGGGAACAAGATCCCTAATATCGTTAGAGCAAAATCCAATGTAGTAAGGATAGAACAAAGTAATGCACCCCATACTGCGTTGGTGCTCCATTGAGTCAATAGAGTTGGATATCCTACTGTCACCGATAAGCTTTTTCGACCTCTCCTGCATACGATCGAGTAATCCCAAAATAGAGGTGTATTCCATTATCGATCGGATGTAGGTGGCATAAATATTAAGGAGGTCGCAAGGGGTGAAGTACATCTTACACCGTTTCAAAAACCCGAGGCACTTGAATGCTTCTGTAGAGATATGAAAAATGTATTCAATTCAGCGAATAAGAGCATCCGTTTCCTCAATATTTATAGCATCCATGAATACGAATGAAGTAGCATCAACGGTCGTGTGTATGTGTGTTAATAAGCAACATTGGGTCTTACGAGCGTTAAATGCGATCCTGTTTTTACGACCCCATTCGGAGATTAATTGAAGATCACTATTGAGTAAATCGTTCATACTTAGCTTCTTGGCAGCGATCTTTGATAGATTGGGTCTATAACTAAAAGAGTACGAGTAGTAAATACTGCTGTCATCGGCGAAAGAGTGGATAGGGTTGGAAGCTTGATAGAGAAGGTCGTTGAGGCAAATAAGAAATGGGATAGGAGAAAGAACGGAACCTTGCGGTATCCTTGAATTAATCTTGAACTCGTTCGATGAGACCCCATCTATAACAACTCATATAGTGCGGTCTCTGAGAAAGTTCGATATAAAACGAGAAAAATCATCACCGACACCAAAAGCTGTAAGTTTTGCCAGAAGTGCAGCATGCTTTGGAAATATCCAGAGACACCACCTTACTCCCACCGAAATGATGGGTTGATATGATGTGGCTGTCACAGCAGTAAATTTTGCGCTCTAAAAATATATGTATGCAAAATATTTAGCATGCTTGAGAAACGAGTTCTTGCGTTGTTAAAATTTGTTTCTCAAGTCTTTCGTTTTACGTAAAATTCATTTCACTGCATATCTACTTTATTCTGAATTTCAAAACATGCGATAAATAATACATTTTAAAATAACACTTAAATAACAATAGCAACAGCCTTTCGTACAACAGTCATTTAGTAGATAACATAATTTTTTTTCTTTTGCACAGAAAAGCAGTAAGACAAGAAACAATTTTATTATAAAACGACATAAATGGCAAAAATTTCTAACCGAACAACAGACACACAATCCGTAGAAAATAATTGCAAATAATAAATAAGTGAAACAAGATAGAGATACTAACAAAATATTTTCTTTCAAATAGATCTTAAACAACTCTTGTAAATCTTCAGTGGCTCAGTACAATTTTAGTGTAACAAAACGTCTTACTGAACATTTAGCACAGGATATTTGCGTTACATTCTATTTTGCTTTGTTCGAGTGATATTCGTACATACAATGGATGTGCATGCTTTTGCATGCATTAGGGAAACTACTTTTGGAAAGGAAAGTTATATGAAATATTATGTTTAGCTAAGGAGAATAAAATGATTTTGCTTGGCACTCAAATAATAAAGTAATTGCAATCTGGCTTCATAAATTATTTATGAATTTTTGCACTTATTAAACTGAAATGAAATTTGAAATAGATCGTCAAAAATTATTTAATTTAGCGGGATTTGAATGCCGGCATTCTACTATACATTATTTGGACCATTTTTTAAAAGACGACAGACAACTGCCTGTCCCGCGATATTGGCAGTTACCGTTAGGCATTATTTTTTGGCGAGAATTCTAATTTGGTGACTGTTTATGATCTGAAAGTTAGCTTACTTTTCGTCTGGTGTTTGTTCTTCAAAATGTTAGCGATCGCCAAAATTAAGCAGACTCTTAATTTGGCTTTCCTTTGATAATAAACTTACTTATTTTTATTTTCAAATATCTATAAAACATATATTTTATTTTCAATATTCCATCTGTGTTTTTGAATGATATTTCTTGCTATTTTTACATTGTTTTGTCATTGTTGCTTTCTATAGCCATTGCTTAGAGACTAATGAATTTCAACAGCTAAAAAGTCATATTATTAAAATTTTTTCAATCAAAATGATTTACAAAAATGAATTTTTTAAATTTTAAAGTTTTGAATCTCAAAATGAAGACAGTACTCAGGGGCTGACCCCTACATATGCAGTGCATTGTACTGGAGCTAGGAAAATAGGTTATAAGTTGGCTGAAAGAGCGAGTAGTGCTTTTGGAGGTTTTACTTCAACAATAACAACTCGAAAGACCAAAACAAACAGCATTTAAAATGTTGGATTTATATTAGATAAAACTGATCAGTGCCCAGTGCGTATATCTTCGACACTGCTCAGACTAACACAATTTGATCCAACACCTTCCACACTACAAGACAATGAAGTACATTAAAAAAAAGACACGTGCACCTATTCCGGTGCATTATATGGAACATATATAGAAAATATGGAGAAGAGACATAAAAAGAAACACGACTTACACGTGCTACCTATTCCGCTGCAATTTTTTCCATACGAAATTAATAATGAACATATATAGAAAATACGGACAGCAGTAACAAAAGATGTGCGTACAAAACACTACTCCAGTCATGCCAACGAGATAAGCACAGATGCCGCTAAAGTTAATTTTCTTGGTGGAGAGATGAGTAATTGTTTTACGTGAGTACCTGCCTTGACATCCTCATCTGACGATGGGCTAACTCCACGGGATCAACTACTCACGGCTCGCCAACTTACAATGCTCAATAGTAGGCAACGCTTGGTTGGCCGAAGCCCATAAAGAGCATCAGCCCTTAACCAGCTCACTTGCCTAACCTGGGGGTTCCTCGAACCGTTTGAGGTTTAAAACTGTAGCAGCCCTTTTTAGAGCTGCGATATCTGACCAGAAGCTATTATTTTCTGGTACCACGGGAGCCGGGAGCCCCGGGAACATTATTCTCGCCCGGATATGGTTGAGGACCTTCGGGGGCAACGTGGTGGTGGTGGTTTAATACTCAAATGCGGGGAGAGTTTTCGGACTCGGTGTGGAGTTGCACTGCAACCGGGTGCCGTGACCCTGAGATCGGAAGGAGTTTTAGGAAGGCTCCGCCCTACACCATGGGGGAGAGCATAAGCCATTCAGCGTGTGATCGAAAATGGTACCCATGCATGACGATTTGTTATGCATGGGGACGTCCGGGTAAACGTTTTTTCGCCTTGTGAGAGAATCACCGTGGGGTTGGGCCGTCAAGGCAGGAACTCACGCCTAACTATCCCTTCTGGTTCTTTACATTACAGCTATAATTACACGCAAAGACAATGAAGGTTGAAATATGCTTGCAACAATATTAGAATATACAGGGTGCCCCAGAAACGGGGCAAGTCAAGTCGAAACTGGGTGACAGGGTTAATTGTAATCATCATGAGAAAAATCAGAAAAAAATCTTCTCCATGCAGCTTGAAAATTATGACCACTTAAGAAAAACCTAGAAATTTGATCAAACTGTAACCATTATTTAGTTCTCGTGGTTAATTTTTATTACTTTTGGTTATTTAAACCAAGTATTATTTATAGAACCACGTTCAAAATTACTCACACAATTTCCCCTAAGTTTTCTAGAATTAAGACTAGTTGTTAAACTATGAATGTAAAGTTTTAAAAATTTGTCAAATTTGAAAGGCTGTCCTTTAAAAAATATTGTACTAAAGTGCCTTGACAAGTGCAACTAAAAGTTCGTGTATTTACCTAGGATTATAAAATGGTACAACACTTGTTAGTTTCATACTAAAAAGTCTAGTAAAAAATAAAAAGCTCAAGTAACCCGATTCGCTAACCCGTTTTACGTAGTTCCAATGTTTTTTATTCGAACAAGCTCTTGCTAAGCTTTTAATGTTACACCAAAATGATAAGAGAGATGGATAGTGGGCGTGGTTGCTATGAGAGAGCAAGACATATAGTGATGCCACAAATGCTTTATTGGATTTAAGCCCGGTGATTGGAGAAGATGATCCAATATTTTGGGAGTGCGATACAGGAGCCATTCTTTTACTATATGAGATTTATTTATGTATTGTTGTCCTGTTGAAAAATCCAAGATCCTTCCATCCCCAATTTCTCCACACTGGCTGACACTTTGTTTTTGAAAAATATTCAAGTAATCCATCTTATTTATTAAACTTTCAATAAAACCAAATTCCCAACTCCACTTGAAGAAATACATTCCCACACCATCACCGAACTCTCACCATACTTAACTGTGGTCACTAAATTTTGGTCATCATATTTATTATCCTTTATTATCTTTTATTAAAAACAAATCAAATGCAGAGTTCGTCACGTATAGCGAATTTCGTCCAACGCCATAATTGTATGTATTTGCATATATACAAATGTGTCTAATTCGTCATTCGCACCAATTGTGTTTCACGCATAATGTTGCTTGCGAGTTCAGCACTTTCTAATGTTTGATTAGGAATTGCAATTAAACAAAAAAATATTCTTGTTTGTTTTTTGTGAATGCAAAAAAGCTATTACAAGGTTTTTAGTTAAAGATTTACTTTTGCAAGAGGAGAATTTACTGCAAAACTATGGTTTTGGGGTTGCAAAACAAAAATTGAGTGCAGGACAAACTATTTGCAACCAGGTTGGGTGGGCAATGGGGAAACAAAAACACCAGTTTCTCCCCTATAAGAGATCGGGGAAGTGGCAAGCAAAGCGGCTTGTGTAAATGTTTGGTTTTTCAGTATAAATAAATATTTTTTATGTCGGCGTACCCAGGGAGAGGGTTGGAACTCACTGAGTGGTCTGTGCTCAGAGAAAAGTAGCTAGTTGGAAACCTCCCTGGTCTCTGCGGTCGTAACATAAAATGGCTTGAGTAAATGTTTGGTTTTTCAGTATAAATAAGTATTTTTTATGTCGGCGTACCCAGGGAGAGGGCAGGAACCCACATAGTGGTCTGTGCTCAGAGAAAAGTAGCCAGTTGGAAACCTCCCTGGTCTCTGCGGCCGTAAGATAAAAGCCATTGAGGACAGTGAATCAAGGGCAGTTAATAAGAAGCAGTAAAATAATAGCCCCTAAATATAATATAAACTATAAGAATTATAAACAGAGACTAGAAAATGTTCTATTTAAATTAGGTAACACCATAATATAATCGTAAATCCTACGATTCCCAATGGATCCTTCAGGATAAAACAATAACCTCTTACCTAATAAAATAATAGGTATTGCTGCAATTCCTATGGGACCCTCCAGGAAATACCATAACACTTGAATCGTTTCTATGTTTCTCTAAAAATACAAAAAAATATATTTATATCAGAGAAATTTGCATACCACTAACTACAAATTTGTATGAAGCATTAAATTAGTTACACCCCTAATTAGGATGCTCAAATACATTTTGGCTAAATTTTATTTGCCTGCTTTTATTGTTTCTGTTCAAATTGATACAAGAAAAACTATTTTCAATTCTACATGGCTAATTGGTTTTAAATTTATGGACCTGTGTTAAATATTATGTCGTCTTTGGTCGACAGCATCGAAATACCACAATTTTGAAAATTGTGCTCTTTCTCACCCGAGCGGGGTGGTTGGAGGAAATAATAAAAATAATATGTACAATCAAACATGATCACCATATGGATAAGTGTCTTTAAGATAACATTGTTAAAGCAATTTTAGTAAACAGCAGCACCAACAACAGCAGCAATAGTGATTTAAGTGTTGCACAGTGGGAGATGTGAAAGAAAAAGGAAATTGGATATTAACGAAAAACGTTTGCCCAGAATATAAAACTGCGTTCAGACAAATTCGAGCAGCATGTGGAAAAATGGTTATAACTTTTATTGCAAATTAAAAATATAAAGCAAATTATAAATCATTTGTATTGTAAAATTATTTTAAATTAATTTTATTTCATGGGAAATTTGTTTGTCAATATTGCTATTAATTAATTTAACAAAAAAAAAAAACTAAATTTTATTGATTTTTTTTTTTTTTTTAGCTTGGACCAGTACTCAGGGGATGACCCCTACATATGCAGTGCATTGTACCAGAACTAGGAAAATAGGTTATGAGGAGGGGGAAAAAGAGAGTAGTGTTTGTGAACATTTGACTTGAACTTTCCAACGTTATAACAGACAGGAAACACGTCTGCAGGCAACTTATTCCATTGATTGGCAATTTCGGGTTGACTCCAAAGTTGCAGCATGACATGAATATTGTTAAAATTGTTAAAATACTTTTGTTATAATAGTGTGAAATTATATTTATCCAACTTAACAATACTTTTATACAGCGTGTGCCAGAACTCAACGTCAAGCCGAAATGGGTGACGGGATTTATTGTAACCATCATGAAAAAAAAAAAAATAAATAAAAATTTAGAAATTTAGTTAAATTTTAACCATTTTTCGGTTTTTGTGGTTAAATTCCATTATTTTTGTTTATTTACACTTTAAAACCGTAATTGATTCTAGAACCACAGTAAAAAATTATGACACAATTGTTTTCTAGAACTAAGACTAATTGTTAAACTATGAACTTAAAATTTTCAAAATTTGACGATTTTGAAAGGCACTCTACTCTACTAAAGGAAAGTACTAAAGTGCCTTGGCAAGTGCCATTAATCGTGGAGTGGACACATGGCAAATTTATTATTGAAAAATATTCGATAAACCATCGTTAAACATTTGAACAAAATCAATCATCGTTCACGTGACGATGAGAAAGTTACGTAAAATATTTGGGAGAAACAGCGTGCGAACAAAACACACTATTTATCGTGTAGTGAATGATTTCGAAGAAAGAGGGCCTGTAGGTGATAGGCCCAAGCATAGACCACAACGTACTGCAAGATCGGCTGTAAAGATTACTACTGCTCAAGAAAGTGGTTAAAATCAACCTTCAACCTCAATTCGACCCGTTGTCAGGAGCGTGGTCTTCAAAGAACAACTTTGGCCACAGTTGTTGCCATTTAAGATTCAGTTGACTCAAGAGCTTCATCCATAACACCATTTTCGCTGCCATACATATGTCAATATGCTGTTACAGCTCGCCCATGACAACCCCAACTTTCATGAAAAAATCATAATGAGTGACGAGGTACATTTTCATTTGAAAGGATATGTGAATAAACAGAATAGTCGGTTCCGGGCAATGGAAAATCCTAAAATTATTTAAGTCTCCTGTGCATACATTAAAAGTAACAGTCTGGTGTGCAATTTGATCAGGAGGAATCATTGGACCTTACTTCTTTGAAAATGAAAACGCCGTAACGGTAACTGTGAATGGGGAGCGATATCGTGATATGATTGAAAACTTTTTAAAACCACAACTACAGGCCTTAGGCTTGATTAACCTGAGGTATCAACAAGACGGTGCCGCAGCGCATACAGCCAAGATTACAATGGAATTAAACAAAGTGGTATACCTTACCGGCGGTCACGCTCTATTTAAAATTAAGGGACAGTTAGATATGAAATCCTATTTGACAGACAAATCCTTGTCATTGTAAAACATATAACCCTTCATTAGAAAGTTCCCCGGGGAACAGGTTTTGCCTTGCCGTATTCCTACCCAGGGCACTCTGTTTTTCGGGTAAAGAGGGAAGGGCTCCCTCGTTTGTTGTAGCAAATAAAACTCTAGGAAGCTGCATGACTTATGTTGTGTTGACTTCCGAAACCCTCACTAAGGGTTTAACTTGGCAGAACAGGGATCAGCGTGGCTCAGGGTGGTTCTGCTTGCAGTTAAACCCGGGCTGATTATGGTTGAAGTGCCTACCTTGGCTGAAACGTTCTGGCTGTGGTTGACACCTAAAACGCAGGAAGGGGATGTTAGTATCCTTGATAGTTGTTTGGTGTGTGGCTTTTTTCGGGGTCTAATAACCTCCCGAGGGTCTGTTGCCTTTACAACAGATACCTGTACTGTAAGGAACCAGTGGGGATGTTTGACGTGTGAGTTGCTGTAAGGGCTGATGCTGCTAGTGGACTTCGGCCTACCAACTCATTAAGTCTTATCTTCCATTGATTGGTGGGAAATCGCATATAGGAGGGATTAGAAGGACCGAACATCTCAACAAGAAGTTGCTCATATGGCTACAAACATATGGCAAAAATTGATACCTGTATGAACCTAGACAACCACACGGGGGCGCTGGTGAATCGTGAATAATTCACTCCGTGGAACTGGTCCATCATCAGATAAGACGGCAAGGCAGGTGCTGATGCACATCTTTTTCACAACTTTCATTAGAAAGGGAACTTCAGATTTCAAATTAAACAACAACCTTTAACCATTCATTAGTCTGGAGGCTTGTACAATATTATAGTACCGCCTAATGATTACGCTCTTCATAATTAAAAAGTCCTTTCGTCCTTGTTACCAGTCACTATCATATTTTGCATGGCCATAGCATCATAATTGGCTTTCAATTTGCAGCAAATTGTTGCAATATCCACGACTGCCATTCATTCACCCAAAAAAAAAAAAAACAGCAATCTTGCCCGGTTATTATAGTTGTATTTGTATTTTAGCAGGCGTATTTAGATTACAAATGGATAAGCAACCAATTTTTTCCAGCAAAAAAAAAAAAAATGTTTTTTTTATAACTGCAGTTTGTTGGCAGCATCCACATTTCTAGTGTGTTTTTAAAGCCCAAAGATACTGTTGTCTGTTGTTATTGCTTTTCGGAAACAGCAACATCATTGGTACTTGTATCAGCAGTAAAATTGTTTCAAGTTGCATGTCTGCTACATACAGTGCAATCTTGCCACCAAAGAAATAAATTGTAGACAAACGGAACAATGACTCCGGCTGAGAATGATGGTGATATGCAATCGATATTTTATTATTTGTACAAAAGTAATTTAAGGAAAAATTTTGTTTTTCCAATGTTTGACTTTGTTTGTATCGCTGGTATTTGTTTTTCGTCATGCAAGTAATATTGTTGTTGCAGCTTTAACTTATTCCAGGTAGGAGTTGAGTTGGCAAATGGAAAAATTTCCATAATCAGCTTCATATAAATTGGCATAGAAAAGAGTAAAATTTAATTTGAACATCTTTTATTTTGCGTAACGGTTTCACTAAAACTCCAACACCGCGTGCAAGGACTCAATGAAATAGTTTTAGCAGGTTTTTATCTTTTCCCCAAATAATAAACGCATGAGATGTTACAACTACGAGTAACATATTTCTTACCATTTGACACGAATTTTTATTTTAGAGATTGTTTTTCAATAATTTATATCTCAGTTGCTAACAAAAGGGAAGTATCATGTGAGTGAAAAATTCGGCGGATATTTGTTCTATAAAATGTGTTGTTTAATTTAATTAGAAAAATATTTACAGACTTAGATTCGAATGCCTGGTATAAGAACTCGCGAAAAACTGTCTGTTTTCAGGATACCACTAATTTCACTCGGAACAAGTCCGTTCATGGATGAGTACGCATAGATACCACACAAATCAGGTTTAAATGCCTCAAATTCGGCAGATAAAATCGTCAATATAGGTATCACAAATCGTCAAAAAATTTATATTTATATTAATGGGGTAGAATCAGGGTGATTTCATGGTTATTATTCGAATTGGATTTACCGGTTCTTTTAACTTACGGGGGTTTTTTTTAAATCAAAAAATTATAAACAGCGTATTTTCTATGTTTCCCAGCTGTCGATATGTCAACATTTAATAGGAGCTACCCTAATCATCAGTAGAAAGATATTTTTAAAAGATATTCTTAAACATTCAATTTTATATCCCAACATACTAAATAAATTGTTGAGAATTATAAAAGTAAAATGTTTTAATAATACCTGTTAAAAAAAAGAAAAAAAAAAGACAAGATTTTTTCATTTATACACGTTTCTACCATTCTTTACACCTTCCAAACATCTATCTATCTATCTATTTAACTATACATCTGCAAAGTAAATTTGTAAAGTATAGGATGCACAGCATGGGCGGGGTGACAGAGACCATATGCCCAAGATAGTATTAATAGTACACTTGTAGCGTCGCTGTGACTAACTATATCGAATTATGCCTTCACATAGGAAGTTGTAGCGTGGTTAACAGCGAAATTCCTGTAAAAACAACTGTAAATCAATATAGCTAGCTGAGGCAAACCGTTAACCAGTACGAGTGAGACACACAACTCTCGAAGACGAATAACAAAAACAATAATTAGTGGTTTTTGTTGTTCGTAATTATTTCCCCCGGAGAACAGGTTTTGCCCCTGGCATTCTGATTTTCGGATAAAGAGAGGAAGGGGGTCCTTCGTTTGTTGTAGCAGATAAAACTCTAGGAAATCGCATGACTTATGTTGTGTTGACTTCCGTAACCCTTACTAAGGGTTTACCTTGAACGGGGATCTGCACCCCCCCTTCCCCCACCCCCCTGGTGTGTTCTGCTTGCAGTTAAACCCGGACTGATGATGGTTGAGGTGCCTACCTTGGCTGAAATGTTCTGGCTGTGGTTGAAACCTAAAACGCAGGAAGGGGGTGCTAGTATCCTTGATAATTGTTTGGTGTGTGGCTTTTTTCGGGGTCTAACAACCTCTCGAGGGTCTGTTGCCTTTACAACAGATACCTGTACTGTAAGGAACCAGTGGTGATGTTTGACGTGTGAGTTGGTTTCAGGGCTGATGCTGCTATTGGATTTCGCCCTACCAACTCACTAAGCCTTATCTTCCGTTGATTGGTGGGAAATCGCATACAGGAGGAATTAGAAGGCCCGAACTCCTTAACAAGAAGTTGCTCATATGGCTACAAACATATGGAAAAAATTGCTACCTGTATGAGCATAGACAACCACACGGGGGCGCTGGTGAATCGTGAATAATTCACTCCGTGGAACTGGTCCATCATCAGATAACGCCGCAAGGCAGGTGCTGATGTAGATCTTTTTCACGACTGTTTGTAATTACTAAGAAATAATTACGATGACGCGAGAGTCGTTCTTCAGTCCACAGCTACTTTACGGCTGGTAGTAGGAATATATTTGATTGTTTTATTATGATTTAAACTTATATATCATAAAAAAAACTATCTGTATCTTTTTTTTTTTTGTAGTTTATAAACTGTGAAATGAAAAACTATAATTTTGAAGCAAAAGTTATGTTTCGCTGAGACTAAATAATCTTTAGTTATCTTTATATCTCTAAAAGCACTTATTTTTCGAGAATAAGCTTAGTTTAGGGTCTGATCTTTTAATTTCAAAAATTTCCCACAACAAAACTAAAAGGGAAATTCTTCAAATTTTTAAAATAAAACTTATCGACCAACTTGATTTGATTTGCATTCATACAATCGTCTGAAAAGAGTCTGCAGTACCAAGAAACTCATCACCAGTGTCCTTTGCCGATTGCAGCGATTGGATTCAGTCTGAGAGTAGAAGGAAGCAATGCGATAGTTGTCTGTTGTCAGGTTGTGTCTGTTTTTGTTTGTTTGTTTGTTAACCATTTTTTTTTTCGTGTAAATGGTTGAAATACAATAGTTTTTTTTTCTCTTTATTTTAAATTAGCACGGTACATTCAGTGTGCTTGTTTAATTTTTAGTTTGTACCAGCATACGTACGCATAATTCTTAACATCGTTTTTAGGCTAATAAAAGACTATCAGCCTTATTCAAAAATACTTACTAAACGTTTACTTATCGTTATTAAGCAAAATTTCCTAAAGTTTTATTCAAAAACCAATGTTTGTTAAATATACTGATATTAACTCAGTGTCCAATGCTGAAATTTGAATAAACTTTGAACTTTTATTATGCTGATTTTCTATACTTTTTGTTATAATTCCTCTTATTGGTTTTTGCTCTCAATATAATTAGGATTGTTTGATAAAAAATTAAAGTTATTTTCAAATTTCGTGAGTTACGTATGTTCGATTTTCGCATTTTTTCTGTTATGTCGGTACACATGTTTGTTATATATGTTGGCAATATTAGCCATTTTGGATTGTCAGTTTATTTTTGACTGATAAAACGGTTAAGCTATGTACAGACGATTGTCAGATGTTACAATATTGTAAAATCTGGCAACATGTTGACAATGTAGTGACAATGAAAAATTGTCCAGCAGAAGTAAATTGTGTGTTCAGACGATCGTGAGAAAATCTTACAATTTCATTGTCAGACTATTGGCCGACATATAATTCATCTGACAACAAAAATTGTCAGTTCACACGGTTGTCAGATTGTTAGATGAAAAAATTGCCAGACATGTTGTAAGGCATTGCCACTTATGTATATCAATAACGATCTGTTTGGCAGTGTTGCCCATCAAACTTTTTTCAGACTATGATATCATTGTCAGCTGCATTAGTTTTGCACATCTGACAATTAAAACTGAGCTTACAATACCAGCCAATGTATCAAGCAATGCCGACGAAGAGTGTTCCCACGATTGTCAGATGCCTGACAACATTGTCGCCTTACAATTGCTGGACAATGGTTTTTCTGACAACATTGTAAGTTAAAAATTGGCAGTTCACACGATTGTAATACATTTTCAAACAATTTTACTGGCAATATTGTAAGATCTGACTACCGTGTGTACTTAGCTTTAGTCGTGTTTTGGTGTGTTTTTCGATTTTTCACTATTCGACAAAATGGATCACAGAAACTGTATTACGTTTTGTGTAAAAAATTGAACTAATATGCTGTTCATACATACACTTTTTAATTAATTCAATTATCAGTTAATTAAAAATATTTTTAAGTGTTCAGACATACTTAATGTTGCTAATGCAACTAATGTTGCTAATGACAACAGCTGATGGAACTAATGTTGCTAATGACAACAGCTGATGGAAAGGTTGTGTACATTTTGGCTGTGAATATATTTTCTTGTTATAATCTTAAAAAATGGAAAAAAAATTCGACATTTGAAAAGATTTTGCTAATATATGATACAAAGAAGAAATTGATATTATTTGTTTATTTATAAAAAAATTTTCTATTCAAAACTTACACTCAACTTGACTCGCCATTTTTTGTTTGCATTTGTTTACATTCGCGTTGTCAAATTTGAACAAATTGTATATTTAATTTTCCTAAATATTAGAACAATTAACTGTTAATTGGCAATTAAGTTAATTAAAATTTTGTATGAGTAATTAAAATCATTTAAGGCGTTAATTGCAAAATTTGAATTAAAAGTGTAAATATGAGTGGGGCATTTGGCGAGTCTACTATCTGCAGAACACAAGTTCAATTGTGGTATAACCGGTTTAAGGAAGGCCGGAAAGATGTCAATGACGATGCTAGCCATGGTCGCCAGAGCACGTCAACAACCGATGAAAACATTGAAGAAGTGAAGAAAATAATTTTGGATAATCGTCGAATCACTATCTGACATGTTGCTGATGATGTTGGCATATCGTTCGGCTCATGCGTAGCAATTTTTACGGATGTTTTAGGCATGAAACTTGCGACGGCGAAGATTGCTCCAAAATTGCTACATTGTAGGCAAAAACAACGTCACATGGATATCCTCAAGAACTGTTGAACATCGTCAACGATCCAGATTTCCTCAATAAAGTCATAGCTAGGGACGAATCATGGGTGTATCATCCAAATGGAAGCGTCCAGAAGAGCCAAGACTGAAAAAAGTACGTCAAGCTCGGTCAAATGTAAAGGTTTTGCTCGCTGTTTTCTTCGAATCCAATGGAGTAGTGATGTATTCTTGCCACAAGGTTGTACGTCAATAAGGAATACTACCTTGAAGTTATGCGCCGTTTGCGCGAAGCAATTCGCCGGAAACGCGCAAAATGGTGGAAAAGACAATAATTGATTTTGTACCATGATAACGCACCAGCCCACACATCGATGCTTGTGCTTTAGTTCTTGGCAAAAACAAAACTTTATCATGCCTCAACCACCGTATTCACCGGTTTTGGCCCCCGCTGACTTTTTCCTCTTACCAAAATTAAACACACCGATGAAAGAAAAATAGGAGCTGTTGGCGATACTAAACAGCACGTTTCAAAAATGTTTTGAGGATTGGAACAAATGCTGGCATAAGCCATATCACAGAGCTTAATTCCGTTCGGAAACGGAATTGAGTTCTTTTTTTACTTCTTCAAAAAACGAAAAACTAAAAAAAAAATTTCGGAATGAAATCATTCTAATTGCAAGAATGAAACTAGTATTATCTTATAGAATTGCTTTCATTCCGAAAAAGTTTTATATTTTCGTTTTTTGAAGAATTAAAAAGCCGATTCAATTCCATTACCGAACGAAAGTGAATTCTGTGACATGGCCGTATATCTGAGGGAGATTACTTTGAAGGGGACAAGATAAATAGTTATTGATGAATAAATAAATACTTTTTGAAAAATTGAAAATAACGGTTATTTTTGGATCAGATGCTGATGATACCGCTATAATAGCAGCAAACGAATCAGCAAGCACAGCATCAAACATTGCTTGATTTACTCAGTAAATTGCTAAAAAAAAGTGGAATATTAAGTTGAATTCTATCCACGTCACATTTACATTTAAAAATGGTGACTGTCCCGCTGTTTACTTAAATAGTGACGTAATACCCAAATCAAATGAAGTCAAATACAGGGTGGCTGATCAATTTTGCTACATTAAGAAACTCAAATAACTTTTTCTATAGTTTACGTAATTTGTTTTTTAGTAATTCATATAAAAATAAAACATTTTTATTACAGTAATTCATGAAGTTTTGAAAATAATTGAATTGAAATGGTCTCCACCCTCGGTGACACATGTGCGACATCTTATCAAAAAGTTATTTATTACTTCCTGGAGTGTTGCAACTGTCTGTGGGAACTGTCTTAATTACCATTTGAATGTACTGCTTTAATTCATCCAAATTTCCTGGGTTTCTTTTGTAAACTTCTTGTTTGCAATAACCCCAGGTCAGGGGACCTGGGAGGCTAACGGAATGTGGAGTTTCTTGAAATCAGTTTATTGGGAAATTTTTGCCTTAATTCTATCATAACAGGCGTGCAATGCGATAAGGTGTCCCATTTTGTTGAAACCAAACGGTGTTGAAAGGGATTCTCTTTCGGCGCAATTACGGAAACAAAAACTCTTTCAACATCTTTAAGAATTGGTTTCCAAGACCGTTTTCTTTGAAAAAGTAAGGCCCGACAATGAACCTGGAAAAAACCGCACCCCACACTGTGATACGAAGTGGATGTAAATGCATCTGATGGATTATCTGTGGGTTAGAACTACTCCATATTTGACAATTTTGTTTGTTAACATTGCCGTTTAAATCAAAATGTGCCTCGTCAGACATAAAAATGCAGTTCAAGAAGTTTTCATCTTCTGACACCATTTGAATGATCTTTTCACAAAATTCCAAGCGAATCGGGAGGTCTCAGTTTGTCTGTTAGTTGAATCTTATACGGAAATAAGTTTAAGTCTTGGTGCAAAATTGTCCGCAGTTACTGTCTACTGACACCCATTTGAGCAGATAAGCTCCTTGTCGAAACTCTAGGATTGGATTGTATGGCAGCAGCTGCATCAGCGATAGTTTCCTGCCGCCGAATTGAGGGATCTCAATAATAAGACTGTGCCACACTCAAAATACCTTACGAGCCTCATTATACTCCATCTGTCAGGAGGAGTACCGCCGAACGAACGCCTATATTATAAATAGGTTGTACAGGCCGCCAGTTTCATGAAACCAGCCCACTTGGGTTCTTTTGGTGCCGTTGTGTTGATATTATATATAAGTTATGACGTTTTTTTTTTGGTAGCAGCTGTCATCAGCCTTCCTGTATATATTTCTTAATATTGATATAAAAATAAGAAGAAAACAACTGGACACGAAAACAAATAAAACCCAGTATGGCTTCTCGGACCAAGATCGGAATTAAACGCTGACTACTATTATATAAGACCGTATTAAAACCCATTTGGACTTACGGTATTCAATTATGGGGCATAGCTTCTTAGACTTTTAGTATTTGCTGCTTGGTATATATTCAAAATATTAGAGATGAAATCAAATTACTTAAAGAGACTAAGCGATCACCAAATATTTTATATAATAACTCTTTTAGGCGACAGCGAAGAAGTTAAACGATTAAAAATAATGCACATATTAGACCTGCCTTTTAAATCTTAGGTTATATGTAAATTGCATAGATAGAAAATTTTTTTGAAATTGTCCAAATTTAAAAAAAGTTAAATTCAATGGAATTTAACGCTACTGTTAATTATTGTTAAAGTATTTATTAAATTTGGCTATTATTTCATTGCAAATAGATTGCAAATAAAAGTTATAAAACAATAAAATTAAAAAAAAATGAACTACATAGTCTAGAGGAAGCCCCCCCCACCCACCACTCCCCCAAAAAAAAAAAAAGAAAAACAATCAAAATATAAATTTTACACACTTCAATATGTTTTTCTTTACTTGCTTATTGTATTGTAGCCAACTTTGTTGATCATCCTCACAGAATTTCTTGATATTTTTTATTTAATTCTGTTTATTTTATTAGTTTTAGCGAGTCGACCACATCCAGTTGGAAGTTTATGTTTGCCGGAACACTTTGTTTCATTCTTAAACTCATCATCAGTTTTGTTCGATTTTATTTTTTTGTTTTAACGAATAACAAAATGAAAACAAAGATTGCGCTAATTAAAAATCCACGAAGATTATTGTTCTTTAATAAATTGTTCTTTTGTTTTTTTTTTTTACTTTTCAGGTCTTCAAAATTCACAGTCTGGTTAAAATTCCAGCAGTGCAGGTAACAAGCACAGTTGCATTTTTCTGTCCAACCCATCCATCCATTTGTACAAGGAATGTTTTCAGTAAGAAAGAACATAAATATATTTGTATGCATTTACTTATATAATTTTTAATTTTCTGATTTGTCTTTAATCCTTTATAACCACCTGAAAACATAATTTTGCAAAAAATTGGGAAGTATGAATTTTTAGTTGTAAATTTTTTATGGGGAAAGAAAACAAGCAAAGTTTTGAAATTTTGAATCCTGCACAATTTAGTGTTGATTTCTAAAAGTTTGGTACAAAAATAAGCTTTTTTAAACAAATTAATTTTAATTACGAATTCTGGAAACCAAATTTACTATAATTATTGTTACCCACAAGATTTTTTTTTTATACAAATTTCTTTTTGATTAATTCTTATTTTTGCAGCTAAATATCTTTATTTGTTTTATAAAAGAGTTTAAGAACATTTATAATCAATATTTCGCAATATTGAAAATAAATATTGTTACGAACTTTTATCACATCTAACCCAATATGCGAGTCTACATTCACACAATCAACATTAAACTAAAACCATAATACACAAGCAAACATACATGATTTAAAGAACGCAAAACTCCAAGAAATTCAACCAGCAACGATTTTATTGTTGTTGTTGAGTGCTTGGCATTGCGTTCTTATTGTTTATTGGTGTTGCGTTATTATTGTTTCGCAAGACTATGAGCGTGTATATGTATTAGAATTATATTTGCACATTGATTCTGGAATTATCAACGACTAGATAGTTCATGATGATTGTAGAAAGAAGAATAAGTAACAAAGTAAGCGGATGTTCGGCAAAGACGCAGTCAGAATAGTAAGCAAGTCTAGTGTGTAACTATACAGTGGTGTTAAGTGTAGATAAAATTGTGAATTAATTAAGTACTGTATTACGAACATGTGTTAGTGTCATTAATTCATTTGCAATTGAAGAATACGCAAAGCATTTTTAAAGGCAAAAACTTAACAATTGGTGTCAGAAGTGGGATTGTTAAATAAGATTTGATAAGCTTAAGGTGGAGCAACTCAAAAAGGAGTTGTATAAGCGAGATTTGCAGAAGAGGCTTAGCGAGGGGTTTAACCAGATTAGTGTCAAAAGGGCTGCAGCAGAAGATGAAGGAAAACTTTAAATTTATGCAGCAGGAGATCAAGGAAGCATATAGAACAACAAATGAAAAGCTGATGGAGATCTCAGACGCCGTGAACTTTAGTGTGAAACTCATCGAAGAGACATTATCTGACTTAGAGAGAGATGTTAGCAAAAAGTGTGTTGATGTTGATTAGAAACTCCATAGTTTAGAAGGTAAAGTGAATGGTCTACAACTGCAAGAGGTATCGTTGCGATTTATTCCAGAAGCTGAAAATAGAATAAAACCGCCCATTTTTAATAGTAGTGTCCCGTTCAATGTATTAGTTCAAAACAAAGGCGAGTAAAAACGGCTGAAGCAGTGACGAGGGAGCAATCGAGCTAATTCTAGCACTAAAAGGTTTTGTTGCAGAAATCCTGGATATCAGTTTCGTGCAGAGACAATTACGAGGACATTATGACATCTTTATGATGCAAGTATAGTGGAAAGCATAAGCGTGAGATCTACAGAGTAGCGTTAAGAAGCAGTAGAATAGAATGCTTAGTGCAGCAGCATATCCCAGCGAAAATTGTCCATTTATAGATAATTTGAAACCAGAGGCATTGTCAATGGTATCTAGGATCCAGAAATCAAATTGGCGGTGTGTACCTCACTAAAGGCAACCTTTGCAGAACCTGTACCATTTAGTCTGGCTAAAACGGTACTTCGAGAAAAAAAAATTACAGCGTTTTTTGTATTCAGGAGGTCCAAATTAACTTCTCGAGGCATGTGGCGTTCTTGATATTTGTTGGGTGTAAACCAGTGTTATACAAAACATTAGCGAACGTTAACGAAACAACATCATAAGCCAGGCAGTAAAATTTTAATTTGATACAGTTAGTACTGATAAATTAAAACATACCTTAAAACATCTGAATAATAAAAAAGATCAGTACTTTGTTACTGTTAAAATGCTCTTAGATAAATTTAATTTCATAGGTATCCAGCTACACAATATAATAAAAATTTCTCTACAAAATGCAACTTTTCCAAATTGCTCAAAAGAATAGTGCAAAAGAGAGCAAAGGACACTGAAGACCCAAACGAGATCAAAACTGTTAATATGTTGATGACAGTTAGTAAAGTATTAGAGAAAATTGTAAATTGCCAATTAAACAAATATTTTGGTGATAAAAATCTTTTGAATGAATGGGTTTTGGTTTCAATGTCATAGTCATACACTCATGATTTGTCAGTAGTTATTACTTTTTTGAGGAAACCTGGATCGCCGTTGACGATGTTCAACATCTCATGAGCAATGTCTATGCGACGTTGTTTTTGCTCAAAATTTAGTAAACAATTTGAAGAGCACACAAAAACTCCGTCAGAAACAAACTGACAATCCGAAATGGCTGATATTGCAAACACATATAACCGACATGGGGTACCAACATAAGAGAAGCAAAAAAAATAATGAGAAAATCGAATATACGTAGCTCACGAAATTTGAAAATAACGGTTATTTTTTGATCAGACCATGTATGTGAAAAGTTTTGTTTAATGTATAAATATCCAAAGAAATAGCTTAAGCTAAATAGATGAAATAAAAAAATAAAACAGAAATATAAATATTAGTGGGTGGGCCTTACATGTTACCTTGCGATCCTACACGATCGTACGATTCCTTTACAAAATGTTTTCAAATTCTAGTCTACTTTATACAACCTTCAAAATGGCGTTTTAGGCCACACTATTTATTATACAAGTATGATTGCAATAATTTATATTCATAATAAAATAATTAAAAACTTTTATTACAATAATAATATTACTTTATCTCAATATTATTTGATCTTCGTTTGTTAAATAAATTTAATTTTTGCAGCTTCAGATCTTTGTTTTTTGTTTTTTATAAAAAATTAACAATTCAAAATCTTTTATTTCTCGATATTTCGATAACAATTTGTTTTCATCGTCAGAAGAAATTAAATGCTATAAATATAAATTGAAAAATTATTGTAAAAAAAAATTCCTATACACAAAAAATTCATACACTAAGAAAAATTTTAGTTCATACACAAAGAAAAATTCTTAACAATATTAATAAATTGCAAAATTAAAATATAACATAATTTAAATTAAACTTATTCTGCTACTAACACATGCCCTGTTAAAGATTAGAACATGTTGTACCTTATACTTAAGCAAATCAACATGGCATATGTTGCTCACAGAATACCATTAACATTAACATTATTTTTTGTTTTTTTTTGTTGAACTATTAATTTTTATAAAAAACAAAAAAACAAAGATCTGAAGCTGCAAAAATTAAATTTACATTATTTAAATATTTTTCTCGAGGCGCCAATAATATTCTGATATTTTTCACAATATGTACCACACTGATCGCACAGAAAACATAGTGTTTTGAAAATTTTCATAAAATTTTTCATATTACACGATTTGTGAAAAACTCTGGCACACAGTTGCATTTTTAGTACTTTTTCAGCACAATGTTTTATTTAGCAGATCGCACGATCGTGTAACAAGGCCTTAAAGGACACTTATGAAGCTTTTGTGGATTTTCTGATGTTTTGCTCTACCTCTAATCCCGATGCAAAGCCATTTACCGCCCTCCTACCATCTTAGTTTTCTTGGCTTACGCTACCGTAAATCAATTACATATACTCGCATATAGTTAAAATGCTAAAAATATTCTACTTATGGATTTTCTTTTGCTGGATTATAGTTTTTTTTTTACTTTGAAAAGAATACAATGATCAAATTGGCCTAAATATTTTGCTAAGTCAACTTCCCAGCTTTTAAACTCATTAAAAAGAATCTGTAGTATAGTTTAAAAGTGTTTCTTTTTTTTATTAAATTATTATCGGTATGCAACCAAAAAATAACACCGCTGACTGGCAGAATGACTGACTGAGAGGTAAATTTACAAACACAGCTACTTTCAGATTCTTCATTTGGTTTCGATACGATACGATACGTAAAGAAGTTGAAGGTGTTTTATGAAGTTCAAATTTTGTGCATCTCTGCTTTATTTCACCTTCAATTCTTTTATGTTCTACAAAATTTGAATTGTTTGTTATTTATCAATTGTCTGCCGTCAGTTCTGTTGCTGTTATAAAGTGCCAGTTGGTGGCGATGGCGGTGGCGTTGGCTGCGGTAGTAAGAAACAGTTGAGATTGTTACTGTTGTTGAAGTAGGCTTCTGAATGCTTCTTGCTGAAACGCAAAATATAATAAAAGTATGTAGCAGGAAAAGGTGGCTGTCTATAAAAGCCAAAAGCAAAACATAAACAACAATCTTTTCTTCAAAAGTTATTCAAACAAATACACTTCTCTCGTAGTGTTATTTTATATTGTGAGAAGAAATGTTTTGGTGTTTTGGGATTTGAAATGAACACATATAAATCGCATGTTCATCATAAGCTCATCTAGCAAACTTACTGGCAATCATATCCATGGACACTTAAAGAGCGCAAATAATGAAAAGTTAAAAAACTATTTCCAGATATCACAACAAAAGCAACTGTAAAAGTTTAAAGGATTTTTCATAGACAAAAGAATTGTTTTCTAACTGCAAGAAACAGTAGCAGCTTTAGGAAATGGACTATATTAAGTATTTTTGGATATGCGATTAAAGGCACAAGCTTAGTACTTCTTTCTTTCATAAACTTTTTAAAGGTACGTTTATTTAAATATTACCCAGCAGTCCACAAGTTACTACAATTTGCAAAGCATCCGATTGTAAGCGATTGTGTCAACAGAAAAAATAAAATGAACATGTTAAGCACAACAAACAACTAGCATCCGATTCAGATTAGTCTTTTTCCACTCATATTGTTAAACTAAATGTAGATAAGAAGCAAAGAAGAAAAGGAATACTAATAATATAGTTTTGAACTTATCCAATCTTCGTTTACAATGTATACAGTGTTGGATGCATCTTACGGCCTAGGCCATCGCTGTATAAATGTAAGTAGGAATTGTATACAGACTTCGGATGGGTCACGCTTACATTGTCAATGGTCTTAAATCGAAGATGTATGTGACAAAAATTTCACTGGGTAGTTTATCTAGGAGCAACATCCCAGTGAAATTTTTGTCACATACATATATATATATATACATACATATATATATATATATATATATATATATATATATATATATATATATATATATATATATATATATATATATATATATATATATATATATATATATATATATATATATATATATATATATATATATATATATATATATATATATATATTGTTTTTTTTCTTTTTTTTATATATATGTATATTTACGTACCATAAATATTACTTTCATTTCCTACATAATTTAATTTAAAAAAAGAAGTATGCACGTAGTTGCTTGAACAGTAAATATGTGATGTACAAAAATTCGTCAAAAACAGACCTAAAATCGTCAAGGTTCTATTTTCAGCACCCAAAATCGTCACCATGACGATAAATCGTCAAATATGCCAACCATGCCTTCAATATGTATTGAAAATGCTGGAAATGTTAGCTTGATACACAGAAAGAAAAAGCTCACACTAAATTTAAATATTTTTAACTTGTTTTTAGAACCAGTTGTACTAAAAAATTTAAGTAAAAGTAACACACAAGTATACTTAAAATAAGCCAAAAACGGGATTGTTCAAGAAAGCCAATTCTAAAATGCCTTAAAATAAGTATAAAATTTTTAAATCAAGTGCAGAAATCTTGAACTGAACAAAAAAAAAAAAAAAAACAAAAAAAAAAAAACAAAGACATAATTTATATGAATGAATTGCTGAAAGATAGGAATTAACGGTTCTATAAGTTCTCTTGGTTGTTAAATATTATTTGAGCATTTTTCTTTTCGAATTCTCATTAGTTTATATAAAATATTGGAATATATAGTTAAATATTAGAAAATGTTTTCCAAATCTGCTGTTGATTAGGATAACTTCTATGAAATATAGACACGATAAAAAAAATAACTGTTATTTTCAAATTTTTGAGTTACGTATGTTCGATTTACGCATTTTTTTTATGTTGGTCAGGCGTTGCCTTCGACATTTTTCAAAAAGTGGTGGTGGAAAAAAAGGTGTCACAAAAAGGGTATTTAAAAAAAAAGGGTCAACACTATTAAAACCAAAAATATAAATATTTATATAATTTTTTTTTTTTTTGTAAAAAATATAAAGAATTAGTATCACCTTTTAGAAATGACAGTTCTATATTTGGTAATTAATTCTTCACTTGGATTCCATTCTCTCAGTCCGGCTTTCATCAAATTAAGAGACGAAATGGAATCACAAGTCACTACTTTAAGTCTATTCGATAGTTTATTTTTAGGCAATATTAATTTTTAAAATACCAGCTCAGTGGAAGCGCTACTATGAGGCAAAGTAAATATACATACATATATCCAACAAATTCATATAAATTTGAAAAAGAGTTTTCTCCAAATCTATATTTAGAATTTCCGACCTCAAACCAAAACTTTTCTACGTTAGTTATTTTAAATATAGCTTCATACGTTTTGTCATGTATTTTGCTTTCTAAAAATTTAATTTCGTTGATAAAATCCTCTACGTCGGGAATTATGCTTTCGAATTGGGAACCAATTTTAAAATAATTAATATCGTCTTTCGATTTTATAAAACTTGGGTCTAAAAGTTTTAAGGCGTTCAATCTTTTATCATTTATATCTATCTATCCTTGATATAATTTTGTTACATAATTTTTTGTAAAAATTTAAAATATTTGTTTTTATTTGTATGATATAATTTCTTTGCAACTTTATAGCACATACTTCTGTCTCGGCTTCATGGCCTATATGTATGCTACACGTTTCTTTAATGCGCAAGCTATTTTCAAAATCAATATTTTCTATTTCTGTTCCAGTAACGTATTCTTTTTTTATAAAGTTTTTATTAAAAATCGTATCTAAAAATTTCTTCGTTGTGGGAACTAGCTATGTTATTTGAGAAGACTCGCATGTACATGTGTATAAAACGAAAGAACTTTTGACATTTGATGTTCTAAAAGTCGGAAAAAGTAGAACATCTGTTTTTTCAGTTTAAACTATTAAAATAAATTCGCCTTGGAGTATTATTATATTCTCAAATATATGTATGTTGATATATACGAGAGCTGTTTGTTATAAAACCATGCTTAAACATAAATAGCAACATATATATAAGAGCTGCTTATGATAAGAAGCTTTTGCACCAGCGTTGTTAAGATCGTTCTCAACTAAAAATTTCATGTTTGAAAGAAGAGGCAAAAAGTATCAAGAAATTAATAAAAATGCTACAAAAAGGTATTAAAAAAAAGGGGTCATGAAAAGTGTCATGGACATCAAAAAGGGTCAAATTGACACTTTAGTATCATAAAAGGCAACGCTGATGTTGGTACACATATTTGTTATATACACTGCGCGCCATCAGGTTAGCGCCTCCCAAATTATTCATTGACTTTTTAAATTTTTTTGTTTTTGTTTTGTTGTGTTTTTGCAATCATCATATGTGCTTACTTTAACATGAAAGTTAAGCTTAATAAAAGAATTGTTATATATTATTTTATATATATGTAGTTTTATTTTTCACAAAGTACTTTGCACTTATTCTGCATCATCAGATTAGCGCCCCCCAAAATATAATTTAAGTTATCTAGTTTGCCTTTGTAATAACTGTCATCAAATTTTTTGTGCGACTTGAAATATTGGATATTTAGCGAAATCGTAAAATATGGGAAGAAAAAGAGTTTTATTTCTGGAGAAAAAATCGAAAATTGAAGCCTATTGTCAGGCAGAACTATTCCTTCATAAAACTGCCGAAAAAACTGGAGGACATAGGAAAACCGTAGGCAAATTTTTTTATAAATAAAGAAAACTATGGAAATAACTTTACAGGCGATAACAATCGAGTGATTTCTGAAGCAGATAGGAGAGCTATGCTGAGGGGAGCATCTAATTCCCACGACTCGTCTGCCAAAATTAAGTAAAAACTTGTGTTAAAGCGAGCCTATCAGCGGTGCAAAGGGTAATAAGGGAAACAGTATATATATGGAGTCAGAAATTGAAAAAGAAGCCACCACTTAATACGCGAAGAAAGGAAATGCGCTTACATTTTACCCGCACACACATGACATGGTCTGCTCAGTGAAAATACGTGGTCTTTTCAGATGAAAAGAAATTCAATTTAGAAGGGCACGATGGTTACAATTATTACATCCATGACCTACCGGTTGCACAGCCGAGAGGGAGGTATGATGTTGTGGAGAGCTATATCCTACTATAGCACCTGCAAATTGCAGTTTTACCGTCATGTATGAATGCAGAAAACTATAAATATGTTTTAGAAATGACTTTTTCTCAATTCCAAAACTTGTTCGGGAGTCTAGAGCTGCATTTCCAACACGACAATGCCCCAGTTCATACAGCCAGACCCGTTTCCTGGATTCAAAGCCAAAAAGTTGATGTCCATGAATGGCCGCCATACTTGCCCAACGTAAATATAATGGAAAACGTATGGGTCTGTTTGGTTAGCAAAGTATGCGAGTCCGGAAAGCAACACAGCACAAAAACAGAACTAATCGAAGCCATCACACATGCTTTGTCCACCATTTCGTTGGATTACATTGAAAATCTGTCCAATTCCATTCCCAATCGAATTTTCGAAGTGATTTCAAATAAAGACGGAATCACACATTACTAATGTTATTTACAAATTTAAAAAAAATCGCAAACCAGCAATAAAAAACTAAATACATATATCGAAATTACCACAAATGGCGCTATCCTGATGACCAATTCTTGGTTACAATTTCTAATATACTTTATCTAAAAATTAAAACAAATTAAACAACAATTAGTCTTATATATTTTTTGATTAGTATAAATATTAGTAGCTAATAGCGTAAATAATAATAGACAAAATTTTTCTAATTGCAAGTACGGCTTTAGGATAAAATCATTTCTAAACTTCTTGCGTCAAACTCATTTTAAGATTGCTTCGATCTCAGCTTTCTCAAATCAATCTCATTTTCGGCTTATTCAGGATTAAGAATGTCTTAAATTAAGCATTTAATGCTTATGTCCAGTAATCCATACTTGATTAAAAAAAAATCCACAATTACCGCACTTTTGACACCGCTTGGGATTGATTTAAGTACGGATGGACTTAAATTTCCTTTCAGTGCACCGAGTCATGTCGAGTCACCCGTGAGTAAAAAGTTTTTTTTTTTATAAATAATACTATTACTCACACTTAAAACGAACAATAGTTTTTTTAAGAACATATTAAAACGATATTTTTCAAGCTTTTGTCTCAAACTATCTTTGTTCTGTTGGCGGCACTAGTTTTCTTTTAAATTTCTTTTTGATACACTTAATAATTTAGTAACTACCTTTTTTGAAATTAGTGTAGAAAGTTTTACTGTTTCCTGGTTTACTTTAGTCCATTCTCTATTAACTACCTTTTTTGAAATTCTTGAAGATATTTTTAATGTTTCCTCTGTTCCGCTTTCAAAGCATTTACTGTCGTTAACAAATTTTCTATGCGAAATAAAAACAAACGTATAAGGTTTATTTACTTTATTTTATAAGACAAACCGTGTCTTAGGTTTCACATTTCTTTATGATTTTTTTCTCTGCTTAATAGCTTTTTAAAAATTTTCAATCGTTTCTTTGTTTGCCAAAGTTACGTTTATCTTCAATGTTTTTTTTTTATAGTCTTGTCCTTCTGTATGTCGGAGTGCTTTTATATTTCTGGCGATTTTTCTTTCATTTTTATGATATTATTAAAAGATGTTTCATTGATTTGAGTTTATTTAATCATGAAAATGCTCCCGCTGCTTTAGCTATGTATGTATGAGTATGTGTGTGTGTAAGTGGATTATTGAATGCAACTTAGAATATGAGTAGGAACATAAATTGTTCAACTCATGGTGTTATTCTTAAAAGTCTTAAAATAGATATTGTTTGCGGTCGATGGACAGTTGTTGGTCTAGTTCAATCAGTCAAAGTGAAGTTCAAAAGTCATAGTGAATGGTTTTTATGGAAATTCACTGGTTATATAGTGATGAGTTAGTATTTAGTATTTATACACGTCGTCTTATGTTATAGACTATTCATTTAATCTGTAATAGTTGAAGAAAATGTTTTTAAAATTGCTCTAATTAGGATAGAAATATTGTTTTATTTATCTATTGAAATATTGTTTTATTTGGTATTAACGGTTGGCTCTCATTGCATAAGTGAAAGTTACAATAAGCTCGTAAAGCGGTTTAAAACAATTTAATAAAAGTTCATTATTAAAATATCATTTGTCATATATCATATATCACATAACATATATCACAGGCCATATATCATATGCCATATATCATGTATCTTATGTATATCATATATCATACATATATCCTATATCATACGATGTATCTCAGAACACGTTGGTTTCTCGTATATTTTTCCATAGTAAATTTGCCACGTCTCTACTTCACGACTGCCGAATATGAATTCTCAAGACTTATGTCTACCAAAATGGCCGTATAAAAAAGGATGTTTAAATTTTAAAGGTCAATTAATGTCATTTATTTTTATTGTGATAATATTGGTATGGTTTAGTTATGTATGAAACAAAATATCGCCAAATGGCCAAAATGGTCCAAATTTTCGATGACGCTGAGGCATAATAGAGGTTCTATACTGTTAATGTGCCCAATTGTCTCATAATTTAGCTCTTGAATTGTGCTGGCATATCGACGTACACATTGTCTTTCAACTAACCCCAATAACAGAAGTCCAAGGGTGTCAAATCACATGAACTTGGCAGCCAATAGATGTTGCCACCACGTGAGATAACACGGCTATTGAATTTGTCACGCGAAAGAGCCATTGTCTCGTTAGCCACATCAATATCTTCCAATTCAGCACATAAAAAGTTTGTTATCAACTCACGATAGTGAACACCATTTACAGTAATTGTTTGACCGGCCGCATTTTGAAAAAAATACAGCTTTATGATGCCGCCAGCCAATAAACTGCACCAAACAGTCACTTTTTGTAGGTGCATTGGTTTTTCGAAAATCACTCTTGGATTGTTTTTCGCCCATATATGGCAATTCTGCTTCTTGACGAATCCCCTGAGGTGAAAATGTGCCTCATCACTGAAGATGATTTTTTTTTCGAAAATTTATCATCCACAGTTGCCATTTCTTGCCACCATTCTGATCATTGACGAGGCTTTGAAAAGTCAAGAGGCTTTATTTCTTGAGTCAATTGCACCTTGTGAGCGTGTAAATAAATGCAAGTCTTTATCCATAACTCTTAAATATGCAGTGCAATGTACCGGAACTAGGAAAATAGGTTGTGAGGAGGAGTAAAGAGGAAGTAGTGTTTGCGAACATTTGACTTGAACTTTCCAACGTTATAACGGACAGGAGTCACGTCTACAGGGTACTTGTTCCACAGATAAAGCGTGCGGCTGAAAAACGAATTCTCGTTGTAATGTGTAGTACGATTCCCCGGGCATTCAACCACAAATGGATGAGCTCTGGACGATGAACGTATGCTACGTAAAAATGCGCGAGTTTCGGGAACAAGATCCCTAATCTCGTCAGAGCTAAATCCATTGTAGTGACGATAGAATAGAGTAACGCACCCCATACTGCGTCGGTGCTCCAGTGAGTCAATAGAGTTGGATACCTTACTGTCACCGATAGGCTTCTTCGCCCTCTTCTGCACACGGTCGAGTAACCCAAACATGAGTGTAGTATTCCATTTTCGGTCGGATGTAGGTGGTATAAATAGTAAGGAGGTCGGATGGAGTGAAGTATATCTTACACCGTTTCAAGAACCCGAGGAACTTGAATGCATCTTTAGAGACATTAAAAATGTGTTCAGTCCAGCGAACGTCAGACTGTATCTTCATTCCAAGAACACCAAGAGCATCCGTTCCCTCAATATTAATACCATCCATGAGTACAGATAAGTCAGCACTTGCGGTCATTTGTGTGTGTGTTAATAAACAACTTTGGGTCTTGCAATATATATGTACATAATATATGATATATTCATATCATAAGTCATATACTATATACACATATAATATAGTAGTGGTTTGTCCTCCATCTTGTGTATACCTCTATTATTCACTGTTTTCAGTTTCCTTTACATCTTCGCTATTGATTTCTGTTCGATGTAATTCATTACCTTGCAGTGTGAGCGTTGGTGGACCAGTTATTGGTACTGGTCAATTGTAGCTAATTTAATTCCATCATTGTAAATGCTGTGATAACATTTGTTTTGCCCTTTCCGTGTTGTTATTGTTTGGTTGAAATCCAACGTTCACAAACACTCACTCCTCTTCCTCACAACCTATTTCCTAGTGATTAGCTATATTTTCTTTTTATTTGATAATAAAGTTTTTTTTTTAATTTAAAACTTTAAAACAATAAAGGCATTACCGTAACAGATATGTTGTTTTATGTAAGTTTTAATTAATTTTAAAACAAATTTCCATAAAACTCTCATAATTTTCCACTTGTTACAATTTTTTTTCCACAATATTATCACACCGAAAAATAAAATTTTGTTTTGGAACATCATCGTTTGTCAATAAATCAAACGCATCTGTCAGATTTATAAAAGCAATAAACCCGCTTTATAAGAAAACTTAATGCTTTTAAATGATCAAAAACATTTTTGAAAACTTAAGGGTTAAATGAAAAAAGAAAAACAAAAAACGCATCAATAACAATAAAAAAAGAAGAACAAGTTGAAAACATTTAATGTGTGTTCTTGTTGTTTTAGGGAAATGTAACACTTGTTAAAAAAACACATAATTGTACAACAAGAATTGCACTGAAGCGCAACTGTTTTAGTGTACAGCACTGTGTACAATTTCATGGAAGCGTTATCGAAGCACAAAAAGTTGAAATCTGTTAAAAAAGAAGGAAAGTATCACAGTCCAACCACCATTATTGGTTCTAATAACGACCCACCCTTAAGAACGATTTTGGGATTAAAAAACTTCAATTATTTCAAGCTACTTTCATAAAAATTAAAGGAGCCAAATTGCGCTGAAAGATTGATGAGTGCATCATTATTTTATTTGTTTAAATTTTAAGCATTTACCAGTATTTTAATTTTGAAGATATACGGCAAGCAGTTAGGGATATACTGAGATGTTAGTTAATTAGAGTTGAGTAGACCGTTACAACTAAATAAGATCGCCTATCACTTTTCTCACAAAGAATATTTGCAATCACCAGAGTCGAAATCCAAATATCCAGATTATTGGAAAAATCGTAGCTAGGATTTTAAAGCTGTTAGTTTATTGACGCTATTTTTTAAGGCTTATGTGTTGGCCATAGAACGCACACAAGCAAGGTCAGGCTTAAATTCCCAAATTTTCTTCAATAAAAATTTGAGATTCGAAATTATTTTCATGTTTATTAATTCTAAAAGAAAGTCCAGCGTTTTTCTATCTGTTATGAAATACTTTAATTGCGAATCAATAATGATGCAATTTCTAATATGTTTGCTAACTTTTTTTACACTACACACAGCTGTGATATTTATGGCAATTATAGTAACATAAAAAGTTCAACAAAACATCAATAAATTAATATTTACAATTACATTTTGGGATACGGAGAATGATTAAAATTAATAAATACATATAATTAGAAAATAAAATACCGCTTGTTCAGAGACAGTAAACACTGTACAAACAATGTGGGCAGTAGTGAAAAAGATTTACATCAGCACCTGCATTTACGGCCTTATCTGATGATAGACCAATTCCACAGAGTGAAATATTCACAATTCACCAGCGCACCCGTGTAGGTTACTAGGCTCACGCAGGCAGCAATTTTTGTCATACCATCACCACCTGGTTCCTTGCAGTACAGGTATCTGTTGTAAAGGCAACAGACCCGAGGAGGTTGTTAGTCCCCGAAAAAAGCCACACACCTAACAATTATCAAGGATACGAACAACCCCTTCAACAACGCTTCCTGCGTTTTAGGTTTCAACATCTACCATGATCAGTCCGGGTTGAACTGCAAGCAGAACCACCCGGGGGCCATGCTGATCCCCTTTACCAAGGGTTTAAATTGGCAGAACGATTTAGAGTTTTATTTGCTACAACAAATACGCCAAGGCAAAACCTGTAGTTGCAGCACATTAACCAGCTTTCGCTGAGAAAGTTAAATTTTTCTATAAGGTTTACAACTTTGCTTCCGCTGTTTTGTAACGGTCATCTGTTACAAGTGTTAGTCGAAATAAATAGATCGTAGATATTGTACAATAAGTTTAGGTATTTGTAAATATAACGCCATCGAAATATTAGTCGATTTGTCTACATCATAAAGCTGTTTTCGATTAAACATATTAGCTTACAAGTCAAATTCTCATCATTTACGGGAGGTATTAATTTTTTGCTTTAATATGAAAAAAGCTACGGCTGAAGCTCATCGAATGCTCTTAAATACCTATAGTGAGGCCGCTAGTTCCGAATGAACATGCTGAGAGTGGTTTCAATGCTTAAAGAAGGGTGATTTTGACGTCGAAGACTAGCATGGCGGTGGAAGACACTAGCATTACTTGATCAAGGCTAGTGTCAAATGTAACAAGTATTGGCGTGAATGTTGGTAGCGATGCAACACCAGAAAGTCATGGGAATGATTATGCATTACCGGTCTTATAAAGAAATAAAAAACCGGACAGATTCTTGGATTGCTTTAAAAAATTATAAGCCTCATATTTCTATATGAACTATTATTAAAAAATTAAAGCAAGATTTTAACTAGATAGAAAAGACAGTTTTTAGCCTTTTGATTGTTACCTTTTTATTGAGTCATAAAGTACATACGGCTTAACTTCCTTGGTGCTGTGTTAAATCTCCACCTTTAATGTATGATTAATGAGGACATGTTGGCATAGACCTGTGATTTTAGATAACTCCATAAAAAGAAATCCAATGGTCTTAAATCTCATCGAAACTAGAGAGTACGCGATCTAGGAGAGAACAAGAGAGAACGCAATGGCATGTGACATCATTTTGTTGAAACTACATATTGGCTACATTAACATCAACCAATTTTGGCAGAAAAGTCTATGATATTATATCTCACCGGTAATAATCGCTGCTTAACCAGCCTGATTTCCAAAAAGCATAGTCCAATTATGCCTACAGATCATCCAGAAATCCACACCAAACAGTATCACGTTGTAAAGGCATTTGTTTTCGACAATCACATTTTTTTTATCTTGGACCAGTACTCAGGGGATGACACCTACATATGCATCACATTGTACTGCAACTAGGAAAATATGTTATGATGAGGAGGAAAGAGGGTGTAGTGTTTGTGCAGGTCTCACTTTGACAATAACAACACGAAAGACTAAAAAAACTTTATTGCAGCATTTAAAATGAGTAAATAAATTAGTTAAAACTGATCAGGTCCAACACCTTTCACACTACAAGATAATGAAATATATTGAAAAGAAATTAGTATTGAAAAAATACAAAAAAAAAAAAAAAGAAACATCTTGCTACCTAGTCCGGTGCAATTTGGTTTCATACGAATTTAATAAATGAACATACATACATATATAGAAAATACGGACAACAGTAACAAAAGACGTGTGCACAGGATGAGGCACAAAACACTCCACTGAGTCTCAGAATCCCAAAAAGCGATAATTTCGGCGATTGACAAAGCTATCAAGGTGAAAACATGCTTCATGGCTTAGCATTATTTGTCTAGAACAATCAGCATCCATTTATTGGTGGGTAATAATACACTCAACGAACTCTCTTCGCTGTTACGCAACGTTAGGTATGTTCCACGACTAGTTCAGAATAATGAGAGTAAGAAGCAAAATACTCTCTAAATTTTGTGAAAAAAAAAACATAATTGTACATCTTGAAATATTAGTGCTGCTTAGTTTTTAGATTAAAGTATATTTTAGTTATTTTAGACGCTTAACAAAAATATTGATTCCAAAATCTAGTTGCTGAAAAGATATAGGAAATATTAGAGGAATGGCAGAAACGTCTGCACCAGTATCAATGAGAAAATGTTTGCTTGAACATTGGTTACTCCTAAAAAGGCGGCATGAGGAAACTTGACCATTAAAAACTGTCACTACACTCGAATGATATTTTAGTTTTTTGAAAAAGCGCATGGCTTAATACATTTGGTCGCTTTTTCAACAAACCTATTATGATACCAGAGCCATTCTTTATTGCGGCACTTACTGCTGTTTCTTGATGCCGCCGAGTTTTTATTTCGCTCAATACTTCGACTGCGTGAAAAATTTTTAAATTGCTTCTTCAGTGCATCGATTTTTCTGACAAGCACAGACATATCAGCATTGCTAGTTGAATTCATCTCGAAGATTTGATTAACACGAAGAGCCAAAGCAGAAACATCATTCAGTTGGCTTATTACAAGGATGGACCTGACATCTTCCGGTAACTGTTCCAGAAATAGAGTTTTCAGCACTGAATCATTTAATTGGCAAGATTCTTCATAACCTGAAGAAAGTGAGAGTTCATTTGATCTCCTAGTTGATGACTTTTCAAAAGTTTGCGGAGTTTAGATTGTTGAGATTCCGAAAATATTCCAGCCAAGCGATCCTTAATAGCTTGATACTTACTAGTGTCCTCGGCTAGGGGCGCTTTTAAAATATCAGCTACATGAGGCAAAAAACTGGAATCAATATTTGCAACCACGTACCGAAACTTGGTGCCGTCCCGAGATATACCAAAAATACTGAAAATAGTGCATTCGATTTGCACAAACCAAAGCTTCGGATTTTCCTATCAAAGTGGTGGCAGTGAAGCAGCAATATGCGCAATAGGATCATACTCAGGCACATTTGAGTTATTCCCAGAAGTTCTTGCAGGAGAAGACATTTTGAAAAATAAATTTAAAACGTTCGGGTTCACCAATTAAATGTAGCAGCAAAACTACATTTATTTACAAAACTTAAATACAAACTAACTTTATTAAAAAGCTAATAAAATTTTATAATTTACATTTCTAAGCTTACTACTACCTTTTACTTTTTGAAAAATAACAAGTACAAAAAGAAAAAGTTTAATATTGTGTTGCCACAAGTATTTATGAAACGGAAAGTTAAATAACCATTTCATGTTCTGCTTACAACTTCATAACGTAATTTTTAGTTTATGTAACCTTCCATTTTGTTTTTAATTAGTTTAAAAAAAACTTTCATTAATTTACAAATTTTGTGATTAATATTTCAGTTTCATATGCATGTAAACAAAAAACAGCTGATCATTCAATTCTAGTTCGAGCTTACCTAAAGAAAAATTTTGGCCAAATTTGTACATGAAATGAGAAAAATTTGTCTCTCATTTCCTCTCTTGCACAAAAATTGTTACTTGAAACGCTTTTGGAAAACTTTGAACGGTTAAAGGGAGCCTGAACAAGTGGAACATACCTATTATTATTAACTACTGCTCAAATCGCGACAAATCCTAATATTGAGTTAATTATTTATTTTTGCAATATTTTATTATTTATTTTTGTAATATTTCTTTCGGTATTTTAATATTATTGTTGGTTGATATCGTCGACAAAGCGTCATCGACTTTGGGCGATTTGATTAAGAAACGAGAGGAATATTCCAATATTGATTTATTATATTATTTGTCATTTAACCCATAAAATTACAAATGTTCACTGCCACTGTCATTACTTTTTTCAAATTAAACGTTTGCTTCTCATGTTGGTCCCAAGTGTTTTTTATTCTCCTTGTGCTAAAGACTTCATTTACTGTCATGTTGGTGGCAGATAAATGGAAACACATCAACATTTTATGACCGTTTATGCCCACTAATACTTAATGACAAAATTTCTCATTTGTGGTCTAAATGATTTAATCCGACAGATTAATTTAAATTTAAAGGGAGCCTGAACAGAGTATTTAAATCCTCAAAATAAAATAAACTTTTCATGAAACAAATTTTGTGTTTCTCTTTTCTTTTTTTTAATTAATGATTATAAAATTAAGCAGAAAATAAATAAACACACAAAATAAAAAACAAAATTACTTCATTTTGTTGAGGTTGCGAGGATTTAAAAGATTATTAAGCCTCATTAAGATTTAATCATGTTGAAAGGGAAGATATAAAAAAGAGTAAAGAGCGAAACAAACGGATACAGCAACCCATGAAATGTGTAGACCACAAATATGTAGGTATGCTTGTACACGCAATCATACATGTGACAATAGCATATTAATACAAGAAAAAAAGATATTATGAACTTTCGATATGTATGTACTAATCTAGAGAAAAACATAAAATTTTAGAACAAAACTTATTGACCACAGTATGGAAAAGATGAAAGGAAACACCAGGGAAAGGAACCCCAACGTTGAATTTAAATTTCTAAAAATATAGGTATGACAGATTTACATGTATGGGAATATATTATTGTGTACAAATATGTACCTATGTATATCAACGTACTTATATATTTTTATAAATAAATATATGTATATATACATATATGTATATGTAACTACGTTCCCTGTCAGCAAATTGGTAGTCGGCTGCAATTAAAACCAACTAATAATTCAATTTTTTGGGCCTAACTGCAAGCTAGCTACAATGTAGTGCAGAATTTTCCGAAATGAAAGTGTATTTATTATTCTACGCAGTTATTTAATTTCTTTTGGTTTATTTTAATGCGTAGTTTTGCTTTTCTTTTTTATTCATTAGTCAATCGTTGGATATACTTCACTTGCTTGCAGAAGTTGAAAGACGATGTCTTTAAATATACGACAGCTTCAACCCAGTAGCAGCCATTTCAACTTCTCCTGATTTTCTTAGCAAAGATAGGATTTAATTTTAAACATTTTACTGTATCTCTATAGAAGAGTAAAATGACAATGAGCGGAATTATCATGCATATTACTAAATTTAAAACAGAAATAATTTTTATTTTACTTATCATACTCTTATATGCCGGTAAAAATCTGTTAGTATTAGTTTTTAAATTATATTTTTATAGAGGAAAAAACCACAGAATTTTTTTAAAGTTAACATGCCCCAAAAATTCATTTTCAAATAACTTTGGCATTTGTGGAAAAAATTTTTAAATTTCTTTTCGGATACAGCAAAGTTCTAATAATTTTTCTTTTTTTTGCAAAAAGAGGTTCCCCTCCAATGATCGATTATCAATCAACTTCATTTTTGAAACAGTTTTCAAAATTTTTCTTGCATATACAAAACGACTAAGATGACTTTTGCGGATCGCAAATTGTCCACTTCATTGATTGATTGTGAAATAACTTCATCGTTTATGGAGCAATTTTAAAAATTTCTTTTGTATATGGAAAAGGTCAATAATGTATATCTGTTGAGTTAACTACATTATGCATACATTTATTTTTAACCTGACTCACAAATTTTCTAATAAGTTCATATGGAAAATCGTTATCTTCTAGTATATTCCTCCCGTGGAACTCTTCATCACTTATTGTAAGTACCCTTTCAACAAAATGTCTGGCTGTGTTGATGATTATACTTCTACTATGCTTTGAAAAATAATTTATTATTCTACCTGATGCTTCTGATACCAATCCATAACTAGCTTATTATTCCTCGTAATTACCATTGTTTCCAAATATGGAAGCATTGTATTATAGTCCTTCTCCATAGCAAACTTAATATTAGTATTAAAATCATTTAAAGTTGAAAACATATCCTCAATAGCTAAGTCAGGACAAATACAACACAAATCATCGAAATATTTAGTAATTAATCTTGGTTTTATATTTTAACTTATCTGTCCAGTAATAACAATGGAAAAGTTACACCTCGCCGGCTAAAAATTTTTAAAAAGCACTAGAAACTATGCGTAGCGCACAGAGTTGACAACACTGACTGCTTGCAGTGCTAAGGCTAGAATGCCAGTGAGCTATTGTCACTCGAATTGATTATTTTAGCTGAGCCACATTTGTCGGTTGCGATTTCGTGCGTAATTACAACGATATTACATTTAACCCCGTTAGCCCTTATTTAGCCTTTGTTAAGATGCAGATCTGTCATATAAGGCATAAATAAACTCAAACTAAAATATCTTCAATTAAAAACCAAAATTATGTACAAAACTCAATTAAAATCATACATTCATTCTCTGACATTAGATAATTTTTTTAAGTTTTTCTCTTAATGATTCACAATTTAAAGGGAAATGCCAAAAAACATGATTTTCAATCAAAAGTTATTTAGAGCTTCATGTTGCTCATTAAGAAAATATCTTTCAGTTTCGAAATCAAATTAAAACACAAATAATTTTCAATTTATTAACGCTGAAATAAAATCAGGCAACTGAAATATTTTCAAGATGTAGTTGTTCGTTTAGAAAAATATTCCATGTGATTCATGTGAAAAGGGTTTCATTTGTTGGCGGCTGGCTGGTGGTTCAGTCGGTTCGTCTTTTTGTTGCTTGATTGGTTCAAATTCGATTTTTCAATGTTCGGTTTCTAATTAAAATACCTTTTGGTCTTTAAGCCCGCAACACAATACACAACGTAACAAAATCATCATCCTTTCGTTTTAAAGTAGTTGTTGTGGTAGCTGTTGATATTAAATTTGTTTGTGTGTAAAGAGTTAAATGAAAATGCTCGTATTTGACGGAGGTTATGCCGATTCAAAAGAAAAAAAGACAAAAAAAAAAAAAAATGTGGCTGGAGCTTCTTGTTTGTGGTGCGTGTGTGGTAGTGGTAGCGGTCTCACACACTTTCAAAAAAATTTAACTTTTAAAAATAATAAGCCGACCTTCAAGAAAAAAGATTCTCTGTTGAAGAAAAACATTAATTTCATTTTGACTGCCGCAAACGTTTTTTTAAATACCCTACAAAACTTTACAAAAAAATTATTAATAATTGGCTGTCCGTATTAAATGCTGGATTTTAGCACATGTTTATTATTTATCACCTAATTTTTACTATTTAAGTAGAAAAAGAAAATAATACGAAAAAAGCTAAGTCAGTTTATTCATTACAAATATTCTAGTATATTTAATATTCATTAAGCCCGCATCATTCACTAAGCAGGATCATATATAATACTCGTAGTGCGCATCTTAAGCTCAAGAAGCAGCTAAAATGCACATTTGTACAATTTGGCATTTTATCACTAATGAAGCACAAAATGTTGAAATATCTTCTTGTTGCTATTGCAAAAAAGGCATTCCTTTAAAATTGCCTAACGCACTAGCAAACCCCTTTTTAATAAAACCAAAGGAAGTGAAGGGGAATATGAGTATCTCTCAGATATGCCAAAAAGGCTTCAATGTAGCACTTACAAAACATACAAGTGCAGTGGCTTGAAACCGTGAAAGTGAAAGGAAAAAAGGAAAAGAAATTTTCCTTTTTGGAACCAGTATTGCCACAGCAAAGAATATTTTACAGCTAAATCGACTTTAATACCATGTTTCCACTACAAAGGAAAACATGTTGACGTGTTTCCATTGGCATATGAAGTGTTTTCAATTTCGAATTTTCAAAGTCAATTTGACTTTAGGTTATTTTTAATTTATTTGTAATATTTAAAAGGCCAGTTTGCAATATTATCAATTAATACTATTAATTTGTATTATATTTTATTTTGAAGAAAAATAAGAAAGAAACAAAAATATTCCAATAGAGCTTGTATGATGCAAGAAATTGTAAGCAGAAAAAAATTATAGTGCTATTTCCCTATGTTCTAATTAATATATCGTACGGCTTTTGGTTTTTAATAGCCTTTATGCAACCAATAGCCATACAAGATTCAGAAATGTGAGCAATAGAACATATTCGTCCGAAATTCAACAACTTCTGTCAGAAAAAAGAAGAGTCAGAAGAGAGTGGCAACTTCGCAGGTCTCCCCAGCGTAAAACTAGGCTACGGGAATACGTAACTCGATTAAGAAATCTGCTTGAAATCCAGAGAATGGCTTCCCTTAAAAATTATCTGGAAGGTCTTGATGGTACCCCTCAATCCGACTATTTTCTATGGAAAGCGACAAAAGGTCTGAAAAGATCCGTAATAGGTAAGCCATCTTTGCGAACTTCAACTGTGAATGGTGAGCGCTACCGTGCGATGATAACAAACTTTTTTTTGCCCAAAATGGAAGAGCTTGACTTGCATGACATGTGGTTTCAACAAGACGGTGCCACATGCCACACAGCACGCGAAACAATGGACCAATTGAGAGGAGAGTTCGGTGAACAGTTTATTTCACGCTTGGGACCAGTCAATTGGCCACCCAGATCGTGCGATTTAACGCCTCTAGACTATTTTTTGTGGGGCTATGTTAAGGCTAATGTCTATAGCAACAAGCCTGCTTCGATTGACGCACTGGAAGCCAACATTGCCAACATTATTCGTGAGATACCGGCCGAAATGTTGGAAAGAGTATGCCAAAATTGGACTAAGCGGATGGACCATTTGAGGCGCAGCCGCGGCTAACATTTGCATGAAATAATCTTCAAACATTAAATTATATCGACCCAACTATCGATCCAAATAAATATTTCATGCATTTTTCTGAATTTCATGTGTTTTTTTTTTAAATTTCCGATAGTTCTTATAAAATCACCCATTATGATACCCAAGCCAGGGAATGATCCGACTAAGGTACAATCATATAGACTAATAAGTCTTTTACCAACAATTTCAAAACTATTGCAAAGTTGAGTCCAATACGAGTATTGAATAGTGTGGGATGCATCCCTGATCATCAATTTGGCTTTCGGGCTAAACACAGCACAATAGAAGAAACGCATAGACTAGAAGTATTGATCAGCTCTATTCATTGATGTTTCCCAAGCGCTTGATAAAGTGTGGCACGAGGGATTAATGCGAAAATAAAGTTGAACTTACCTACAAACACTCACAAGCTTCTGAAAAGCTATTTATGTGGCCGTAAATTTGTTATCAGAGAAGGCGATTTTATAAACCCAACTCATCCATTCGAGGCAGGAGTTCCCCAAGGTAGCATTTTGGGAACCACTTTATATTTGATTTACGCTTCTGACATGCTAACTAGATCTGGTATTCACACTTCAACTTTTGCAGATGACACTGCATTCTGCAGCGTTCACGAAAACCATGAATTACCTTCACGAAATTTGCAGGAATATATTTCAATATTAGGCAAATGGCTGAAACTTTGGGAAATCAAAGTTAATGAACAAAAATGTTCTCATGTTACATTCACGCAACTCACCTATTCCTCACGATGTCAAGTAGCTCGGTATTCACCCCGACCATATACTGACGTGGAAGTCTCACATTCATGCGAAAGTCACTCAGCTTATATGATGCTACGGAATTCAATTATGGGGCACCGCCTCAGCGTCAAACATTGAAAAAATTCAAAAGCGACAAAACAATTACAGCAGCTCCAAGGTACTTAAAAATCTAATATAATATTTCAATAATACTAATTTTAAAAGCTACACGTGATATAATTCTATCACGTATATACTCTATGTAAACAGTCTTCTAGTAGTTTTTTTTGTTTGTTTTACAAATAAACATGTTTTGACAAATAATCATTGCTGTGGGAAAAATAAAAGAATAAGTTCTTTTCATTTAAATTTCTATCAAATAGTTCTTTTCAGTTTATATACTCCTTTACCAAAAAACAATTTGGTGGTGTGCCGATATATGCAGTTAGTTAAACAAAATAACGAGAGGGAAATTTACAAAAATAAACACAACTGACAACGAAAGGAGGTCAAGTGCCACCACTTGATATGGCACGAGTCATAAAAAAAATCCTGCAAAACTAGTTTTAAAAAATAAACCTTTACAGCACAAAAGAACAAAAAACAAAAAAATTAGAACAGAATGACAGACAAACACTGGAAATCCAGACAATGTGCTCTTAAACACTTGTACAACTGATCAAATTTTCATGTGAACCTGTCACATGTTCAAATTTCGTTCTTTTAAGTTTCTCTTTTCAACCCAATTCTAATAATAAGAAGAGCCCTTGTGGTAGGCCATAAACACCGTCTGTAATCTAATCAAATTCGTATTAGCGGTATCATTGTCACTTGCAAACCAACCTCGAAAACAACCACCACGCAAATAATAAACACAAGAGTCAACCTTATTTGAAGTATAGTCTTTACGTTTGCGCATTTTTAATGCTTAATTTAACAGATACGATTGCAATGTAATGTGTTACGAATATTAATTCACATTCATGCCTTTAAGCCACCCCTAAACATAAGTACGCATGTGTGCAATTTTTCGCTTAAGTTGTGGTTGCATCGTTTGACTTCTTTATGATGCATTCTGTTGTTAGATAAAAAATACAATAGAATTAATTAAGGATTTATGTTGTTGTATGAATAATTTACTTTAGAGGGCAAACAGACAGACACCTTAAGTTGTGTAAATGATATGAAGATTCACTCAGTATGTATGTATGTATATGTTATTAAAGTGTACAAGTTTGGTTGGAACTTTTGCTGCAGGGGTGTCATAAACATGAAAAAATATTAATTATAATTCCTTGAAAAATTTTTAAAACATGCTTGAGCAAGTTGCCTGCAGACGTGTAGCCTGTTAGTTATAACATTAAAAAGTACAAGTGAAACGTCTACAAGCACTACACCCTTTTTTCTCCTGCTCATAACCTCTTTTCCTAGTTTCGCTACATCCCCTATGTTCAGCCCTATTATAAAAAAAAAAAAAACATTGGGTAGTTTTTTAGCGGTTTAAAACTGTGAGTTGGTAACACTCATTTATTTGGACATTTTATTATAGATAGATAGACTTACTCGTATGCATTAAACACATTCGAGACAGCAGGTTGCCGACTACATCCTATCAAAAATAGAATACACGTATTCATATTATTATATTCAGGGCTGGGCAGTATTTGAAATACATGTATTTGAAATACGTATTTGAAATACAAATACGTATTTTGTATCTGTATTTCAAATACCCAACCTGAAAGTGTTTAGTATTTCAAATACATAACTTAAAAGTATTTTGTATCTTGTATTTCAAATACATATGGCTTAAAAATACATTTTTACAAAATACATTTATTTATTATAAGTTCAAAATAAGTTTTTTCACACAAAAGCTAAAATTGCTAGAAACTGCAACCACTAAAATGTTTATTATTTTGCAATACCCCAATTCAGCTTTCAATTGTATTGTCCAGAGCAAATACATTTTACACTAATGAGGTGATATCAATAGCAATTTTCACATATTCGCCACCAGCCTTTTCCCAATGCTTTGTATTATATACAGGGAAATAATTTTTATATGAAAACTTTTGCCTACCTTAATGTCTGTGAGAACCAGATTATGTCGATTGAAAATATAATAATTTGAGGTATTTCAGTTGCATTTTAACAAAACTAATGGAGAGCTTAGAAAGGACCTACATATAACAGCACCTGAAGCAAATAGAGCCATATTGGCGTTCACCGTAGTTTCAAAATACACTGGTCACCAGAAATCATCTCATTGAAAGAGATGCAACGAATTCAAAAACCTTGCAATAGATACCTTATAGAAAGATTACAAAATACGTGAAACCGAACATGGATGCAATAGAAGAAGTAGTAGTTGCAGTAAAGATTATGAGAATTTTATTGTTTTTATGCATTTATAGAATTTGGCAGCAGGTTCCGCAGAACCTGTAGAAATATTTTTTTCCTCGGCAGATTTTATTCACTCCCCAACAAGAGGTTGTTTGCCGGATGACTTATTAAATTATCTTGTTTTATTAAAGGAAATACTTGTTTTGCCTAATGAATCTTTTATTTGCTATCTATTAAATCCTAATATTATTAAAATATTAAATATTATTAATTTCCCAGTTGGCGAGTTTAGAACAATCATATCAAACTTGTATATATGTTAAATGCATAGAATGTTAAATATATATAATAAAAAAAATATAACACATTTCATATAATATTACACAGCTTTATTTCTAGTATTTGAATACATAATAAGTATATATGCAGTTGTAAGTATGAACATATATGTATATTGTCGCCTAAAAAAAAAGAGCATAACTGACAAAAAAATTCTAGTCTAGTCTAGTTATTATCAATAATACCACTATCCACAATTTTTAATAGGCTTTCAATACTTTGCCAGTTACGCCCTTTTAAGTTGTATGTGACAATATACAACTTAGTTTAATAAAATATTTATCTAAAACCAGAGTGGTATATTCTTAAGAGATCGAAAGACAAAAAAGTATAGGTAGTTTTTAGTTGTATTTTGTATTTAAAATACACAGCTGGAAAGTATTTTGTATTTAAAATACACAACTTGAAAGTATTTTGTATCTTGTATTTGAAATACTTAAAGTGAGTATTTTGCCCAGCCCTGATTATATTGAAAACAGCAAGGCAACACAACTGCAGGTTATTGCCCATGCTGATTTTGTCGTTGTAGTCTATTTTTCTTGACTACAAAATAAAATCAATGTTGCCAATATAACAAAATATCTTAGAAAAATTAGTGCTTAGAAATATTTTTTTTTAAGAAAGAAAAAAAATATCATTAACTAAATAGATAAATGTAACTTACTTACCAACGCAGCCATTGCTCCGAGACTTTATGGACTCCCAAAAGTACATAAGGAAAACATGACAATGAGGCCAATGTGTTCCTCAATCAACTCAGCATCATACGGACTTTGCAAGTACATAATAAATATTTTAAAAAATCTTACAACTAATTCAAAGTACAACGTCAAAGACGCAGTGGAATTTAAAAACAAAATTACGAAAATAGATATTTCTGAAGATGAAATGTTGGTTTCCTATGACGTCATATCCCATTTCCTCAGCATACTAGTTAATCTAGCAATGAATATAATATCAAATAAATGGAACAAACTTAAAACTTTTACCAACATTTCAAAAGAACTGTTCTTTGATATTCTCAAGTTTTGCATAAAAGAAAACAGGTATTTTAAATATAATGATAAAATTTATGAACAATTGAAAGGTATGCCAATGGGTTCACCAGCTTCCCCGGTAATAGCGGACATAGTTATGGAAAAACTATTAGACAGAACGATGGAAAAACTGGAACGAAGGCCTAGAGTTCTAAGTAAATATGTGGACGACTTGTTTTGTATAGTCAAAAAAAGCGCGGAAAAAGATGCTCATCTAACTCTGAATAATTTTCACAAAAACATTCAATTCACATCTGAATTAAAAAGAGATAGAAAATTAATTTTTTTAGACACATTAATTATACGGGAAGGAAATACAATAAAAATAAACTGGTATCAAAAACCCATGGCCACAGGTCTAATTATTAATTTTTATTCTAATCACCCTAAACACATGAAGTTTAACACTGCTATCAATTTTGCAAATAAGTGATGAACAATTTCGTGATGCTAATACAAAGAAGATAAAGGACATACTTATAAATAATAGTTTTCCAGTTCATGCATCCGAAGATATTATAAAAAACCCAAAGCAAAATTATAATATCAAATCTGTCGCACGATCAGATAAGAAACTGTTCAAATCAATGGCGTACGTACCTCGACTTTCAGAAAGAATAATACACTCTAACATTTACAATAAAAAAAATGTTAACATTGCACTAAGAATCAATAATACTTTGAAAAAACTGTTTTCAAACACTAAAACAAAAATTGACAAATTGGACAAATCTAATGTCATTTACAAGATACCGTGCAATGGTATGTGATAAAATTTATGTTGGAACGACTAAAACAAAATTAAGAACAAGATTATCGCCACACAAATCTGATTATAAAAATTGTAAGGGAAAACCTGAGCAAAAAACAGCGCTAGCGGCCCATTGTGCAAAATACAATCACTTTCCCAATATTAACAGGACAAGTATATTACAACAAGAAAACAACTGTAAAAAAAGATTTATTATAGAAATGTTATATATTATAAATACACCCGCGAACATTAGACTGAATTACAAAACAGACACTGAGAATTGCGCGCAAACCTACAGATATTTACTGACAGCATGCATATAGCATTAGTGAACGATTAACATTTAATACAATAAGACGCGTCGGATGTAAAAATTTATTTGTGTTAAAATTATTTATATTTTCATTTTCAATGTTAACGTAATCTTTTTACAATTGTTTATATTTTTTGTTAGTTCCTGAAGAAGAGTACCAAAGGTACTCGAAATATCGAAAATAAAAAAATAAAAAAACCAATATTAAATAAAACAAAAAAGAGTTTTATTTAAAATACACAGACCTAGGGCCTGAAAATAAATAAAAAAACAAAACTTAAACTCATTAAGGTCAAATAAATCAAACAACTTTAGAAAGAAAAAAAAAATTTTTTTTTCACGTCAAATATGACTCATATTGTACTCCAAAAACAGCGAAAGGTTGAGTATATAAGGAAACAAAAAGGTAAAATAAGCTTCTATGTAGTTATAATAAGAGATGTATTATAAAAAAACAATAGAACAATTGAAACAATTGACAAAATAACGATTTAAGAATATTTTATTTTATAAAATAAATAAATAAAATGACAGTGACAATGATTAAAAGTTTAGGGATTAAAAAATATTTGAATTGTTATAAAATTTGTATTATTGTTTATGAGCCTCTAAATATAAATGAAAAATCTAGAAAAGTCACTTTCGATTACGCGTATTTGTAGATGCTTTGTCTACACAGCTCTTATGGTTTGAAAATTACAACCAGCATGCACCATAGTTATCAGGAAAGACCAATTCCCCACTCTACGATGTTAGGCTCAAACCACATCCAGATGTATCGAGATGTAGGTACCTCAGCGTCTGAATGGTCAGCAAGGCAGAACCTTCCGGGGGCTTTGTCGATTACCGTTCTGCCAATTAACCCTTTAAGAAGGCTTCGGAATTCCAACACAACATAGGTCATTCTGCTCCCTGGAGTTTTATTTCATCCAACAAACGTGGAAGGAGCTGTTGAATATCGATCCAGATTTCCTCAAAAAGGTCATAACTGGTGTATGGCTATAAAATTGAAACCAAAGCCCAATCATTTCAATGAAAGCGTCCAGAAGAGCCAAGACCGAAAAAAGCACGTCAAGTTCGGGCACATGTGAAGTTTTAGCTCACTAAACTAGCGACTGGTATGAATTGAAAATACATCATGTTTGCATGGTACTAAGTTCGAATCCTAGTGGGTGCTGATGAGCAGTGTAACGACTTCGAAACAGCTAGTTGTCCCTCGGCTTTAGTGCGCACAATTATTTTTTCCTGTCTTCTTTGATCAAGAGTTATTGATCGCGGCAATTATTGTTATAATTAAAAATAAAAATATTTTTTGGCTAAATCCAGGATTGAACTTGAGCCAGACGAATGATACCATCATATAATATTAGAAACAAAAATATTAATTTCATTCTTAAGAATAAAAATGATTTTATTTCAAAGAACTTTTTGGTTTTTCGTTTTCTGAAGAATTAATGATGGACTAAATAAAGTCCGTTTGCCAAATTTCGGATTTAAACTCTGTCACATGTCTGAGTATACACAATAAAATTTAATCAAATGAAATTTTTTTTGGATGCACAAAAAAGGATAATCTTGAAAAATTTTCCATCAACTTTACAAAAACTTTCTTTATTGTTATTCTATTTGTATCGGCTTTGAATATGGAAGAGGACATTTTTCAACATGTTCAATTTATCTGGGATTGTCTTTGTCACTTTTGCCGCTTTGTCCGCACACATTTAAACAAGTGTTGCAAGCTAGTCTATTCAATTGTCTTTTCTTGTTCTTTTTTTTTTCTTCTGTTTGTAGCACCCACATGCTGTGAAAATTCCTTGTTTATTGGCATTTTATAAACCATCATCATTATTATTATTTTTTAATGGAGTTTGTAGCGAATAAGTTGTTGTTGCTTGTGGTTTCAAAATGCACATTTAATATCATTTATGGTTATATTTTATCATTGTTTGCTGATTTTGTCTAGCTTTTTTTGCAGCTGGAGTTGTGGTTTTATTGCAGGGATGATAAAGTGGTAAGATAACGTTTAATATTTATATGTTAAAAATTCTAAATTGTTTTACTTTTTCAGATGTGGGTAAATAAGCTTTTTATATAAATGAGCTTTAAGGTACGAGTATCTAAGCTGCTTCTAAATTGTTGTTTATAATATCGTGAAACACATCGATATAGCTGTACAGGAGAAGGAAACTTTAGCTATATTATAATATGATTTTTTGGAAGCAGTGCAATTTGCGCAGTCTTCAGTTTTGTACTATCTCATTTTAGAGTCCCGAAGTCTTCTTTATAAAATGTCGAAATGCTCTCTTTAATGTGTAGTACGATTCCATGGGAAATCGAACACAAATGGATGAGCTCTGTATGATGAACGCATGTTTCGTATAAATGTGCGAGTTTCATTTGTTAATTGCCCGCATTGTTTGTACAGCGTTTGCTGTCTCTGAACAAGCAGTATTTCTTTTTCAGTTATTAACATATATATATTTTAATAATTTAGTTTAAAATTGTTTATCCTACAAGAAGAGCTACACACCAAATATGTATACAGCTAATTAGTAATAATTTTGTTTTTTTATATGAAAAGGTTTCCCAGTGAAAAAAGCAAGTGCAAGGTTTTGTTTTTGGAAATAGCGGCATATTTTGTTAGTATTTTGCTGAAGAAAAAAATGCAAAACAAATAGGATGGAATGCTTATTAAGTTTTGTTGTTGTGTTTGTGAGTGAAATGTATTTGCTGCTTTCTGTTTATTGTTTTGTGTAAAAAGAAATATCGGAAATAAGAGTAAGAGAGATGTTATAATTACATATTTCAATTTAAAATGAATGGGTTCCACTCGGGCTATAACAAAATAAGGAAAAATGTTACAAAATTACTTATATGTAAATATTGTTTTAAACAGACTACAAAATTATTGATAAATTTTACCGGTAAGTAAATTAATTTTATAGGCATACGAGTAGAAATAAAATAGCAATTCTACATTTAACTTACGTACATGTACTAACTCGTACTTAAATAGTTGTCGGTGATGTAAAAAAATCAAAGTGCGTTGCCCAGCAAACAATTTTTTTTTAAATGATAGGATTATAAGTTGAAAATAAAATTGCAGTACATACATGAAAATAAATTTATGAAAACATGAAAATACATATACTGGAAAGCCCTCATAGCCGGATACTTGCCGTTGCCGTTTTTGATTCTAGTTATAAGAGGAGCCTTTTTACACTGATTTTATATAATAACTTTTGTTAAAACGGAAAAAGTTGTGCAAATACGAGTACAGCATAAACAAATATTATTTGAAAACAAATGCTGAAATTTTAACATAGAACATACAGTGGGGAGCAGAGTTGCGTACATGTTAGTAGTTTACAGACTTGCAGCCACATAACATTTTTAATAATAAAGCGATTAAAATTATTTTTTTATGTATTTCAATATATACATAATACAAAAACAAAAAACTTTTTATTCACAGAAAAAACGAAATAAAATTATAGTAACTCTTATTACTCAATTTTGCACTTTCAGGCAAGAACTAAATTATGTTGTGTTTTTAGTACTTTGTCCATAACCAATTATTTTTAAGTTCACTATTTATGCGTTTGGGCATGCTTTTGACTAAATTTTGAATAATATCATTTGGAATGTGCTGCCATTTCAGCTACACTTGTTGCTGGAGCCTTTCGATATAACTCCAACCGTCTTTTCAGAATTGACCACAAATTCTCAACTGGATTGAGGTCGGGAGTTTTGCGCAGGCAACTGCATCAGTTGAAATTTTTGCCCAGTGAACCATTCCTTAATGATTTTTGAGGTGTGTTTTGGGTTACCATCCTGTTGAAATATAAATTCTTCCTCAGGGCATGCGCGAGGAAAGACTTGCTAGTCTTTTTAGGAGAAATGGAAATAAATCAAAATTACAACAAAATGTTGTAAATAATATGAAACAATATTTTTACAAGTAAAAATTTTATATTTAACAAATTAATCATACTAGATGTAATTTTTAAAGTTTGACTTAAGTTGTCATAATAAAACACATGTGGTGTTTATTATTGTACATCATCTTCAGAGTCTTCAGACTGACTTATCTCCACAAAAGTGATATATATATATATATATATATATATATCTATATATATATATGATATATATATATATATATATATATATATATATATATATATATATATATATATATATATATATATATATATATATATATATATATATATATATATATATATATATATATATATATATATATATATATATATAGGGTGTTTTTTTAAGCTAGATAGAACTTTAAATTGTAAAAAGTAACACAAAAAATTAAATTTTGATGAAACATTTTTTTTATTTGTTTCAGTATACTCTGACAAATCATCATGAATAGACTCACGCTTGAACAACGCTACGAAATTATCCAAATTTACTTTGAAAATCAGTCGTCGATTCGCGCAACTTATAGACGCAAAATTGTGTTCAGCGATGAGGCGCATTTTTGGCTTAACGGGTTTGTTAATAAGCAAAATTGCCGCATATGGAGTGAGACCAATCCACAAGAGACCCTACAGACTCCATTACATCCAGAAAAATGCACTGTTTGGTGCGGTTTTCATGCTGGTGGCATCATCGGACCTTATTTCTTCAAAAATGAGGCCGGAGCTCGCGTTACGGTCAATGGAGATCGTTACCGCACCATGATCAATGATTTTTTGTTTGAAAATATGGATGACATTGATCCGGAGGAGATGTGGTTTCAACAGGATGGCGCTACGTGCCATACGGCGAACGCAACCATCGACTTACTGAAATCAAAATTTGGCGATAAGTTGATTTCGAGAAATGGACCTGTCAATTGGCCTCCAAGGTCGTGCGATTTGACACCTCTCGATTATTTCCTGTGGGGCTACGTGAAGTCACTGGTTTATGCTGATAAACCAGCAACAATTGACGCCTTGGAGGCCAGCATTGTTCGTGTTGTTCGTGACATACGGCCAGCAGTGCTCGAAAAAGTGGCCCAAAATTGGACGTCCAGAATGCGCTTCGTCAAGAACAGCCGCGGTGCCCATATGCCCGAAATCATTTTCAAATGTTAATGTCACGTATTGATCTTTCGAATAAAAAAAAATTTTGATTACAATTTAATTTTTTGTGTTATTTTTTACAATTTCAAGTTCTATCGGGCTTAAAAAAACACCCTATATATATATATATATATATATATATATATATATATATATATATATATATATATATATATATATATATATATATATATATATATATATATATATATATATATATATATATATATATATATATATATATATATATATATATATATATATATATATATATATATATATATATATATATATATATATATATATATATATATATATATATATATATATATATATATATATATATATATATATATATATATATATATATATATATATATATATATATATATATATATATATATATATATATATATGTACTCGTATGGAAATACAATTTTTATTGTTTCATCAAGTATAACTCTTGTTAGTGAGTTTCCAACAGGGTTCGATAATTTGGTTTTAGTATTTCTGTCCGCTTAGAGGTATTTTTCGTCCGCGTTCGGTTATTATAATGCCTGCTATAGGAATAAGTGTTGTATGAAAAAACTTAGGCAAAATTGGGTTCCACAAAGTTTATTTACTTATTAATTAAACTTCAATGCAAAAAAAGCCTTCACGGCCAATGTAATATGGTTATCCGGTTATGGAAGACGTCCTTTAAAAAAGGATCTGCTGTAATAGGACTAAGGACAGGCTGCTATGGCCTCCGTCTCTTTTTGTAACTAAAATTGTAGAATATGCTAAATACTTTACTATTTTTAAATGTATTTTTTAAAATAAATTTTAAAGAACTTTGTTTAAAGATTGCAATCTACATGGAGCAAAGTAAAAGAAGCACGAATATTAAGTTTAGTGGCAAAACAAATTATTTTAGCATAAGTGATTGTCGCAGCGCAAAAATAATGCTAGTATTCTCCTTGAAAGAGATTTATGTAGGTTGGGAAAAAACAAACAGCCATGTGATTACGATGTGTTATTAACTAAGCAAATATAAAAAAATTGTTTACAAATCTGTTTACTTATTAGTTATTAAAATTTTATAACTGATATATGTATTAATTTTAAAAGAGGTGCTGATCCTTCAATCATTCAAAAAAATGTTAACTCTCTCTTTGGAGTTTAAAAAAAAATGATCAGCCAGTTCGCCGATGTCGAAAGGATAAGTTAATTCGCACTCTACGATAAACAAAATTGATTTGGAGTTTTTTTCTAACTTTATTCTATGCGAACGATGTGTCAAAATTCAATTAAAATACATAAGTTCATGCGAACGAGCAACAGTGACATAGACAAACCCAAATTTATTCGAATGTGAGTGACTAGCTTTCTTTCGCATACATTTTCATTCGATATCGTCGAACAGGCTATATATTTTTTATAAGAATATTCGTATATAAATTTCAACATATTGAATTTAATTTAACTTTTTATGTTGCCACTTCAATTTGTCAAACCAAAAAGTAAAGGAAAAAATTAAAAAAAAAAAATAGAAGGCAGAGATTAATTTTCGGTTTTGAAATTTCAACAATTGAATTTGTTTATTTATTTTGGCTTTTTGTTTAATCTTCGAAGCACAAATTTTTCTTCAATTAGCCGCGTTCATTTGCCTACAACAAATAAACTCGCAGCAAAAAAAGTGGCAAATAGAACAGTTGGTTGCCGCTCGTTGCCGCAACGCAACATTGGCCTTTCACTATAAGCTATCATATTTTGCTATAAATAAACCCTTTACGTGTAATTTAAAATTCTACATTTTCCAGCTCTGTTCGTATTGCCAAGAGATACAAGTCTGTTGGCTTATTTCATTAGTCAGCCGCTAGATGCATTTTTAGTTTATATATTTTTATTTTGCTATGTATATTCGTTTGTACTTGCTTTCGTATTCGCATTTGTTTGTAATGCTTTGTCTCTTTCACAGGTTGTCATAAGAAATATGATGCTTTTGTCAAGATGCTTTTGTTTCGATCTTATTATGGCGTTTGTTACTAGCGTTTTTCTTTTTTTGGTTCATATTTAATAAAGTTGTAGGAGTTTTGTTAAACTCTCAAGTAACGAACCAAAGTGCTACTTTGTTTTCAATTTAGTTATATATATTTTATGAGTGTGTGTGTGTTTATGCGAATATTAATGGGGGCATTTAAAAAGGGATTTAAAAGTGCATTTGATTATCATGTTGACAGGTTTGTAAATATTGAAATGACTTTTGTTATTTGTATTGGAAACAAAAATTAAGTCACGTTATTTCTTCTTTGTAATATTTTTAAACTAATTGATTTGTGTTTGTACAAAACAATTAATTATAACTAAGTAGGTTTTTAGCCCACCATCATCCAGGTTGTATACAATTACAGTTAATACTAAACGATAGTTTATGTTATGTCAAATAAGCCCGAAGCTACAAAAAATTCATTTCATTACAATTAAAAATAATGATCTCATAAAAAACGATCTTATGAAAAAATTTTGAACTATGTCAGTAAATTTTAGTGACTTAAAAATAAACTTGTGATTTAAATATGACCCACACCTCTGTTCGCTATATTCCACCCCAATGCTCAACAATGTTGAAAAATTCAACTAAAAAAATTATTTAAACAAGATATGAAAATTCAATTATATTTTTACAATTCAAAACACCTTGAAACTAAAAATGTTTAAAAAAGGATATAAAAATATTATATTTTCAGTCGGCTTTTACAGCCAGTTCGCCGATGTCGAAAGGATAAGTTCATTCGCACTCTAGGCGAAAGAAAATTGATTTGGGTTTTTTCTAACTTTATTCTATGCGAACGATGTGTCAAAATTCAATTAAAATACATAAGTTCATTCGAACGAACAATAGTGACATAGACAAACCCAAATTGATTCGAATGTGAGTGACTAGTTTTCTTTCGCATTTTCATTCGATATCCTCGAACAGGCTGTTACTATGATCCAAGTATAATAACAAAAAAACTATTCTACTGAAATATTTTTCAAATCATTATAATAATACACTTAAAACTGAGCTGCCAGGTATTGTTGTACATCAACCGAAAGCCCTAGATGAATGCTGACAAAATCTGAAAGAATTATATCGGCGTGTTTTTTCGGCATGGCTTTATAATATTTACTAACATTTGTATCTGCAGTGTATTGTATAACGTTTTCGTGAAAAATTATTACAGACAATTGATGATAATTCAAACATTCATTAAAAAATCTACAGCCTGTCCCACGATGTCGATCGATATCGCTCTCATGTATTTTCAAAGAAAAACAACTGTTACTTAAATTTTTTAGAACAACCAGTCTTAGTTGTCATAGAAAATCGTAAGCCAATTTAGACATTATATGTATCTAATAATACAATAAAAGACTGGAAACAACTCAACAGAATGGGAGTGCGACCACTATTTAAGGCAATACTTTTGGGATGAAAATGAGTATTTATATCGCCCTGACGCTGTTAAAGATGATGACTCAGTGATAATAGAAGACTGAAGATTATTTTTATAAATATAAATTATCTTTTTGTTACCAATCAAAAAATTATAAACAGCTTGTTTTCAATGTTTCCCAGCTCTCTATATGTCGACATTTCATAGGAGCTACCCTAATCATCAGTAGACTTTGAAATTTTTTGAAAGATATTCTCAAACATTCACTTTATACGTTTATACCCTACAACGACTTCCATAGAAGTTGCCAAGGAGAGGAGGAGATGATCCTCCACCTACTAGGAACATGCCCGGCATTGGAGCATCACCGCCTAAGGTATCTAGGCAAGCGGAGTTCCAATAGGCTATCAAGTGTGGCCTCTATCAACCTGACCACGCTATACTCATTCATAAGGAGTATAATAGCACGAAACGTCACATAGAATAGTTTCCCACCTTTTTCCCCTCCTTCCCTTATTTCTCTTATATAGTTATACCTATAATACATCTATCTATTCACCTATCCTTTATACAGGCAAACACAAAGCGACCCAAGTGAGCTGAAGAGCCGTAGGACATACTGGGAACCCCCGGCTAACCTAGCGTACTGTGAATGGTGTTCGAAGATATCGATGTGGATGATATGTGGCTTCAATAGAACGGTGCCACTTGCTAACGACACAATGGCGTGTTATGTCACATGGTGGCGATGTCAATTGGCCGCCAGGAGCATTTGATACGACACCGTTGGACGTTTTTACTTAGGGTCAATTGAAAAGAAAAGGTGTATGTTGGTAAGCCAGCAATAATTCTAGAGCTAAAGAATGATGAACAATTCGGCACATTAACGGCGTTATAGAAAATTTGGTGTGCCGCCGAGGTCGAGGCCGAATTGGCCGAAATTTTATTCCACAATTTAAGCACACTAATCTTACCATATTGTGAATAATTCGTTGATAACTTGTGTTTTATTTAAAAACATATGCCATTTTTATATTATTCTTACACTGACAAGGATTACCAAAATTTTCTTACTGGAAGATTTTTAATATTATTATAGAGAGGTCTATATTGCATATGCATTGTATTCTACAAATGGAGACATTCTATAGACCTATCTGTACTTACGAGTACTATGATCATCAATATCAAGGCTTTCTAAAATTGCTGCTAAAAATTTATAACAATACGCACCACAATTGTACTTATTACAACCACTCAAGCGACAAAATTTAATGGCAAACAAGCAGGATCACTGAAATACATAATATGAACTTGTTTATTATATCGAATGTTGAGTCATAAATTACTTCAAGTGCGATGTTATAAACTGTCAAAAACAACCCACCCCCTTTAAAACCACAAATCAAATGAAATTTAAAAAAAGTAGCTGAAAATTATTATTAATGAAGGTACAAATTTATTAACCGGTTTAGCTCTCGATTACAGAGAATACAAAAATAGTTGTTGCTTATCAAAAGAGATTCTAATTGCCAACACATTTGTTTTTGTAATCCCAAGTAAGGGTGTTTGTTGTTAATATTCAACAAAATGGAAAGTATAACTTGAATACTTGTGGCCTCACACACACTTACACACTCGCGCACGCCTTAAGGACAAACAATAACAACATTCCATTCAAAAGAAAAAAATAAATGAATAAAGCAAAAACGTCCTTGTCAGATTGGATTTTTTGATACAAAAGTTTATTGTGTTCAATTTGATTACTCAATATGTTTGATTTTATGATAATAATATTAGTTTGCTGCGAATTGTGCACATACGAATAAAAAGTTAAGCACAACTTGTCAGTGCCTGTGTTCCGGTTGGATTTAAAAACATGTTGCAGATTTAAGAGATTATCAAACATGCGTTTGTTTGTCTTGCCACGGTTTGGTGGTAAATAAATGCACGCATATGTCTGGTGATTTCAACGTAACATAACGAAAACAACTCGCAAGAGGTCTTCTGCCAAAGATCTTGCGAATGCAATTGTATAGATTTTATTTTCTTTATAAGAGTTCGTTCAAATGATAATGATAATTCTAATGCAGAGGCAATTTTTCCACTCCAAACACAGTTGTTGCCACTTTAAAGCTGTTTACTTTATAAACAACACTTTATTTCCTATAATTTAATCTTTTTCTCTCACTTCTTAATATAATATCGATTCTCAGCTGTTGGCAGAGTGGTTGGTCGGTTAGTTGGTTGGTTGGTTGGCTGCACAGCAATACACAAATTATGTTCGATTTTAACAAATCTCAAGTAAATTCTATTGACATAATCGCTTTCATCTTCTATTAGACGATTAATGATACTTAAAATTGCTGCATTTCAAATAAATTATTTGGTTGGTGGTTTCGTTTGTTTTAATGCTTTCGAGGAGGAAATATTAAACGAAGCATTTTTGTTATTTGAATTCTAAAGAGTATTGAAACAAGTTGTCTAAGCATTGTAAAAATTGAATTATCTTTGAGGATTTGACTAGTGCTGGTAGAAAAACAGGATTTTCAGCAAATTCGTAGCTTAATTTTGAAATTACTGCCATTAATAATTTCTGCTTAATAATTCAAATCTTAGCTTTAAAAGCTTACTTTGCGAAATAAAAGATTGCTTTTCCAATATATTAGCGTACATTCTAACAAAGCAAACATTTCATAGCTAAAAATACAGTAGTGTGCACTGTAGAATCAAGGATGCATCTGCTTTCACGTAATTTTATGAAAGCAGCCAATCGTAGTAAGCATCTCATTTCAGTCATGAAAAACTCCAAGGAAACTTGAACTTTTTAAATTGTTTGTAAATTGGTACATTCTATCTTTTAACAAAGTATTTCCCCTGGCTGCCTTTTGATCATCTCGAATGAAAAACCTAGGCCCAGTTTTTGAGTTCGTATTTAAATGTTATTTAGCTTTAAGTTTCATTTAAATACGAAAATCTGTTTTTCACTACAAATTTAAGTTTTATATAAGTTTATCTCATAGCCCATATGATTTTTGTGTGTTTGCATTTGTATTAGTGCAAAAAAAGGCAAACAAACATACATACGAGCTATTGCCTGTAGAATATATTTGAAAATTAGTTGCTTATTTTGCACCAAACAGCACAATATAATAATCAAATTTCTTCGTTTAATAATTTGCAATGTTCGAGGTTGTTTTTTATAAAAATGTTTAATAAATTTATTCAATATTTATTTATAAAGTATTTACAGTTATTAGAGAGATTTTTATCTAATTTTAATTTTTGAAGAATGCTTATCGGCAATATACAATGAAAAAATAAAAAGAAAACATAAAAAGAAATTTGAAACACTTAGGAGACAACAGATCAAAGACTTAGGTATTAGATTTAATGATAAGTGGTTTGTTAAAAGACAAATCTAGATTGTCCAAAGGATATAGAATGGGTTTTTTCACTTGGACAGAAATTTGCTTGGCCAGTTAGAAAGAAAGATTTTCCGATTTTGAAAATTATAAGTGAGGGTGAAGATTTTATTAAAACATTAGATAACAAGGAAGACAAGGAACTAGCTAGAAATAGGTTTACGTCAGTTATTGATTGAATAAAATGACTTTAGCAAGTATAGATAGATTTTTAATTGGTAGAGTAAATGAAGCAGAGAAGTTTTTTAAAGGAAATAAGGATATTATTATTATAAAAGCTGATAAAGGTAATACTACAGTAGCTATGTATAAGCAAGATTATAAATTAAGAATTGATAATATTGTAGGTAATATTTCTAAATATCAGTTAGTAAATAAAAATCCAACGAGTAAATTACAGAAGATTAATAATAGTTTAGTCGATGAGTTATTCAAAAAAGAAATTTTGACTAATATTGAGTAGAACAAAATTAAAACGAATATAGCTATTGTTCCTAGGTTATATGGACTGCCAAAAATTCATAAAATAGATTTTCCTTTAAGACTATTTGTTCGTTTATTAATTCACCATCATACGAGCTTTGTAAATATGTCGTAAATATTTTAGGAAAAAATAAAGATATTTCTGTATATAATATTAAAAATTCTTTGGAATTTAAGGATAGAATAAAAGGTCAAAATATTGAGAAAATTCAAAGAAGTCAAAATAGAATTCTCCGTAGAATTACAGATGCTCCATGGTACGTTAAAAACTCACGAATCCACGCAGATCTGAACGTACCTTTTGTGAAATCTGAATTTGTGAAGTACGCGACAAGGTATATTAACAAACTTGAATTCCATCCAAATCCTCTTGCAGCTAATATTCTTAATTTTGGTGGTCATACCCGTCTGAGAAGGAGGGATACTTTGGCTACCATTAGAGCTCTAAACAGATGACTGAATTCTGAAATAATATTCGCATAAAAATAAATTTTCGTCCAGCACTGGCAGGACTTTAATCATAATTTTTTTTTTTTTTTTTAGTATTAAGATTTGAATACTTATTGTCATTACATTTTTTTTATGTAGATTCAATAAATAAAATAATGAAGTTAAAAAAAAAAAAAAAAAAAAAATATAGATAGTGATGAAAGATGAATTTCTTTTGATGTAGTTTCTTTGTTTCCTAGTATACCAGTTGATTTAGCAATGAACACAATAGATCCTCTATTGTGGGATGTAATAACCCAACATACAAGAATAGAGAAAAGTCTATTTTTGCGCTTTTTAAAATTTTGTATAGAAGATAACAGGTATTTTCAGTATGATGGTAAGATATATTCACAGATAAATGGACTTCCTATGGGATCTCTAGCTTTTCCAATTATTGCTGATATAGTAATGGAAAGACTATTGGATGGTACAATAGAGAGATTAGATATAAAACCAAGACTAATGGCAAAATATGTAGATGACTTATTTTGTATTATTCCAGACTTAGCAATTGATAATATGTTTTCAACTTTGAATAGTTTTAACTCAATTAGGAGAGATAACAAACTTGTTATTGATTGGTACCAAAAACCAGCATCAGGGAGAATAATTAACTATTTTTCAAAGCATAGCAAAAATATAATAATAAACACAGCTAAAAATATTGTGAAAAGGGTTCTTACAATAAGTGATGAGGAGTTCCATAGAAAGAACATTATAAAGATTAAAAACGTATTAGAAGATAATAGTTTTCCAGCTGAATTTGCTTCTAGATTTAAGTCAGTTTAAAAATAGAAATGTACAGAATTTAGTTAACTCATCAGAACCCAAAATGTATAAATCTTTAACATATACACCAGGTTTATCAGAAAGATTAACAAGGTTTAATATATATAATAAAGAAGGTTATAGAATGGCTCATAGAAGCTACAATACGTTAGGTAAATTATTTAGTAAGAGTAAAGATAGACTTAATAAATGGGACATTTCAAATTCGGTTTATAGAATTCCTTGTCAGGGTAATGACCAAGAAAACTGTAGTAAAGTTTACGTCGGAACTACAGAAAACAAATTGAGAACTAGAATTGCAGGACATAAGTCAGATCAAAGATATAGGGATATTAATTCACAAAAAACAGCTTTATCTTCTCATTGTTCAAAATCACTCTCCAAACTTTGAAAATGTTTAAATTTTAAGAATAGAAAACATGTTAGAAATGTTAGAGATCATAAACACACCAATAACACAGAGAATTAACTTTAAGGTAGACACAGAAAAATTAGCACAGAATTGTAGATGTTTAGTTAATAAGAAATTCTAGATTTGAATTGTTTAATAATGAATGTTAGGATAAATTTTTTAAATTATGTTAATAATATTTCCATGTTATTCTGTAAACAACATTTGTTTTTCTAGTTGAGAAACAACATGTTGCAGAACATGTGTTGGTTGCAGAATTAGGTTATTTTGGTTTTTGTGTTATTTTTTATGTTTATTATTAATATTATTTTCTCTTTTGAATTTTTTAATAAGCCAAACATTTTTCTGTCGGTAAATTAAGTAGATATTTTTTAAGTTCTCAATTTTAAAAAATTTTCAATTTGATAATATTGTTAATAATTTTTCTTGGTGTATAGATTTATTGTAAGTAGGAATTTTTTGACAATAATTTTTCAAACTGAAAAATTTTGGGCTAATAAGCCCTCGAGGTGCCACCAGGTACCTGTAATTTAAGAAACCAGGAGACATGGTTGGTTGGGTGAGTTGGTTAAGGGCACTTAATAGACTTCGGCCTACCAAATCACTAAGCCTTGTATTCCATTCACTGGTTGTAAATTGCATACAGGAGGGACAAGAAGTCTCGAATTTTTCAGCATACACAGAAAAAATTGTAGTAAAAATAAAATCAACAAAATTTTTGTCTGAAAAAATAATTTGAATGCATTAACATAAATATCAAAAAAAAAAAAAAAAAAAAAAATTACCTTGGAAATCGTATTTTGTTGTTGTTTAAAAAATAGTTTTTTTTCGATCAATAACTATTTTTACTACACTTTTGTTTGAATCCACGAATTCCTTTGCAGTTCCGCATTTGAACAATTTTCTAATTGATTCAACAAATTTCGTTACTGAACACGAAAAAAATTTTTTTCTGTGTATGATTTGTCTATATGGCTCATAGCAAAAAGTTGCGACCTGTATGAGGCTTGTAAGCCAAACGGGAGCGCTATTGAATCGTGAATAATTCACCCCGTGGAGTTGGTCCATCATCAGATTAGGCCGTCAAGACAAGTGCTGATGTAAATCAATTTCACCATCTGTACCAATTCTGCTTGGAAGTTGCCACGGTTTAAGGAAGTTGCCACGGTTTAAGCTGCCAGATTTGGCTGTTGATTTGGTTTTCGCTGAGCATGATGATTAAAACCTTGTTTGGTGTCCTAACTATTATTGACTTGGTGAAAATAAGATTTACAAAGTACTTAGCAATAATATTGGCCTGCACTGAAATGCCAACTAATACTCATTTAGTTGCGTATGCAGATGATATAGCGATACTAGTAACGATTACGGCAAGAGATACGGAAAAGCTCAACGCAGTCTAAGAAAAGTAATGATAAGAACGGGATTGGCTGAAATCATATGGACTTGAGCTGGCCAAACAAAAGATGGAGTTACTATTGCTAAAAAGCCGACATATTCATATGACGATAAATGAACCGGCAATACACTCATGAACATCAGTAAAATATCTCAACTTACGATATACTCAGGTAATATACAGTAGAAAATCACGAAGGCGCAGAAAATAACGATTCGGTTCAGTAGATTAGTGGAAAACATTGGAGGTCCGCTTTTGAGCCAAAGCAGACTTCTTATGAAAGTGATCAACAATATCTTGCAACACGCAAGTAAATCAGAGTCAAGCGAATGTCAAAGCCTTTGTTGATAGAACAGAGGAGTTTAGAGCCACCTCAGCGTTGCGTATAGTATCGTATAGTATGGTGTCAATAGATTTGCTTGCGGAAGACCGTAAACAAATCTATGAAATTAAGAGAAATAACGCCGACTAGTCAGGTGTAAGGATAGTTGACTAATAACAGGTGCAGTGACGTGCTTCAACGTACGGTAGATAGACAGTGAGGTTGATTCCTAACATCGACATGTTTCACTGAATAGGAAAGTGCGAAGCACCGTTCTACATATACGAGGAGAAAACTACTTTAGATGACGTGAAATACACTTTATTTTTCTGAATATATTGGAAAACTGAAAGAGAAAGGCTACAATCACATAAAACTAAATGAAATCCAATAGATAGCAATAATGAACTATAAGTTAGTCCAATCATAATACATGATGTTAATATAAGTGTTTCAAAAATTTAACCATAGAAGGGTACATATTTGAGTAAAGCATTAAAAATGTTGAAGCAATTTTTTTTTTTAATCTTGGACCAGTACTCAGGGGATGACCCCTACATATATGCATTGTACTGGAACTAGGAAAATAGATTGACGATGAGAAAAGAGGGAGTAGTGTTTGTGGAGGTTAAACTTTAACAATAACAACATGAAAGACTAAAAGAAACTCTATTAAAGTATTTAAATTGTTGGAGTTAAATTAGTTAAAACTGATCAGTGCCCAGTGTATATACCTTCGACACTGCTCAGATTAGCAAAACTTAGTCCAACACCTTCCACACTACAAGGTAATGAAATGCCTTGAAAAGAAATTAATAATGAACATATGTACATATATAGAAAAAAAAAAAACACAGCCAACGGTGAAAAAAGAAAAGAAAAAAAAAAACATGTGTACACATCTTGCTACCTATTCCGATGCATTTTGGTTTCATATGAAATTAATAGTGATCATATATATATATATATATATATATATATATATATATATATATATATATATATATATATATATATATATATATATATATATATATATATATATATATATATATATATATGATCACTATATAGAAAATACGAACAGCAGTAACAAAAGATGTGTGTACAGAATGAGAGACAAAATAGTAGGCGTTCTAATCAAAATTTATTTCGCGCATTTTATCTTCAGCATCGAGGATCACTTTTACCTCAGTGAAATAGCAGAATGGCCACATTTAGGCAAATGAAAATCTACGAATGGTTGTGGAAAAGCCGATGTAGTTACAAAGAGTGACGGTTTGGTGCGGTTTATGGGCTGGCAGCGTCAATGGGATCGAAACTGAGATCGGTCAAACAGTTAAAGTGAATGATGTTCGTCATCGCTAGATGATAGCGGACTTCTTGTGGTCAGAAATTTAACATATGGGCTTGGACGATATGTGGTCCCAACAGGGTGGTGACACTTACCACACAGCCGACCAGGCAGTGGACCTTTTGCGCCTGAAATTTAATGGCCTCGTTATTTCACTTTGAAGAAATGTTAATTGGCTGCCATGATCATGTGGTTTGACACCCTTGGGATTGCTTTGTTTTAGGGTGATAAGATAATTCGGTATATCAACGACACTAGGATAGAAATATGCCACCAAAGCCGTGGAAAGCATTCGGAAAACATTTTGTTTCACTTATACTTCTATCGTATTCAAAAATATTAAGATAATTCTCTGAAAAATTTGTTTTATTTACAATTAATAACATGCGTTGGATCACCCAACTTTTCGAACGAGTTTTGAAGTTCCAAAGCAATAGAAACCAATCCCTTAACTTTCCCAAAATAGATAATGAATGGGTTTAACATATATTACATGCAGACTGCGTTAGACGATATCTAGGTGATGCACAATGCACTTTAAAAAAATTTCAAAAACTACAATAAAGCTTGTCCAAAAAGCTCAAAAACAAATCCGACCAAAAACGCTTAAACTAAAAATACAAAACTACATTTATCGTTGAAAAATCATTTTAAGAAGTGATGTAAAAAACTAAAGCCTTTTCAGATCTCCACGATCTCTAAATAGCAAAATTGGAACTCATGGGTAAGTTTAAAAATAAAGCAGTATTGCCCACTGTAAATCAAATAACTCAATAAAACGAAACAATCAACAAACATCAATGGCATAAAACAGGCCATAAAAGTAGAAAGGCCACTTATCGCTAGCAATAAAATTGAGAAGATACTTAAAGCCATAACGAGATGGTTGATCGCTCTCAAACAAAATTTGGTCACCCATCAATAAATTATTATTTAAAAACTCAAGTTCAAGGAAATTTAATGTCTTCATTAAAATTAAATTGATAATTAAAAGTCTAAAAAAATAAAATTAATTAAACTTTTGACCTTCTATACAGATTTCATTTTCTTACAATTACTTTAAAGAAAACTTCATGGGAATTTAATCAAAATCTCTATTAAAGATCATCAAAGCAACACAACACAAAAATATAAATTTACAAACAAAAATCTGACAGACCCAATTTTTAAACATTTTATAATCATGGCAAAATTTTACAGAAAGAAACAAAAAATATGTGAAAAATAAAACCAAAACATTGTTGAACATCAGCTTGATGCTCCTTCAGAGCTTCTTTGCAAACTTTGGGGAAAACATTAAGCGATTTGCAACTTTGACCTTAAAATATTCCAACTTACACACTCTCAAATAACTGTTTGACCCAAATGCTTAGATCTGTTCTCTCTTTCTGCAAAGAGTCTGTTTGTAATGTTGTAATCTTAATTTAAGCTTTTATGTAGACTGATGATAAGTTATTACAGACTGTAACGAGGAGTTGTTCGATGAACAAAAATTAAATTATAATTTTAATACCTCAAACAGAAGGTTAAAGATAAAAAAGATTAATTCTATACAAAAAAGAGAAAAACTTTGTTGAAATATTTTATATAATTCCTTTTCTTTTTTTTTTGTGGAAAAGAGTTGTTAAGTAATGGAAAAATAATATAGAAATAGAGGTTTCAACTACTTACGTACAATATTCGACTATTTGAAACACATTTATTAAGAAAGCATTTGTAATTTTGTAAAAATTATAGCAAGGATAAAAGTGGTCATCAATAAGAGCGAATGGATTAAAGCTAGTTTTATATATTTTAAGCTTCCTTTCATCGAAATATTTCACACTATCACCAATGATTGCAAAATCTCTTTCGATGTCTTGAAATCTAAACATTCTTACTACTGGTACTTTCCCGATGTTTTTTATTTTACAATTGTCCTAACTAATTTGAACAATACATTTTTTATTATTTTTTTTTCCTTATAATTTGCAAAATATGAATTTTTAATGAATTATTACATGAACCCTAAATGAATTTCAACTTTATTTACCCTATTTTATTTTACATATATTTATATTATATTATACTTACTATTATTTATTCACTTAATACTTACTTTAAGTACTTACTTACCTGATAATTACCATTCATTTACTTCAATTACTTACCTATACTCACCACTTTGTAAAGTTCTTCGCAGTAACAAGTCGAGCCAATTGGAGTTTTTCCAATTGTCATTTGTTTTTACACCGTTTCCGGTATATAAATCAATTGAGTTTTTTTTTTTATATATCATCGTGAGCGAGAATAACCAGAGCGATCAACATTATGATTTAACAACTTTGGATTCATCAATTATTATTTACACCCCTTGTAAACTCAGGTGAATAGTTAAATAAATTACTCCTGTATTTGTTGGAAAGAAATATTAACGCCCCAAAACTTCCATTATAATTGACTCACCGCGAATTAATTATATTCCCAATTCTGCTTTGGATAAAGCAGAATTGGTTAACTCAAATTGTGCCTTTAGCGCCCAAAATCAAGCAGCAATGTGTTCATGGACCTTAGAGCAGTCAAAGACTCCTTTAGTTAGAGTCGACTACTAACAATGTTGCCTAAAGTTGTCTTAAAGTATACTTTATTTTAGGTCATGAATACAGCTTTATATGTCACTCAACTCAGGCAGTTTTGTATATCGTTGATGACATGCACACTTATATTTTTTTTTTTACAGGAGAAGCAAAGAAAAAAACTTCACAAAATCAATATTAATAAAGTCTTCTTTTGTTTAAAAACTGTTCGCAAACCCGTTTAATAAAAACATAAGTCCGTTTTCTTTCCGTACTTTTTTAAATCTAACCATATACATATCGCTCCTTTATTGCAACATAGTCATAACTAAAAAAAGCTTATCTTGTAAAAAATCGTAATTTTTAAAACTAGTTGCAATGAATGACAGTCTGTGAAAACCAAAATTTTAATTAGTTTGACGATAAGTACTTTTGGGGTTTCGATGAAAATGTGTAGATTAGCCGGTTAGTAAACACCTATGGAACCATTTATCCATGCCCACTTTCGTACCAAATTTAAAAACTTTAGCTTTAACCATTCTCAACATATACAATAAAGCTATATTTACTTTGCATGGGAGGTACCATGCCCACTTTTCCAATCCCACCCACATTATATCTGATAATTTGAATCGACCATCATGCAACTTGTGCCAAATTTGGAAACCGTTCTTAAGATATAAAAATATCAATACTCAATACACTTTTAATAATTCTTTTTTGTTATATATATATATATATATATATATATATATATATATATATATATATATATATATATATATATATATATATATATATATATATATATATATATATATATATATATATATATATATATATATATATATCATGTTCAAGTCGCTTGAATAATTACGCTAAGAAAACCACTCTCTTTGCTGATTTCGCTTACTAACTGTCATTTTATGCCAAACCAATTGCTTTCGTGTGTAAAGGCTCATTGATCATATGTTTCGATTCCGCAATGTAAATTGAGTTTCAAGGGAGACACACTTTAACATCATTTAATTTTGTGTTTTAGATTGTTACTATTTTGTACATATGTATGTTTGTATGTGTGCGTATGCATGTACATATCCATGTTGTTGCGGTTATTGGTGTTGTTTGTGTTTAATAGCCAGTGTTTCAACGATTTGTTGAAAAAGAAACAATATTTATGATGTTTTTGCTTCTTTCCTTCATTTCGCTTGTAAGCGAAGAAGATGAAACTGCCGTTGCAGAAATTTCATCTACAAACACATTTATTCATTGATTTCGTCTTCGTGATGCACTTTAATGAAATGAAATCTGATACCTTCATGTATACTAGATTAAAAGTTGTTATTTTTGTTTTTTTGGTAAACAACAACATTATGCTACAATATCCTTGTTGCGATGATCGCAATAATCATTATTATAATCAACAACATTTGTATTCGCATTGGGAAAAAGGCAATGTTGCTTGCTTTTGGTGCGCAAGAAGCTAAAGTAGGCTGCAGATCTATTAATGTTAATGCAATGATTCCACAAAACGATTGTACAAACAATGCTGCTAATATTGCTGCTGCAGCAGCAGCAACCCCTACTGCTTCTAGTCGGCAGCTGAACAAAAAATAAAAAAAAAAAATAAAACCCAACTCTTAAACGAAATCAACTACAGCGAATGAACAAGCAAAACTTAAATTATTATCTGCTGTTTTATTCGCGTTTCAAAGATTAAATTTCCCATCACGCCCCAAACACAAGGCAGCTTGCCGGTACTTGCTGGCAATATTTTTCCAAAAGTTTCAACTCTTTGAGAGGCAAGCGGAAGTTTTATAGTGGCACAATTAAAAACGTGAAAATTTTAAGTGTTCTTAGATTTTTTATGATTTGGATTATTTATTTTTTCTTTTCATAAGATTAATGACCATCGCAGTTGAACTGTATTGCAACAATATGTTGCAGTCATCTCTCACAGGTATTAATAGTAATTTTTTAAGTTAGAAAAGGATTAAAAAGCTGTTGTACATTACATACTTCACATAAGCTTCAAAGAACTTCTAGCAAAATAAACTTTTTAAATAAAAATATTCTGTCAAAGGATTCTGAAACAGATATCCCAGAAATATTAAACACTAATAAGTACTTTGAACAATTCTAACTGGACTTTATTTAAGAGCAAATGATCATATTTTGCAATTATATTAAATCATCATAGAAATACATGTTGTTCTTACAGTAAAGTTTAACAGGTGGCCTAAATACAAGTACTTTTTCAAGTTACATGATATTTTGTCTCTGATACAAATTTGTCAACTGGTCAAACTCAGTACTATTGCTTTGCACACTAGACGACAAGACTAAGGGAAAACTTTTAGAAAACTGTGAGTCATTAATCATCTCTACATATCATAAAACTGCTGTATCTGGAAATCTGAAAACTTAATAAAGCCACTGAAATTGAATGTTTGTTTTGAGTAGAGACCACTCAGCTAATTAGTTCTGCTGGAAATGCCAACCATGTCAGACGTTAAAGTGCCATTACTTTGATACATGGGAATTAATTTTAAGGGCCGATGTTGAATGGCCCAACCACACCAAAGCCCAATCATCCCAATGGAAACGTCCAAAAGAGCCAAGACCGAAAAAGCACGTTAAGTTTGGTCAGGTGTGAAGGTTTTGCTCGCTACTTCCTTCGACTGCAATGACGTGGTACATCATGAACTCTTGCCGCAAAATCATAGGGTCAATAAGGAAGTACTACCTTGAGGTTATGCGCCGTTTGCTCGAAGCAATTCGTCAGAAACGAACAAAATTATGCAAAAACCAATTACGGATTTTACACCATGATAACGCATCAGCTCATTCATCGATGCTTGTGCATAAGTTTTTGGCCAAAAGGAAAGCCGTATTCAGCGGACTTAGCCCCTGCTAACTTTTTTCTCTACCCAAGACACCGATTAAAGACAGTAACGATTGAAGAGATAAAAGAAAAATGGAAACAGGAGCTGTTGGCGATGCAAAAAAACGCGTTTCAGAAGTGTTTCGGGGATTGGAATAAATGCTGGCATAAGTGTATTATATCTGAGGGGGACTACTTTGAAGGAGACAAAATAGTTATTGATTAATAAGCAAAAATTAAAAAAAAAAAAAAAAAATTAAATAACGGTTATTTTTTGATCAGCCCTCATATAATATTGAATCACGTATGTATTCATGAATCATTCGCTGTATCTGTGCGCAGCTGAACTACCGTCATACGCTGTTAGACCGCCTATGTCTTTGAGACTTAGTTTTCAAGATGTTGAAAATGTTATTTGTAACACAAACCCCAGGAAAGCTCCAGGTGTTGATAAAATTACTGGTTAAATGCTTGAACAGCTACCTCGTGTAGCTAGAAGAATTCTTCTTTTTATTTTTAACGCTATTTTACGTCTCGAGTATTATCCTGCAGAGTGGAAGGTGTCCATGATTACTATGATACCCAAACCAAGAAAGGATCCCACTAAAGTAGGATCATACAGACCAATAAGTCTGTTGCCAACAATCTCAAAACTGTTCGAAAAATTGTTGATGGCGAAGTTGACTCCAATATTAAATAATGTGGGATGCATCCCTGATCATCAATTTGGTTTTCGGGCTAAACATAGCACCATAGAACAAACGCATAGACTAGTCAACGTCATAAGACAGACTTTTGAAGACAAAAAGCTTTTGATAAAGTGTGGCACGACGGCTTGATGCACAAAATAAAGTTAAACTTGCGGATGACACAGCATTCTGCAGCGTACATGAAAACCATCAAGTAGCTTCGCGAAATTTGCAGGAGTATATATCAATATTAGAGATATGGTTATAACGTTGGAAAATTAAAGTTAATGAACAAAAGTGTACTCACGTTACATTCACACTGCGTAAACAAACATGTTCAGCTATCCAAATTAACAATTCACCTATTCCGCAGCAAAATGAAGTCAAGTACCTTGGTATTCATCTCGACCGTAGGTTAACGTGGAAGTCTCACATAGATGTGAAAGTTACTCAGTTAAAGTTAAAAGCAGCGCAACTGAATTGGCTTATGGGCAGAAATTCGACATTGAAGCTGGATTGCAAACTTTTATTATACAACGCAATTCTAAAGCCTATATGGTGCTATGCAATTCAACTATGGGGCACCGCCTCCACTTCAAACATCGAAAAAATTCAACGGCGACAAAACAAAATTTTTCGAACAATTACTGCAGCTCCATGGTACGTAAAAAACTCACGAATTCATAAGGATCTCTGTGTTCCTCTTGTAAAAGACGAATTTTCAAAATACGCGACAAGGTATATCAGTAAATTGGAACTTCATCCAAATCGTCTTGCACGCAATATACTTAATTTTGGCGGCCACTCTCGGTTGAGAAGGAGGGATACCCTTGCCACCATCAGAACGTTCAATAGGTGATTGTACCGATACTGACCGTGCAAAATAATACATTTTTGTTTAGCATTGGCTGGACTTAATTAATTTTATGTATTTAGTATTAAGATTTGAATACTTATTGTTAGTTCACTTTGTGAAGATTCAATAAATAATTGAACGAGAAAAAAAAACGTATGCATTTTGTAAGCTGTCCGCATTGTTTCTACTCATTGATTTGTTCAGTTCAATAACCCTTGCATATGATCCGGTTATTTGGTGTAAAAATGTTAAGATTTCTGAACTAATTTGTTTTTTTATTATTAAGTTAAATAATTGATATGCTTTAAAAAAATATTGTTTGGTGGCATTCACTTGACTTTTTATAGACTTAAGAAAACAAATAAATATCATTCAAATGTTGTCAATAACGATTATACTCGTAGAAATGGAAATTTTTTTACCGAGCTAGTGTGACTCCGATAACGTCTTTTAGAATAGGGTCAATTATTTAGTGCGAAAGTGGCAAATATTATGGTTTGTGTTATAGGTCTGGCAACGCTCGATGTCAAAACCAACGAAAACTTACTGGTTGGTTTTGACAACAGGTCTTGTTGTTGTTGTGTTGCTTGCGCTCATTCATTCTCGTTAGGTAAGCACGAACATGCATTTTAAAGAAGAGGAAAATCTTAAAGTTTAAAAGTTCTTTTTTACTATTTAAATTGTGAGAAGTTTATTATTTTCATCAACCTATAGTAGTGCATTATATTCAAATAAATTTGAATAAGATTTTTGAATAACATAAAAAGTGTACTTGTATGCATTAACGTTAAGATCTTTTAAAACTGAAGAGAAAGAATAAGAAAAAATGACACATTTCTCTCTCAAAATAAACAATAACATTTAAATATAGCCACCAGTCCGAAGTATTTTTGTTGTCAGGGCACAATCATTACAGCACTTTTAATTTAGCGCCCCCTACTAACAACGGGTACAAACGACAACCGTCAAGAAAATGTGACGCCATGGAGTAGTCAAATAGTCAGTCATCCCTCTCAGTTAGTCTGTGGCTACACCGGCAACCTGTCACATCACCTTTGGGGGAAAAGTGAGCTAAAATGTCTACAACAATCTTGGTTCAATGCTCTAAATCTTCCCTAAGATGACGCAAGATCGCAAGGTGTTTCATCCGCACCCAGATACGCATTTAAACACGTCCTATTGGAGAAAAGGTAAGTAAGTAACCGGTGCCTCGCACAGTTTGTTTTAAACGAAATATAGCTGTTCATGACATTAATCATCATGACATATTTAAGCGAGATAAATGTATGATTAGCAAAATGTTTTTCTTAATAAACATCATTTGGTTATCAATTAAGCTAGTCGGTCGGTTTTCTTGCACTTGGAGATTCTGAAATGTTTTAAAACTTTACTTTGTGATCACTATTTATAAGTATAAAAATCTTTAACCCTGCCTGCCACATGTTATTGCTTAAAAACAAATTCTTGTATATATTTCGCTAATGATTAATTGTTAAACAAAAAATTTGATTAATATTAAATAATTTGTTTATTGGCAGCCAGACAGGCAGTTTCCCTGCATGCAAAAGTATTTCTCACGTCTTACATAAATACATGCAATTTTATATTTGTTTTACATTTTTCATACCATAATTATAATACATTTTTCTTCTTCATATAATTCACACCATTGCAAACTTATTAGCCTTATAAGGACACTTGCTGAGTATAAAAAATGTCATTTCGGTTTTGTACTCGTGTGATAAAACAAATTTAACAATATATTGGTACTTGCAAACAATAACTCTTGTAATGCCAGCTTAAACATATTCTCACCCAAGTTCAGCAAAACGGCAGGCATAAATCATTCTTGAAAAAAATCTCTCAAAGGAACTGTAAACACAATAAAGCCAATAATAAAACAAGAAGAGATCGAAACTCCCTTTGGAAAAAGAAAAATTATTTGAATAAAAAATCCATAGTTGCAATTGAAAAAAAAGCCAACAATAAGCAACAATTGTGTAAAACATGAAAACTATGAAAATTATTGTCAAGTAAATAAATTTCGTTCGGGACAAAAAACAAATAACAAACAAACAGTCTCACTGGGAGTTGTTTTTTTTTTTTTTTTTTTTTGGTAAGAATTGGTAATCGTTTGCAGGATAGATGTTGGTTGGCTCTTTTGTTTAGCTTTAAAAAGTAAAACAGCCAATTATAATGACCCCGATTGAAAATAAATCAAAAATAGTCTAAAACAAGCAAATGTGACTGGGTTGAACAACGAGACACAACAACTCAAGCGTTTAAGTAGGTTTTAAAGCAATCGAAAAAAATTTCTAAGTAAAGTAAAAATACTAAAAACTTTTATTTTTATGCATTATTAAAAGTAATAATATTACTGTTCTAGTCTTATTAAACTTTGTTATTTAAATTTAAAAGTTGCAAATGTCTGCCTGTTAGCAAAACAAAAGACTTAAGCAGCATGCATACGTTTCATAAAGATAATCGTATGAAAATCGTCTGACATATTTTAGTTCAGAGGAAAACTTTATAGACTGAAGTTAATCAAAACATTTTGCAGAAAAAATATGGAAATTATAATAACTTTATTGTCATCACTGGTATTCTGTTTAAAGTAAGTTTTATTGCAACACTGAATTCAACTGATAACAAATATTTATACACAATATCAATTCCATTATATTTGAATTTCCTTTATGGGAAAATAAAAGAAATTATAAAAGACTAACAAGGAAAATCATAGCTGGTTGTTTAACAATCGGCTCGCTGGCCAGTTTTTGATATTAATTAAATTAAATAGTTAAGTTAAAAGCTGGATAAACATCTAAAAGAATGAATATGAAAGGGAACCTGTTGTAGTACAAAAGTTAGTTAAGAATATGTAAATAAAAAGAAGGGATTCTCAAACCACTGCTATTTTTGCATTTTAATATATTTACACCAAAATCAAAATATAGTTTTTAGTTAAATTTTTCAAGTGCGATTCTGTAACTTATATAACGATAATCGAATCATTAAAATAATTATAACGATATTTCATCGAATTTGCTATTCTGTAACATTTTCTTAACGATATTCGTAGTCGATCAAAATCAGCTGTTAATTTTAATGCCGATTGTCGATGTCTTAAAGACAAAAATTTTCTTGGTGTTTATTCAGTCATTAAAGTGTATTTTTTCAAATTGTGCATTAATGAAATAAAGTGCTTACAATCTGATTTTTAAGACATAAAAATATTTATTATATATTAAATACATAAATAAATACATAAAATATTTATTAAATACATTTTTAAAAACAAAATTTTCAGTATAATATTTTAACCAGTAAAGCGTGTTTTGTGTTGAAATAGCTATTGAACGTTTGGCATTCGCATTTGCAAGGGATGAAACAAGTTTGAACGCTTCAAGCGATAATCAGTTTGTTTATCGGGAGTTGGACAATTGCTTTGAGTTGACAATTGATGAATTTAAAAAGTTATATTGATTATCACCAGTCTTAGTTGTGGTCATTCTGAACATATAGAAATTAGAACATATAAACAAATAACTGAAAGATATGGACACATATTTTATTTTACTTACCTTATCACAAATTAAATAATATAGGGTGTTTTTTTAAGCTAGATAGAACTTTAAATTGTAAAAAGTAACACAAAAAATTAAATTTTGATGAAACATTTTTTTATTTGTTTCAGTATACTCTGACAAATCATCATGAATAGACTCACGCTTGAACAACGCTACGAAATTATCCAAATTTACTTTGAAAATCAGTCGTCGATTCGCGCAACTTATAGACGACTTCGACGAGGCGCATTTTTGGCTTAACGGGTTTGTTAATAAGCAAAATTGCCGCATATGGAGTGAGACCAATCCACAAGAGACCCTACAGACTCCATTACATCCAAAAAAATGCACTGTTTGGTGCGGTTTTCATGCTGGTGGCATCATCGGACCTTATTTCTTCAAAAATGAGGCCGGAGCTCGCGTTACGGTCAATGGAGATCGTTACCGCACCATGATCAATGATTTTTTGTTTGAAAATATGGATGACATTGATCCGGAGGAGATGTGGTTTCAACAGGATGGCGCTACGTGCCATACGGCGAACGCAACCATCGACTTACTGAAATCAAAATTTGGCGATAAGTTGATTTCGAGAAATGGACCTGTCAATTGGCCTCCAAGGTCGTGCGATTTGACACCTCTCGATTATTTCCTGTGGGGCTACGTGAAGTCACTGGTTTATGCTGATAAACCAGCAACAATTGACGCCTTGGAGGCCAGCATTGTTCGTGTTGTTCGTGACATACGGCCAGCAGTGCTCGAAAAAGTGGCCCAAAATTGGACGTCCAGAATGCGCTTCGTCAAGAACAGCCGCGGTGCCCATATGCCCGAAATCATTTTCAAATGTTAATGTCACGTATTGATCTTTCGAATAAAAAAAAATTTTGATTACAATTTAATTTTTTGTGTTATTTTTTACAATTTCAAGTTCTATTGGGCTTAAAAAAACACCCTATATTTTTTGTCACTTAAAAACTAAAATCACAACAAATAAAAATCAATATTTATACATATTGTTATGGAAAAATTTATTGGTTTTTCGTTTCTTCTTTGTGGTTTTCGCTTTTTTCTGGCAGAGATGCCACGTGTTGTTTATATGAATGAACAGAAAAATACAGCTGTTTACCATCGTTAGAATGAAATTTGATGACAAAAGTTGCGATTATCGAATCTTTAAAAGTTAGAGAATCGCGCTGCAGGTCTAGCAGGATTTTTCCTCAGAACACTTAATAATAAGGAAACGAATTAAAATTGTCCGTTCATGCGGTGAAAAAAATGCAGTTCAATTTAAAGCATTTTAAAACCAATCAATTTCTATGATAAACAAATTCTGTGTGTTTGTTACTTTTTCGTATTTAAGCTGCTGATTTGATTTAGATCAGTACTCCCCACAAAAAAACACACGGTATGTAAATGTAAAAGCGCGATTATCTTTGATGGCATGGCATCAATGATTTATATGGAATTTTGAAGATATCTTCGGATTTTCAAAAGAACATAGCATAAGTTTTTTCTCTTATGCCATTATGAATAATAAAAATCCTTGTGCTAACTAACTGGTATCCCTTCTTCTCAACCGAGTGTGACCGCTAAAATTAAGTATGTTTTATGCAAGAGGGTTTGGGTGAAGTTCCAATTCGCTGATATACCTTGTTGCATACTTTGAATATTCATCTTTTTTTTTTTTTTTGGTACGAGGATCAGTGGTACACACTGATTCTTGTGCATTTGGGAGTTTTTTACGTACCAAGGAGCTGCAGTAATTGTTCGAAGAATTTTGTTTTGTCGCCTTTGAATTTTTTCAATGTTTGACGCTGAGGTGGAGCCCCATAACTAAATTCCGAAGCATCATATAGGCTTTAGAATTGGATTGCATTTATAACAAAAGTTTGCACTCTAATTTCAATTTAGAATTTCTGCCCATAAGCCAATTTAATTGCGCTGCTTTTAATATCCACTGAGTGACTTTCGCATCAATGTGAGACTTCCACGTCAGCCTACGGTCGAGGTGAATACCAAGGTACTTCAATTCATTATGCTGCGGAATAGATGAGTTGTTGGTTTGGATATGCGAACATGTTTTTTTTCGCAGCGTGAATGTAACATGAGTACATTTTTGTTCATTAACTTTGATTTTCCAAAATTTTAGCCATTTCTCTAATATTGAAGTATATTCCTGTAAATTACGTGAGGCCAGTTGATGGTTTTCATGAACACTGCAGAATGCTGTATCATATGTTGAAGTGTGAATACCAGATCTGGTTGGCATGGCAGAGGCGTAAATCAAATATAAAGTAGGCCCCAGTATGCTGCCTTGGGGAATTGCTGCCTCGAATGGCTGAGTTGGGCTTATAAAATCGCCTTCTCTGATAACAAACTTCCGCCCATATAAGTAGCTTTTCAGAAGCTTGTGAGTGTTTGTAGGCAAGTTCGTGCCACACTTTATCAAAAGCTTGGGAAACATCAATGAATAGAGCTGAGCAATACTTTTTGTCCTCAAAAGTCCTCCTTATATCATTAACTAGTCTATGCGTTTGTTCTGTGGTGCTGTGTTTAACCTGAAAGCCGAATTGATGATTAGGGACGTGTTTCCTGCCTGTTATAACGTTGGAAAGTTCAAGACAAATGTGCACAAGCACTACTCCCTCTTTCCCCCTCCTCACAACCTATTTTCCATCATCTCCTGAGTACTGGTCCTATTAAAAAAAAAAAAAAAAAAAAAAAAAAAAAATATATATATATATATATATATATATATATATATATATATATATATATATATATATATATATATATATATATATATATATATATATATATATATATATATATATATATATATATATATATATATATATATATATATATATATATATATATATATATATATATATATATATATATATATATATATATATATATATATATATATATATATATATATATATATATACATATATATATATATATATATATATATAGTTTTGAAATTGTTGGCAGTAGACTTATTGGTCTATATGACTCTACTTTAGTGGGATCCTTCCCCGGCTTGGTTATCATAGTAACCATAGACACTTTGCTCTCTGCAGGATAATATTCTAGGTGCAAAATAGTGTTAAAAATAAAAAGAAGAATTCTTCGGGCTACACGAGGTAGCTGCTCAAGCATTTTGCCAGTAATTTTATCGAAACTTGGAGCTTTTCCGGAGTTTTCATTATTTATAACGTTTTCAAAATCTTAAAAACTAGGTCTTAAAGGTACAGGCGGTCTAACAGCATATTGTGGAAACTCAGCTACATCATCCACTGTATCATTTGTACTAAAAACCTTTTTCAAATAATTAACATATACCATCCCTTTTTAAGAATCGCTTCTTGCCCAGTCGCCAGTTGAAGTTCGCAAAGCTATTGGATCTTTTCGGATCTACTACTACGGATCTTCCAGATAATTTTTGAGGGAAGCCATTCTTAGAGGGAAAATTTTTTGTAACTCCAAAATCTATAACGTCTGGGATATTGCGTTGATCTGACGGCCAATAAGTAGGGTGCCCACCTTGAAATCACACCTAAGCTCATTTTGGAAACGGTGTCAAAAAGCACACGACCTTTCGGGGTAATTAAATGTGATCCGCAAAAAGTGCGTTTAGCGTTATAGTCGCCAGCCGCTAAAAATCGAGGACCAAGTGACTGGAAAAAATTTGAATATTGGCTTTCTGTTATTGAAAATCGTGGCGATGAGTAAATCGAGGAAATAACAATTTTTTCATGAAAATATTTAATGCATATATTAGTTGCTTGGAGATACTCCTCACGTGTCTCGCTTAGTATATAGTGTTTACTTCTGGATTTTATTGGAATTGTCGATCCTCCGCAAGATCTTCTTTGGGGATCTTTTCCACGTGATGAACTTATGTTACGTACGCATATATTCGCTATAAATGATATCGTACCTTTATATATAATATAAACAAAAGTTATGTTTGTAGTTTTTTATATATACAGGGTGGCTGATAAATTTTACTACATAAGTTATTCAATACTGCCTGGAGCGTTGCAGCGAGAACTGTTCAATTACCGTTCGAATGGCTTGCTTTAAATCATCCAAATTTGTGATTTTTTTTGTAAACTTCTGGTTTGGTTATTGACAAATTTTTACCTCAATTCTGTCATAACAGAGTAAACTGATTTCAAGAAACTCCACATTTCGTTGGCCTCCCAGGTCCCCTGACCTCACTGTACCTGATTTGTGACAAGTTGCCTCATCTTGTCGAAACCAAACACTGTTGAAAGGGATTCTCCTTCGGCGCAATTCTGGAAAGAAAAACTCTTTCAACATCTTTAAGAAACGGTTTCCATTGACCGTAACAGTAAGAACATTTTCTTCGAAAAAGTAAGGCCCGACAATGAACCTTGAAGAAACTGCACACCACACTGTGATACGAAGTGGATGTAATTGCATCTGATGGAGTATCTGTGGATTAGAATTACTTCATATTCGAGAATTTTGTTTGTTAATATTGCACGTAGAAAAAAATATGGTTGATATGACAATATTTTAAGGGCAAAATACTATTGTTAAATTATATGGTTGAATACAACCACAAAATATGGTTTCAATACAAAATTTATTTACAAAACCTAGCACAGCCAAAAACCACATTATACCATATAACCATATATTTGGTAAAAGTTATAATTTTTGCATCATGACTAATACTGTTATTATCATGTCCCACCATATTATATTATCATTCCCTACCATATTTTTGAAAAATTGTAAATTCTATTATCACGGTCAATCATACTGGTGTTAAACGGCACAATATTATATGATTACGTAATGTATACACGTACGTAGAACATAATTTCTAGAAGTAAAACCACACTTTCGTAATTTAATTAATATATTTTTTTATTTAATATTTTAACAAAAAGATTAAAACACAAAATTTTTTCCAAATTCTTGATGCTCTAGGAAGATTGAAGTACATATTTTCCATCGGCGGCAAAAATCTCTAAAAATACATGTTCAAATACATTAATACAAATACATACATGTATTTATATATACATTTGTATACAAACCTTCTTACTTCCAAATGTGTCCCCCCGGGGAACAGGTTTTGCCTTGGCGTATTCCTAACTTAGGCGCTCTGTTTTTTGGCGAAAAGAGGGAAAGGGGTCCCTCGTTTGGTGCGGCAAACAAAACTCTAGGAAGCCACATGACTTATGTTGTGTTGGCTTCCGAAACCCTTACCAAGGGTATAAATTGGCAAAACGGGGATCAGCATGGCCCCCGGGAAGTTCTGCTTGCGGTTCGACCCGGGCTGATCATGGTTGAGGTGCCTACCTTGGCTGAAACGTTCTGGCTGTGGTTGAAACCTAAAACGCAGGAAGGGAGTGTTAGTATCCTTGATAATTGTTTGGTGATGGCTTTTTTCGAGGGCTAACAATCTCCCGAGGATCTGTTGCCTATACAACAGATACGTGTACTGTAAGGAACCAGTGGTGATGATTGACGGGTGAGTTGGTTTAAGGGCTGATGCTCTTAATGGGCTTCGGCCTACCAACTCATTAAGCCTTGTCCCCCATTGATTGCTGGGAAATTGCATACATGAGGGATTAGAAAGCCCGAACTCCTCAACAAGAAGTTGTTTATATGACCGCAATCATATGACAAGAATTGCTACCTGTGTGATCCTAGCAAGCCACACGGGGGCGGTGGTGGGGCGGTCAAGGCAGGTACTGATGTAAATCATTTTCACAGTTACTTCCAAATTTTTATTTTTATGCCCATTTTCTGCAATTAATAAATCTTATTTATAATCTTTATTATTTTTAATATTATTAATATTGAAAAAAAAAAACTCACACACAGATGAAAATAAACTGATTGCTTCAAAATTCAAAAAATGAAATAAAAATATATCTCTCCATGTTCAACAACAATAGTAAGTTTAATGGAAATGTGTTGTAGATACATATATTACATAAAAAATATTATATTATTGTACATAACAAAAGCTATTGTTGTGTTCAAACTATCTTTTTAAGCAATATTATTGCATTTAACCATGTTTTAAAATGACAGAAATGTAACAATAGAAATATTGAATATTGATATATTTATAGAGGATTACACTATATTAATAATTATAATATACTGCTAGTGGCAACAATTCGGAATATCACAAAGTAAATACCAATGTTGCCACAACAATATTCCAATCTGCGTTTTCTTTGCGTGTGCCCTTGTCGAAACTCTAGGATTGGATTGTATGGCACCAGCTACAGCAACGAGGTTTTCCTGCGTCCGAATTGGGGGATCTCGCTGATGAGGCGTTCTTGCGATTATGCGATGCTCGGCAAAATTCTTTACGAGCTTCATTCTACTCCATCTGCTAGAAGGAGTGCCGCCAAACGTGCGACTATATTATCTTTGGACGGAAATAATGGACTCTAAAGCGTGAAAGCGTTACACTATCCAAATTCTAGTTTCAGTGCCCCAATTCTCCATTTTAGTTAAATTTAAAGATCAATCTATAAAACACAACAAAAAGGCAACCAACCTGTACTCGTATAGAAAATAAGTTATTACGTTTTTTTTTTTTTTTTGGTAGTAGCTTTCATCAGCCACCCTGTATATAGAATCATATGTTTTCACCATTCAAACTTGAAAACATTGCTTAAGTATAAATTCATAAATAAATTGTGTACAAAATAGAATACAACAGGAAGATACAAAAACTAATCCATAACTCACAAGCCATTAGATTAAAAATGTTCAATACGTTTTTTAGAACAATTGCAAGACAATGCTTTTTTCGGCACTTTTTTCTTCTTCTTTGCCCGTGACATAACAAGCAGAGACCTACAAATTGGTATAAAAACATTAAACTTTTAGAAGGAATAGAAATAATAATAAAAGAAAATTATTAAAAAATATATTTTTTTAACTTAAAAGAAAGCATAAAGTGGTTTGCAGACAAAGCGCTTTGTGTTGTAAAGTATAAAAACACATGCTGGTCATGTCTCATACGAAGGTGGTTTGAAAATTACTACTGTTTAATCGGAATCCATGAAACTTCCATTAGTTTATTGTTGGCAGTCGCTGAAAGAAAACAGTCTCTTTTATATTCCTTTTCCCGTAGTTACAAACTTTATCAATACGTACATATATTACAACCAAAACTGGTGTTTTCTTCATTTTTTCCAAAAACTTGCTGTGTTTTATCTGAACTTATAAATAACTACCAAACTTAAAAGAAAAAATATGGTTGATATGACAATATTTTAAGGGCAAAATACTATTGTTGAATAATATGGTTGAACACAATCACATAATATGCTTCAAATCTGAAATTTATTTACGCAACTAAGTACAGCCAAGAACCGACATTTTATTATTTAACCATATATTTGGTAAAAGTTTTATTAATTGTATCATGACTAACAACATTATTGTAAAAATCTAAATTCAACTGTCATGTCCAACCATATAGTATTATCACTCCTACTCATATTATTGGGAAAGTGTAAATTCTGTTGTAATATCCAGCGGTAATAGTGTTCACAATGTTATATGATTACATAATAAATACATATATATATGAGTTCACAATGTTATATGATTACATAATAAATACATATATATACAAACTTCTATAACTAAAACCACATTTTTCCAATTCATTTAATAAAAATATATTTTCAACCAATATTTTGAGACAAAATAGATTAAAATTAGTAAAATTTTGCGAGATCCGGTCGTTTTGGGAACATTGATGTATCTTTGATTTGGCCCATTTATATATCTATAAAAAATATATAGAATTTAAATACATTAAAATATATGTATACGCTCATATAAAATCTTATACAAACCTCTTAGCTTTAAAACTTTATTTGTAAGATGCTGCTATTTCCACCAAAAAGAATATATTTATAATTTTTTTTTTTATATTTTTACTATTATTAAAATTTAAAAAACACAAAGAAATTAACAAACTAAGTGAAAACTATGTATGAATATAAGCAAATGTCAACGTATGTAAAACCAACAATAGCTAGTTTATACTGTAAACAAACATGTGTTGTAGATAAATGCTTTAACCACACGTAAGTTTTTAATTAATAGTTTATTATTGTTCATAACAAAAGGTTTTATTATATTCAAACTTTATTTTTAAACATTATTAGTGCATTGAACCATTTTTTTAAAATAATAGAGATGTAACAATAGAAATATGAATATTTGAACACTCATATAATTATAGTGGATCAAACTATATTAAAATCTATAAAATATTATGAGCGGCAGCAATACATATTGTGACAGAATATATACCCATTTTTATTATAAGTTTTCCATTCCTTTTAATCGTTACTTATAGAAAATTTTAATCTTAAATGAAGCCGATGTAAAAGAACTGTAATATCGCAATATACACGTAAAAAAATATATGGTTGATATGACAATATTTTAAGGGCAAGATACTTTTGTTAAATTATATGGTTGACCACAACCGCATAATATGGTTTCGATACGAAATTTATCTACAAAACATAGTACAGCCAAAAACCAAATTATACTATATAACCATATATTTGGTAAAAGTTATAATTTTTGTATCATGACTAATACTGTTATTGTCATGTCCCACCATATTGTATTATCGTTTCCGACCATATTTTTGAAAAATTTAACATTTTATTATCACGATCAATCGTACTGGTGTTGAACGTAACAACGTTATATGATTACGTAATATTAGATATACATAGAATCATACACATAACTTCTATAATTAAAACAATACTTTTGTCAATTATTAAATATATATTTTTTAATTAATATTTTAACAAAAAGGGTAAAACTCATAAAATTTGTCAAAATATCGATGTTCTATAAAGATTGAGGTACATATTCTCCCTTGGGGACAAAAATCTGTAAAAATACATATAAAATCCACCCACATTAATACATATACATACATGTATTTATAAATAAATTCGTATGCAAACCTTGTTACTTCCAAATGTTTATTTTTATGACCATTTTCTCCAATTAATAAATGTATATACATTCATATTATTAATTTTGAATAAACACACACACACACACACATGAAAATAAACCGATTGCTTCAAAATTTAAAAAATTAAATAAAAATATACATGAATATGTTCAACAACAATAGTTAGTTTAATGGAAATGTGTTGTAGATACATATATTACATAAAAAATATTATATTATTGTACATAACAAAAGCCATTATTGTATTCAAATTATCTTTTTAAACATTATTATTGCATTTAACCATGTTTTAAAATGACAGAAATGTAACAATAGAAATATCGAACATTCAACACTGATATATTTATAGCTGATTATACTATATAAAAATTATAATATGCTGCTAGTGGCAACAATACGGAAAATCACGGAGTAAATAGTAATGTTGCTACAACAATATTCCAAACTGCGTTTTCTTTGCGTGTAGTATATAGTATAAAGCATTTTAAACCATTGAGAAACTTTTAAGATGCGCTTTTATATCTATAAACTTTAAAATTTTTTTCTTATTATTTATTTAAATAACTTTAACTTCCAAACCAAAACTAACTTCTTTTAAAGCTCTGTTCAATAAATTTGGTTTACAAGCAACAAAACAATAAACACAACTACGGTGTCTTAGTAAGTTGATACATTTTGTATAACTTAAACTTTTTTACATGGCCTCATAAATAATAGAAATAATTGACGCTTTCAGTGAAGACAAAAAGAAAACTTGGCTCAAAAAAACAAAGAAATGAACAAAAACACTACTTTAAGCAACAGTTAACTGGGCTGTCATCAATTTAATTGGTAGGTAGGTGGTTTGTGGCTTTGATGATGCAGACGATTGTGTGAAGACTACTGCAGTAAATTAACCAGTAGATCAGTTTAATATTTTTCCACTGATGTTGCAATTTCGATTCAATTCTTCTTAAAGGCAGAAGCTAAATCAAATGATAATATTTTGTTTTTTGTTTTGATATTTTGCTTACATTGTAAAAGTTGTTGCGGCAACTTTATGACACTGGCCTTAAAGACAACAACTTTTATTTCAATTTCGAGATCTGAAGATAAGATAAGGATCGTCTTCAATTAAATAACATACATATTTGTACGTACAAGTTGAAACAAAATAAAAATGTTTTAACTGTTTTACTGCAACTTTAACCCATCGCTGTTTTTTGTTTGTTGTTTTTTTTTTTAACAGCTAATAACATTTGCTACAATATAAAAACCCCACAACAATTAGAGATTCTTGCTTGCTCAGAGAAATATGTGCAAAAATTATTTTGTAGGTAAAACTATTTTACATTACAATGAAAATTTTCGTGGTTGAATTTTAAAATTAAACTCTATAATCTTGGCAATTTCTTAAAGCAAAAGCAATTAAATTTTAAAACAATATAGTGTTTCTTGTAGAAGACAACTTTGAATTTGAACCACTGCTTTACATGACAAACGACGTAACAGCTGATAGTGGATTATGGTTTGGTATGACATTTCTTTATACCACCAAAACCAGTAGTGCGATTCTCAATCGTTTGATAACAAAAGTTGTTTTTGTTAAAAAATTAAACAAGCGATTTAACAATTTTGCTATTCTGCACTGCTTTTGACAATACTTGTTATTGTTTGAGTCAGCTGTTCTTGTTAAATAAACAACAGTTGTTTTTAAGTTGTTTAGTTTTATAAACAATTTATTTATTTGTTCTATTGAATTGAAAAGTTCTATAAAACATTTATTAAATATATTATTTTACATTTCTCATTAATTATATTACATTCATTTCGACTTACTTAATAAAAATTGAATAAAAATTAAATATAAAGAAAATTTTGTCCTTATTTCGGCGACAATGTATTTTGTTTTGTTTTCTTTTGTTATTTTTGCTTTTTGATATATTTTTTTACAGCGATGCCACTTGACTTAAATTTTTGTCAATGTTTTTATTTGTTAGTTACATAATAACAAAATCGTTACTGCAAACAACTTTTTACATTGACAATATAACAATCTCTATTATTGTTTAAAGTTACAGAATTCCACTACAGGCTTGCAAACTGTTGAAACTTTTAAAATTAAAATAATACTTTTGTTTGTCAAACTTGATATAAAATTTTTATTAATCAAATATAATTGTTGTTTACTTGAGCTTGAGGTCACTTGTTACAAAATTATACATTTTATTAATGTTTCGATATTTCGACACCCCTTTCTGTGTCTTCTTCAGGAAAATTTCTAAATTTTTATAAAATTGAAAACAAATTGATGTAACAAAAAACAAATTATACATAGAGAAAAAATTTTTTATTAATCTAATAAATCCTATTTTTGGTGCCTGGAAAAGAAATATATTTGAAATTTGAATTTGCAAATTTACAGACAGGAAAAACTCCCTTTTTAATAAGAGTTTGCTGCAATATATGTATATAATATAAGTAGAAACATCGATCTTTTGCAGTTAGTGTGATCGAATTTTGTTTCCAAAGTAACTTTACATACAAAAGGAAACACAAGAACTTGAAAAATATGCGAAAACATAAGTTCTTTTTACTGCCTTAAGCTAAGTACTGTGTGCGTCATTTTTTGCGAAATGCTATCAAAACTCTATATAAAAAAAAAAAACTTCTGTGAAATATAGGGTGTTTTTTTAAGCCCGATAGAACTTGAAATTGTAAAAAATAACACAAAAAATTAAATTGTAATCAAAATTTTTTTTTATTCGAAAGATCAATACGTGACATTAACATTTGAAAATGATTTCGGGCATATGGGCACCGCGGCTGTTCTTGACGAAGCGCATTCTGGACGTCCAATTTTGGGCCACTTTTTCGAGCACTGCTGGCCGTATGTCACGAACAACACGAACAATGCTGGCCTCCAAGGCGTCAATTGTTGCTGGTTTATCAGCATAAACCAGTGACTTCACGTAGCCCCACAGGAAATAATCGAGAGGTGTCAAATCGCACGACCTTGGAGGCCAATTGACAGGTCCATTTCTCGAAATCAACTTATCGCCAAATTTTGATTTCAGTAAGTCGATGGTTGCGTTCGCCGTATGGCACGTAGCGCCATCCTGTTGAAACCACATCTCCTCCGGATCAATGTCATCCATATTTTCAAACAAAAAATCATTGATCATGGTGCGGTAACGATCTCCATTGACCGTAACGCGAGCTCCGGCCTCATTTTTGAAGAAATAAGGTCCGATGATGCCACCAGCATGAAAACCGCACCAAACAGTGCATTTTTCTGGATGTAATGGAGTCTGTAGGGTCTCTTGTGGATTGGTCTCACTCCATATGCGGCAATTTTGCTTATTAACAAACCCGTTAAGCCAAAAATGCGCCTCATCGCTGAACACAATTTTGCGATAAAACAACGGGACTGATTTTCAAAGTAAATTTGGATAATTTCGTAGCGTTGTTCAAGCGTGAGTCTATTCATGATGATTTGTCAGAGTATACTGAAACAAATAAAAAAATGTTTCATCAAAATTTAATTTTTTGTGTTACTTTTTACAATTTAAAGTTCTATCTAGCTTAAAAAAACACCCTATATCTATGAAATAGTGTTGCTGAAGTGGTACTCTGTTCAATTGGTGAAAAACTTATGAAATGTTTCTGGCAAGATTATGTTGTAATTGTGAAATAATATGAGTGCAGCTGATCAATTTTTTGGTTGCTAAAAATTCTTCTTTTTCAATTGTTAAAATGGAAAAGAACTTAAATTTAATAACTACTGAAAAAGAAAAATATTAAACTGTTTCAAAATGAAGCAACACAGGTACCACAAAATAAACAATAGTAAAGAATTATAAAATAAAATGTGCGAACGGGAAAAATTAAACGCGAAAAGAAAATACGGAAACGCAATACAGGGTACCAATCCTTCGATTATGAACCATTTTTCTTTCGCATCGCAATAGAGATTAACACCACAGTTTACATTCAACAATGTTTTTGGAAGTCTTTGAAGATCGACTGAGCCCTGTCAAGTATTCGCCAAATACCGAACTTTGAACAAAATTGTCAACGCGCAGCGATTGCGCGATGGTTACTGAACTACTGCGATTATATAATATAAAAATATAAATTTGCCACCAGACACCCCGTATAAGTAAGCAGAATTGTGTTTGTCATTACACCCATAATAAATTGCTGTTTGGTGCACTTTAAGGGCTGGCGGAGTATTTATGTCTAAATACGATTATGGTGAATATGTTACTCCGCTTCTACACACAAAAAAGTCTTGACTCGTATGCTGGTAAAACCCCCGGGGAACAGGTTTTGCCTTGTAGTATTCCTAACCAGGGCACTCTGTTTTTGGTTGACGGGTGAGTTGGTTTAAGGGCTGATGCTGATAGTGGGCTTCGGCCTACCAACTCATTAAGACTTGTCTGCCTTGCTGGGAAATTGCATACAGGAGGAATTAGAAGGCCCGGGCTTCTCAACAAGAAGTTGCCATATGGCAAAAATTGCTACCTATGTGAGTCTAGTCAGATACACGGGGGCGCTGGTGAATCGTGAATAATTCACTCCGTGGAACTGGTGAATCATCAGATAAGACCGCAAAGCAGGTGCTGATGTACATCTTTTTCACAACTATATGCTGGTAAGGAAAACGAGAACCACTCTCTTTCTTTTTAATGCAGTGAATGCTTTATTGAGTGCTTTGAAAGAACCCTTTTCTAATAGGTGTACAACTTTGCTTCCGCCGTACTTTTTTCCGAAATTCGGATCTTTGTTGTAAAAAACTGGTTATACATTTACGATTCAAAGTATGTTTGTTGCGTGTAATAATTACAAGTATTGATCAAGTAATGTCTCCAATTCTGCATCTTCAAAAACCTTCTCTATCTTCATATTAAAGCAGAAAATTAAAATCTCTCAAAAATTTCGAGAATTTGGCTTGTAAGCTGACATGTGTAAGCGAGAATAATTTTATGATGCAAACACAGATCGACTAAAATTTCAACGCCGTTATGTTTACAAATAGCTAAGCTTATTGGATAACATCTACGATCTATTTACCACTACAACCACCTACTAAGGCTGATCAAAAAATAACCGTTATTTTAAATTTGTTCAAAAAGTATTTACTTATTCATCAATAACTATCTTTTCCCCTTTAAAGTAATCCCCATCAGTTATAAAGCACGTTTTTTCCAATTTTCGAAACACTTCTGAAACGCGCTTTTTGATATCGTCAAAAGCTCTCGTTTCAATTTTTCTTTTATCTCTTCAATCGTTGCAAAACGCTTTCCTTTCATCGGTGTCTTCTGGTTGGGAAGAGGAAAATGCCGGCCGGAGCCAAGTCCGGTGAATACGGTGGTTGATGCGCCAACGGCGCATAACATCAAGGTCGTAAAGAATTCAAGATGCACTACGCCATTTCAGTCAGAAGATAACAGTGAGCAAAACCTTCGCATATGACCGAACTTGACGTGTTTTTTGCGGTCTTGGACGCTTCCATTGGGATAATTGGGCTTTGGTTTCAATGTCATAACCATACACTCATGATTCGTAACCAGTTATGACCTTTTAGATGGAATGCGCGATGTCTGTCCATGCAACGTTACTTTTGCTCAAAATTTAGTAAAAAATCGAAGAGCACACCAAAACACGACTAACATTTTTACCCTCGAAAATCGATCGTACGAAACTCGCGAAATTTGAATATAACGGTTATTTTTTTTATTACATGGTCTGATCAAAAAATTAAACGGCAGAAACAACGTTGTACATCTAAATACATACATATTGTAAAGTTTCATATTCTGAGTTATAGTTATAACTACTACAGGGTGGCTCAGAAAGACCGAAGTGGTGTGAATTGCTTATAACTTTTTATTTAAGAGATATTTTTTTAATTTTTTTTTTTAAATACATTAAATTTATGGGGAATATTTTTGGATTAGTTATTAAAAATGATATCCCGCAAGTGGTGGCCATATTCTGCTTCGCACAAATGTGCTCTTTCCAACACATTTTCCATGACCTTTCGCAAAACTTCCGGTGGTATGTTGTTAATTTCTTCTCGAATATTGGTTTTTAACTCCTCAATAGTCCTAGGCTTATTAACATAAACTTTTCCTTTTAAATAGCCCCAAAGAAAACAGTCTGGAGCGGTTAAATCCGGGGAACGCGGAGGCCAATTAAAATTGCTGTTACGAGAAATTATTCTTTCACCAAAGATGTCGCGTAAAAGAGTCATTGTGGCCCTCGCAGTGTGCGCTGTGGCTCCATCCTGTTGGAACCATATTTGCGGATGGTTTTCCACGGCTGGCCTTACAAAATTTTGCAACATGGCCCGATATCGATCACCATTGACGGAAATGGCGACACCTTGTTCATTTTCAAAAAAAAAATGGGCCAATGATCCTTTCTGAAGAAACACCGCACCAAACGGTACACTTAACTGGGTGCAATTGTCGTTGATGAAGTACTCTCGGGTTTTCCGTAGCCCATATCCTACAGTTTTGCTTGTTAACGAACCCATTTAATTGAAAATGGGCTTCGTCACTCATTATTAAGTTATGAATAAAATTTGGATTCTCTTGTGCTTTTTGCTGGAAATAAATTGCATAGTCAAGTCGTTGCTGGTAATCTGTTGGTTTCAATTCTTGGACAAGTTGAATTTTGTATGGAAACAATCCTATGGTGTGCAAAATTCGCTGCAGCGACGTCCTTGAGAGGCCCAGTTGTGACGAACGTCTCCTGGTTGATGTTTCTGGATCCTCTCGAATACTCTCCTGTACCACTTGAATATTGTCAGCCGTGTGGACAGTTCGGTGTCTGCCGGGACCAGGAAGGTTCCTTACTGCTCCTTGTTCTCGAAAATTTGCAACCAGACGGTTTATTGTTGACTGAGAGGGCGCAACCCGCACATTAAATTGACGACGGTATGCACGCTGAGTCAACACAATGGACCGTTGATTTGAAAAGTAAATTTCAACAATTTGGGCACGTTGTTCAATTGTGTATTGCTCCATTATAAATTATCCAAGTCTTCTTTACAAAATACTGAAAAGAAAAGAAAAAAAAAATTATAATAAAAAAGTTATAAGGAATTCACACCACTTCGGTCTTTCTGGGCCACCCAGTATAACTACAGTGTTTTGAGCTTCTATATAGCGAAAAATTCATTTTTCCGTGCAATGTAATCAGAGTGAAGAAAAAGTAACTAAATACATATGATACAACATAACGAAGTATAAATGTGTTTTCAAGGGCCCAAATCAGTGTTTTCGAGACTGACGAAAAATTTTGAAACTCGCTATATAAATTTTTTCAACACGTACGAGTATAGTTTTTATTTTAACTTTAATTACCCACTTGCAGCTTAATGTTGACTTACAGGACATTCTATGCGCAAATATATTTATAGAAAAAAGTCTCATTCGCTTTCAACAAACCATTATACAAAGCAAACAAACAACTGAGTCAGTTTCAGGTGTATGAATGAGTTGGTGTCATTTGTTTGCTAAACATGCCAAATAAAAAAAGGAAAAAGAAATATATGTATATAAAAAATACAATAAAAATTATGGGTCCAATTTTTGTATGTACCAAAACGCGTTGGAGTTGTTTGGTTGGTGTTAGAGCCAGTGTTGCTTTTGCCATCGATATTGTCGCTTTTATTGTTGTTAAAATATGCTTTGTTCTTCTTATTTTCACTGATCGCGATATACGGTTGGTTTTATTGTTGTCTTCGTTTTTTCGCATCGTTTTGTCACTTAGTTTTTGTACAAATATTTTTTGTTGCTTTTGCTGTTGTGTTGTTGTCTCGTTAACTTAAAATCGTTTTGTTCGGCATTGTCAGCATTTTGTACCTTAATTTTTTTCACAAAACAACCGTCTTCTCTTTGACACTTTAGAACAGGAGAATTAAAGGGCTGTATTGAGAAAAATATTTAAGTAGGTCAGTGTTTTTTATGTTTGTATAAGCAAATGCTAAAATAATTTTGTACAAATGTTTGTCAGCAAAAGCCTGTAAAAACGGTAAAATCTTGAATTTTGTACAAATGTTTGTCAGCAAAAGCCTGTAGAAACGGTAAAATCTTGAATTTCTAGACGAGGGGTGCCCAAAATTTCTATATGGAAGAGCAAACACCAATACATTTCAGGAAAATCTACTTTTATTTAATATTTTACAAAAAAAATAATTAACACTCTTGTGAGTGTGCAGTGAAGAACGACAAAAAAAAATATATAGTACAACTTATATTTACTATATAGTAAATATAAGTTGTTTGTGTATTTTTCGCAGTTAGTATGTGTGTATTAAAGAGTACAGCCCTATAGCTAAGCGCTTTAACAAAAACAATTGAGCATCAAGCGCATAGGCCTGGGTACATCTGTTCTAGACCACTCCAAAAACATTTGCAGTCTCATTACACTAGAGTTGTATTTTTTTTAAATTTACATTGGCTGTATTTTGCAACATTTGCAAAACCAATAAATTGTAAATCAATAATATTGTAGATAGTTTTTGTAAGTGCTCATCAGTAATCTGATTAAAGTTTTATATTTTAATTCGAATTAATTTATCACACAAGTGTAAAATAGCCAACTTTATCTACTATAATAAATTTAACGCCATAAAATATTATAAGTACTTTGTTGATAGAAAGTAGCAGACTAATGTCAAAATATGCACTTTCTGTTTTGAGAGGAACAAAATATATGTACGCATTTGCTCAGAATAATGTAAAATTTTGATATATTCTGGTACAAAAAATAGTTTAAAAAACTACAAAACATGATTCGATATCAAACTAAAATAATTATCCATATAACCGTATAAAACGTTCCGAGTTTTTTTTATTTGAAATTCCTGAAATCGGCTTCAGGAATCGTTAAAATCCCTATTCCCCGGAAATACTATGGCTACTACAATTTTTGCACTAAATAGAATGACCGTTAATAGTTCAGAAACACGTTCCACGGCTAAGACGCGCAAGAATATGAAAAAACGATTCCGATTCGGTTAGCGAAACGATTCCGAGTTTTTTGTAGGCTTCAGGAAACTTCAATATCAATTTTCGCACTAAAGTGGATGACCAAAAAAGCGCACAGAATATTAAAAAGCGGTTCGGATCGGTTAGCGAAGTTGGTTCGAATATTTTTTGTGGAGTTTCCAAAATCGGCTTCGTGGATCCTTAAAATTACTTCCCCGAAAGCAAAGCGGCAGCTCCAATTTTCGCACTAAAACAGCAACAAGGTATGTATAGTTTTATATATCGGCATATGTAATAATCACTAATATAGCATGGATTTTGAGTGTTGCAAACATACAAACAAACATACAAGTGAAACTAATATAAGCGTGTTAAAAAGAAAAGACAGCTGTGCTAGTACCTGTACTTAATGAAGCTGGATTATTCTGGTGTTGTGAAAAGCTTGTCTAATATGTGTTTAATCGTTAGATGTGTATTACAAGTAGGGCAAATAGGAGGTTGAGATTTCCTTTTCAAAGATTTTTTAAATATTTTATTTCTTTTCCTATTGTACCAACTGCTCATCAACATCAAATAGTGTTATTCCAGCCAACCTACTTTAATCCTTTTTAAAATTAATAATTGCTTCTTTTACAAACTGTCTTATTAAAATTTTGTCTTGATTTATTTGGCTCTCCGACGTTTAGTCTGTTTGTCGAATTGTTTGTTAACTAAACTTTTTATTTGTATTATCAGTTTGTTGTTGATTTTATTTTGGGTTTTGTTATATATATATTTTTTTATTTTTTTATTTATTTTACTTTCTGTGTCGGTGTCTTTAGTTTTCAAATTTAGTTTTTTTGATGCTGTAGTTTACACTTTCTTGGTGTTCGTATTTTTTTTCGTCTTCATGTCATCTTTAGTTGGTTTAAAGTTTCCTTTTCAACGCCAGATTTAGATTGTTTGCTGTTGTCATTTTTACTGTTGACAGTTTTGAGAAATGATTGTCGTTACTGTTTTTGTTCGAAGATTTGCATAATTATGTTTTAACAAGTTGTCAAATCGTTATAAATTGAGTTTATACTTTTTTTGAATAAAACTTTGTAAAGTGAAATATACAAATCACATTCAGCAAATCTTTGAATGGTTTGTTACTTTTAGTTAAAATTCTGCGCAAGTCTGCTTTTGTACCGGTTACTACAATACAGAGATATGTGGAGGATTTTCATAAATTATTTTATGAAGTTACAATCGTAAAATATAAAATTATTTGAAATTATTTACCATATTGTTTTTATGGAAAAATTATTAATTTTGAAAATATTGACTTTGCCCTTTTTACAATTAAGTTAAAAATAAGCCTTTAATAGACATAAAATATTTTTTATGTTATACTTTTAAAATTACAGTAATTACTAAATGGTGTATCGTTAATTTGGTATATGGTTGTATATATATTTATATTATATAGTTTGGATGCATCAATTACCTAGTTTTAGCAAAAGTCTCTGCTGGGTTTTCTCAGTCTTAAACGTCGGAAATTTTTAAAATTTCAAGTACTTTTAGGTCACCATAGGTTAGGTAGGCTAGGGGAGGTTAGGTTAGGTTAGCTTAGGTTAGGTCACATTAGGTTAGGTCACATTAGGTTAGGTTAGGTTAGGTTAGGTTAGGTTAGGTTAGGTTAGGTTAGGTTAGGTTAGGTTAGGTTAGGTTAGGTTAGGTTAGGTTAGGTTAGGTTAGGTTAGGTTAGGTTAGGTTAGGTTAGGTTAGGTTAGGTTAGGTTAGGTTAGGTTAGGTTAGGTTAGGTTAGGTTAGGTTAGGTTAGGTTAGGTTAGGTTAGGTTAGGTTAGGTTAGGTTAGGTTAGGTGAGGTTAGGTTAGGTTAGGTTAGGTTAGGTTAGGTTAGGTTAGGTTAGGTTAGGTTAGGTTAGGTTAGGTTAGGTTAGGTTAGGTTAGGTTAGGTTAGGTTAGGTTAGGTTAGGTTAGGTTAGGTTAGGTTAGGTTAGGTTAGGTTAGGTTAGGTTAGGTTAGGTTAGGTTAGGTTAGGTTAGGTTAGGTTAGGTTAGGTTAGGTTAGGTTAGGTGAGGTTAGGTTAGGTTAGGTTAGGTTAGGTTAGGTTAGGTTAGGTTAGGTTAGGTTAGGTTAGGTTAGGTTAGGTTAGGTTAGGTTAGGTTAGGTTAGGTTAGGTTAGGTTAGGTTAGGTTAGGTTAGGTTAGGTTAGGTTAGGTTAGGTTAGGTTAGGTTAGGTTAGGTTAGGTTAGGTTAGGTTAGGTTAGGTTAGGTTAGGTTAGGTTAGGTTAGGTTAGGTTAGGTTAGGTTAGGTTAGGTTAGGTTAGGTTAGGTTAGGTTAGGTTAGGTTAGGTTAGGTTAGGTTAGGTTAGGTTAGGTTAGGTTAGGTTAGGTTAGGTTAGGTTAGGTTAGGTTAGGTTAGGTTAGGTTAGGTTAGGTTAGGTTAGGTTAGGTTAGGTTAGGTTAGGTTAGGTTAGGTTAGGTTAGGTTAGGTTAGGTTAGGTTAGGTTAGGTTAGGTTAGGTTAGGTTAGGTTAGGTTAGGTTAGGTTAGGTTAGGTTAGGTTAGGTTAGGTTAGGTTAGGTTAGGTTAGGTTAGGTTAGGTTAGGTTAGGTTAGGTTAGGTTAGGTTAGGTTAGGTTAGGTTAGGTTAGGTTAGGTTAGGTTAGGTTAGGTTAGGTTAGGTTGGGTTAGGTTAGGTTAGGTTAGGTTAGGTTAGGTTAGGTTAGGTTAGGTTAGGTTAGGTTAGGTTAGGTTAGGTTAGGTTAGGTTAGGTGAACAGATTGCTGGACTCCTCAGTAAATCCTAAGTTCTCCAGTTAACTTGGGTAAATATTTGTTTCCTTTGTGGTTTCTTGAAAATAGAAGATAGACGTGAAATAGAAAATAGAATATAGTGGTTATTGGGTGGGAGAAGGTAGGAAAACATTTTGTGCGGCGTTTCTTGCTATTGTATAATGGGGGCCAAAATAAGTTCTCCGATGTTGTTTGGCTCTCATTTTTTTTAAACAAAAAACTTCGATTCTGTTTTTTGATTATGTTTATTTAAACCTTTAGAAATAAGGGTCGTGCAAAAGAGATCAATGTTCTTACTCTCTGGGATTGTTTCTTTTTTGGCTAAAGGATCAGCAATGTTGTTGATGTCATTGGATCCGTATTCACGTACCAATTGTAGGGTTAAGATTGATGTCTCGCCATCTTGTTTAAAGATATCCGGCACTCCTGGCCTACACTGGAATTAGTGTATATTCCAATCAGGGTATTAATGGCGACCTTGCTGTCCATTATTATCATGATATCTCTGCCGAATATCTTGTTGAACGTCAGCCGTCTAGTTACTTCATTTGTAGCCGATATATCAGCTTGAAGAACACTGCATCTGTCCAGTAGTCTGAAGGATATTTTAGTGTTGAATTCTTCTATGTAAAGGCCTCCCCTTCTAGATTCATCCGCGTATACATACAGGATCCAGAATCTAAAGGAGATTAATCGATTTGATAATAAAAGCTTCTAGAAAGGAATGGTTTTGGGATGCAGTAATGAATTAAATCGGAGGCTAATCTCTAAATATATTGGCTTGCTCTCATGCTTTTGTTGCGTCTAACCATGATTGCAACTTTTGATGCTATTTGCCTGGCTTTCAAGTCACCATTTATTTATTTTTTTTTTTTTATCAAATTATCATATTTAATTTAACGATTCCCCTATTTGTTTTTGCACTTTAATAAATAATAAAGTTTCTGAAACAAGGACAATTTTTCTTTGTTATATGTTTATATACAAATATGTATGTAAGTTGCAAATTCTAAGCAAAGAGAAAATAAAAAAATATAAAAATGTACTTGATGCTGTTAATTTTTATGAAGATGTGTGTTAACATCAAAATATTTAACATTATTTTTGAAAGCAAAGCCGTATATTATGATCAACATTTAACGAAGACCAACATCAATTGCCTCATACTTCTTGGAATTATTTAATCACTCAAGCATTTATTCATATTTTTGTATCAAATCGATTACTGCTTAGCACATCCAATAATATCTTACATTTCAGAAACCATTAATAAGCGTTTAAAAACTGGTAATTTACAACGAGTTTATGTAGTCAAAATTTGTTCATGTATTTCTTGTTGTTGGATTCGTATTTTCAAACGAAAATGATGCACTCAATACAACTGAATATTTATAAGCAAAATGTAGAATTGAAGGTGCAAAAATTGTAACCGTAAGCCGGCGTTTATTTATGGCAAAACTTATATTAAGTAATTAAATGTTGTTAAATACTACCATAAATGCAAAAACCACAACTGCAACTAACAGTTTGTGGATGCTACGCTGAGGCTCTTAAAAGTATTAAATTGCAATCTGCAGAGCACTCATGGCGGCGAAAAGTAAAAGAAGCAACTGAACGAAAGCACAGACACAAACACACACACACACACTCACACACAAGTAGACAGCGTAGTGAGAAAAACCTGGCTGATTGCCTTCTTTGCAGCACAGCTTCAAGCCACAAATACACGGTACAGTTAAAACTTGCAACTGAACGCAGCATGAACATACACACAAACAGACTTGCACCAAAAATGGCGAAATCTAATTTAATTATCAAATGCTATTACAAGATGCCGTAGCAAAAATATTTTCACACCTCATCCACAACACAAGGCTGGCTAATTAACTTCGTTAATGTTGTAGCCATGAATTGGAACTGAAGTTAAAACAAAGTTAAACTGAACTAAAGCAATAATTGCAAAGTTCTCCAGCATTCATTGCGGATGTCAGTTGTTATTACGGGAAACATACAGACTATCAGAAATGGCAGCAGAAGATAAATATTTTGTAAATGGATGTTGATGATCATAACGAAATCCTTCTGTTTTTGTCCTCTCTTTTGGTTTGAGTCAAATCCAAGTCAACCCAAAACAAAAAGCAAAACTTTGTTGAAAGCCATAAGCAGATAAAGTGGTTTCTATTAAATATGGTTGTATGTTTGCAAGAGAAAGAATTCCCAAGCCAATCGGAAACAGATGTAGAGCACTATCTATGGTTTGATTAGATTTTTTTATTTTTTTTTTTTATTTGTTTGGTATTGTTATTTTGGTTTTGGGTTTGGCATGTTCGTTCTTGTTTTATGCGAATTCAATACAATAGTCTTAGAAAGCGAACAAAGAAATTTTCTCCTTTAAAACTGCTGGTCATCGCCTGATTTGGTAGCAATTGACTGGGCGAACAAGTGTGTTTTGACGCACATGCATCATCGACCCATCAAATCGTCAGCACCATGTTAAAATATGTGGTTTAACTGAGTTGAAAAACAGAGCTGTATACTTGTGGTCATTTCGGATGATCTGAATTTATTTTATATTGATTCTCCACGATGAAAACTCAGCAGCTAATGTAGGCTATAAAAGCATGTATATTATAATAGAATTTGTTTAATATAAGAAAATTTAAAATTAGACAAGGCAAAAGTGTTTCAAAGCAATTCCTCAATTTGGCTTGCGTACCATAATCTTAAGATTAATTTATATCACTTAAGGCTCGATCGGACTATTATACAAGTATAAATAGTTTTATTCGATTTTGTGAGATAAAACTCTAAATACATTTCTTGCGACTGCCAAAAAGTCTAACGTAAATTAACACAATCACACTTCATATAAACCGACAAATTTGAGTAGGAAAGAAAACAGCTGTTCATATTTTTTATAAAACAATAAATTTTAATTATTTTATCGTGTAAAAATTGGGAAAAATTTGTTCGTGATAAAAATGTAGTGATGAACATTTTTAAAGAAGAAATGAAATAATAAAACTAACAAATTTGAAAAATGATAAGCGGAAAAAAAATATGTTTTTAGAAGTTATGACAATATTTACTTACGTAAATAAGTACATATGCATGTGCGTACTTGTATAATTTTATTTACAACAACATACCTTAATTACAATATCTTCGCTCATTATTGGATTTTAAGTATTTTAAATGTGTAAAATTTTTCAAAGTTTTTCAGCATATAGATATGCCAGCATAAAACTTTTCACGGCGTCAGGTGCGCTATTCGTCGTAGACGATAGACGTGCCGGCGCGTGAAATTCTTCAACAGTTAAAATAATAATTATGTAAAACAGTCGAGTAACCCCAAAATAGACTTTGAGGCATCGGCCCAAACATGAGAGTTGTATTCCATTTTCGGTCGAATGTAGGTGGTATAAATAGTAAGAAGATCGGATGGAGTGAAGTACATCTTACACCGTTTCAAAAAACCGAGGCACTTGAATGCTTCTTTAGAGACATGAAAAATGTGTTCATTCGAGCGAACATCGCACTGTATCTTCATTCCAAGAACATCAAGAGCATCCGATTCCTCAATATTTATACCATCCATGAGTACAGATGAAGCCGCATTTGCGGTCGTTTGTTTGTGTGTTAATAAGCAACATTGGGTCTTACGAGCGTTAAAGGCGACCCTGTTTTTACGACCCCATTCGGAGATTAATAAAAGATCACTATTCAGAGAATAATTCATATTTAGCCTCTTGGCCGCGATCTCTGATAGGTTGGGCCTATAACTAAAAGAGGACGAGTGACAAATGCTGCTGTCATCCGTGAAAGAGTGGATAGGGTTGGAAGTTTGATACAGAAGGCGGTTGAGGAAAATTAAAAATAGGGTAGGAGAAAGAACGGAACCTTTCGGTACCCCTGCATTAATCTTGAACCCGTTTGATGAAACCCCATCTATAACTATTCGTATAGTCTCTGAGAATGCTCGATAGAAACCGAGAGAAGTCATCACCGACACCAAAATCAGTAAGTTTTGCCAGTAGTGCACCATGCCACACTCTATCAAACGCTTTTGAAATATCCAGAGCCACCGAAATGATGGATTGAGTGGCACCATTTCTCTGAGAGATATGCCATAAGATCGCCAGTAAAACGGCCTTTATGAAATCCATATTGACGATCACAAAGTAGTTTATGCGACTCTAGATACTTCATAAGGTGATGGTTAACCATGCTTTCCATTACTTTGGAGAGTGCAAAGCAAATTGCAATTGGGCGGTAATTTTCGGGGTTATTTGCCACACCCTTTTTGGGTATTGGTGTTACATTAGCAACCTTCTAGCACGATGGAAACTCACCAAAATGGTAAAGTATTCTGAAGAGGCGTGATAAGGGACGCGCAAGCGTGTCTAGTAGCAAGTCACTCTAAAAATTTCATTTCATTCATTGCATCCTTTAAAATAGTTTTTGATTCTTAACCTTCCAAAATGTTTTCTTCACGATTAATTTAAATAATCGTAGATATGTTGTTTTTTTTTACAAACAATTAATAGAATTGCTTAGTTCGTTTTCAGAATCTGTCACAGTGTCATATTTCTCAGTACACATATGATTATATAATTGTGAACTAAATTCTCACCTACACTATCATAAAAATACTTAAGTTAAGAGTACCTTACAATCTGCGAGGTGTTGGACTAATTATTGTTAGTCTGAGTGGTAAAGATATATCAACTGCGCATTGATCAGTTTTTTTCCACCACTTTATATGCTGTGATAACGTTTGTTGTGGCCTTTCCATGTATTCAACATGTAATCCAATATTGTGAATAACAGATATTGAGAAATTTTTTAATATTACGCACCCGCTCCTGTCGCAAAGTAAAGTATGTACATATGTACATACATCTGAAAAATTACTTTAAATAGTGTTTGTGGTAAACGTGCCTAATGAAAATATTCTTCCAATTTAATTGGTAACAGTTGGCCACATTCTTCAATTGGCTCTTTGTTAAATATTAAGGTTGAGTTATGTGCCATAATCCATAGACATGTACATATGTATGTAGCTTTTCTTAAGGTTAATATTATTGCTGTTGGAACTGTTACTAGCAAAACTTCTAGATACAGAACAGAAATTTCAGCTGCAGTTGCAGTTATAAAAGTAGAGACGCATTTTTATGCATGCTCTTATTTAACGTTATATTTTGCCATCTCAAGGGGCCAGCAGTCAGCGAAGAAAGAAAAGTAAGATGAAATGAAGTAAATGACGGCTGAAGATGTATAAGAAAAATTATTCTTCTTTACTTGTTTTCTTTTTTTTTAATCAGCAGGAGTAGTCATGTAGTGGAAGACCGCCGTGTTGTCGCCACGTTCAACACATTATTCCATGTACGCGGTGTTATTACGAGACCATGGAGCAACATGCCTTTAAAGGATTCGACGACTTTTTGCCAATAGAGCAACAGTTCTTGACTGCGTTTGTAAATGTTTATTTTAAGGCCCAACCGATTTTGCTTAAATGCCAACAAATAGAAACAAATACTACTAATGAAATACACACACACATACAGAACCACATAAAGTTGGCCGAATTAAAATCAATCACGGAGCACAGATGTGCGTTGAAAACATGAATGAAATCAACTGATGTCAACCTGCATTTCTGATGATTTCGTTTCTTCTTTATCAATAAAAGTTGCGGTTGGCTCTGTTTAAACAGGAAGGACTGAAAATTTGTTTAAAAGTTGAAGACTTTATACATAAATTTTTTTTATATTTCTTTTCCTTATTTTTGCAGAAGATTTCAAAGGAAATTCACATATTCCTCTGTTTTTTTTTTTTGGTTTTTTTTTAAATGGAGGAAGGACTTATTGGATGGCTATTGAACCAAAATAAAAATTTAGTTTTACTCTTAGTTATAATAGTCTCAACATTCTTTCAAGAGATTTGGACTACACATATGACAACTAGTTTCTGATTTTAGTATTTTTACTTCTTTTTTTCATTACAATAATACGATAAGCCGTAGCAGCTTAAAATGATGTTTTAGATATCGAAACATTTTTTTCTTGCTTGTTTCATTTAAGTTGGACTTTTTATGCAGAACCGATAACAAAAATTTTTTTAGTGACTTGCGATATTATTTCGTGAAAAATATAGTTCTTACACTCATAAAACGGATAACGTTTTAGTTATGAAATAACTTTTTGAAACAATAGTGCTATTATCTAATTTTTGTTACAATTATAATATCGCTCCTTTATTGCAACATAGTCATACCTCAAAAAATGAGCTTTTCGAGTTAACAATGCAGAATTGTTAACAGTATTTCTGTTTATATTGTGCCAAAAATTTATTCAAACTACCTTTAAACTATTTACTTTGAGAAATAGTTTCTAAAAAAAAATTCTAAGAGTTGTATGGAAACTAAAAAATTGGAATTAATTTTTCTCGAAACAAGCTTTTTTTAGTTATGATTATGTTGCAATAAAGGAGCGATATCGTTTACACAAGCATAACAGAAATTTATCTCTTCAATAAAACTTTTAACGATATTCGCTGCCGATTTAATTCAGATATTGCTAGTTTCATTTCGTTATTTAAGCGACATTTATTTATTGTTTATTTGAAAGATAATAAGAATTTTATGTTAAAAATGGGTTTGGTCGTCTTGCACATGATTTTGGGGAATTTTTATATTGCCTGTCTCGAACTTTACGAGGTCGGATTGATATTGATATTATGATTGCTGTGATTAAACACTATTATTTGAAAAGGATAACGGCGAAAGAGACAAAAGTAAAGCTCTATATAAACATTACGGTTAGTCTACTCTGTCAGGTTACATGGTAAAATATTGAATTGCTGAATTTAAACGCGGCCAAAGAAACACTGCAACAATACCATCAACAGGTAGGCGGCCAAAAAAGGTGATTACTGAAAAAAGTATTGTTACTTTTTTGCCTCTAAAAACGCTTTTGCGGATTCTTCAATTACAAATGAAATAATGATTCACACACTTGTTCGTTATACAGTACTTACATAATTCACAACTTTATTTACATTTAGTACTACTGCGTACTAAAACACTAGATTTGCTTACTTTCTGACTTATGCCTGTCTTGCACAAAGTTTAAAAATAAACTGGCTGGTTGCTGCCAACATGCCTGCTATTTATACGTCTTTAGCAGTTTCTACAATGGACATGAATTTTCTAGTTGCTCATAATGTACAAATAAATTTCTTTCGCATATACACATTCATGCATATGCTTTAAATCATGTATGTTTGTTTGTTTGTGCATTATGTCTTGTTTGTATGAAATTGCTGTACATTCATAATAAGCAGATCAACAGCTGCACACCGAGTTAGATGTGACAAGAAATTCTTAACAATATCAAGAAAATCCTCGATATCGTTATAAATGATCGCTGAGTCAAGTTACGTGAGATTGTTGAAATGGTAAACATATCATGCTAAAGGGTAAACTGTTCATGCAAAATGTTGAACGCGTAAATATGGAAAAGCTATTAGCAAAATGGGTGCCAGTTTGCTCAATGTCGAACCAAAAGACCGCTGCACAGCGGCGTTTTTTTTTATCTTGGACCAGTACTCAGGGGATGACCCCAACATATGCAGTGGATTGTACTGGAACTAGGAAAATAGGTTATGATGAGAAGGGGAGTAGTATTCATGGAGGTTTAACTTTAACAATAACAGCACGAAAGCCTAAAACAAACCGTGCTGCGGCATTTAAAATGTTGGAATCAAGTTAGTTACTGTCTTACTAAGTGTATTGAGCTAAGAGGAGACAATGTTGAGAAATAAAAAATAGTTTTTGAAAAAACGACAATGTTTTTTTCTTGCTAAGGTAGCTTCAATACCAATCCACCCTCCTAAATAGCATCTCTTTTGTTGCTTAAATATAAAAAGCTTCTTAGTCAATGCTTGAATAGCATTCCATTTAAATTGCAAAAATTAGAACAAAAAGAACTGAGAAAACCCCATTAACTTAACACATTCTGAAAGTAACTTGAAATCATAAATTTAGAGAGCATAAATCCAGAAGTATCATAAAGTATTTAAGCAAACAATTTTGAGCTACTCTAATTAACTAAACTTAAACAATTCTGTGGCAACTCTCGTACTTTTTACAAAAAAAAAAAAAAAGAAAAAAAATTAAATGTCACAAAGAAGCCATCAACCAACCTGGATAAATGATCAATCGCTTTTATAAAACATAAAACTTGGCTTGTGATTTTTTTTATTTGTTACTTCAGTTTGTCTTAATTTTTGCGTATAAATAAGTTTATTTGCCTCATGGCAAGGCTATTTTGAGCACCGGTTTATTACGCACTTTTTGTTACCGCTGGATTGAACACAAGCTAAAGAATTTCAGCAGTAAAAAAAAAAAAAAAAGAAGATGCAAAAGGGCTTCTGTAGAAGCAGAAGGGTAACAGGAAATTGCTTGAGGAAAGATCATTTTAAAAACAGCAAAAGTATGCTAAAAGCTCATAAAGCGCCAATTTAAATGCATTGTAAAACATACTCATACACAAACAAGAAAGAAATCTGAATAAAAGAATTAAAATATAAAACAAAAGCGGTAAAAAACTTCAGATCGTGATACGATCACTACAACAGCCTCATCTTCATCATCACTGGTCGTATAAACACTCTACTCATTTTTATTTGAATGCACCTGAAACATTTACAACAAGTGCTTTAAGTGAGGCTCTTAACAGATGCACGCAACAAATGCGGTTACTGAACTCCTTTTTACACAAATACAATTTTCTCTGCATTTGCTTTGCTGCCAATGTTGCCATATACTAGCAGTTGCATTCCCCAAATTGCTAGCGAAACAAATACTACGTTTACGACTTAAGAAAATTCGCCAGATTTTTTGTTATAAAAGTAACTTTTTAAGGCGGAGTTTTTCGTTTTATCGGCATACGCATCTGCCGCTTAGTTTGTGAGATATCACACACGAATAATCAACTTAACTGAAAGTTCGCTTGGATTGCATTTGATAAAACAGCTTATACTGGGTGGCCCAGAAAGACCGAAGTGGTGTGAATTCCTTATAACTTTTTTATTATAATTTTTTTTTTCTTTTCTTTTCAGTATTTTGTAAAGAAGACTTGGATAATTTATAATGGAGCAATACACAATTGAACAACGTGCCCAAATTGTTGAAATTTACTTTTCAAATCAACGGTCCATTGTGTTGACTCAGCGTGCATACCGTCGTCAATTTAATGTGCGGGTTGCACCCTCTCAGTCAACAATAAACCGTCTGGTTGCAAATTTTCGAGAACAAGGAGCAGTAAAGAACCTTCCTGGTCCCGGCAGACACCGAACTGTCCACACGGCTGACAATATTCAAGTGGTACAGGAGAGTATTCGGGAGGATCCAGAAACATCAACCAGGAGACGTTCGTCACAACTGGGCCTCTCAAGGACGTCGCTGCAGCGAATTTTGCACACCATAGGATTGTTTCCATACAAAATTCAACTTGTCCAAGAATTGAAACCAACAGATTACCAGCAACGACTTGACTATGCAATTTATTTCCAGCAAAAAGCACAAGAGAATCCAAATTTTATTCATAACTTAATAATGAGTGACGAAGCCCATTTTCAATTAAATGGGTTCGTTAACAAGCAAAACTGTAGGATATGGGCTACGGAAAACCCGAGAGTACTTCATCAACGACAATTGCACCCAGTTAAGTGTACCGTTTGGTGCGGTGTTTCTTCAGAAAGGATCATTGGCCCATTTTTTTTTTTAAAATGGACAAGGTGTCGCCATTTCCGTCAATGGTGATCGATATCGGGCCATGTTGCAAAATTTTGTAAGGCCAGCCGTGGAAAACCATCCGCAAATATGGTTCCAACAGGATGGAGCCACAGCGCACACTGCGAGGGCCACAATGACTCTTTTACGCGACATCTTTGGTGAAAGAATAATTTCTCGTAACAGCAATTTTAATTGGCCTCCGCGTTCCCCGGATTTAACCGCTCCAGACTGTTTTCTTTGGGGCTATTTAAAAGGAAAAGTTTATGTTAATAAGCCTAGGACTATTGAGGAGTTAAAAACCAATATTCGAGAAGAAATTAACAACATACCACCGGAAGTTTTGCGAAAGGTCATGGAAAATGTGTTGGAAAGAGCACATTTGTGCGAAGCAGAATATGGCCACCACTTGCGGGATATCATTTTTAATAACTAATCCAAAAATATTCCCCATAAATTTAATGTATTTAAAAAAAAAAAATTAAAAAAATATCTCTTAAATAAAAAGTTATAAGCAATTCACACCACTTCGGTCTTTCTGGGCCACCCTGTATTAAATATGTTGAATACAATTTAAAAAAAAACATAAAAATTGTTTAACTTCCTTATGACAAAACATCTTATCTTATTTTAATAGTCTGCTTTTTCTCTTGACACACTTTTCACAAAACAACCTATCTCAATATATTGGCTTTTGTTGTAAGTGAAATAATTAAAGCAGCATACTCACATCGAAATAAGTCTATTAAATGAATCAAAATTTGTGGAACTTACAATGCCACAAAACAAGGTATATGTAAATAAGAGCCTTTGTCGAAATTTTGTGTTAAAATATCATTTTTTTATGTCTATATAAGGGATTTTGTCAAATGCATTATGTGAGAAAATACAAATAATTAAGTTGTTTTTTGTAGAAATATACGTTATATTCTTTAATCATCTCAGTTTTATGCTTGAACAGAATGCCTAGTAACTACGTTGCTTTTGAATTTATTTAGTCGTCAAGTTTTATTAAACTTAACGAAATTCAGTCAAAAAAACTTCAACTCTTAAAAAATCCAAAAAATCGTCAATACAATTATTTGTACCATTTTCAAATTCACGGTGAAAGAGTGAGAATTTGTGAATGAAGCTTTTTAAATATATTTGGCGAAACTAATCAATCAATTAAAACCATATGTAACTATAAGATACAAGCTACACATGTTTTTGTGCAAAATGACCAACGCGGCAAACACGCTCCATCTCACAAGCTGCCTATTGAAAAACAATGAAGTTGTTGAATTTTTAAATAAGTTCCCAAAATACCAAAGCCATTACAGCCGCCGTCACACAAACAAAGTTTATTTCTATCGTGCACTTAATCTCGCAACATTATATAAACTTTACACGGAAAATATATCTCGACCAGTGCCCGAATCAAATTTTCAGCAAATATTTCAGATGCTAGACATTTATTTCAAGAAACCACAACTTGATTTATGCACTCGTTGTGAAATTTTAAAAGCCAAAATTAAAAATTCCGGAGATGTAAACGTAAAGGCTGAACTTTCCTTGCAATTATCTACACACCATTATGAGGCTGATTTCGCTTACGATCAAAATAGAAACGATAAAGTGAAAAATCCATAAGAATGTTTTCATTTTATTTACAACAATGTCTTCCAACTCCATACTTGAACGGATCAATATTCTTCTACAAACGTCCTTTGTGGACTTTTAATTTTACTATGTATGATGGTGCATCTAAAAATGCTCATTGCTATATTTGGAATAAAGCTATTGCTAAACGTGGTGCAAATGACATTGGTTCCTGCATTTTTAAGTGTCTCACTGGTATACCAAATTCGGTGAAACATGTTATGTTGTATATCGATTCCTGCCCCGTTCAAAATCGAAACTCCTACATTAGCTCTATGCTCTTAAAAGTCACACAAGATCATCCAAGTATTACCACCATTGATCACAAATTTCTTGTTCTAGGTCACACTCACCTTGAATGTGACACAGCTCACGCACAAATTGAAAAACAACATCCTCATGATTGGGTTAATTTAATTGCTGCTATAAATTCAAAATATAAGGTTCACGAATTGAAACAAGAAGACTTTTATGATTTTAAATCTTTGTTAAAAGAAAGATATAAATAGTTGGAAAACATGTAACACTTACCATTTTTATCTAACATATTACTTTGTTTATTATTTTTGAAAAATTCGAATGGAGGCGTTGGATGCGTTATGAATTTTACAGTACAAGTGTTCTCTAGAATTAGCGGAGGAGTTCAAAAGGTTAAATATCGAACTGCGTCGTCAAAAAACTGAACATAATCCATTAAGCCAAAGCGACAACAGTGAGCTACCCATTTCAATTGTGATTGCGAAATAGAAATAGATTTAGACTTAAATGAAACAAAAGTTATTTTATCATTATTAACTAATAAACATTCATGTATGACTTACATATACATACAAGTAGTATGTACATACAACGTATTTAAAAATAAAATTTTGTTTGAGTCAACTTTTATTAAAAACAACTTATTAAAGATATTTTAAGTGGATTTATGTGCTGTTCATGGAACTTCACCCAAATCCTCTTGTACGCAACATACTTAATTTTGGCGGCCACTCTCGGTTGAGAAGAAGGGATACCCTGGCCACCATCAGAACGTTAAATAGGTGATTCTACCGATATTATTCGCGCGAAATGAAACTCTTTTGTCTAGCAGTGGCTGGACTTAAATAACTTTTGTATTTAGTATTAAGATTTGAATACTTATTGTTAGTTCATATTTTGAAGATTCAATAAATAAATGAATGACAAAAAAAAAAAAAAAAAAAAAAAAAAAAATGTGCTGTTCATAGAACTCAGGCGATCAACTCGTCTAAAAAATTTGTATGAAAGTTACTAAATTTTTTGAGTGATTTCCATATACAATTTTCTAGACGTTTGCTCGTCTGTGTTCTATGAACAGCACATTAATCTGGCAAAAGACCGTAAATAAACATGCGTGGCAGGAAAGTTATTAATTTTGTTTTTGACAAAATATCTTATCTCAAAATATGTTAGTTTTTCTTATAAAAGTTCGTATGAGAAAAGAACATATAGACATATGGTTTTATTTTATTTTATTCGAAGAATACTACTGTAATAGCTTTTCTTATAAAATTCAAAATTAAAGAAAAAAAAAAAAAAAAAAAAAAAAAAAAAAAAAAAAAAACTAACTAATACAATATTTTAATTTTTTCTTAAATAAGTACACAGAAACTGTGAAATGCATTTTATCAGTATTTTTGCTCTCCTGAAAAAAAGACTTACATATGTGCTTTTGTCAAAAGATATTATATTTATGTACAACATTAAAATTTTTTAAAGTTTTAATGTTGTTCGTATTTGGTTCATCAGAATCTGACGAAGATTGTGTAACAATATTTTTGTTTTCTTGCACAAAATAATTCTGTATAGACTATTACGACATTTTCTTAAAAATTTGTGTATATTATTTCACACTATTTTTATATAACGTTTTATTACAAACTATCGGCTTCAAGCTTTTTATAACCTTAAAACGAAATTTTTTTTTTAACATCAAAACTAAAGGATTTTATATTTTATATGAATTTTGACGCGTCTCTAATCATAATAGAATGAATGTAAATCTGGTTGCATGGATACACTTGTTATAATATTTTTTGAAAAACGGAGTTTTTTGAACTCTACCTCGTGTATGTACATAAATTAACCTTACCTTTTACACAGTGGCTAATTTAGGAATAAAACCACACAATAAGCTTTTGCATATACTTCAAATAATAATGTGTATAATTTCATTGCTGAAATCGGCTGCCATAAATATGCGAGCCGCTTGCATCGGCCGGCGGCTGGCTGTCAAAAAAAGAGACAGTGACAGCGCTCCGCCGGCTGCAAGCCGTACAAATTGAGTTACCACCATAAATTTTGCAAAAGAATTCCCACAAATATTACTATATTCTGTAAATATTATTATTTTCTTAGCACGGAAAAAAATTTTATAAAGCTGGCAACTCAGATTGGAGACTCAACGCAACTATAAACTCTGTCTATTCTCTCTTATTTTTAAATTGTTTTAAAGATGAATACTCCATTGAGCCACAGGCAGTAAAACAAATCGCTGAACGCACTGGTTACCAACATTAAGAAATATAGCGTTAACTACAACAAAGTTCGTTTAGAACACGATCTTTTATGAAGGTATGTTTGCTCCATACATCGTGAAACAGACTTAAAATATAAATAAGCTGAAACAGCACCAACAACAACAAATAGACAATTTAAAAATTAAGCAACAAAAACTTGTACAACAACAATATTTTTATAAAGCTAGTGGCAAAGAAAAAGCAGTTATTATTAAAAGCCACAAGCCAATCGGAAAGCAGACAATTCCCCTGCCATGCTTTTTTTTTTTTAATAAACTCATGCTCTCTCTCCCTTTCTTTTACTCTCAGCAAACTATTAAACATGGATATTTGTTTTAGCCATATGCACATTTGTACATATGTATATACATATGTATGTTAAAAATGCTAAATGGAAAGGAAGCCGCTCATTTCGTCGACATTTTGCCAGAAATTGTGATGTGATTCTCATTTTTTTGTTAGCACGGTTTAGCTTTTGCTTAGCTTACATTGAATTATTTCTATTAACTAGTAATAAAAATAAACTAATTTTTGTATATTTTACTTAAAAGGAGTACATATGTACATTTTATTAATTTTTATTGTTTTTTTCTCTTCGTATAGTATTATATAAATACAACATTATTATGTACCACCTTCTTACAGCACAAATTTATTTCAGTTTTATATTTTTTGATTAAACCAAAAACTGAGGGAAGAAGTGTTAATAAAATCAGGCCTCAGGGTTTAAGCTACTTGTGTTTTTTAACTTTTACATGGTAGTTGCTTCTTCGATGATTTTATCTTGATGTTGTCGTGAGAGCAAGTGCTAAAAAAACTTTTTTTTATGTTTTTGTACAGTGGGCAGCAGATAGAAATTAAATTGCTAGCATGAAAAATAGATTTTCACAAATGTCTATATAAAAAAAAAAAAAAAAAAATTAAAGCAAGTTCTCTCCAATTTTTAAAAGTTTGATCGTATTTATGTTGATTCCAAATTATTGGACAATTGACAAATAATTTTCTTCTTCCAGTAATTAGTTCGAGATCGGCTATTTTTTTGAATAAAAAATGTTTTGTAGTGTTAATGGCATATAAAATATTGGATATACATTTTCAAGACGTATCACTAATATATGTCCCATAAACACCACATTAATTAAATTTATTCAATATATCGGGTTTCTTTCAATCACAAAGAGAACGACTTCTGGACCCAAGTGAGCTGGAGAACCTAGGCAATTTCGGGGTCCCCAACGGCCTGCCTACTTAACCTATTGATTTGCTTTAGAAAACTTCTAGCAAAGAAAAAAGGACTATTGAATAAATTTTATTAAAATTTTTTATGAAAGCTGTGAATTTTAAGCTTGATGATTATTGAAAGACGAAAATTGTTCGATTGTATTGGTAAAGGCTTTCAGCGAATTAAAACTTGAAAAACTTAAGGAAACCTTTATCGTGTGACAGCCATGTTTCAGTAACATTGTAAAACCCTTGTTAAAATTGCATTTGCGTTTACATTGTGGGCTTTTCTCATAGAAATTTTTTATTGATGCATTTTTGTATATGATAAAGAGCAACTAACTTCTAAAGAAAAAAAAATTCAATTTCATGAGTATATTTTTTATCCCCTCGCAGCTACAAAGTAATAATTATAGCAGTATTGTCAACTTTGAAATTGCAAAACGCTCCAAAATGGGAGAAGAAACGCGCTATTTCATCAAAATGCACTAAATATAGAATTTTCTAAATCTCATTTTGTATAAAAACTATAATGTAAACAATTAAACACACGTTTGCGCGGCTAGTAGACGATCAAACTAGGCTTGACAGCACAACCTGTTGACACACCATCAAACTCTGTCAATAACCAAAATTCGTGTTAGTCAAACTTGGCATAATAATCCTATCGCTAAAATAATTATTATAGCAATATGTTATTGAATTCGCTATTGAGTAATATTTTTAACGATATTCGCTGTCGTTCTCAAAATAAGCTTTTGCTTTTACAGTATTTTATCAAATACACAAAAAATACAGCTGTATTTTTTTTCTAAAGTTTTCATTCTAAAAGTTTTAGAATGTACAGGTAACAAAACTCGTTGAAGATCACTTCCATCAAACATAATGTAAATTTCAATTGTGTCTTCATAAGAAAACAATGAAGATATGTATATTGGCCAGAGTGACTGAATTTATAGAAATATATGAAAATTTGCTAGCAGTACGAGAAATAACAGGTAAAAAATATCATACTTAACATTTAACCCAGAAGATTAAAAAAAAATTTTATAACTTAGTTATTTATCGATTAACAAAGCAGTAGCTAATTCTCACATCTTTATGTGTGAACTCACTATTCAGGGTCCATTTTATTGTGATATTTGATAGACTTGCCCTGATGTTTTAATAACAAAACACTCTCTAAAACGAAATAGGTCTTTTGTTCACAAAAATTAATTTTTTTTTGTTATGATCTGAGTCTGGCAAAACCAAATTTATTTATTTATTGCGTATTTTCAAAAGATTTATGAAAATTTTTTATAGAAGTACTAGACAATTGGTTTGTTTGATCCAAAAGTGTAAATTGGTAGCAGAAATGAGTGAAAACAAACATTCACTGCATTGCTATTTTATACATATCATATATCAGGTGTTTGAGAAAATGTGATATATTATTAATTTCTATCAACTTGTATGATTATAGAGGCTCATATAAATATAAATTCAATTATACAAAATGTGCGATCAGTTAAAGTTTCTTGATACAATTTTTTTTGTGGTATACCGACCCACTGTTTGCAACATAGTTGTGTTAGTGGCATTAACGTAAGCAGATATTTGGAGCATAAATGATTGAGTTTTTATTTTTATTGTTTCATCTTTTGTCTCTCAGTTTGTAAATGTTTATATCAATGAGTGTGTGTACACATGTTTGTGGCTTAAAGGCGTGTGGTCGCTGTTTATAGAAAAATTGCTTTAAGGCCTGTAATTAAAACTAATAAGACGGTGTTAGTTGTCTTAATTTAGTGTAAAAAGACTTAATTATATTTATTAGTATTTTTATTATACTTCAGAAAAAAAGTATGTTCTTGACTTTGTTGTTATTTCCCCTGTGATTAAACATTTAAAGTCGTGTGCTCTAGAATTTTTTTATTCGTTGAATGTTGGTTTATGTTTCGTTTTCAATGATGGGAATTTTGAAAATTGTATATTTAATTCTTGGGTTGTTAATGAAATTATACCATTTTGGAAAAATTAATGAATTTGTAATAGATTATAAGTAATAATTGAAATGGTGTGAAAGGTTGAGTTTATTATTAAACTAAGCAGTGGAAAAGAGTGATATGCTCGTATTCATTGACCCATTATTTTGACATTAAAGAACAATTTCGAAAAATTTGGAATCTGGAAATAGTCGCAAGAGGGTTGTAGTGTATTACGTGCCGAATTCATACACTTTTAGAGACTACGCTTATATTATCCTGATTTTTTGCTTGGCCAGATGAGATCGCTTTTGCGTTAGATCAATATGAAAGAACTGATAAATTTTCGCGTTAATGGTATCCTGATTTTCAAAGCAATCGAAACTCTACTTTCTGAGGAATAGAGCGTTAATTCCCCAGAGAATAAAGTGCCCTGGTTAGGCAATTACCCTGCCAAAACTTGCTTTCTGGGAAGATCGTAAATATGCAGAAAATATATAATTAATTATAAAATAAGAGCGAGAGAGAGATAGAGGGAGCAACTACATTACAGGTAACCTTATCATACCGCACTGTAGCAGCAAGTTGCTGGTCTTTGCAGAGATGATCTCGTTTGATCTAGCATAGAGAGAAGAAATGTATGGATGTCTAAATAGGCGATCTCGTAGCAATGAAAGTTTTTAAGCGTCAGACTCTACGAATCGGCAGAATATTTACAGTGAGAGATGGACGACAGGGCTTGTCCATACATTAAGAAGTGAATAAATAGCCTAATCCAGCTATCTAGTCTAATATTCCTTTTTGTTTATGGGGAATATCGTGTGATATATGACGCTGAGCACATCTTCTTTGAGAGCTTCCGCTTAGGTTGAATTATCAGAAATTTGAGTCCCTTTAAAACACACCCATGACTCATCACCAGTTACGACCTTTTTGAGGAAATCTGGATCGTCGTTGACGATGATCAACAGCTGCTGAACGATGTTATGCGACGTTGTTTTTACTCAAAATTTTGCAATTTTGGAACAATCTTCGATGCCGCACGTTTCATGCCTCAAACATCGGTAAAAATTGCTTGACTCATGCCAAACGATATGCCAATATCATCAGCAACATCTCTGATAGTGATTCGCCGATTATCCAAACTCATTTTCTTCACTCCTTCAATGTTTTCATCGGTTGTTGACGTGCTCCGACGACCAGGACTAGTATCGTCATTGACATCTTCTCGGTCTTCCTTAAACCGGTTATACCGCAATTGAACTTGCATTCTGCTCATAGTAGACTCGCCAAACGCCACAGTCAACATTTCAACTGTCCTAGTGCATTTAATTTAATTTTTTACACAAAACTTAATACAGCTCGGTGGCTGAGTGGTTAAGGCAGCAGTTAATGCTACATCATGGCCCAAGTTCCAATCCGAATGGGTGATGATGAGTAGTGTAGCGACTACAAAACAGGTAGTTGTCCCCCAGCTAAAGAATTTATTATTATTTTTCTTGTCTTCTTCAATCAAAAATTATTGATCACAGCAAATTTGTATTGTAAAAAAACAAACTTAAGAAAAAGAAAAATTTGAACTATAACCAAAAATTTGATACAGTTTCTTTGATGCATTTTTTTTGAATAGTAAAAAATCGAATGCACATCAAAACCCAACTATCGTTTTTATCTGTCAATAATACAAACTGACAATCCAAAATGGAATATGAATATATAGTGGTGGCCACATAATTAACACATTTTTGATAGTAAATTATTTCTAGTGGGTAACTAGACGCCATTCATAGCGTTTTCCATCTGATCCCCAGGGGAAAAAACTTGGATTCGTCCCTCCCTAAAATATTTTTCCAAAACTCATTGGTTTCTCGAATTTAAATTTTTATTTTTAATGCGGAACTTTTCTCTGTGCGATGCATCCACGTAAGGCACTTTCATTAAGCCGCCGCCGAACAGTTCTAGGATTGTATATGGATACCATACTAATTCAACTTTTAGAGCTTTAAAATTGGTCATTCTATCGCCTCTGGCTCTGGTTTTACAGGATTTGGAGACTCTGGGTACAATAACTGAGTTCCCAAGTTTTTCATCTAGAGCAAATACGTAATTGAGAAAATGCATTCACCGTTCTCTCGGAGAATTTCAGATCAATGATTATATTCCTCTCTTGTTCGGAGCAAATTTGTATTTTTCTTATACCTAGTGGCTAATGTTGGTATATAATTTTACTGACAAATTTTAGCAACAAAACGAATTTAGATATTAAAATAGGTTTATTGAAATAGCAGAACTGAAAATGTTTTAATTATGTGTCCACTTGAAAAACATCCCTTTTACTAAATACTCGTAATGACTTATTATTTTAAGAAAACTTAACAAAAAAAATTAATGTAAAGAAAAAACCAAGTGCAAAACAGTTCCAACTTTTCTTTCCAGTGGAAAAGTTCCGTTGAAATAACAATAGATCATATAAAATACTGAAGGAATGAAAGATCACATTTATGTTTTAATTACATGTCCACCACTGTACTCGTATAACAGACATGTGTATCAACATGAATATAGATACGTAGCTCACGAAATTTGAAAATATCGGTTATTTTTTTATCAGACCTCGTATTTAAGAAAGTTATCTTATGTAACTTTTGATTTATTCCTTGATAATGAATCAGAACTAGTAAATACCTTGATCGATGATTGTTGCAGCTAAACTTGCGATTAGCTCCTATTTGATACAAAATTTTACATGAGTACAACTTGCTTTGCTGCAAGCAATGATTTTTCTTTTCCTAGCACCATCATGAGCCTGTGCCTATAATAAGCCCTAAATTCTATCTAACATCCCGTATTTGTTCTAATCTACTTTGTCTAGTGATGCTTTTGCACAAATGTGTAGCAAACAAACACACCCACCCCGTTTTGATGACATTGATGTGTTTTGTTGATAATAAAACACTATTACAAAAATCTCTAAGCTAACGTTTTCTCTTTGTTGCTCTTTATCCAATTACATTTTCAAATTGCTCTTTTGTGTAATTGAGCAGCTCAAAGTGCGGTCACCCTAATGTTGGGTATCAAGTCTACAACCAACTGACGAATAAACGAATCCAATACGAATAAAATAGTTGTTTTGTTTTTCTCTTATTGCGGGCTTTTATTGTTGTTGCTGTTGTGTATCTTGTATTTTATAGATGATATGAAAATTGTGTGCGCGTGTGTTCGTGTGCGAGTGTGTGCATTTGGTGTATCTGTGAGATGTTTAAATGAGCGCATGCCGCGAGGTTTTGTTAGCCGCAGGACTTGTACAATTTAGTTGAGCGTTATACTTTGAGCTGTAAGCAACAACGGTCGGAACTTGATTTGGCTCGACTTGTGGTTGTAAAATAATCATTTAAAAGTTAAACTGTTTATATTGTTTCTTTCGCCACATTTGATAGTGGATGCGAATATTATCGAATTGGTGTTTGTTTGCTTGCCAGTGTGTGCGTGTGAGTTTACACTTGTAACATAGCTCTGTTAACAATACGCTGTTAAACGAAACACTGTTTTTGTATTGGCAAGTTGATCTTAAAACATGCTACAATTTTTGTTGCTGCAACTCTCTGTGTTCAAATTTGGCATATTATTGTAGTTAAATGTGTGTAAAAATGTAATTGTGTTGTTGTACCAGAGTTTCATACTTTAAATTACATATTATTATTTTCGTTACGACTGTGATTATTATCAAACTCAACGTTAAACGGAGTACAAAATCACATTCAGTGTGTGTGCGTGAATTAAAACAACAATTATTTTATATTTAATGGAAAACATACAGACGAATTAACAAAAAAAATATATATTAAACGAAAAATTTTTTTAAAAATGTAACTAATTTAATAAAAAAATGTATGCATTTAAACATTTTAAAAGCGGCAATACATATTTAAAAATATTAAAATCTTAGTTTTATATGAAAAATACATACATATATAGTAATTTAAAATTTTAATAAATGAGTCTCAAAGATGAGTGCTCAATATTAAACAAATATATTTAATAATAATAATAAAAAGCCAATGTTTTATAATAACATTACTTTAAGCAAATAAAAATACGTTTTCAAAAATAATTAAATAAACAAATGAAAATAATGAAAGCAAAACAAGTAAATAAAAGTTAACATTAAATTTAAGTTGAGAGACAGTGCAAAAGTTGAAAAATTCAAACAAATATATTTCCAAATCTCTTATTTTCACATAAAGTAGATTTGAAAAAATACATTACGCAGAATAGAAGTTGGAAAATTTATTTTTGAAACAAAAAAGTAAGTGTTGAAAAAGTGCTGATGTTTTCTGAATGAATTTACAAAAAAAAATTTTCAAAAACAAAATTCATATAAAAAGAGTTTCTCAAACGATTGAAAAATCTTGTGCTATAAATATTTTTAAATTTTAATAAAACTAAAGCTGATAAATTACAATGAAATTTTAAGTGACATAAAACTAACGCAATTTTATGAATTGCATCGTGTTTAAAAAAAGTATACAACACTTAGCGCTCGCTGCCTACAACATTGAACGATAAGTGAAGCAAAAAATTAAATTTAAATAATTGTGCCAACAAATAATTTTCAAAATACTATTTAATGCACATTATAGTTTTCGATCATCGTGGAAATATTTGTTTCAGCATTAACATACATATAAAAACATAGTTTCCTTTTTTAAATTTTTATTTCTTTGGCTTAAAATACGAAGGTCGTATGTAAAAAGTGTTTAAATTTTAAAGGCCGATGCTGATTTTAAATAAAACACAAATTATTTAGTAATTATTGTAATTTCTTTTTATTATTATAATATTGAGCCATACAGATACGAGGATGGCTAGATATTGAAGCTACTTAAGTAGGAAAAAGACATTTTTTCGAAAACCATTTATTTCTCAATATAGTTTCCTTTAAGCTCGATATACTTAGTAAGACGATTCCAACTTTTTATACCATCTGAATAGTACGATTTTGAGAACACCTCAAAATACGCGTTAGTTTCGGTAATCACTTCTTCGTTTATGATGAATCTTTTTCCTGCGAGCCATTTTTTCAAGTTTGGCAACAGAAAAAGAACACAAGCATCTAAATCTGAACTATAAGGTGGATGATCAACTAATTCAAAGCGTATTTCACGTAATTTTAGCATCGTATCTAATGCTGTGTGAACCGGTCCGTAGTCTTGAAGAAAGAGCACTTTTTTCTTCTTCATATAATGGTATCGAGGAGTTTTTGATATTTTCTTCAGTAACCACCTCTTTCGGCCTTCCTGTTGAAGGTATTGTTGCAGTGCTTGTTCGGATGCGTTTAAATTCAGCAATCCAATATTTTACCATGTGATCTGAAGGAGCAGACTCACCGTAATGGTTATCGAGGTTTTCTTTTGTCCTTTTCGCCGTTCTCCTTTTCAAATAATAGTGTTTAATCCCTGAACGAAATCCACTTTTTCCATTTTTCGAAAAACACAAAAGTGGCTTACTTGAAACGACTACAACAAATAAGCTAATCGATAAATTTGGGTGAAATTTTAACAGCTGACGTCTGAGAGATCGCAATTTCAAATAATTTTGTTTGTGCTGCCACCTAGGTAGCTTTAATAGCAATTCACCCTCATATGTATGGAATATATTCATATGAATATGGAATATCGACAAATGGCCGCCGCGACCTTGGTAGCACACCTCCATCCGATGGTACAAATTTTAGCTGGCGCTGAGGAATAATTAAGGTTCTATGCCCTTAATGGGCCAAATTATCTCATCCGTTAGCTCTTGAATTGTTGCTGGATTATCACACACATTTCCTTTCAAATAACTCCAAAGAATCGGTGTCATATCAAATGATCTTGCGGTTAATTGACGTCGCCATCACGTGAGATAACACGGCCATTGAATTTTTCGCGCCAAAGATCCACTGTTTCGTTAGCTATGTGGCAAGTGACACCATCCATTCAACATATCGTCCACATCCATATCTTCCAATGCGGCCCATAAAAAGTACATTATCATCTCACGATACCGAATATCATTTTTGAAAAAATATGGCCCGCTAAAGCCGCCAACCCATAAACCGAACCCAAAGTCACTCCTTGTGGGCTATTTTTTATTTTCGACCAGTACTAAATATATTATATATATATATATATATATATATATATATATATATATATATATATATATATATATATATATATATATATATATATATATATATATATATATATATATATATATATATATATATATATATATATATATATATATATATATATATATATATATATATATATATATATATATATATATATATATATATATATATATATATATATATATATATATATATATATATATATATATATATATATATCTTGTGCATGTGGTGCAAAATGAATTCTTTGTTCTTGCTTGGCGGAATGTGTTGCTGGACCAGAGATGAAATATTGTTTTTCATCTCCATGTGTCGTTCCAAATTGATAACGTCTACTCACTTAAAGTTCCCATCGATTATCCATCCATTACCAACTTTCAATGATACCAGTGGTGTTTCGTATTCGTAGATTTGCACCCCGTTTGCATACTAGTTGAAGTCGAGTGCTAGTAAAGTTACTATTATGAAAAACATGACTGAGAAATTCTGTGATATTTGGAACACTTGGCCGTCTTCTCTTACAGGATCCTTGACCGCAACAAAACACTTTTCACTTTTACAACTCTTTTTGGTTTATAGAATAGACTTTTCTTTTATTATTTTAATTTTAATGTTTTAACTTTTATTTTATTTTCTTTCTAAATGAGCTACCAAGGGTGTATATATTTTTAATTTTATTCAACACTCAATTTTTTTCAAATTTTCATTATTTTTTTTACTTACAACTTGATCAACCAAGTTATAACTAAAAATACAAAATTATGAACTTAAAAAAATCGAGCTATAAATATTGTAGAACCAGTACTTAAAAACTACATTAAAATAATTTGATTTTCCAGCTGGACCCTCGTATCATACACATAACATACATAATCTGATCGATACTAGACGAAGACAAAAGCTAGAAAAATTACCCACAAATCACTTTTTACTTTTTTGTAATACTCGATTTCATTTTAAAAATATACGCTTTGGATTTTAATGTTAAATGTCCCTATTATTTCGTCCATGACTATATATGTCACCTGTTTCCGTGTCGGAATACCACCAGCCAAGGCAGCTTTAAACAGGTAGTGGCAGAATTGCAATAAATACAACACCAAAAAACATCAACATGTATTTTGTTGGTTGAATTTATGAAAAGTTTTAAAGAATTTTGTTTTTCTTTTATATGAAAAAGCACGAAAGGCTATGAGTTTTTGACAAATTTACGCAAATGAAACGAAAAACAGCTGTGCTTATACCACTACCCTATTAAAGCTGCCTTGCCACCAGCGTTATTTGTTTACGCACCACATAACAAAATAACGGTTTTCACGATGGTTATTGTGCAAATTTGCAACTTGTAAATTTGCAGTATATATTATGATTAATCGTGAGCATACCCGTTTATTTTTGTGCAAATGTACTCTATTTCTAGAAAATTGTTCTGGAAACACAAAAAACTTCTGGCTGCACTAGAAGACGTCGTCAAAAATCTGCATTTGTTTACAATTATACTCAAACTACTGAAAATGAAAAGTTTGTTAATTTTTTGGCAAATAATGTTGCTTATGCGTTAAATTTGATTTGTATTTCGAACTTTTCTTACTGTCTTTGCTTGTTGAAAGTTCTTCACTCATTGCACTTGATTTTGTTTTTTTTTTCCTTTAAATAGTTTATTAAATTTCTTGTTTATCTGAAAGACCGCTAAAATTTTCAATTTACATACCTATATATACAAAATTAACAATATGGCGCTGATTTTGTTGTTGCCAAATGGTATTGTTTACATTCGATTGCAATTGAGTATTTTTGCTCAAGATTTTTTTTAGTGTAAATGAAAAGAAGTGAAACAAACTGCAAATACATACACTTTGTTGTTGCGCGAAAAAAACGAAGTATATTTGCTCACGTTTGCACAGTTTGCATTAGCCATCTTGAAAATCCTTAATAAAATAAGTTGCCTATATATAAAGTCTTGCAGTAAACTAAATTATGATATCACAGCAAAAGAATTGAAAAAAATATTCATTCATTTGAATTGGTTAACGAATTATTTATTTAGCAATCAGAATGTGAATGAAACATCTTCAAATTCATTGTAATTGCTGCAAACCTAAATAAAATTACCCCAGACTTTATATAAATAATGTTTGTTTGGTCTTTCCGTGTTGTTGTTATTTAGGTTCTGACAATCGTCCACACAAACACTACTTCCTCTTCCCTCTTCCTCATAACCTATTTTCCTAGTTGTAGTACAATGCACTGCATTTCTACAGGTTCAAGATAAAAAAAAAATATCCACATTTGACGAAAAACATGATAAACTCCTACAAAGGTTGCCATATTTAAGCTGTTCTAAACGAAATCACAATTGCAATTGACTATATATATCGAATTATCAAAATAACATTTGGTAATGCATTCTAGTAAATTACACAAACTTGAGTCGGCTTGATTGTATCGTACTCGTCATTATTTTTCAATTTCATTATTGGTAAGCTTGAGTAAGTTTAATAAAATTTTCTTAAAATAATATCTCCGCTTAAAATAATGATTGTTTCAAAGCGATTAAAACTAAAACTGCATTTGAACATACGAGTAAATAACGAACACAAAATGTTTATTGTCACGGAATTCCATACGAGTATAGTGTGTGGTACCCAGCGTGGCCATTTTGGTATTTTTGCGGCAAAATTTAGCATTTTTATTTTGATTAAGCTGCATATTTTCATTAAGCATTTTTTAGTATTACTTTATTTAAAAATATTCATTATATAGGTTAATTAATATGTCAGCTGAAACAACGATTGCCAATATATTTTTTTAATATAAGAAATATAAATGTTTTGTAGAAAATAATTGCAAAACTAATAAATGCAAATTCAAGAAACCTTTTAAATAAGAAATGATTGACTTCACTCTAGAAAAAATTACAACTTTTGAACATCATTGGCAAAAGTAAGTTCATATAATTAACCAAGAATTCAACACTTGTGGCCTTATGTATAATACTTATGCTAACTAACTAGCTGCTAAGTTTTTTGTATGTAGATTCCCATAAGGGAAAGATAGCAGCAAGTAAGTTAGCATACGTTTTTTTTATTATACATAAGGCCGTTGATTTCTAGATAAATGGCATTAAATGAGAATTCATTCATAGCGCCAGCTACTTTTACAGTGAAGTTCTTGGTTTTGCCAATTAGCTATGCGAAAGTTAAAGGTGTTTTTAGTTAATAATAATTTATTTAATAATAATATGCAGTTGCTACTTTATATTGACTGTGGTTTGAAAAGGTTGAACACATGTTGCGAAAATTCTAAAATCACAAATGATCTCATTAAAAAATTCGGTAAGAACAATAATTCCCCATATTTCAAGAGGCGTCACATCAAAAAACTCTTGATTGTACACTCGTCTTCAATAGCAATCGATATTTACATGCCTAAGCTATAGATAGAGACTGTCGACATTCAACATTCAGTCGTTGTTGGCAACGAGAAAAAAAGCTATGCCTCCTGGAATAATGAATCTTCAGAAGTCGAAAAAGAATATTCATACGGTGACGTATTTAGGTTAGATAGGCAGGCCGCTGAATACCCCGGAATAGCTTAGGTTTGTGATTGCCTGCAAAATGTGATAGTGGAGTGAAGAATAGAAGTTAGAGGAATATAGTGTGAGTGGAGGATATGGATGGCCGGGTATGGAAAGGTGGAAACCGCTTAGTGTAGCATTACATGCTGCTGTGCTAGTTATCCGCTGCTTCTTATGAAAGAGGTTAGCGCGGTCGGTTTGACCGAGGCCACACATGATAGGCTGTTGAAGATCCGCTCGCTCAAGTGTCTTAGACGATGATGCTGCAATGCCGGCCTTATACCGAGAGATGAAGGATCGTCTCCTCCTCCTCCTCGTCTTGGCAACTTCTACAGAAGTCGTAGGCCTAGTCTCCTGGCATGGTTCCCAAACGGACAATGTCCAGTGATGACTGCTACAGTCACTCTTAGGTGAGATCTGGGCAGTTTTAATAGCTCCCACGTTCTCTTAGAGTTAATATGCGGCCACAGGCTCCTTGACATAAGGCATTTGGGCTCTGTGAGCTACTTTTCTTGGGCACATTCCAGCACGACGAATTGAAATGATGCCCATAGGGAAGAATTATGAAAAATAAACATTTTATAAAGACATGTTAACTAAAATACAAAAATATAAATTAATTAAAATTTTAGCGTTATTTTTCTGGCAGTTTAGGATTTCTTTTAACATTATATGTATATGGCCACACTGGTGGTATCCACTACGAGAGTAATTGTTGTTGTTTTATATTTTAAATTTAATTGATAAAAATATCCATACAATGTATGTATGTAAACAAATTTTTTATGTACTTGTATATATGTAGAACGAGCTCTTTACTTTGGATAGTTGACTTGTATTAAACTGTTCTATGATTGTTCTTTGTAGAAGTATATACAAATGTGCCACATCGAACATACATACGTGTGCACATACATACATATAATATTATTTGCATAATGTGTAAACAACATTCATTCAACTTAAATATGTTGTTATTTTTTTTATACATACGAGTACAATAATATTATTTATTGCTTTTATTATTTAAATGATTGTGTATGGATGTTGATTGTCAACTTCACAACAACAAATTGCACAATTAAATCGACAGTTATGATACACTTAAATACATATGTATGTACAACCATCTATCTACATATGAGTGCTATTCTTTTTTTTTTTTTGCCAGTGTCCAACGGTGATAACAACCTTTTGGGAATAAGATGTGCTTAAAAATCTATAGTGCATTCTAAGCTTAGTTTATCCAGAGAAACAAGATACGAGTAAAGCATATTCCCAAATATAATGAAAGTTTCTCCGTACCCAGACATATAATTGTAAATATTAATTTCTTGGATTTTTGTTGAACCAAAAATATAATTTTTAAATTATATTTTTATGTTTTGTACATTTTTACAACGGGGTTTAGTTTTTCTTTCCTTTTTTCCTTTCTTAAGTTTCTTATGAAAGATTTTTTACAATACAAATTTGCTGTGATCAATAATTTTTGAATTGAAGAAGAACAGAAAAAGTATTTAAACCTTTTTAGCTGGGGGACAACTAGCCGTTTCGTAACCGCTACAGTACTCATCAGCATCCATTTTCAAATTTGAACTCGGGTCATGACGCATAATGAACGGCCGAATTAACCACTCAGCCATACTTATCATGCACTTTTGCTCACTTTTGTTTGAATGGATACGTCAATAAACAAAACTGCCGTTTTTGGAGCAATGACAATCCTCAAGTGTATGTTGAGACACTGTTATATCCAGAAAAAGTTAACAACGGTGACCGCTATAGAGCCATGACTTTTCGCTCATCAATTGAACAACTATTTATAGAAGGAAATGTTTGTTAACTACATAGTTTCACGTTTGGGAGCCGTAAAATTTAGCCTCCCAGATCGTGCGATTTTCTGTGGGGATATATAAAGTTCTAGCCACTTTATACGCCAATAAGCCCGAAATGACTGATAATGTAGAGAACAAACATTTGGCGCGTTCTTGCCGATGTATGGCCACAAATGTTGAAAAGAATCATCGAAATTTGTACCTCTAGATTAGACTGCGTCCAAGTCAGCTTTCATATTAAAATTATAATACTAGGCAATTTACTTTCGAATAAAGGAAATTTCATCTCCATTTAAAAAAATTCATATTTATTTTAATCCATTTCATAATCCTATACCTCTTTAAAAGTACTCTTTGCCATATGTTTCTTTATTTAAATGCAAATATGTGCAATTCCCTCCTCCAGAAGAACAAATTTCTTATATTACTAATATATTGAAATAAATATCAAATAAGCTCTTTCTCCACTGGAGATAAATCATGAAATCGTAATCAACCCAGACAGCATAGAATGTTTCTTAGACGATTGTATTGGGTTGGCAACCAAGTAATTGGGATTTTTTTTCGAAAATTGAAGACCATTTATTCATGGAACTGAATAAGTTTATTCTGTAAAGTATTGCTGATTTTGATCAACGACCTTTTGCTATCCTCAGGCAGCATCATAATCCCGCGCTCATAAGAAATTATAGCTTTTATTAGTATAAACTGAAACAGAGGCGACTTGACATCATCATAATTATTGAAATTTTTACCATTCAAGGGGTTTTGTAAGATCGAAACAAAAATTAATCAGAGGGTGTAAGGTCAGGACTATATGGTGGATGTGGCAAAACATGCCAACCGGGCTCTAATAATTTTTGCCGAGTGGCCAAAGATATATGAGGCTTTGCATTGGCATTATGGTATACAATTCCTTTTCGATTTGTCAAGTCGGGACGCTGTTCTTCAACTGCATTGTTTAATTTTATTAGTTGTTCAATATAGACATCAGAATTGATTGTTCGATTGGGTGATAAGTGTTCAAAGTAGACAATTCTTTTGTAATCCCACCAAACAGATAACAAAATCCTCTTTTGATGAATATCAGTTTTTGATGTTGTTTGAGTTGGTACACCTGATCTGCTCCGCGATCTTTTTCGCTTGATATTATTGTAAACAACCCATTTTTCATCGCCAGTTATGAGTCGTTTTAAAAATGAATAATTTTCATAACGTTTCTTTAGCAAATCGCAGCTGTTAATGCGTTACGTTAAATGTGTTTCTTTCAGTACTCATATATCGAGTTTTTGAACATAGCCAAGTTATTTTAAGTGATGTTCAATGCATGTATGTGCAAAATGAAGCTTTTCTGCAATCTCACGTGTTGTGCTGTGATGATCCGAATCGATTATTGCTTCGATTAGGGCGTCATTAGCTTCAACTGGATGACCAGAGCATTTTTCATCTTTGAGTGAAAAATAACCAGATAACATAACTTTTTATGAACTTGCGATGCGTTTTTCTCTTTGCGGAAATAAAAAAGCAAAGTATGACGAAAATGTTCCTTTTGTTTTATTGGGTTTTCAAGCGAAAACTGGGTAACCAATGAAAAAACTTTTACTACGTCTGCAAACCTAAGAATTCTACTGATGGCATCTATGAGTGAAATCCACAATTACTTAGTTGCCAACCCAATATTTACTACGCAACTCTTTAATGAATGCTCCGATGATTAGCTATTTATTTAATTTTATTTCTTACTTTTTACATATATAACTTTTTGGTATGATCGTTTTTTGATCCTGGAATTTCACTTATTCACTTTCACTTATATATAATTTACTGATATAGATAAACAGAAACAATCAGCATGTCATAGCTTAATTTTTGTTGTTCAGCAAGTTAAGAGCTTTGTTTTTTTTTTTATTGTAAATTAAGAAACTCAAAAATAAAAATAAGGAAACTAAAAACATTAAAATCAAAAACTAATTTTCAGTGAACAGGTAACTAATCCAATTTGTTCCATCTGACGAATGAACGCCGGGTCTTGAAAATTTCTAAGACATGTTCTCAAAACATTAAGTACCGCTCTCAAAAATTTTTTTTAGACGTATCGGGTATTCGTTTTGCATAAAACGATTAGAATAATAATAATAATTAAAAATAATTGATCAATTCATAAGCTTGCATTGCCTTTGTAAGTACTCGTATACGGTATTGAATTTTTGTCGTTGATAATTTCCATAAGAAAGTGTGTTTTTGTTATACCATTGAGTATCACACAATTTGAGATGTGTTGTATTTAGGCCAGGGCTGGAAATATTTTCTTTTTTGGTAAATTTTAAATTTAGCAGCAGTCTTTTCGGAATATTTTTTTTTATTTTTTTAAGGGTTCAGTTTCAATAAAATTTTTTCACACGGAATTCTCTTTTCAGATTTTGTAACGAAATTCGCTGAATCAATTAATAAATTGTTTGAATGCGAACCTGTAAAGCAATTCGCGGATTCAAGCAATTTGTGGATTCAAACCACAGAAATAATTATTGATCGAAAGAAACTATTTTTTTAAACAACAACAAAACTTATACTCGTAATACATATAAATTATTTTTAACATGATTATATTAGTTGCACTTGTTTGTTTGCATGTTTGCAACACTCGAAACCCATGCCATATAAGTGATTGTTACATATTGTTGCTGGTTTAGTGCGAAAGCTGGAGTTGCCGTAGTGCGGAGAATTCGTGGACTCACGAAGCCGATTTTGAGAACTCGCAAAAAAAACCGGTTTTTTATATTCGTTGCATGGTTTTTTTTTTTTTTTTTTTTTTATATTGGACCAGTACTCAGGGGATGACCCCTACATATGCAGTGCATTGTACCAGAACTAGGAAAATAGGTTGTGAGGAGGGGGAAAGCGGGAGTAGTGTTTGTGAACATTTGACTTGAATCTTCCAACGTTATAACAGACAGGAAACACTTCTGCAGGCAACTTGTTCCACAGACGAAGCGTGCGGCTGAAAAACGAATTCTCTCTGTAATGCGTAGTACGATTCCCCGGGCAATCGACCACAAATGGGTGAGCTCTAGACGATGAACGCGTGCTACGTAAAAATGTGCGCGTTTCGGGAACAAGATCCCTAATCTCGTCAGAGCAAAATCCATTGTAGTATCGATAGAACAGAGTAACGCATCCCACACTGCGTCGATGCTCCAGTGAGTCAATAGAGTTGGATACCCTACTGTCACCGATGAGCTTCTTCGCCCTCTCCTGCACACGGTCGAGTAACCCCAAAACAGACTTTGAGGCACCGGCCCAAACATGAGAGTTGTATTCCATTTTCGGTCGGATGTAGGTGGTATAAATAGTAAGGAGGTCGGATGGAGTGAAGTACATCTTACACCGTTTCAAAAAACCGAGGCACTTGAATGCTTCTTTAGAGATATGAAAAATGTGTTCATTCCAGCGAACGTCACACTGTATCTTCATTCCAAGAACATCAAGAGCATCCGATTCTTCAATATTTATACCATCCATGAGTACAGATGAAGCAGCATTAGCGGTCGTTTGTTTGTGCGTCAATAAGCAACACTGGGTCTTACGAGCATTAAAGGCGACCCTGTTTTTACGACCCCATTCAGAGACCAATAGAAGATCACTATTCAGTGAATCATTCATATTTAGTCTCTTGGCAGCGATCTCTGATAGGCTGGGCCTATATCTAAAAGAGTACGAGTGACAAATGCTGCTGTCATCCGCGAAAGAGTGGATAGGATTGGAAGTTTGGTAGAGAAGGTCGTTGAGGAAAATAAGAAATAGGGTAGGAGAAAGAACGGAGCCTTGCGGTACCCCTGAATTAATCTTGAACTCGTTTGATGAGACCCCATCTATAACAACTCGTATAGAGCGGTCTCTGAGAAAGCTCGATATAAACCGAGAGAAGTCATCACCGACACCAAAAGCAGTAAGTTTTGCCAATAGTGCACCATGCCACACTCTGTCAAACGCTTTTGAAATATCAAGAGCCACCACCCTACTTTCACCGAAATGATGGATTGAGTGGCACCATTTCTCTGAGAGATATGCCATAAGATCGCCAGTTGAACGACCCTTACGAAATCCATATTGACGATCACAAAGTAGTTTATGCGACTCCAGATACCTCATAAGGTGATGGTTAACCATGTTTTCCATTACTTTGGAGAGTGTAGAGCAAATTGCAATTGGGCGGTAATTTTCGGGGTTATTTGCCATACCCTTTTTGGGTATTGGTGTTACATTAGCAACCTTCCAGCACGATGGAAACTCACCAGTATGGTAAAGTATGCTGAAAAGGCGTGCTAATGGACGCGCAAGCGTAGAAGAGCACTGCTTCAAGACCAGTGCTGGAATGCCATCCGGTCCAGGAGTTTTGTTTATATCGAGGTCTTCCAAAACCCTTTTAACTGCTCGCGCCCGGAAGAATATCTTCGGCATAGTTACAGATACTCTTTCGAGCTCGGGAAGTGGCTGACTGCTTTCCGGCAAGCAGGAATTGCTTGCAAAGATTTCAGCCAACAGGTTAGCTTTGTCAACCGGGTCTGTGAATGCTTGGTCATTCTTTAAAAGAGTTGGAATTGATGAACTAGCACTGTTCTTTACTCTCTTAACGAAAGACCAAAAGGTCTTACTGCCCCGAGGAGCTGCAAGGACCTTGGCACGAAGGCGCTGTTCGTGAAGAGACTTTTCACGCCTAAGTACCTTGGCACACGAAGATCTTGCCTTTTTGCGTAGCAAATCAGTGTCTGGTGTTTTGTTTAAACGCCAGTTACTGAATGCTTCCTCTCTGGATCTGACTGCGTTTTTGCACGTCTGATTAAACCAAGATTTTGCTTTTGGTTTAATCGAAATCTGCTTGGAGGGGATGAATGTTTTCATCCCTAGCAATATAATGTTCTCGACCATTTTTGCTGAAGCATTTATGTCGTTATCTAGAAAACAAAGTTTCCAATTAAAATGCTCATAAAATTGGTTGAGCTCAGCCCAACGCGCCTTTTCGTAAATAAATATTGAACGTTTCGTAGCTGATTTTGAAACGTTACGAAGTCCCGAAATCGAAAAGGTGGCAGAAATGGTGCAATGATCCGAATTGCCGAGAGGTGCACTAACTCTGACTTCATACTTTTCAGGGTGTGAAGTCAGGAATAGGTCAAGTGTGTTTGAATGGTGCCCTTCAACACATGGAATATGCGTTGGCTCATTCACTAATTGCGCTAGGTGGTTGTACGCAGCGAATAACTCGACATATTGGCCTTCTGGAGTTGTATGACTCGAGTGGCGAAGCCAGGATGAGTTGTGAACATTGAAATCACCAGCAACAACGATTTCACTGCTCGGACAACTTTCCAGGATCTTCGATATGGAGTCGGAGAGGGCATCGAAACCAGAAAAGGTAGTATCCCTCACCGCATTTGGACTTCTGTATAGAAACCCGAAATGCAAAAAGTGTGATCTGATTTTGAATTTAACCCAAAGACAGGTAAATTCTGCATCATGCATGCTTAATGGTTGCTGGCATTGGAACACAACTTCATTGCGAATGTAAATTACAAGGCCCCGATGGAAGTTAAAGAGGGATAGGAATTGATACCCAGGTATATGAAAATCCTGTGGATCAGCATTCTCAGATACCTGGGTTTCACATAGGGCGAAAATATCCGGCCGATGGAGACACGTGTGAGCATAGACGGAGAAGAAGTTCGTTCTCAGCCCACGTATGTTGCAAAAGTCTATTCTAAAGTTTCCCGCCATTGCGATAGAAAAATCATGTACAAATGCTAATTCTGCTGTGCTGGTGAGGCCGAAGTTAACTTAATTGTTCATTCGACTGTATAGTATCCAGTGTATATACCTTCGATACTATACAGTCAACAACAGTCAACCCCATATCACCAACATTGCAAAACAATTATTTGGTTTTTATTTTTTTTTTTTTTTTTTAAAAGGTATGTTGCAGGATTATGGAACAATGCCTGTAAAAGGGCCATAAAAGCCCTGATCTGGCCATTTATCTATATTATTTAGATTAAAAAGTTAATTATTATTATTTTTATTATTATTATTTTATTATTATTGTTGTTGTGGGTGTTTTCTATTTTTATTTTTATTTTTTTATTTTTTTATTTTATTTTATTTTATTTTATTTTTTCTGTTTGTTGATCTGTCTGGTTTATTGGGTAGCAGCATGTATGCATAATTGTTTGTATTTGTTAATTGTATGGTTTATTGCATTTGTTGTTGGTAGTCGTATTTATATTTATATTGTTGTTGTTTAGATGCATGTTTTTAAGAGTTTTATGTTATTTTTTTTTTTCACCCGTGTATTTTGTTGTTTTATTTTTAAAAAGATTTTTAACTGTTTATTTTATTTGGTTTTATTTTTATTTATTTTATTTGCAATACAAAAAAGCAACACACAAAATAAAAATTAAGGAAAAAAAAAACAAAAAAACACTGAACGCGGATAACACTTAATACGTGTTCACAACACAACGGACAGAACACTACTCTGCATGGTTTTGCCGTGGAATATGCATTAGAACTATAAACGGTCATTTGCTTTAGTACGAAAATTGAAGTTGCCATATTGCATCTGAGAAAATGGGGGACTTTGACGTTTCCTGAAACAGAGTTTGGGAATCCCAAAAATTTCGGCACCACTTCGCTAACCGAACAGGAACCGGTTTTTTATATTTGAACTATTAATTTCGATATTTGAGGTTGCCATAATGTTTCCGGGCTCGTGAGGGATTTTGGCGATTCTTAAAGCAGATTTTGGAAATTCCAGAAAAAAAGCTCGGTACGCGTTATAATAATTATCTGGATATGTGGATAATTAAAGAAGAAACTTAAACAATAGTGAATGAAAAATTTGAAATTTGATATCGAAGAATGTTTTTTTTAGCATTTTAAACTATATTTATTTCAGAAAAGAATTTTGTTAATCATATTTTTACTATAATTTTTTCTGCATAATGAAATAATAATTAAGTCAATGCTTAAGTTTTACTAATTATCAGCTGATTTTATAAAAATCGTCTTTTAGTCGAAAATAAATCTTACCTCGTCAAATAACTCCAATAAAAGAAAACATAAAAGTAACCGAATTTATTGCTTTTGTAAGATTATAAACAAATAAAATATATTCTTGTGTTATGAAGCAAAAAAAAATAAAACAAAAAAGTATAAGAATAGAAAAATAGCTGCATTTTATTGTTTTTATTTTTCTAAAAGTTTTTGTTTTTCTACAGTTTATTTTTTATTGATGGCTTAACAATTTTGTTTTGTGAGAATATTTTTTTTAAATTTCATTTACATATTTTATTACCCAGTTGTTATGGGGCAGTTCATTCTGTGCGATAAAAAAAAAATAATGTGTATTGATGGTCAGTAATTAGATCAGGAAAGAACTTTTATATGTATTTATAGAAATATAACTGGTATGTATGTATATAGTTGGCATGAGTGAGTGTGTATATGTGTGCGTATGCTTAAAAACCAGTTCCTGGAATTAGGGTTGAATTTTCTCCAAGTTTTCTCAGGTAAAAACGTTACCAATTTCGTAAGAGATACCAAATGAAATTTGATTTTGAGAACAAAATCAAATGGCAGCTTCATCTTATTGATATTTTAACTAAACTACATTTGACTGTTTTATTCTTGTGCCTAATGATGACTTAAACTTTCATACATCAAGTCTGCAGGCGCCTCCTGACCTACAATAAGATTTATCAACAATAGTTAACACTTGTTTTAATCGTTTTCTTCTATATTTTCATTAGTTGTTATTTATAACTTAAGAAATTGTATTGCATTAAATAAAAATAACATTATTATCATGTACCGCATTAATTGCTCTAATTACATGTTCGTGGCATGCAACAAATATCTTAAACGTTTGTTCATTAAGGGAAAAAACAGTTTTCAGTGGAAATCACAACAACAACAATTTTCACCCACTTAACAAAATATTTATAAACAAACACCTTACACACGCAACGAAACGCGCACACATCTGCAAACACAAAAGCGAGACGAAAACAAAAATTAAAGCGAAAAATCAAAAAATGCAGTGCTACTTCCGGTCAACTACTAAATTCTTGTTTGCACTACATTCAAATAATTATCCAACATTTGTACGTATTAGAATAATGATTGTATGTTGTACATATTTCCATTTTTCATTCAAACCTACATCAAGTGTTTTGAAACTATGAATGATGTGTTTAATGTTAATCACATTATGATCGTTGTGTTCGTCATAATTTTAATAAATCGCTTTTGTATTGACAGAGTCAACGACTTCCGTTTTATGAGAATTTTTCGTTTGAATATTTACTCTTCTTACTCTCACAGTGTTTATGTGAAGAATCGAAGGTTGTATGAAAAGTTTTTGAATTTTTGTTATGGAAAATATAATTTTAATGGTGTTTTCTTTGCTAAAAATTAAAATGTTACATGTGATTAGGCAACATTTTTTAAAGCTAACCTGATTTTTAAGAAGTGTAACATATTTTACGTTTACAATATATTGCATAAAACAATAAAGTATAATTTGCGTTTCAGTTTTGAAGCGCTTTTATACCAAAGCTTGCGTTAGCATTACTAATTTAAAACTCATACATTTTTAAAATAATTATCAACAAATTACAAAAGCTAGAATAACTTTTTCCACATAAAACAGAAATATAGGACAGTATTTCAGCATACAGGATAGTAAAAAACGACAATATCTCACCCTGTATTTGAAGTTGGGGGCAAACTGTGCTTCATATATTGCACTTTCTCATGTAGCATATTTAGAAAAGAACACGTTGTTTATTTATTATGTTGCTTTTTTTTAGAAAAGAACATGAAACCGGTCAAAGGATATAATAATTGTAAAATTTTTGTTAGAAAATAAAACGCCATAAGATTTAAATAAATGCTTGATAAAAATGTGATTAATATGTAATTTTTTTTAATTAACTTTTTATTGTACAAAATCACAAGTTATTTGTCCCTTCAAATCTATTAAGAGCTCTTTTATACGATTATCTAAAGCTGATGATTTAAATTTGATATCAAGATAACCAGCACTACCAAATTAAAATTTAATTTTGCGTGCGTGACGAGGCTCTTTCTTTTAAATTTTTGTGGCACCAAATCAAATTTTAGACGACTGTTTGTTTCAGCATATCAATTTATATATTATATAAGTGCTAATGTAAATCTAGTTGTGGCTGACTAGGCTCACACAGGTAGCAATTTTTGCCATATTCAACCCAATTTCATCCATGATCAGCCCAGGTTGAACTGCAAGTAGAACCACCCGGGGCCATGCTGATCCCCGTTCTGCCAATTTAAACCCTTGGTAAGGGTTTCGGAAGACAACATAAGTCATGCGGCTTTCTAGAGTTTTATTTGCAGCAACAAACGATCGACCCCTTCCTCTCTTTACCCGAAAAACAGAGTGCCCAGTTTAGGAATACGCCAAGGTAAAACCTGTTCCTCAGGGGGTACAGTTGTGAAAAGATTTTCATCAGCACCTAATTCCACGGAGTGAATTATTCACGATTCACCAGCGCCCCCGTGTGGCTTACCAGGGTCACACGTTTCAGCCAAGGTAGGCACCTCAACCATGATCAACAATGGTCGAACCGCAAGCAGAACTACACGGGGGCCATGCTGATCCCCGTTCTGCAAATTTATACCCTTGGTAAGGGTTTCGGAAGCCAACACAACATAAGTCATGTGGCTTCCTAGCATTTTGTTTGCCGCACCAAACGAGGGACCTCTTCCCCTCTTTTTCCCGAAAAACAGAGCGCCCAAGTTAGGAATACGCCAAGGCAAACCCTTGCCTCAGGGGGTACAATAAGAATACAGGCAATGATGTATAAAATTCATAAAAAATTAAGAATGTTTTGTTGTTTTATTAGGTGTACAATTTTGCATCCGCCGCTTTTTAATAGATGACTGTAGCGGTAATGGTAGTTGAAATAAATAGATCGTAGATGTCACACAATAAGCTTTAATGTTTGTGAATATAACGCCAACGCAATAGTAGTCGATTTATGTCTGCTACATAAAGTTATTCTCGATTATAATGGGTGATTTTATAAGAACTATCGGAAATTAAAGAAAAAAAAACACATAAAATTCAGAAAAATGCATGAAATATTTATTTGGATCGATAGTTGGGTCGATATAATTTAATGTTTGAAGATTATTTCATGCAAATGTTGGCCGCGGCTGCGCCTCAAATGGTCCATCCGCTTAGTCCAATTTTGGCATACTCTTTCCAACATTTCGGCCGGTATCTCACGAATAATGTTGGCAATGTTGGCTTCCAGTGCGTCAATCGAAGCGGGCTTGTCGCTATAGACATTAGCCTTAACATAGCCCCACAAAAAATAGTCTAGAGGCGTTAAATCGCACGATCTGGGCGGCCAATTGACTGGTCCCAAGCGTGAAATAAACTGTTCACCGAACTCGCCTCTCAATTGGTCCATTGTTTCGCGTGCTGTGTGGCATGTGGCACCGTCTTGTTGAAACCACATGTCATGCAAGTCAAGCTCTTCCATTTTGGGCAAAAAAAAGTTTGTTATCATCGCACGGTAGCGCTCACCATTCACAGTAACGTTGTGATTCGCATCATCTTTGAAGAAATACGGCCCAATGATGCCGCCAGCCCATAATCCGCACCAAACGGTTTTTTTTTTTTGTGGATACATTGGTAGCTCTTGCAATGCTTCTGGCTGCTCTTCACTCCAAATACGGCAGTTTTGCTTGTTCACGTATCCATTCAACCAGAAATGAGCCTCGTCACTGAACACAATTCTTCGATAAAAAAGTGGATCTTCATCTAACTTTTCAAGAGCCCATTCACCAAAAATTTGGCGTTGTGGTACGTCGTTTGGCTTCAATTCTTGCACCAGCTGTATCTTATAAGGCTTCACACCCAAATCCTTCCGCAAAATTTTCCACGTAGTGGAGTAACAGAGGCCCAATTGCTGCGAACGGCGCCGAATCGATAATTCACGGTCATCACCAACACTGGCCGATACGGCTGCGATATTTTCTTCAGTTCGCACTCTACGTAAGCGTGTGAAATTTTTTTACAATAGCCCGAATAGAAGCCTCAGTAGGTCGATTAAACTGACCATAAAATGGAAGAAGCGCGCGATGAACTTTCTTAACAGAGCACGCATTTTAGTAATAAAATTCAATAATTTGCAAGCGTTGTTCGTTTGTAAGACGATTCATGATTAAATTATAGACCAAACTGAAGATGTTTGACAGCGACACAAGATACAAAACGTGCGTGAGCTGTCAAAACTAGTGTTGCCAAAAAGATAATAGCAAAAAAATCACTCGTTAGTTAAAAATTTTTCCTTTCTTAAGTTTTTTTCTTCAGAAAGCTAAAGTTTTTATTATCTTCAATCAGAAATTATTGATCACAGGAAATTTGTATTGTAAAAAAACTTAAGGAAAGAAAAAACTTGAACTATAACCCGCTGCACAAATGTACAAACCAAAAATTTTATTTAAAAATTATAAAAGTTCAACAAAAATTTAATAAATTGAAACAGATTTATTTCTATTTGGTTCTTTCGTGAGTGAACGACGAAGAAAACAGTATCAGTTGACTAGGTTTTTATATAAAAAAAAATATACTTTTCACAAATTAATACTTTTCACAAATTTTACTGTTAATTCGTGTAGTAAAAAATTTATATAGTTGTTCTCAAAATATAAAAAATCTCAGATAATTTTTTCCAAAATCACTCTTTCGGATGGGATATGTTTACTTTTAATATGGTTCCTTAGTATTTATATAAATTTTTTTTGAGTTTTTTTTTGCGCGGAATGAAAACAATGTTATCTACATAAAAGTTCGTTAAAATTGTGCTTTACACGACGAATTTATACAACGAATATTTTCCGGCGAATTTGTCACAATATGCGAAATTCGTTGTTCGTCACAGTTGTGTTTTTTGTATTAAACATGTCAGTTTATGGGCCAAATTCTCATTATTTGCGGGAGATTATCATTTTGTGCTTTAATATGAACATATCTGCTGCTGAGGCTCATCAAATACTCTTAACATCTATGGCGTTGTCGTTAATAGTAAAAAAACGTGCCGAGAATGGTGCCAACGCTTCAACAATAGTGATTACGATGCCAAAATCCAGTTGTGGTTGTGGAAGAGGGAGATGCTGAATAGGAGGCGTTACTTGGTCTATACTTGTGTCAAACACAACAAAAATTGGCATAATAATTGCGATTGGCGCAACAAGCCATTTTCAAATGCCTGGAAGTCATGGGAATGATTCAGAAACAAGAAAATTGGTGCCGTACGAATTGGTGTCGAGGTTTGTTTGCTTGTAAACATCTGCTTGCAAGGCAAGAACGGAAGGAATTTCTGCATCGCGTTGTGACTGTGGACGAAAAATGGGCTCATTACGATAATCCCAAGAGCATCATGGTGTCATGATCTTCCTACGCTTGGTTATGCTATCACGTCAACGACCGAACCGAATGTTCACGGTTCCAAAGTCATGCTCACTATTTGGTCGGCGTAGTGTATTATGCAATGTTAAAACCCTCTGAAATAATTCCAATCCATTAATGCGTTTGCGTCGAGTATTTAAAGACAAACTGCCGCAATATAGCGAGAGACATGGTAAAGTGATTTTACGGCATGTCAATGCTCGGAAACGTAGAAATGCGAAATCGTACCTCACCTTACGTATTCTGCTGGAGACTATTATTTGTTTCGATCGATGACCACATGGCATGGCTGACTAGCACTTCCGGTCTAATGAAAAAGTTAAAAAATTGGATCGATTCATGGATCGTTTCAAAAGTTTACCAGTTTTTTCAATGTAGGATATATTTGGCTGCCCAAAAAGTGAGAGGGAGTAGTGTGCAGCTATGGATAATACTTTGAATAATAAATGTATAACCAGCTATTTACAATAAAGCGTCGAATTTCGGAAAAAAACGGCGAAGCAAAGTTGTAGACCGATACATATTATTTATACTCTTGTATTATTCCAAGCGTCATCCTGCGTTTTTGTCATGGAATGCATATAACGGTCATTCGCTATTACGCAAATTGCATTTGCCGTATTAATTCGCGGAAGGGGGGATTTTGGGGATTCCTGAAGTCAATTTTGGGAGTTCTTAAAAAAAATTGGAACACGTTTCCTGCCTGCTTCCTAGTCGGTTTTTCATATAAGATTTTTTTTTAACTTGGACCAGTACTCAGGGGATAACCCCTACATATGCAGTGCATTGTACCAGAACTAGGAAAATAGGTTGTGAGGAGGGGGAAATAGGAAGTAGTGTTTATGAACATTTGACTTGAACTTTCCAACGTTGTAACCGACAGGAAACACGGTTCGCGACGTATGGGAATTTTGTAAATTTCCCAAGCCAATTTTGGGAATTCCCAAAAAGCTCGGAACCGCTTTACTAAAGGATACCAAACTAAAAAGTAAATATAGTGCAAAAAAATAGAGTAACGCTTTGATATCCGCATAATTTTAAGAAAACAAGAAACACAAAAAAAGCGCTCAATACTTTTTACACAAAAATTTTAATGAAATGATACAATACTAATGAAATGATATTAAAAACTTTTATTTCAGCAAGAGATTTTTTAAGAACTTTTCACAAAAGCATCTTGAAATAAGTATTGATTTAACCGCTTTTATTTGAAAGAGATACAATTCGATGTGTCGTGTTCAAATATCCTATTCAAACTGCCCACATACAACAGATGTAGTGACTGAATTCCGAATCTAATAAATACTTGCATATGTATTATCTTTTTTAAGCCTTCAGTTGTTGTCGTTTAAGTAATAAATGCAAATTAATTAATTAATTTATAAAGCCAGTAATTAACACCATGTTATAAAAGTCAGCAAACAAAACGGTTGCAAAAAAAAAAATCCAAAACCAAAGTGTATAATCATGGGAGACAAGTCCATAACAAGACCTAAAATATAAAAAGAAGGAGAATGAATTCTCAGCAGAACAAATTAAAAGAAAAACTATACTGACTTGAAAAAAAAAACAGACCAAAAGAAAAGAAAATAAATAACAAACACGAATAAATAAAAACTTAAAAAACAATTAGCAAACAAATACTTAATGCGGTTTGTTTGCCATTTGATGGCGGAGGGAAGCGGAACAGAAAGACACACAGAGAATTGACGTAAACAATAAATAAGCGAAATTGCATACAAATTTGTAATCATGATTTTGCTTGACTTTCTGTCTGGTTGTTTGTCTGTCTTGTTGATTTGTTTGTGATCACCACTTATTTCCCTTCATGCGTATGATCATCAACATCATCATCATGTTCGCTATGATCATCACCACCACATGCGTTGTACCTTCATGCAAACTCGTACTGATGCATTGCTGGTTGCTCTATCTCGTTCGTTTTGTTGCCTGTCGATGCAGCCAACAACAAATGACAACATTGACAATGTTGCTGCTGCTCATCGATCTTCTTTTTTTATTTTTTTTTATTTTAATTTTCGTTGTTGATGATGACTTTGTTGATTGTTAAATGAAAATATTATCATTCGTTTTTTTAAGTTTCAGTTTTCGTTCTCCCAGGGGCAGGATGATGGTGTAATTTCTCTGTTCAGTTGTTTGTGTGTTTGTTTGTTTGTTTGAATGTATGTATATGGCGGAGCGTGTGTGTGTAGTGGTTAAATCAGCTCATTTTAGAATAGAAATTTTACAATAAGTCTGTTTTCCTTTTTGAACGGCGTCTGTTGGTTTGATCGGCAAAATGCTACCGGATGACAATTTTTCTTTCAAGGAGAATATTTGAAATTAGAAAAAATTATTTTAAAAAAGAAAATATTTTGAGAGCGTAGTGATTTCGTGTAAAATTTTTATATTCACTAAAATTTTACAATGACTCTGTTGGTGACGTCCAGTAACATTAAGTCCATGGACATTATGACACACTTAAAAATGTCAAAAGGTTCATGGACGTTAAAACACTTTTGAAAGTGTCGTAATGTCCATGGACATTAGGGCACTTTACAGAGTGTCATATCGTCCATAACTTAAATAATACGAGTAATCAAAAATTTTTAGAAGTGGAAATTTTGAATTGTAATAATTTTATCATAACTTTATAGGAGTATATGAATGTACACAGAGAGAAAAAAGAGGTTCTTTAATTTTTGCCAGCGAACAATAATCCATATAATAATCCATAATCGTTAATTGCTGTCAAATTGCGAATAGATGGCACAAAAATACCGGTATTAAATTTTTGTTTTGTCAAGATGAGATCGTTTTGTTCAATTAAGAACGAATGTTTTTTTTTTATGTATTGATAATAATATTTAAAACCTCAGATACTGATATATGTATGTCCAACGTCCAATTGCTGATCAAGTTCTTGGATTTGATAATCTTTTCATCTTTCTTTCGGCATCAATTTTTCCTTCACACTTTCTTTATGAGTAATCAAGCAGTGCAAAGTAATAAAGATTATTAAATAAAAAAAAAATAATAAGATATTGGGAAAAAAGCGAATCAGAAACAAAAGATATCGAAGATTTCTGTCACCAGACATCAATAGTCTGGTGACAGAAATCTTAAAATGCGTTATATCATTGGCAGAGCCAAGAAGTGTCTTACTCGTCTTAACGCCTTGCAAGTATTTGACAATTTATTCTCCTTGCTTTCAAAATTTGGACGCTAAACCTGAGAAAAGTAATTCAACCTTGCTTTGCCCTTACTATAGACAAATTTTTTAAAGTAATACTCGTATACTCCTAAATAATATTTCAATAAGCTATTATTTATTTTGATAATAAAGTACTTTTTTATTCTGTGGAAACTCATTTCTGAAAAAAAAACAAAATTTTTTTATTTAATTTTTTCCAGGGTATACTAATTTGTAAATCTAAACAGAATATAACAAAGTTCTGTATTGAAATAATCACTTGTTTAATTAAAAAGAGTGGAAGTATCAATTTCTTGTAGGCAATATTAATAAGAGGTATTTGTCAAAGTATTGGTTCACATTATCATTCAAATATACGATTATTTCCATATTTAACTTCTTTTTTTTAATTATGGACTTTATGACATTTTTGAAAATGCCATAATGTCCATTTGCAAAGTGTCACTATGCCCATGGACGCTTTGACATTTTGAAAGGAGGCATACTGTCCATGTACCTTATTACACGTTTATGTGTGTCACAGTGTCCATGGACATTATGACACTGGACATTATGACATGCCATCAGTCTGTTTTTCTTTTTGAACGACGTCTGTTGGTTTGATCGGCAAAAAGTTGCCATACGATAAGTTTCCTTTAAAGGAGGATGTTTTACGTGGATTGGTAATATTCTAGTTTTGTTGCAAATAATATTCTTAAATAATAATTTTATATAATGAATTTAGAAAAAATTATTTTAAAAAGGGAAAAATATTTTGAGAGTGTAGTGATTTCGTGTGCAATTTTTATATATACTAAAATTTTAAAACTAGTTGTTTTCATCTGGTAACTTTACATGAAGCTGGTGTTTTACAAAAAAAAAAAAAAAAAAAAAAAACCGCAAGAGTAAAAATAAACAATAAACAAACAAAAAATGTGCATTTTAAATTAATGTAAATTGAATTGCATTTGCATTTAACATGAAGCATTTTTTTCATTTTTTTTTCAAGCCGGTTATAAGAAAAATGATGAATGAATTTTGAAAACATGTGATGATAAAAAATTAAAAAATAAACTAAAAGAGTCATCAGCTGAGTTTATTTTTCATGCAAATATTGTACACGGTCAGGTTTTCAAATTTTCTATTATTATTATCAAGTATAAAAGTAATATAGGAAAGTAAAAATCGTTTTAATTTCTAAAATGAAAACGTAGTTTGCTTACCAATAAAGCATTTTAGTTTTATATGTAAATAGTCTGTATAAACACACATAATCAGTATTAAAATCCGGTTATATACACCGCATGTATACTTTTTACATATTTACATACAAATCGATGGTCTCATGTAGAAACATAACTGCAATTTTACCGCAGAAGAAAATGAAATAATATAAATGTTCAGAAAATTCAACTTTCTTATACAGTTGCTTATAAACCCTTTACTAACGAAACTATTTTATTAAATGTTTGGGGGGCGAGGTGTAATTGTTTGAAATGTAGTAGAATCACTAAAAAAAAAATTTGGCAAACATTTAAGTTAGGGCCTTTCTACAAGAAACTAATTAAGATAATTACATACATATAAAATACATTACAAAACTGCGATTTGTATATATGTATTTGTGTATTTGACAATAAAGTCGGGATTTAATAACTCATTACTTCATGCATTGCATTGTTAAATATTAAAACTGACTGCTTCAAATTGTTAATGTTATAATAGTTTTGATGAGAGAATGCAAGAAAAGTTATAAAATAACAATAACAAATGATCAATATGAGATTAATAAAGCCAGTGATCACCACACACCTACATTGGTAGTTATACGCTTTTGTCACTAGCAGCAAAATAATGGAGTTACGAGTATATTTAAAATGCTACGCAGAGAGGTATTACTTCATTAAAGTCTAAAATGTTACCAATATGATGATCTTTGCTACAATGTAAACAAACACCAACCGATTGCATGTTCTTCGTAGTTATCATCAATGTTGTCAGATCGTAAGATTTATCTTTATTTGCGGGTTTTTTGAGATGCCAAAAATATTGTTTTTTTTTTTACTTTTTTTCTATGAAAACAAGTGTTTAGCGTAATTTTTTACATATTTTGAATAAAATGGAACCAAAAACGCAAACAAGAAAGTTTTTTGGTCGAAAAAAGTTTTTTGTTCAGAAAATTCAAGATTTTTTTGAAAAAAAAATATGACATCACTGGTTATCAGAAGAAGTACTCGAAGTTGTTTCTGGTATACATGTGACAGCATTGCAGCAGCTAAATTTTGTATTCTATTCTCGCGAGCTTAAGAAATTAAAATTTTAAAGATCTTAGAAGCAAAATAAAATTTGAAAATCTTTGTCTCGAAATTAATATTTTTAATATTTCGTATTTTCATAAATATTGTGTCACCTATTGAACATCACGCAATGCCCACTTATACATTGACATACTTAGTGTTTTCTTTGAAGGGATACTATTTCCAAATAATTTTTGAACTTTGACTTTTCCCGTAACATGAATTTTAGAATAAGTTTTACTCTTAAACACAATACATTGATCGTCACGAAAGACCTTCAAGGGAAATCTCACTTATACATTGATATAATGAGTGTTCTCTTTGTGGAGATCACTGATGTATATGATAACAGAATAAAGGATCAATACTATCTACTTCCACCCATGCGTACCTACGTGGCATTGTCCCGTCAGAACCACCACAGTAGAACGCAACCTGCGTTGCTGCAGGCCCCTACGGATAATAGTCCTCTTATTATGATATCTGATATTCGACAAAACCTTGGTATCTGACAAGTAACATCTCTAGACCATCCACCCTGGGCGGTCGCTGAAAGTTGATGTTGTACTTGTTTCTTATAGCTATTGAGCGCGATCCCAACGATTCCATATACTTATATCTACATCTTCTTGTTATATTTGCCAGTTCATCCGCTACAACATTTGCGGGTACTTCACTGCGTCCTCGTATCTATGTGTGGTGCTGCATAGTTGTTCTTAGGTCAATGCAGATAATTATAGAAGATAATTAATTAATTAGAAAACGTTAGGAAAATAGTCCCATGAGCATTATTACATTAAACAAATTCCTTCAGTCCCACCGAAATCCATTTAATTGAAACTAGAGAGAAATGTATGGAGTTAAAATCCTTTCGTAAGCCCAAATAAAATAACCAAAAGCAAAACAGAAATGTTTTTATTTTTACGGATAGTACAATAGTTCACGCATAGTCCATTTTCGAAAGACTGCACTATGGTAACCCGTATTTTCACGCCGCTTAAAATAGTTTTTGGATTATCAGTTAAAACAACTATTAAATTTATCGTACGTTAAATTTTGGCTAAAATAAAATGCATTTCTAAAGGACAAGTCATCAGCACGTTCGAAGACTTATTAAATTTTGTAGCCTATCAAATTGTGGTGGACTAATTTTATTCAATTTATTTTTCTCATGATCTCGAACACAATTTTACACTTTTAAGTGTTTTGGGCATTTTTAGTATTTTGATTTTAGAAGCATATTTCACGTAACTTGGAAAGCAAAAGATACCTCAAAGCTTCAATATCAATACGCCCTCGTATGTTGACTCCAAAATAATTATATATTTATATACTGTTTCTTATACCCAAAAATTATTTAGTTAACAAATACTTTTTTTCTTATCTTTTCAGAAAATTTCAAGCGAGAAAGTGTTTAATTTTATAAAAACTTAATAACAACGATTCTGCGGTTAAGAATTACCAAACAGCGCAATCCGTGTTCAATAAAATGTAGACAGCAAATTAAAAGTTGATATTTGCCACAATATTTATTGCAATATATTTTATTTATTGCAAAAAATTTAAAAAAATAAAAAATACAAGCAATACTTTAAAAAACCACACGAAATTTAAAATGCTATAAAACATCAGTAAAATAGTTAACACTTTATTTGACAATAATAAAACCAACTGAAAAAGGCAAAATAAATAATATAAAAAACAATCGACATGTCTTTATCACTGTCATCTACAAATTCGGTATCGTCACCTGCTACAAATAAAATGTTTACCAAACATTTTCGCAGAAAATCTTCGCCAGCCACAACAGAAACCCACCAGTATGGGAAAAAATCCAACATAAATTTTTATAACCGGTCCAGCTGTTGTAAAAGGAAATTAAATGATAACAAAATGCCTTGTTTTTTAATATTTATAATAATAAGTTTATTAGTTAATAAGGTAAGTAACAAGAATATTTATATACTCGTATTTCAGTGGCCACAAGCCATAATTCTTTTTATGAGAAAATTTTATGTTTAATGAGATTGTAATAAAAAATATGCGACTTTTATAAATTATCGATAAAACCCGCTCTTAAATTACATAACATTAATATTTAATCGAACTTTCGATCAGTTACAATCGATTAATTCTATTCCTTCCAAAATTAACTGGAATAAAACAAAAAAAATTCTTTCGCGTTTTCGTAATTATTTCTTAAGTGCGGTCAGGCTCGTGTTTGTTGTTCGGTGTTCGAGAGTTTTGCGTCTCACTCGCACTGGTTAACGGTTTGCCTCAACTAACTGTATTGGTTTACAGTTTTTTTTAGAGGTTATTCATTGTTAACCACGTGGAAACTTCCCATGTGAAGGCATAGGTCGTTATAGTTAGTCACACCGACGCTACAAAAGTACTGTTAATACCATCTTGGGCATTATGGTATTTTTCACCCCGCCCATGCTGTGCATCCTATACTTTGCAAATTTACTTTGCAACTGTATAGTTACTAAATAAATAAATAAATTTCTTTTAAGATGTTTTTCAATTAAAATTGAAAAAAAAATTTTTTTTGAATTAAAAAAAATGTGTCCAATCACACGAGTAATAAAACAAACAGAAATAATTAATTTTAGTCGAAAATTTGTATTCGAGACAAACAGGTTAAATATTTTTGTTCGTATTTGAAAAGTAAACACGTTTTAAAGCAGAAGAGAACAAAAATGTTGCTTCCAATCCGGCAACAGCGTTGTCAACTCGTTTCGCACCGTTTTTAGTGCTTTTTAAAATTTTTGTGCGCAGTGCGCTCTTTTCTTATTTTCGGTGCGTACCTAGCCAAAAACACTGCCTCGCACAAAGCAAGTTCCAAGCGGCCAAAGTTTCGCTTACAGAAGCGATGATCCGATGCACACTTGTAAGTCAGTAATGCACACCATCTCATATACAAACCTAATATACTTTTTCATACACATTGCCGCATTTGTAGAGTGAACGCCTACCAGCTGCACACAAAGTAAGTGGGATAGTGTGGTGTTCATCCAACAAGAGCTCATTACTTCCTAGGGTACATTGTAAGTTACCGGTAGGCAGCAGGAACACAATCTCGCATACTTTGTAAGTCGGAAGTAGGCAGTTTGGATACAATATCGCATACATTGTAAGTCAGCAGTAGGCAGCTCGTATGTACTGCGCACTTCAGTTTTTTTTGGGAATATTCCATTAAATAAAATTGTTCTGTTTTTTGTCATTTTGCATTCTTTTATTTTTTCACTAAATGTTTTATCTTTCTTGTACCTTTTTTAAATTGTTTTCTAGGCACTTCTACCTAATTTTATTAATTAAAATTTTTGCAGCGTAGTCTGACAAAGACGGCGAACTTTAGATTTACAACTAAAAAATAAAATACATACATATAAATGTGATATAAAAGATGAACGTAATTCATTTTTGGGAACTCCATATACTACTGCCATACACATTGTACGTTACCATTCATTGATTACAAAGTGTTGCACACATCATCGAAGAGAAGTAATGTGGTAGGCAATGTTCGCCGCTGGGTTGGTAGGGAAGAAACATTTGAGATTTGCTTACAAACCTGCTGAGAAGATGCATGAATTTTGTATGGGGAGATCCTGTACGGAAGCATTACATTTGTGATACAAAACGTGCTCTTTTCTGTGCTAAATTAAACACATACAAAAGCTATTGAAAGCCCTCATATATTGACTGAATTTGTGTACTGATGTATGACATATCTTAAAGCGCTTAAATCGAAGCTAATAAAAAGCGCTTGTTTAAATGGTTTTTAATTGTTCTTAGTCCTAGTAGAAACTCTCTGTAATAAAAAAATAGTTTTTGTTTCTTTTTCTTTTATTAATAAAAACAAGCCCAATTCAATAATAAAAATAAATTATATTTTTTACGCTTTAAACTAAAGAATTGTTGTTTATAAGAATTTAAATATATATGTAACTAGATAAACAAATAGTAATTCACTTACATATGAAAACTTAAAATAATTTATTCATAAATTTATATTGTTTTTAAAGAAATGGAGTAACTTTTTAGCCGCGTATGTGTCTTTCACGAAAGCCAGTTTTTTACTGAATATTTTGATTGTTTTAACGAAATACGATTTTACGTATTTTACTTATTTCAGCTCGTTAAAGTTCGTATTCTTAAGACATTGTGCATATCGTGTGATTCTATCACTGGCAAACCTGCTTTACGTTAAAGGAATGTTGAAGCACCTAAAATTTAAGTTTCCTTTTTTAAATGTTTCATTACAATCCTGCTTTACGATAAGGGATACCTGATGCACTTAAAATCAAATATATTTCATAAAATTATGTAAGTCTATGTTCACTTTCTTTAACTGCCCTTATTAATGCAATGTACCTTTAGTGCTTGCAAACGTACTCAATATTTCTGCTGAGTATATTTTAATTTTTGGTGGCACCCCATCAATTTCAACATAACTTTTTATTCTAGTATAAGAAACAATTTTTTATATTATATATCTGCAATATATTCAATAACATTTTATTCAAGTGTGCAAAATTTGCACATTTTATTTTACAGCGCACAATACCGCTGGTTTAATGAACGGAAAGTTGACTTTGCAAAGTCTGGAGTAAGGTGCTGGCAAAAGAAAAGAGCGGCCCTCTCTTTGCAAACTAAACTTTCCGTGTGTGAAAATGGCTTAAGATTAATCAGTAGTTACCATATTATACGGTAATTTTCAAAATAAATAGCTTTTTAGTTTCGTTTATAATACTTCTAAAATCATAGTTCCTTTATTATAAAAAAAAAAAAACAATAATCTTACTACAACTTTGTAACAATGACCAAAGTTAAATTGTTAAAAATTCTATCTTCTAAAATTAAAAACCAGCAGTGATTAAGCTCAGACTATTATATTGTGTATTAATATATGTCAAAAATTCAAATAATACGTGCAAGTCTAATAGTCTGAATGCAATCCGTCATGCTTACGAAAAATAATACGATAAAAATTTGACGTCCCATACGAATTTGTTGTTGTTTGAAACTTTACAAAACGATAATACTTTTCATTGGATCAGGATTGTGTTTTTTTGCAAACCAGCTGCCTAAAAATTGAGTAGTCGGTTATTTCGTAGCCGGTGGGGTGTACTGATAGTATTTTTTATCGTTATAAAAAAGCTCGAAATTTGGAATTTAACTGTCATTTATAAATGTATTTTGCTCATGCTATATGTAGAACATAAAATATTTTTATGCTATTGAATTTGGATTTGTTTTACATAATTATTATTTTAACTGTTAAAGAATTTCACACGCCGGCACGTCTATCGCCTACGACGAATAGCGCGCCTGACGCCGTGTAAAGGTTTATGTTGGCACATCTTTGCTGAACAAAGTTGAAAAATTTTACCTATTTAAAATGCTTGAAGTTTCCGAAATGATCGAAATTATTGCTATTAAGTTATGTTATTATTTTTGTTCTTTTAATTACAAAAAATTATTGTAAATAATTACAATAAACTCCTATCATTTTTTAAATCTGTAAGTTTAATAATTTACTGCAATTTTACACGATAAAATAATCACAATTTCTCGTTTTGTAAAAAAACGAACAGCTGCTGTCTTTTCTACTAAATTTTTGTAGGCTTATTTCAAGTGTGATGGTATGAATGGAAATTCTAATTTACGAGTACGTTAGACTTTTTGGCAGTCGCAAGAAATGTATTTAGAGTTTTATCTTGCAAAATCGAATGAAAGTATTTATACTTGTATAATAGTCTGCTTAGGCCTTTAACAGAATACACCTGTTTAAATACCCTGACACTGAAAATGCAACGTAAATTTGGAAATGCAACTATGGTGTCGTGAGAATGCGGAATTTTCTGATATGCTTTAGAAAATGAAGATTTACCGACCACTCCTCAAACCTTGCCTTCGGATTTCTCTCTCACTGAGTTCTTTTTACTTTTACATGGTAAGAATTGCTTCCTTCCTCGCAACTTTTTGACAGATCCAATACTGATATTGCCAAGTAAACGTAATTTTAGGCTGAGGAAAGATTACTATGAATTATCTCAAAGTATAAAAAATATTTTTAGTTTTACTTAATAAATTATTCCATACTAGAATTTTGTTGAGAAAACCACAACAATATCAATATATACATACATACATATATATTTAATTTACTTACGACATTTGTGATAGTGTTCATTTCATTCTCTTATATAGAACAAATTTTTTTTCGGGTTCAATAACGGAATTCGTTGAACCAATTAATAAATTGTTTGAATGCGGACCTATAACGGAATACGTGGATTCAAACAAAAGTTTAGTAAAAAAATCATTGACCTAAAACAGCAATTTTTTTAAACAACAACAAAAAACGATATGCAAAGTTATTTTTTTGTTATTTTTGTATATGTATGCAAATTATTTGTTCAGACAAAAATTTTGTTGATTTTATTTTTACTATAATTTTGTCTGTGTAATAAATGTTTAAAATACTTAATTTTTTCGTTGACATTAAAAGTAGTTCGTCTTAATACTTTCTGTACAACTGGTAACAACACAGACCAGCGACTTGTTTAGAAAATTTTTTTGAAAAGCACTCAGTTTTGCTTAACTCCCTATTGTAAGTATTTCAATTTTATTATTATTTTTTTTTAACAATTTCCAGAAGAACTTATAAAATTAATAAGAAAAAATTGGTGCGTTTTTTCAGAGATACCACGTTTTTCTCCCATTTTGCTGCGTTTTGAAATTTCAAAGTTGACGACGCTGTCCGGCAATTAGATACACATATTTAAGTTTGTTAATCAATTTCTTTATATTACCGGGGATTAAAACGAAATTATAAAAGAGTTTGATCACGATTCCTTTTAGAAAAATTTTAATTAAATATCTGGACCCCCCAAACATTAACAAAAAGAAAAAGAACACACTCATCAGGAATAATTTTTGTGCTGCATTCATTAATTAAAATATTAACAAAATACAATCAGTTATGAAATAAATCAACACTACGAAAAAGCCAACAAAAACACCAACATAATTTTATGACTTTTATAAAGTAATTTTTTTAAATGCCGATAACTGAACTGAACTAAAACATGTGTGTCTTTTCTAAACAACTAACAAACCTTCTTTAGCCGTAAAAGTACTCACTCACACTTAATATTCGATCACGCTGTTTGTTACTGCTGTTGCCGGCGCACTCAGTTGTTTTCAAATCATTTTTGGTTTCACTTAACAATTTTATGGCTAGTTTGAAAAAATCTCTTGTTTTTTTGAAGTCTCTTCATAAACATTTAGCTTATCTGAAATTATTAATCATAGACAATTAAACATTTTTCACCTTCAGATTTGTTATTTTATTTTGTATAATTTTTAGTTTTTTAAGGTTGAGTTGATTTGATGTGAAGTTGTTCATTTACCTTTCAATATGTTTCTATGCTGTAGACCAGTGGTGTCCAAAAGTTCTATATGGAAGAGCAAACACCAATACGTTTAAGAAAAAACACATTTTGTTTAATATTTTTTGTTCTAAAAACAAACCATATTTACAAAAACAAAATTTACACTGATAATCGCTGTTGTCAATGTTTAGCATCAAATCATGCGAAAGCGTCGTTGCTTTGCTCTTGTGTGTGTGCAGTGAAGAACGACAAAAAAATATTTTTTTCGTTGCTAGTGCTGAGTGGGGTATGTGTGTATTAAAGAGCATAGCCCTATAGCTACCCAGCAGTCCACAAGTTATTACAATTTGCAAAGCATCCGATTGTAAGCGATTGCGTCAACAGAAAAAGTCAAAATAAACATGTTAAGCTCAAAAAACAACTAGCATCCGATTCAGATCCGATTCTTTTTCTATTGTTAAATTAAATGTACATAAGAAGCAAAGAAGAAAACAAATGCTAATAATATAGTTCTGAACTTATCCAATCTTCGCTTACAATGTATACAGTGTTGGATGCATCTTACGGCCTAGGCCATCGCTGTGTAAATAAAAGTAGGAAATGTGTACAGACTTCGGATGGGTCACGCTTACATTGCCAATGCTCTTAGATCGAAGATGTATGTGACAAAAAGTTCACTGGGTATATAGCTTTTACAAAAACAATTGAGCATCAAGCGTATGGGCCTGGGCACATCTGCTGTAGACAAAGAAAACTTCTTACAGTTAATTAAATGGTATATAATTTTTTATTGTCTTATAGAAGTGTTTAAAGAATGAACTTTTTGTACATCCTGTGTTCGTTTCAGTAACGCTTGCTTACTAAATTCTAATTGATTACAAACACTTTTCTGACCGTAACAAGTGTCTTGTTAGGGGTGTAAAAAGAAATTCATCAAATTAAAATTAACAAAAAGATTAATAATTTATTTTTATTAATGACTGAAGTAAAATGCAGTAAACGCAAACAGGTAAAACTACTATGGCTACTAAATACTACTACTAATATTAGTAAAGCTACTACTGATACTACTACTGCTGATACTACTACTTCTACTACTATTACTACAACGTATTTTGATTTTAAAAATCCTCAAAATGTAACAAAAGCGAAAGTAACTTCGTCTGTCTGTTACCTTTTTATGCATAAACCGCTGAAACAATTTGGATGAAATTCTTTATACAGATATTTTGACGTCCGAGAATCGACCTAGTACCTACGAAGGCGGTTCGGAAACTTCTTAGGCTATCAATGACAGAGAATAGTTAGTTTTTCAAAAATATTTTTATTTTTCAATATAATATCCTGAAACTTCAATACACTTAGTCCAACGCTTTTCTAGCAATTCTATCCCTTAATTGAAATAGTTTTCCTCAAGGTCTTCAAAATAGTGGTTTACAACTGTAATTACATCTTCATTTGAGGTAAAACGCTTGCCAGCAAGGAATTTTTTTTAGATTTGGGAACAGGTAAAAGTCACTGGGCGCTAAATCAGGAGAATAAGGTGGGTGGTCAAGCAATTCGTACTTTTATTTGTTGATTTTAGCCATTGTTAAAACACTCTTGTGCGCTAATTCGTTGTCTTGATGAAAAATTATTTTTTTGTGTTGTAAGCCAGGACGTTTTTCTCGAATTTGTACATTTAATTGATCCAAAAGGTTGCAATAGTACTCTGAATTTATTGTTTTACCCTTTTGTAGATAGTCAATCAATAAAATACCTTTGAAGTCCCAAAAAACCGTTGCCATAACCTTACCAGCCGATTGAATTGTTTTTGCTTTCTTTGGGACACTTCCTCCAGCCCATTGTTTGGTTTGTTCTTTTGTCTCTGGAGTATAGTGGTGGAACCATGTCTCATCAACAGTTATGAAACGACGCTTAAAATCTATTTTATTTCGCTTAAAACGATCCAAACTAGAGATATGGTCATTCTTATGCGTTTTTGGTCGACTGTTAACAAATGCGGCACCCATCTTGCAGAAAGCTTTTTCATCTGTAGTTCTTCATGCAAAATTAAATGGACTCGATCATTTGAGGTGCCCATGATATTAGCTATTCCACGCACTTTTATTCGTCGATCATTTAATACCATATCATGTACTTTGGCTTCAATTTCTGTTGTTGTTGCTGTTTTTAGACGTCCACTACGTGGTTCATCTTCAATGCTTGTACGACCACGTTTAAATTCAGCAACCTAATTTTTTACTGTTGCGTATGAAGGAGCACTTTCGCCTAACACATTCACCATATCATTATGCATTTCTTGTCCGATAAACCTTTTTTATGTAAATATTTAATCACACCACGCATTTTTAACTTTCCCATTGAAAAAAATCGCGGATGGATCTTTTGTGAACACCTGTTTCTATATGAAGGAGTCACAAGATCGAAACAAAATTTAACATGTGTTCATAGCAGAGATGGAAGTTTCCAAAACACTTAACTTTTTTCTGTTTATACGCGCTTTTTGTGCTAGGCTAAGAAGTTTCCGAACCGCCCTCGTATAGGTTTTATTCTAAAAGTTGCCCTATAAAGGGGCGAAAAGAGGGAAAAATTACCATTTAAAAATAACTATTTATGAAAAAAAAAGTTTCTGAGTTTTTCTTTGGAAAGGGTTTGTCGACCGACCGTTTTGCTTCTTGGCTTTCAACACATACGAATGTCATGTTCAACACCAGGGATTTACTCATATTTGGTAACCCTTATTTAATGCAAGTGATCTTTTCCATTCTTATATGGGTTTATGTATAGTATATATGACCATCTTATTCTATATTTTCTTGTTTTTTGTTTAAAAGATTGCATGTAAAGCTTCTTTTAAACATATTAGTCGTACTTATGCTTCGCCTCTATACACATATTTAATTTGTTGTAATCTGTATTAAAAATATCTCTTAATATGGAACATATTATACTTGAAATTCTTGAATAAACTACACAGAAAAAATTATAGTCAAAATAAAATCAACAAAAATTATAGTAAAAATAAAATCAACAAAATTTTCGTCTGAAAAAATAATTTGTATGCATATACATAAATATCAAAAAAATTAAATAAAATAAATAACCTTAGATATCGTATTTAGTTGTTGTCTAAAAAATCGTTGTTTTCCATCAATAATTATTTTTACTAAACTTTTGTTTTTTTGTCCACGAATTCTTTTACGGGTCCGCATTGAAACAATTTATTAATTGATTCAACGAATTTCGTTATTGAACACGAAAAATTTGTTTTTCTGTGTAAAATTGAATTGACTTACGAGTATATACAAGTGTGTCGGTAAACAAATATTTTTTTTTACCAATTGCCTTACGTTATTTGCTCATAAATGTTTGACCATTCAATTTGTAGTTATGACAGTTCCGAGTAAATTTATATCTTATATATAGACTTTAGAAGTTTATATAGACTTTAGAAGTTTCTTATGTTTCTAGAGGAATAAACGAAACGAAAAACACATAATTAATTTCATCAAAATAAATGAAATCTTTTGAATTTAGTTTTTAATATATAGAGTGTTTATATGTGTTTCGTTTTTAAGCTTCTCTTTATCTTAATTCTCTTAATCAGTTAGTTTTATGATGATTTTATTACTGTACAGCCAACTTCCTTATTCACTTTTTTATGCAACTTCTTCTTTCTTTTTCCGTCATTCTTTTTCTTTTTTTAAGCAGCCTTCAAAGCGCTTTTGCTGCATATACAAATATTTCTGCTAAAGAACCGTTTCCAGTTTAATTACTTGTGTGATCGTTTGTTTGAGATCTCTTGAAGATCTGTTTCTTTTTGGTCAGAACATTTGATCGCCTGAGAACTGACTTCCATCGTTTTGTTTGTAGTTGTTCTTTCTTTTTATTTGTGTTCACAGTCCATAATCCAGTCATTCAACAATTATTTACATGAAAAGATCGTAAGCATCAATTAAGAATAATTTACATGCACCAAAACAAAAGACTGCCATAAAAAATTCTTATATATTTTTTGCATATTTTCATATGGGCTTGCAGATTTTCATTTGTAATAACAAGAGATGGCTAGAAAGAAAAAAAAAAAAAAGGGAAGAAAAACGTAAAAATACCAGCCATCATAATTAAGTTGATGATAGTGTTGAGACCTTTAAGGCGATTATTTCGTTAAAAAAAAATTTGTATGAAATAATTAAAAGTTATTGGCCTGAATTGGTTATGCATACAGTTTTGTTAAATGCAAATTTTTAAAACTTGCAAAAACTTCATGCAGCTAAAAATGACAATTTTTTTTAGATATTTGCTACATAAGCACATGTAGCATTAAGAATGAATAAGCTTAGAGCACTTCAGCAATATGCAGCAGAATATTATATTTAATTTAGCAACAAGTGCGTAAAAAAACAGAAAAAAAGTTTAATATTTCATTTTGTTTGATTTAGTTTAGTTTGATCTTGTTTATGTAATTAATTCTAATTTTTGCAGCTAAAGATCGTTTTAGTTTTATAAAAGTTTAACAATATTTATTTTCGATAACAATTTGTTATCATTGTCAGAAAAATAACTTTTTAATTTTCCTGACGATGATAAAAAATTGTTATGTGATTTAGCGTTGACCGTCACTAGAGTTTATTGACCAAAATATAAAAACTATTTGAGTATGGAAAATATTGCCTTGAGAACGACTTTTCCGAAAAGCTTGAATTACAACATGCTACCACTAACCATATAAGATTCAGAAATGAGAATAATAGAACTTATTCATCTGAAATTGATCAATTTCTATTTCAGAAATGGAGTTTGAGTTAGAAGACAGAGGCAGCTCCACAGGCCTTCCCAGCTTAAAATTAGGCTAGTGGAGTGCATAACTCAATTAAGAAATTTTCTTGAAATCCAGAGTGTGGCTTCCCCTGAAACATATTTGGAAAGCTGTGATAGTACCTCCTCAATATGACTATTCCTTGTGGAAAGCGACGAAAGGTTTAAAAATACCCATTAGAGTTACGCAACCTATGGGAACTTCAACTGGGTACTGGGCAAGAACCAATTCTAAAAAAGGTATAGTGTATGTTAATCATTTAAGAAATGTTTTTATTACAAATGATGCAACTGAATTACTGACATATGCTGTTAGACCGCTTGTGTCTTTGAGACTTAATTTTCAAGACGTAACAAATGGTATCAGTAACACAAACATCACAAAACTCCATGTATTGATCAAATTACTGGAAAAATGCTTGAATAGTTACCCCGTGTAGCTAGAAGAATTGTCTTATTTATTTTAATGATGTCTTATACCTTGAGTATTATCCTGCAGAGTACAATGCCTCTATGCTTACTATGATACCCAAGCCAGGGAATGATTCCACCAAAGTAGAATCATATAGACCAATTAATCTACTACCAACAATTTCAAAACTGTTCGAAAAATTTTTGATGGCGAAGTAGAATCCAATATTGAGCAATGTAGGACAGTACCGTAGAACAAACACACAGGCTACTAAATATCGAAGACAAAAAGAATTGTTCAGCTCTATTCATTGATGTTTCTCAAGCTTTTGAAAAAAATATGGCAAGACGGTTTGATGCACAAAATAAAGTTCAACTGTTTTTCATGCGAGTATGTTTTTAGCTTTGTCGTCATTTGTAAGCCAAAGTGAACGAATAAGGCGGTGTATACTGTCAATCGTAGAAGATTACTAATATACTTGTGTGCTGCGCATACATACTTTACGTACTTACTCTGAATATTATTTTTAAACTTAAAATTTGCTCCACCAAACTTGATTGTTACTTCAGACAAAAATATAATTCAGCGATTTAGTTGCTCGAAAATGTTTGAAAACAGTTTTTGTTAAGAAATTAAAAATTTTCTATTCTATAATTTTCAAGAAAACAATGAGAATTAAAATTAAAAATAGGTAATATTACTTTCGCTGAGTTACTGTCATCAATATAATGTCTGTGTGTCAAATTTTATTTCTACATTTATATATAACAGTAGTAGTAGTGTGTCGTATTATCATATTTTATTTCTACATATATATGTACGTATATTGTATTGGCCTTATTCATAAAAAATATTGTACGTTTATTAAACTGCTATTTGACAAATTTCTATTGAAAATTTGTCAAATAAGTGTTTAATAAACATACAATATTTTTTATGAATACGGCCGTATATGTTTAGTCAACACCGCGTATCATGACTACGAGTAAATGTAATCAACATGATGTTTGTGTGTAATATTAGCATATGTGTGTATATTCTCGCCATACTTGCGCCTTTTTGCCGCTGACTAAAGAATATAATACACAATTTTACATTAATATGATGAATATTTATGAAACTTTTTAAAAAATAATTTAAATTCGAAAATATTGACGACATTTCTCTTTTATCATAAACAACAAACACACAGGCCTGTTCTAAACAACACGTGATTTCAAAGCACATGCCATTTCAAAAACCCAAATGTGATTTTTGACTGTTCTGATTTGTGATTTTTGATGTGATTTACACTCTTCTTAAGCACAAAAACAGCTGGTTTTTGCTTCAATTTACTGATATTTTTATTTTCAGGTTAAATTGTTTTATTCGCGGTATTATTTAAATTTTTTCTAATATATATATAAAAGGTAAAGTAAAATAAACCACTAAACCAAATCACAAAATAACACAAAAAATCTTGCAACCAAGTAAGTGTATGTAGCTTTTTCTTAATTTAGTGAGTTATTTCGTATAAAAGAAATAATTTTATTTAAGTAAAATTATTTATTTCAATAGAAAACACATTATGTTAATAAAAAAATATGTAAATTAAAAAAATTCATAATAAAGTACGTGCAAAAACTAGAACGTGATTTCAAATTGATTGCAAGTTAGCTTACTGGTTTAAAGTAACAAAAATCAAAAATATTTTTTGTGCAGAACACATTTTTTGTGATTTCAAATCACTTTCACAAAAAGCGATTTGCTGACCAGCCCTGATAATAACACTTTTTAGCGCTTTTGTATTCAATTATGAAAAATTTGATTCATTATAATTATTAATAAAATCTATTATTGAATTGATATCAGCACTGTTGTATGTAGTATTGACAATACACAATATATGATGACTTTTGTCATTGAGATAGCTGTCAGTTTTCACATTACTGATTGCTACTATATATTACCACTTTTTCAAGCGGCGTTATCGTTACACTATGCTAACATGAAAAAACTCTTAGTTGTACACTCGTCTACCAAAGCAATTGTCTATTCTTTGGTAAGCCTTCGATGTTACCTAAGTCCAAGTGACAGTCATATTGTTTACGTCGATATCAGTTAACTACGATGATGACTATTGCACTCATAGAATATCCGTCATAACTGTGATGTATTTTAACATCAACGTAGTGCCAAATGTCCTAATTTTTGACCCTATAATACTTGCCATCGCTGTGATGTTAACTATTACATTAGTTGTTCTAATTATCATTAGCGGCAGTTATGACAATTATTTCTTCAATAATATGTCATACTGACGTCATCGAAATACGTTTGATTTTTGCATGTGATTAATGCAATAACATTCTAATATCAAAGAAATTGTCAATGTAATTACAAAATATCACCAATAGAATGAAACACTAACATCAGACCAAATATGATTTGGTTTCTATTTGATGTAAAAATCTCATGGTTGTAATCAGAATATCAGAAAAAAGACGAAGTGAGTAAATTTTATGACAAAATATCATCAATGCCATGGTACGAAATCATCAATTCAATTGTTTCAATTTAATGATTTCAAAAAATATGTTCAATCTTGTATCAAACAAGTGATACCAATCAAAATATTATAAACAGCTTATTTTCTATGTCTTTAGGTATATAGACAGCTGGGAAACACAGAAAAGAAGCTGTTTATAATTTTTCAATCATATAACTTTATATTCTTCCATTTTCAAGAAAACAATGAGAATTAATAATGTTCTAATAATAGTTTTGATGACTTACTGTCAACAATACAATGTCTGTGTGTCGCATTATCATATCTTAATTTAAGAAATGCTTTTTCTTTGCCTTGTAGCTCCTTTTTTTATTTTTCTCTCTTCGCTCTCATCTTTTTTTTATTTAACAAACAAAGTGTCGTCAATATGATGAGTAATATTATGGTTCATTTCAATATTCTCTTTATACGTATTTGCTTTTGCTTAAACATTTATTGCTGTGAATATAAATTTACATCAATATGATGCATTTTCTTCTGCTTCTTAATATTAATTTAAAATTAAAAATAATAATTTTAACAATAAAATCCCTTTTCAATAACAAAAAGAAAATATTATAACACTATTTACCTTTTTATTATAATTATTCATAAAATGTATCATTGAATTGATGTCACCACAGTTGTAGCACTGATGATACTCAAAATATGACAAAATTCTCTGATGACTTTTGTCATTGAGATTCATGTTCATTACTGATGACTATTTACAAAATCACAATGCTGATGACTCGCTGCCATCAATATGAAGATGCTTTTTTTTATGAGTATGGAATAAAAGAAAATATTTATTTTACAATTCTGATGACATGCCGTCATCAATATGCATTTTTCTATGAAAGCATTCAAAATATTGAACAACTCAATTTAACGTGGTTCGAACTATCAGTAGTCGACTGTATTTTGTATAAAAAACAGCACTTCGTTTTATTGGCAAAATATGTATAAATATACATTTAATTGACAGGCAGCAAAATGTTCAAAGGTCCAAACATCAAAATCAAAAGAAACCTAAAAGCATAAAATTTAATCTGCCGAAATGTCTGTAAGAACAGTGTTCCAATTAGCAAATCTAAAAAGGTTCTTACCAAATTGAAACAAAAACAAATTTTTGCTTAAAACATAAAAAAAGAAAAAAAAAACATCATGAAGTTAAAAAGCAACTTAAATGTAATATTTTCACACAGTTGAAAACGTACCTTTTTGTTCCGTTTTTATTGAACTATTGAATGAACATTCGAAGAATAGATAAAAACAAATCAAGAATTATTAATAGCTTTTTTTTCATTAAATAAAAAATTTTTAAAAAAGGAACAAAAAATATTAAGAAAAATACAAATATTGTTCCGACAGTAAAAACAAAGCACAGACAGAAGAAAAAGGAATTATAACTTAACAATGATCAAAGATTTAAACTAATGAAGATAATTTATTACAAGATGACGTTTAATTAAATTCAGATAAGACAGACTGCAGCAAAAACAAACCTAAAAATTAACAATTTTAGGGCTTCAGAAACAAAAAACACATAAACGAAAAAAAAAGCAAAAATCACGGCAAAATAAACAACAAAACAGCAACAGTAGAAAAATAAAAAATAAGTTCAGCTTCTAAATGATGTTTGATCTTCTTCATCTGGTCAATACATAAATAATAACAATTTTAAAATATCTGCTGCAAAGTCCGCAGCAGAAAAGATCCTTTTTGTTTAGGTGAATCTGCTGCTTAATTTTAATCTAGAGTTCTACGTCGGGGTTCGTCAGACAATTTGCGAATACGATGCATAATTTTCTGTTTTTTGTTTTATATGTATGTTTGTATTTCTCAAAAGCTGTTAATCAGACGGTAGTTTTTTAGTCTTGATGGCGAATTTCCTTCCCATCAACAACAAAATCTTAAAAAAAAAAAAAAAAAAAAAAATCATTGAAGAAATTAAGTCAGCAGATTAAACGTTCAGTTGATTATTAGGATTTGTTTTTTACCAGGATTTTTTTTAACTTATTTCGTTATATTTTTTAGTATTTTAGGTTATATAAATTTGTGCGAACTGAAAAAAAAAAATCAAAAAATGATTGGTCTTTTTTTTATTCATGCATAATTTTGTTTACCAAGACTTCAAGCGCAATTTGTTGCCTGTTGTTGTTTAAGAAGTTGTTTATAAAAAAACTTTAAAGCCTTTTGCTTCTTTTTCTCCTTGTTTTCGTTGTTTGTGTGAGAGAACTTTTTCTTAATTGCATCTGTCCAGCGGAATGCATGTTTATGATGCCATAAATGGTTCAAGGAATTTCTTACAGGCTTTTAAACTTTTCTTGGTTAATTTGTAAATATTTAGTTTCTTTTTGTTTATTTATTCACTAAAGCACACAAATAAATCTTTTTACATATGGACTTCTTAAAATTTAGAAAAAAAAAGTTGACGTTTTTTTAAAGGTTCACAACTTTACTACACTGCTTTATTTCAAGCACAAGAAATATGGCTTACAAAACATCGTAATATTTCCAAGTACTATCCATCCTGTACCTCCACATTTCAAAATAAGCACTTCAGTGCCGAAATGTTCTAAACACATAAACGAATACTGTCTTACAATCGTTTAGAACAAACAGAACCAAACACAAGTAGAACCAACTGAAGTAGAACAAAATTGAAGTAGAACTTCAACACGGGAGTAATGTGCTACTTTTTTATTTTTTTTATTTTTAAAATTTGTTGTTGTTATTCATGGTTTTTGACTTTGTATTAAACAATATGCTCATGTCAATGTGTTAGTGTCAATTTTTAATGCACTCGCTATATTTTGTTATGAGTCGGCATTTGTTTACTTCAGTCTGATGTTATGTTTTGGTTTTTGCTATGAAACAGAATTCAAGTACTGTTAAGCACTGTCGTATATGTGTTTCAAAACTATGAAGTGTCTGTTCTGTTTCCGAATGTTCTACTGCTTGTTTGTTTTGTTTTAAAGATTTTTCTAATATACAGTGCTTGGAATTACTGCATAGTAGTGAGATGAGTTCTTTAGAGCATTCTAAAGAACACATCACATAAACACTGAAAAAATTAAAGATTTTTTCCATTAAGATGATGTGCCATCAGCTGTGCGATATACTTACATAATATTAGGTTGTTTTCTTTACGTTTCAACGCCCACAATTTTGAAGACTATTTTTGGCTGAACTAACTACATCGGTCCGCCTAGATATAGCACTCTCATAGAACAGATAGTTTGGTATCGACAGAGGAAGTGCTCAACACTCTCTTCCTCGGCCTCCACCCTAAAAATTCTACAGAAATAACTAAAGAGAAGTTTTAACATCCTAGCATGCGTCCCTATGTGGCAATGTCCTATAGGTAGTTCTACACCAAAGTACGCACCCTTTGCTGGAGTCTTCCCCGTAGTTCTCCTACAATCATACGCAGGCCATGTTAGCCTCGCTGCTCGGCAGGTAATCTCACCAGGCCATCTGTCCGGTGTAGTCCCTACAAGTTGACGCTGCACTTGGTTCTTACAGCTTTTAAGCGGGACTCTCACCATCGTATCAATGTCCCCGGCAGTAAAAAAGATGAAAAATAAGGTGATATTCATGAACAAGATCAAAATTTAGCTTGTTTTGTTTGTGGTGTCAAACCAAACAAGATGAAATTGACACTCAATTTGAATACAAAACTAGTAATAACTATCAAAATAGCACACATTCCAATAAATCCTAAAAAACATCCCCTATATATTTAAATTATATTATATTTAACAACCATTAAATTGTGTTTTTTTTATGTATGTACATTCAAACATGTTGGCATTTGAAATGAAAGAAATATTCTTCAGCTTAATATGAAATTATACATGAATGCAACTTGAAACTACACAGCTATCACCATTCAATTTGAATTTCTTCATAGAAGAAACCCACCGATCTCTTCTACTGTTACTGTATAACAATCACTACTGTGTCTCATAAAAATGTTAATTTTATAATGAACATAAAATCATCTAAAAAAAACAACATTTGTTACCGTTATAAATTTTTTTTTTTCATTTTTATTTTCTTTTTTTATTGGCTGTTCGATTTGAACGTTTGTTTCATTGAAGAAAAAATCTTAATGTATAATTTCTAATCAAATTATAACAGATTTATAGAAGAACATTAACAATACATTATGTCATTAATTATAGCAGCAACAAATAATAACTAAATGAGTCAACGTTTTTCTATGAACATTTCTGCAGCAAGATAGTGCAGTACAAAGGAACATGAGGTTTATAAGCCATAGAATTTTTTTTGCCAATTTATAAACTTACACATACACACACACACACAAATACTGCCATTGGCCGCAAAATTACTTGTAACAAACCAGAAAGCAAATACTCAGACGGTCGGCCTTAAAAGCGGTTAAAACCACTTTGGCCATTTTAAATATCTGCATAATTAACTGACACATTTTGCCACTTTACGCGCGTTCAAAATTAACCACATTAATATTACACTCAGCACCACAAGTTATTTTTTCTAACCAATTTGTTTGTAGGTATTGCAAAAAGTTCTTTTCTTTTCTGCAAAATATGTTGCAAATAGTTGGAAAAATTTAATCCCACGATTTAAAATCAACTGAATTATGGACATTTACTAGACGATTTTTTCTTTTTTGCTTACTGCAAACATACAAACATTGTGCTATTCAGCTTGCAAAGCTAGCTACCAGTATTATTAGGGGCACCCACAAATACTAGTATAATTGAACAAAAGCTATAGCACTTTATTTGTAAAAACTTAACACTACCACTCTTTGATGTGTTTGGCTTGATCGTCCCTACTGTTGCTGTCCATTACAAGCACATTATTGAAATAACTTATTAAAATGACTGCTAAAACATGAATAAAGTTTATTTGTCGTTAGACGGTAGTATTAAAGTTAGTAAGTACGACTATTAGATGATAGCCGGGATTGTATTAAATATCTTATGACTGTAAGAGAAAAAATATGAGAAGCTATTAAGTTAGCAGAATTAATGTTAAGCATATATTGTATTTTAATGTGTTCGCACGTCCTAACTGCGACAGTACAGTGGTTGACAAAATAGTAAGGACGATGTAAGCACGTACTCGTATATGTAACGGACGTTTCGCAAAAGCTGCAAAATAAAATTTTAGTAGATAATTTGTTTTGCGTTAACAATTTTTTACATAAAATAAATAAATTATTATTTATCCGTTTTAAGTACATTTTATATTAGTTAGGATATTCATTATAAAAATAATTGCTGGGACCAATAACTCTTGACCAAAGACAAGAAAAAACAACTATATGATTCAGCTAGAGGGCAACTACTAGCTGTTTTGTAGCCATTGTCCTACTCCTACTCGAACTCGAGTTATGACTAGTATAATGTATTTACGAGGTCTGATCAAAAACAGCAGTTATTTTTCGCATTTTTCTTCCGTTATGTTTGTACACATGTCTGTTATATATATTGGCAATATCAACCATTTTGGATTGTCAGTTGGTTTTTGACAGATAAAAAGGTTAGTCGTGTTTTGGTGTGCTCTTCGATTTTTTATTATTTGAAAAATGGATCAAAGAAACTGTGTTAAGTTTTGTGTAAAAGATGAAATTAAATCCGCAAGAACATTTGAAATGTTGATTGTGGCGTTTGGCCAGTTTACTACGAGCAGAACGCAAGTTCAATTGTGGTATAAATGGTTTAAGGAAGGCCGAGAAGATGTCAATGACGATGCTCATCATGGTTGCCCGAGCACGTCAACAACCGATGAAAACATTGAAGCAGTGAAGAAAATGATTTTGAGTAATCGTCGAATCACTATCAGAGAGGTTGCTGATGATGTTGGTATATCGTTCAGCTCATGCCAAGCAGTTTTTGCAGATGGTTTAGGAATTCCAAAATTGCTAAATTTTGAGCAAAAACAATGTCAGATGGACATTGCTCAGGGGCTGTTGAACATCGTCAACGACGATCCAGATTTCCTCAAAAGGGGCATAAGTGGTGACAAATCATGGGTGTATGGCTATGACAATGAAACCAAAGCCCAATCACCCCAATGGATGCGTTCAGAATAGCTAAGACCGAAAAAAGCACGCCAAATTCGGTCAAATGTGAAGGTTTTGCTCACTGTTTTCTTCGACTGCAATGGCGTGGTGCATCATGAATTCTTGCCACAAGGTCGTACGTTCAATAAGGAATACTACCTTGAGGTTATGTGCCGTTTACGCGAAGCAATTCGTCAGAAATCTACAGAATTGTGGAAAAAACAATCATGGATTGTCCACCAGGATAACGCCCCAGCTCACACATCGATGCTTGCGCGTGAGTTTTTGACCAAAAACAAAACCGTTATCATCACCGTATTCACCGAGCTTGGCCCTGCTGACTTTTTCCTCTTCCCAAAATTGATTATACCGATTAAAGGAAAGCGTTTTGTTACGATTGATGAGATAAAAAAATAATCGAAAGAGAAGTTGTTGGCGATGCCAAAAAGCGCATTTCAGAATTGTTTCGAGGATTGGAAAAAACGTTGGCATAAGTGTATTTTATCTAAAACTGTTTATTTTGAAGGGAATAGTTATTGATGAATAAATAAAAACTTTTTGAAAAAATTGAAAACAACGGGTATTTTTGATCCGACCTCGTATGTAAATATATATGTATGTAGTGTGCAAAATGCACATTTGATGGAAAAAGTCAAAGTTTCTGAATATAGTTCCAACGTTTATTGCATTGTCAGAAAAATATCGTCAAATCTTATTGTACTTGTAAAATCTTCAGAGTTAAGGTAAAATCTTCATTCTAGCAACGCTCATATATGTTGTCAGCTTGAGCGCCACTATCTGGCAGGACTGCCTTTCTCTATCTCTCTCAGTCTCTTTTATATTGTTAAATTTAGTATTTTGGTTGTAAAAAAAGTTTTATTTTCGATTTTTGTTTAAACTTCTAAATAAATATCTGGACGTTTTGAGCTGTTGTTGTATTTTCTACAAGTGATGATTTACGGATGACTTTCACTTTTTTTAACAATAAATTTGATAAACTTTAAATTATGCTTATCATGAATGATGCCCTATGCTTTATTAGCAATTATCGGAAAATAATCATTTTGTATTAAATATTTTTATTAAATGTAATTAATGTAGGCACAAATAAAATGTATTTATCATTATTTCTAACTTTAATTTTAACATACATTTATATTCTCTTTGATGTTCAGCCATGTTTGATGTTTCTGAATTAGAAAACTGTTGGAGACTTGAACTAATAAAATAAGGGAAAAAATTAAATCGTTTGATAGGAAAAAATATTTTTTGTCTTGCCAAAACCAAATTTGAAGAAGAAAAAAACCAGGTTTAAAATAATGTTGAAAATCACCGTGATAAGAAAACTTTCATTGAGCTAGTGCTGATTTAAGAAAATGACTGTAATGCCCTATAATAATAATAAAAAATATGTAATATGCACGAAAGTTTAGTCTGCCCCATTATTGGTTTTAACAAATACATTCGCTGGTACAATAAGCTATTAAGAGCCTATTTTCATAACTTGAACAGTTACGTTCATGCACTGCAGCTGTATGAAGATCGATATTTCACTACACTTATATATAAAAACGACAGATAGGCAATCAGTCTGTAGTACAAACAAATAGTATATCTCTAACAATATACGAGGGCTGATCAAAAATTAACCGTTATTTGAAATTTTTATTTATTCAGCAATAACTATATTGTACCCTTTAAAGTAATCCCCCTCAGATATAATATACTTTCATATTTGTCAGACAGGAAGTAAAATGTAATTTTCAGAAACGTAGTTTCACACCTGCCGGTGTACCACAGGGGAGCCATCTTGGACCACTGCTATTTTCGCAGTTTTCAAAAGTTTTAAAAATTTTCATATCGCTCCTTTATTGCAACATAGTCATATCTCAAAAAATGCGCTTTTCGAGTTAACAATGCAGAATTATTAACAGTACTACCTTTTATATTTTGCCAAAATTTTATTTAAATTACCTTTAAACTGTTTCCTTTAGGAGATATTTTCCAAAACTTTTTTCTAAGACTTGTATGGAAACTAAAAATTTGAAATGTGTTTTTCTTGAAACAATCTTTTTTGCGTTATGACTATGTTGCAATAAATGAGCGATATGTTATAATAACTTTGTGGATCACAAATTTCTTCAAGTTGATTTAGATTCGTTTTATAATTGGTGCGAAGTCAATCTGATGGAGCTTAATATAAAAAAGTGCAAGAAAATGTGTTTTTTTCAGAAATAATCCGAATATCGTTAATTATTCTCTAAATGGTTTCAACATTGATACCGTGGGCAGTATAATGGATTTAGATATTTTGTTTGACCCAAAAATGAGTTTTATTGCGCATATCACAGCTGCAATAAATAATGTCAGAGGTACACTGGGTTTTATAAAACGTTGGTCAAAAGAGTTCGAAGAACTGTATATTGCGAAAACGTTATATACTACCCTGGTACGTCCTATTAGAGTATTGATCGATTATATGGAACCCTATCTATCAGACTCATTCAAAGGCCAAGTCAGTGCAAAAACAGTTTCTGTCATTTTGCCTTCAAGGGTTAAGCTTCAACCCTGAAAATGCCTTCGTATACTGCTCGTCTGGCTCTCTTCAAGCTGCCTTAGAACTATGCTCAACGTTTCATTTACTCTAAAACTTACTAATGATGATATCTGCTCTGGATTTTTGGTTGAAAAAATTTCATTTAACATTCCTCAACGCTCATCCCGTTATTTCTCTCCATTATTTGTGGAATTTTCCAGAGTTAATTATGTTGATGCTGATCCTCTCAGGAGATTGTGTGATTGTGATCCTCTCAGGAGATTGTGTTCAACCAACTGTTTGGACTAACTGATTTTTCATGAAATCTCAATGGTGTAAAGAGTTCACTTATTGTCTATTTCAATTAATAATTTGGCTCTTTGTTGTTCATATCTGTTAATCATTTTGCTTTTCACTTATGTATATTAATATTTATATACACATGTACATATTATCATATTATTAATGTCTGTAAGGAATAGTTTCATAGTCAAACTAAATAAATAAAAAAAATAAAAATAAAAAATGCCAGCGTTTTTTCCAATCCTCGAAACACTTCTGAAACGCGCTTTTTGGTATCGCCAATAACTTCTCTTTCGATTTTTCTTTTATCTCCTCAATTGTAGTGAAACGCTCTCCTTTAATCGGTGTCCTCATTTTTGGGAAGGCGAAAAAGTCAGCGGGGGCCAGGTTCGGTGAATACGGTGATTTGGGCATGATAACGGTTTTGTTTTTGGCCAAAAAATCACGCACAAGCATCGATGTGTGAGCTGGTGCGTTATCATGGTGCAAAATCCATGATAGTTTTTTCCACAATTGTGTGCGTTTCTGACAAATTGCTTCGCGCCAACGGCGCATAACCTCAAGGTAGTACGCCTTACTGGCCGTACGACCTTATGGGAAGAATTCATGATGCACCACGACATTGCAGTGGAAGAAAATAGTGAGCAAAACCTTCACATTTGACCAAATGTGACGTGTTTTTTCAGGCTTAGCTCCTCTGGGCGCTTCCATTGGGATCGAAAGTCGAACATACGTATCTCACGAAATTCGAAAATAACGAGTGATCAGACCATATACTACTTATTTGTTCTGCAGAGTACGAGTATATGAGTATGTATGTATATATGTAAATTTGGTGTTTGGTGTTAGCGGTTAAAAATTTCTACAATAAAGCCACCAAAGGAAAACCTGCAAGATATTATCGTCGCATCCGCTTGAAATTTGAAAATAAGACAAATACTTGTCGGCTCTAATAAACAAAACTAATAAAATCATGCCAACAGCACACAACTGGTAGTGCTGCTGAAAATCATCCAGATTTGAGCCAAACAAAGTTCAGAACTGTTATGAAATTTTCACTCTTTTTTTGGGAGAACTTAAAGTTACAAATTATTTAGACATTTGTACGTGAACGTCTTAGGCTTCATTTTGCATAGCCTGTTTTTTTTATTAGATCTTATATTGAAAGTGAAATATGCGTATTAAAAAAATAATTTTTAGTGTTTTTTGCTCTTCATTAAATTATACTTTTTTAATTAAACTTTATGGAGCTGCTCATTAAATCTCTGCGGGCTCCTGTTAAAAAGAGTTCGTCTGCTGTTTGGTTATTAAATTTTCAATTTGCTTGGCCATTATATTTAATGACTTCATTAGAGTGTTTGAAATGAAAGTTCAACCAACTTCTAATAAGATAGGGAATTAAAATGGCCTCAATAACATATTTTTAGTACGTTGTTGGGAATAATCTCTATGAACTTTAATATTATTGTGTTTTCTACAATTATTCGTATTTTCGCTGATTTTTTACATACATATGTAATCGGTGAAACTTAACATTTATACATATACGTGTATTAGTATTTAAAGCAATATTTTTTCAAAGGTGATATTCTTTTAAGACAACTAGATTTCTTAAAATTAGTTTAAAAAACCGGTTTTCGAAGTGTACTTATCATCAAGGCGAATTCATACCAGGTAAATGCTACAGCAATAAATACAACACTACAAAAAATAATTCTTATTCAAATATCAAGGGAAAATTATTTCGTGAAACTTTTAATTATATCGTGATACTTAAAGTCTCAGAACCAAGAGCTTGAAAAGGTGAAAATGGCTAGCCAGATTGGGCAGGATTCTGGATCATATCTGGCGCTCAAATACAATACATAATTGACCAAATTGTTTTAATTATTTTTTTTTTCAAATTTGTTTTATTTATGCCATTGACATCTGGAACAGATTAAAATTAAAAAAGTTATCAGCTGCGCTGTCAATTTCATCTGTTATGAATTCGCCTTGCTACTTATTATTGAAATACGAGAGCGGATATTGAAGCTATCTAAGTAGGACAAAAATATATTTTTTTCAAAACCATTTATATATTTCTCAACATAGTCTCCTCTTGTTTCAACAAACTTGGTAAGACAGTATGGCAACTTGCTTATGCCATCTAAAGAATACAATTTTGGGAACCCCTTGAAATAGGCGCTAGTTTCTGTAATCACTCCTTTGTTTGAGATGAATCTTTTTCCTTCGAGTCATTTTTTCAAGTTTGGAAACAGGAAAATAACACTAGGAGCTAAATCTGAAATATAAGGTGAATTCTAAACCAATTCGAAGTGTATTTCATGAAATTTTAGCATCGTATCTGATGCTGTGTGAACTGGTGCGCTTTCTTGAAGAAAGAGCACTTTTTTCTTCTTTATATACTCCTATGGTCGTTTTTTTTTATTGCATCAATCAATTGATGCGATAATGCACGTTAATACTTTCCTTTTTCAAGATAATCTATGAGCAATATTCCGAATGCATCCCAAAGTACAGTGGCCATAACCAGGCCAGCCGATTTCACTGTGTTCGCCTTCTTCGGAACACTTCCACCAGCTTCCACCGATTGATTTTTGATTTCAGATGTGTAGTGGTGGACCCACGTTTCATTAACAGTTAGGCCGACTTCCTAAATCCAAGTTGCAATGCATATTTACAATGCATACACTTCGTAAACGCATATGTAAACTTTCTGGCAACGTCCAATGTTTCTAATCGTTTGGCAACTCATTTTAATGAGTATCAGCTGTCAGAATCACGCATCATTTTTATTTTTATTATTATCTTGCATGCAATATACTTAACTTTGAAGGCCACTCTCGGTTGAGAAGGAGGGATACACTTGCCACCAAACGTTAAATAGGTGATTTTACCGATATTGACTGTGCAAAATAAAACATTTTTGTCTAGCATTGGCTGGACTTAATTAATTTTATGCATTTAGTATTAAGATTTGAATACTTATTGTTAGTTCACTTTGTGAAGATTCAATAAATAAATAAATGAAAAAAAAAACAAAAATTATTTTTAGTGCATACATTTTTATTTTTGATCACTTTTTTGGGATTTTTATTGCCTTTAATAAAATTTGTTTCTTCTTTTTTTTAATAAGTTTCTTTAGCAAATCAATATTTTTTGAAGGTTTAGCCTGAGGTAATTCCTCAGCACTTATCAACGAAATGGATAAATAATTTTGTGTTACCTCCACTTTTACAAAAAAAAAAAAAAAAATAAAAAATTAAATTTTTTAATATGTGTTTGACATTTGTTTAGTGTATGAGTTGCATAGTGACGTTCCTAAATCCCGATAAAGTGCAACAATTTTCTCTGCAACGCAAGGTTGTACTTAAGACATGTTTAGCATTGCATACGCATTTTTTAAATTATGTATTGCAACTTGCGTTTAGGTAGTCGGCCTTTTAATCGACGCAAAAAAACCAATGTTATACTTTATCACGTCCAAACACCTTTGAGAAGTGGTCTGTCGAATTCATTTTTGTTCGACACTGAGCAAACGCGGCACCCATCTTGCCAATAGCTTCTTCATATGCAAGTGTTCATGCAAAATCTTGAACACACGTTCATTTGGTATATTTACCATTTCAACAATGCCACGTAACTTGACTCGGCAAGATATTGAAGATTTTCTTGATATTTTCTTCCATAACCACCTGTTATGGCCTTCTGTTGATGGTATTGTGATAGTGCTTGTTTGGCTGCGTTTAAATTCAGCCATCCAATATTTTACCATGTAATATGAGGGAACAGACTCACCGTAATGCTTATCGAGCTTTTACTTGTCTCTTTCGTCGTTTTCCCTTTCAAACAATAGTGTTTAAGTCGGTTGTATCCTAAATTAGGTTTAGACGAAATGAAGAATGTTTTTTATTTCTTACTTTGTCGCAAAACGACTTATATATTTTATTTCTTAAATTTAAAAAGGTACAATTGTTTGTTTATTATTATCAGTCGTCCAGCACGTGTGTTTTGTACTTCTTTATCATCGCATTTTGGTAGTATTTTATCAGCGACCTGCCACAATCAGCCTCCCACCAGTCTTTGGCTATAGGCAAAGACGATTTGGAAAGTGCACATTGCGTCCGGACTTTTTTGCGGTTTCAATTGGTTTTTCTTTGGCTGATGTTGTAAACTTTTGTTGCCGTTTTTTTTTTTTTGTCTTGATATTTTATTTCTTTTGTATCGCGGTTCGTTGGCTATATCGCTTTGTTTATCATCCGTCGGTTAATCATTGACTGCGCTTATTGGATTATCTTTGTCTAGAAACGCTGCTTTCAAGCGATTGATGGAGATAGTTTTGTTTTTTCCATTTGAGTTTATATTAAAGAATTTAGGGAATCGTCTAAAGACTTCAAACGGCCCATCGTATGGCTGTTGCAAAGGGGCTAGTACAGTGTTGTTGCTAACAAACAAGTGACTGCAGTCTTTTAGTTCCTTTAGTATGAACACTTTTGAGCTACAGTGTTGAGAAGTTGGTGTAAAACTTATTTCTCGCATCGATTTCCTGAGTTCTTTTATGAAGTCACAGTCGTTACCTATTTCAGTTGATGTGATGAAAAATTCTGCGGGTATGCACAGAGGCTTACCATATACTAGTTCAGCAGGCGTGGCTTTTATGTCCCCCTTATGACTGGAACGTAACCCTAGTAACACTATTGGCAATTCCGCTGCCCACTTTGCTGGATCTTTGCATTTTAGTGCAGTTTTTAAAGTACGGGTGGAAATCGGTAGTTCTGATATGTTTTATTCCCAACCGCCTGGTGAGTTCGTGGAAAAGCTGACATTCAAACTGTGGTCCCTGGTCTGTAGAGATTTTTGAGGGTACGCCAAAACTATATATCCACGAGCTTATTAAAGCATGTGCTATTCATTATGAATATTTTTAATAGATACTGCTTTGGGCCAACGCCCGCGTTAAATATTGCTTTTCGAGTTTAATAGCTTTTAGGCACAAATTAGTTTTTTTGTTGCTTACTATTGTTCTTAGTTCTGTATCATTCTTTTGAGCTGCTGCTAATGCGTCAAAATCGATTTCGATCTTGTCTATTTTTACTATGCGTGAAAAAAAATGGGAAATAACACTTTCGGTGCCTTTTACCTGTCGGATATCTGTTGTAAATTGGCTAATGTAATGCAATTGCCTCAGATGATGAGGATCCGCTTTTTCGGGTTTTTGTTTGAAGGCGAACGTCATTAATAGAGTATTTTTCCTTTTTTTCCTACGTTTTTAATACCCTTTATTTAATTCAATATTTGCAATAAATTTCTTCAGTTCAAGGTCCTTTTTTTATTTTTTTTAATTTTTAATGAATTTTTCAGGAAAATTTGTTTGTTTGTGTTATAAATTCAATAAAATACTGGAAAAAGTTTTTTTTAACAAAAATGACCTAGAGCTGAAGAAATGTATTGCACATAAATAATATATTTTTATTTCAATTAAATACTTGTGCAAAATTTAGCATTTTCAATATTTCTCTTTTGAAAGCCATGTCTTAAACTAGCAGTTTTGCCATTTCAGGCAACAAACTTTCCTAAGCCATTTCTTTTATAAATAATTGTTATAATTATTTCCTGTCCTTTCAAATTTTCACAATATCTCGGCATTAATTTTCCACTGATTGTCTTCAAAATGCCTGATAAATCGTATTAAATTATTTAAACGCATTTATCATTTTCATTTAATTCAGTTGAATCACAAAATAATTTCAAATTATTAAAAAAACAAGAAAGAAAATAAAGCAATATATAAATAATGATATCATGAGCTTTTTCCTTCTGCAACACTTAACATATCAAACTAAACAACTTGCGACAATCCTAATTCCACTTGTTGACTGAGAAAAGAGAAACTAAATCCTGGTCATTATGGTTTCTGTTTTCTTTTTCATTTATTCCTGAGACAGAAATGAAGTCTGTACTTTGTACACCTTCTGCTTCATTGTATTAAATTTTGATATCGTGGTAAAAAGTTAAGAAACAAACAAACAAAAAAAGAAGCAGGATGACAACTCATTAATGAGGCCGATGTCATGCAAATTCCAATGGTTTCAGTCAAGCGACTTACATACGTACTACTTTTTGCTTCTTAACAACAAATGCCAGCCAATTCTTATTTCATCTTCATGCACAGCTTTTCAAACAGCCTTTTTAAACATCTGCAACCAGAAACACCGTCCTCAACTCAACTGCTTTATTGTTATTGGCAATGTTTCTCCCAATGTTGCTGTCTTCTCTGAAGTCATCATTATCATTGTTGCGGTGTAGAAATTACAATCACATGGTCATCATTATATTTGCGGAGGAATAAGAAAACAAACAAACAAACAAACTTAACAATTTACAAAACAAAAAGCGAAACATTCTTTTCAACGACATATTTAATTTGATAAATCAAAGTAACAGAGTCTTGGTCCAAAATGCTGCTCCCGCATAACAGGCTTCTAGCACTGTTGCAAAACAATATTTTTAAAATGGAATTGGCAAACATGCTTCCGCAGCGTATTTTTTGTTTAAGGAATTGCAGAATTAAATTGGAAATCAAAATAATTAAAACTATAGAAAAACGCACATTTTGCTTTTTTTAATCTTGGACCAGTACTCAGGGGATGACCCCTACATATGCAGTGCGTTGTACCAGAACTAGGGCAATAGGTTGTGAGGAGGGGGAAAGAGGGAGCAGTGTTTGTGAACACTTGACTTGAATTTGCCAACGTTATAACAGACAAGAAACACGTCTGTACGCAACTTATTCCACTGGCGAAGCGTACGGCTGAAAAACGAATTCTCTCTGTAATGTGTTGTACGATTCCCCAGGCAATCAACCACAAATTGATGAGCTCTCGACGATGAACCCGTGCTATGCAAAGATGTGCAAGTTTCGGGAACAAGATACCTAATCTCGGCAAAGCAAAATCCATTGTAGTAACGACAGAACAGAGTAACGCAGCCCATGCTGCCTCGATGCTCCAGTGAGTCAATAGAGTGGCATACCCTACTGTCACCGATAAGCTTCTTCGCCTTCTCCTGCACACGGTCGAGTAACCCCAAAAAAGACTTTGAGGCACCGGCCCAAACATGAGATTTGTATTCCCTTTTCGGTCGGATGTAGGAAGTCGGATGGAGTGAAGTACATCTTACACCGTTTCAAGAATGCTTCTTTAGAGACATGAAAAATGTGATCATTTCAGCGAACATTTTTCATTCCCAGAACATCAGGAGTATCCGATTCCTCAATCTATCCATGAGTACAGATGATGTTTACAAATAAACACCGGTTTAATGAGAAGTTTAATAGAAATCTTAAAGATTTTTTTTTCTCATAGACTTCTACTCAAATAAGATTGTTTTTGTTGCTAATTTTTCACTACTTTTGTTTAAAATTAACATCTGTACCACAAGTATTTGAGGTTCCCAACAAACCCGAAATAAAAAATGGAAAAAAATAAGTAAGATTCCTTTTCATCAGCAAACATCAATTAAACCCACCTCTGTAGTTACCACCACTTTGTGTTTGTTTGGCCAGAGAAAAAAGTAGTCATTGGCCGATTGTCGTCATCATTATCATTATCAAGCACACATCAATGTCACAATACTGGTACACCGACTTTAATGACAGTCAGCGCCTGAATACATTTTAAATGTCGCGTTGATCTTTGTTTTTGTTTTTTTTTGTTTTTGTTTTCTTTTCTGTATGTTCTTAGACGATGTTGTTTTAATATCCATTTAAGCTTTCTGTGCTTGTGTACGGAAATTCAAGTTTTTGTTTTTTATCTAAAGAATTCTACAAATGTGTTTTATAATAGCAAATCTACACAGAGAGAAATATTAGAAACAATATCGAACGCAAAGAGCAAAACAAAGTTTATTAACTTCAATTTTATCCTAATATTATATCATTTTCTTTTACGTTAAACTATTTAAATTTTTCCATCTTAAGATCTTGTGTTGTTTTTTTTCTTTTGATTACTTTTACTTTTTTTACGCGTATAAATTATAACACAATATCTTAAGCTGCAAAAATTTAAATAGTTTATTAACTTCATTCATTTCGTGCGCAAAAGGAAAAGCTTGTTTTTGTGTAAAACATTTTTCTTTTTAAAATTTCAATAATTTATTTAGAAAATTGGTGCAGGGTAGCTGATAAAAGCTGCTCCCACAATAAAAAAAAAAAAACGTAATAACTTATTTTCTGCGTAAACGAAATAACTTCTGTTTCATTTTTATTATATTTTATACATGGTCTGATAAAAAAAAATTAACGTTACTTTTAAATTTAACTAGGACTGCAGAATACTTAATGAGAGGAGCAAAGGGGGTGTAGTGTTTGCGAGCGTTTGATTTCAATTTTCTTACATTGTAAGTGATAGCAAATAAGCTTGCGGTCAGCCTGAAAAACGTAATCTCTCTGTAAGTGCACTTCGTGGCCAATCCACCTCGAAGGGAAGAGCTTTAAATTATGAACATGTATATTATTATATAAAAAAACGCGTACTTCGGGAATGAGATTCCGGATGTCGTTACACTTAGTAGCGGTAAAACCATGCAATGGCGATGCTCCAGAGAGTCCATAGAGTTAGATACCCTATAATAACCACTCAGCTTTTTCTCGCTCAGCCAAAATATACTTTTTAGCATGGGACCACACAGGAGAGTTGTGTAAAGTAAACCTAGTCTTGTGTCTCTGCGTAAGTTGGCAACACTGTGTCTTGCAGAGAATATCCATCTCTAGATATATAGTTTTCTTTTGGATTCAAGAATTCCTTCATGTTGTATAGTGTAGTGACAAGATGGTTAGAACCTACAGGTTAGTGCAGAGCTACCTTTATGGTCGGAATAAAATGGCATAATTAAGACGCAGCTCATATTCTATTGGCTTCAATTATTCAACAAGTTGAATCTTATATATACAAGAACATGTGCAATGTGATCAAAATGCTCTCAATGGATCTTCATGATAGCCTCAGGTATGTCGAACGTCGAACGTTAAAAATAAAAAACTAGCCGCAACACCTTGGCTATTTATTTCCGTGTGGACCGTACGTGGTCTTCCGGTACATGGAAGGTGTCTTACTGTACCATGTTGTCGAAGACTGCAACCAGGTTTGTAGCAGGTGCTTAAGGTTCAGTACTGCTATTAAAAAACTGACGATAAGCACGTTGCGTCAAAACAATTGAGCAGTAATTTTTCAAATTTTCGCTGTTCTGTTGTGTAGTATTCTATGTTAAATTCCTTAAGTCTTCTTCACAAAGCTCTGAAATAAAAATATAGATAAACTAAAAAAGTTATTGAACATCCAAACTGTAAAGGTAGTTCTGCGCCACCCTGTACTTGGGATATATTGAAGGAGCCGGAATCCTGGTCAGACGATTAGCATAAAACCGTGACGTTATATATGGCAAACGAACCCATTTATATATTGTCAGTAGACCGTTGTTGATATTGTAGAATCATTCATATTCATATCTCATAGCAAAAATCTCAGATGTATTAGGCTTCGTCTGCAAAAGAGTAGGTAAGGTTGCACGTTTCTTATGCAGCGGTGTGGCTTGTGGTACCGTTTTATTGAAAAACATATCGGCTAGCTCATTACATTTTATTGTAGGTTGAGAAAACAATGGGCTATCTTAACGACAATAGCGCCTTGAATTAACATTTGCGGATTCTTAAGAGTTATTTTTTAAAAAAATTTTAGCTTAATGCTACCTTCCCACCTTAAAGTACTCCTAGGAAACAGGTTTTGTCTTGGCGTAGACAAAGCTTTCTAGGGCATAGGAGATTCTCATTTGTGGTAGCAAACAAAGCTCTTGGAATCCGCAAGACTTATATTGTATTGGACTTCTGACAACCGTAGCAAGGGTTAAGATTGGCAGAACGGGTATCAGCAAAGTCCCCGGGAGATTCTGTATTGTAGATCTCCTGGTGCTGATCATGGTTGATGTGCCTGCTTTGACCGAAATGTTCTGACTGGTGGTTTAAACCTAAAATCACAGGAAGGGGAATTAGTTTCCCTGGTAAACTTGGTGCATGTCGGTTTTCGGGGACCAAAAACCCACCGAGGTGCTGTTGGCTTGCAACAGATACCTGTACTGTAACGATCCAGGAGTGATAGTTAGACGAGTGAGTTGGTTAGGGGCTGATGCTATTGTAGGACTTCGGTCTACTAACTCATTAAGCCTTGTCTTCTAGTGACTGTTGGGAAATTGCATACAGTAGGAATTAAAAAGCCCGAACTCTTAAGCAAGGAGTTTGCTTATAGCGCTACAAACTTATAGTCTAGCAAGCTATATGGGAGCGCTGGTGAATCTTGAGTGGTATACTCGGAGTTTGTCCATCACCAGATTAGGCCGTCAGTGCAGGTGCTGATGTAAATCTATTTCACAACTGACCGCAAAGTATTTTTTTCGAATGAAATATCATTTTGGCAATAGCTTCTCACAGAAATGATTGTTGACCATGTATAACAATTTTGCTTGTTTTGCAAAACACGCCATAATGAGTCGTAAGATAAACCGAATCGCTTAAAACGCCATAGAGTCGAAAACTTTACTGGTGTTTGATATTCTAGCGTGTTTTTTAGTTTTTTAAGCTATATTTATTTTTTACTTTTTAGTTTGTATCCTTTAGCGAAGCGTTTTAACAATTACAAAAATTTGCTTTTCACATCAAACTAGCTTCAAATTTCCGCTGCGATGTGTTATCGATCTAAATAATTTTGAATTTCATCAAATGCACATCAAGCTGTTCGTGTGAATGTTTTTTCCATTAGCATAATACGAGTTAGAAGACGAAAATCTAAAATTTTCCTTGAATAAAACTAGCAAATATTAAACAATTTTATCCTATCGATTCTTTTTGACAAACGTAATAACAGAACGAAAGTTAGTGTTCAATTTTGGGGTATTGGCAAAACAATGGAAACTAAAATTTTACTGTAATAAAAGTCGTTGGATAGTTATCAACAATTAGTGTTTTGTTGGGTATCCTTCAGTTTTAATGACTATATTACATTGAAGTTGCATTGACCAAGTCAGTTTGTCAACTATTTCCGTGAAATCATTTGCCATTCTCTTAAAACTGCGTTAGATAAATCGTCCTTCCTTGTGTAATTACGGGATCCTATTATGTGATCTACAATTTCCCATGACTAGGTAGGCCACTTCAAAACGTGCACTTCATTGGATTGTAACCAGTCAGTTACAACCCTAGAGATGTGTTTTGGGCCATTGAGGAAATAAATGTTAATTATGAGTACGTACTAGCATATAATTCATATATTTAAATAGTATTGGCCAGTGATCTTGAGCTTCAACACCCAGCTCCAATCTCAGTGTATGAAAATCTGTAAGCCGATACGAAATAAACAAAGAACCGACAAATATAAAGCAAATAATAACAGACTGGGTTTGTAATTTCTGTAAAAGGACTGGTGTTTGGTAAATGGTATGTTGCATTGACAATTGTTGTCCATCTGTTTGATTCACTGTTTAAAAGCCACACACTCACATACGCACACCCCATCAGAAATACATTGTTTTATTTTTATTTCGTCATCGTATTGATGTCTTTTCCATGCTAAATCTTCAACATCATCATCAGTTCGATACGTTTTAAAGCAACACAAATAAAAACGAGAGAAAAAAAAAATAGAAAACTATCTTACATGCATGCATCATGATGATGCATTCAATATAAAATCGTCTTCGTTTGCGGGAATTGATCAATGTCTGTTTAATAACGTCTTTTACGGGAGGCTCTTGTTTGTATGTATGTGTGTGTGTGTGTATGTGGTGAAGTTCCATTGCTCGTTTTTTTTATTAAGAGTCTTTCGCCTTGATTTGGGTTTTGTTTTTGTAACGGCCCGTTGAAATCCAGAAATGTTAACGAAAAATTTAACTTTTATAAACCCAGATTCCCACCTGTGATGTGATGATCATCAATTCTTTCTTCCAACCTGGGCGCATATCCAGACATACATGCCTGCGTATATAAATGTATGTGTGTTTTGCTGCACAAGTTATTCATGTTAAAGAATAATTTGTTCTCTATATCAACAAAACTATTCAATTATCAAATGGCCTAATATAAAAAAGCAATATCTCGATTTTTTCAAAGCCGCATTTTCATTGCCTTTTGGTATTAATTATTTGTTTACTGTTTTGAAAACATAAAAAAAGAAATTTGTATTGATTTTGTTTAAAAGAAAATTTAATAATACTTCATATACCAGTATGTATGTATGTGACCACATATTTGCATTCTGTTGCCAGATTTATTTTTTATATAATTAAGTCCAGTTACGCGTTTTTTTCAAATTAAACCATTTATACTGCATAATGATAATTGTCTATTCATGTTGTGTTTTTTTTTTTTTTTGTTGGGCGATCATGTTTTGATTCTCTTCGTAAATAAGACTATGATTTCCTTAGAGATCAATTAGCACCAGTGTTGTCATATTTTTTTCAAAAAATCTCTTATTTTTTGAGAAAAAGTGAAATTTATTTTCGACAAAAAAAGCTTTTTTGTGTGTGTTTTTGGTACAAATTTATTCAAAAAATATAAAAAGTAAGCTGAACAATTTTCCAAAAAAAAAAAAAAAAAAAAAAATCTTTTCAAAAAAAAAAAAGATAAATCTTAAAGTCTGATAACACTGATTAAAATGGCGTTGCGTCATACTTAAAGAAATAATATAATCGTTCACAATGTAAGCGAAAGAAAATTGATTTGAGGGTTAAAAATATTCATTAGATTTTTTTAATAAGAGTAATATTTTTTTTTTTATCTTGGACCAGTATTCCAGGAATGACCCCTACATTGTACTGGAACTGGGAAAAAGATTATGACGATGAGGAAAGAGGGAGTAGTATTGTGGACATTTGACTTGCACATATAAATAAGAATGAAAAAAGGTAAAAAAAAAAATTAAATTAATTAAAAGTAATCAGTGCCCAGTGTATACCTCCGATAATGATCAGACTAAAAAATTAATCCAACATCTCTCACGCTGCAAGGTGATGAATTACATTGAGAAGGAATTAATAATGAGCTTATAAAGAAAACGGATGACAGCGAAAAACACAAGTATTCACAAGATGGAAGAAAAAAATGAACTATTTATTCCAGCTTTCTACTTATTATGGAGTAATTTTGTTTAAAAAAATCATAAATCATATTAAGAAAGCTGTTAGCGAACTCCGTGAATATTTGGATATATGTTTTTTCAACATATTTTCCTTTTAGAGTAATACATTTAGCTCAGCCATTCCTTTATTCCTCCCAAATAGTAGGTTTTCCGCAGACTGGCATTTGTTTGGTAACTCGAACCAAATCTCTTACAATACTGCCATTTGGAAAAAAATGATTTCTTCCCAATTTATAGTTTTTTGTCATAGTCACTACACACGCAGTAGAGTCGAGCATTGTTTCGAGGGAACAGCATTTTATTCAAATCAATATGGAATCTGCCTAATAATATTCGCCGGGGATCATTGCAGCCTTTTCTAAGTAAAGAGTGGTTAAATTATAAGGGACAATGTTAGTTTGAATAAAACATAAATTATAATATTATATTATAATAAAACATAAATTATTGTCATTTTTTTTAAACTATGATAAAATTAGTATTTTTTCAATTATGCATGGAAAACTACGAGGTCTGATATAAAAACAACCGTTATTTTAAATTTTTTCAAAAAATATTTGCTTATTCATCAATAACAATCTTGTAATCCTCCTCAGATATAATACACTTATGCCAGCGTTTTTTCAATCCTCGGAACACTTCTGAAACGCCAACAGCTTCTGTTTCAATTTTTCTTTTATCTCCTCAATCATAGCAAAACGCTTTCCTTTAATCGGTATCCTCAGTTTTGGGAATAGGAAAAAGTCTGCGGGGCCAAGTTCGGTGAATACGGTGAGGATAACGGTTTTGGTTTTGGCCAAAAACTCACGCACAATCATCGATGTATGAACTGGTGCGTTATCATGGTGCAAAATCTATTATTGGTTTTTCCACAATTCTGTGCGTTTCTGTCGAATTGCTTCGCGTAAATGGGTTGAGGTGGCGCTTTAGCCGCATTATCGCGGACAGCAACAATATTTTCTGCCAAACGAGCTTTCACATCTTTTAACCTGCTTTGCTCAAAGTTTTGCACGATTTTTCTGATTGCATGATTGACCCAAAATTCACGAAGTGCACGATATGCACTTTGATTTAAACGCCCTTATTCACAAGAAGCTTGAATAACTTTAAAAGGCTTTGACTTAGTCTAAAATTGAAAAATGTCAAATGAAATGGAAAAAAACGCTTGACGTTTAGTTGTGGTTCACATTCAACATCTGTGCTTAAAATTTATCCACCAGATAGTTTATGTGAATAACTATGCGTGCGTGCATCTCAAACTGTCCTGACAGACCTTAGCCTTCTTTAATGCACTTTAACCCAGTGAAAACATCTGTTTTGATTGTTGCTTGGTATCTGGGGTATTGTGAAGGTTATATAATAGTGCTAAAACTCGTTACACACTTTTTTGTAGTTGTTGTAAGGTTGCGCTTAAAGCCGAGTATGATTAATTGCGGCACACATCTGGCATTTATCTTTCTCGTGTCTAAATATTCCAGGAAAATGTGATATTTTCCCGTAGTTTTGAGATCCCTATAGTCTCAGCTAACTCACGTACTTTCATTCAACGATTTTTCTATAATATTCCGTGCATTTAATCGACGATTTTTGAGTGACCTGAATGTACGGTGTCACTTGTGCTGGAACGGAACTGTGAAAGCAACTTTCTAAACATTGAAGTTGATTGATGAAGTTCGCATTGTATTTAATTGTTAGAATTTCCTTAGTTTCATTGATAGTTTTTTTAAGAAAGTAACAAATAAATCTTAATCAAAACACGAAATTCACTTTTTTCCTATTCTGTTAAAATTCAAGACGTTGTCTGCGTTTGATGGCTGTCAAACACGAACTACATGACGCAGCTTGCTAAAAATTTGACAGTTGTTTATTAAAAGTTAAAACAGTTGACGGCAAGAGTATTGTGTTTAAAGCGCGAAATTGGAAAAGTCAAACCGAATTTGAGTTTCTGCTGCTTAGTTCGTTATTATCTGAGGGAGGATTAGCATGAAAGTATTTTATTTTCCCCAAAATAATTTTTTTTTTTAATTTCCTATGCTTTACGAAACGATTTTGTCTAGCAAACTTAATAGTTATTTTAAACACTTGGTATTAGTGTCTTAAACATTTGTAAATTAAGAATAACTTGTGTGAAATTTCCGCAAAGTTTTAAGCTCTTCAAAAAAGTTTTACTTAAGCGGTTATTTACATTTTTTATCTTATATTCTAGATTTCTAGAGATTTTTAGAGCTATTATAAAGCTTTTAGTTGTGCAATTAGTTAAAATTAAATAAATATTCTTACATCCTTTAAAAATAATCACTTCTTGGCTCAAGGCCAATTCTTTTTTCTTTGCTTAAGTTTAAGTCACTTGTAATTCCACTTGTTGCAAAGGTTCTACTTTCATTCCTTTTTGTTATTACTGAATGTCATGTACGAGTACGCAATATAAAAATATGAATTATTAGTGTTATAAATAGCAAAGAAACTCATTTCTTACCCACCAAACATTTAAAGTGCGTAAACTGTGTAAAAAATTCATATCTTTTTCTCCAAATTCTTTTTAAAGTTCCACTAATTCAGTTTCATATATGTTGGTGTTTCCCTTTTAAAACATATCGTTTTTAAATTTGATTTCTATCTCAAAACTAATCTATATTAAATTGTAGTTTGTATTATTTGCGTTTGCTGGGCTTAAATTCAAGCAACATCTGTTAACTGCTGCGTAAAAAATTTTATGTTAAGAAATTGTCATTGACTGTTTAAAAACAACATGAAGGCTTCAGCCTTTTTTTTTCTCCTTTTCAAATCCAAACAAAGTAATCAAAAGTTTTTTACAAGGCAAAAGTTCCTGTGTAAGCCATGTGGCGTCTGGTCTTGCAAAAGCGACTAAACAGAACTTTTATTCCCCCTTTTGACTGCGCTTAAATCAAATCAAAGTTGATATGAACAAGTAAAAAATCATTATACCTAGTCTTTAATTTTAATTTATTTAAGCGTCTTTATTTCTTTTTTAAAGTCGAAAGAAAAACAAGTTTTTGTATAGAAGCTTTAGCGCAAATAAATGCGTTGTGACTTTTAATTTAGATTGCAAAGAATTTTATACTTAGAAAGCAATTAAACAGGATACTAAGTACGAGTGCAATTATGAACTGACTCCAAGCACTTCTGCTAACACTTTGCGTCTTACGCACCACATCAAGTTACATACATTTGTATGTATGGTCAAATGCTGTCAGTTTTTAGACGTGTAGAAAGAAATGAACACTAAAAGGGAACAGTCGAATTAAAGAGATTAGAACTGAAAAGCAAGTTTAAGCGAAGCACTCGCAAGTTGCTTGATAACAATGTCAACATGAATAAATTATTACTTTGAAAAGATTTTATTTTTAAGCATTTCAACAAGGAAAGGAAGTATTTAAAACATACAAATAAAAAAGCACTCAGCTTTCTGTTTATTTAACAAAGATCGTACTTACATAAGTGTACAACTTTGCTTCCGCCAGTTGGTTTTTACCGAAATTCTGGAGTTAATTGTAAAAAACTCTTTATATATTTGTAATTCATAGTAAGGTCCATCGCTGGCCTCGTCTTCATTTGAAGCGATCTACAAATCGATGCAATTTTTTTCTTCTTCATAAGCCCAAAAGTGCTGGTCAGCCAAACCGTGCGCCATTGATCGAAACAAGTGGTAGTCTGAGGGAACAACGTCTAGAGAATACAATGGGTGGACTAGGACTTCCCATTGCACCATGGGTCCGAGCTTTGTCATGCTGTAAAATCACTTTATAATGTCTCTCGTTGTATTGCGGCCGTTTGTCTTTCAATATTCGGCTCAAACGCACTAATTGCGATTGATTGTTTCAATCGGTTTTAACTTTATACATTATGCTGAGCTGGTCCCACCAAATATTGAGTATAACCTCGGAACCGGAAATACTCGGCTTGGCCGTCGATGTGGATGCACGGCCGGGATATCCCCATGCACTTGAGATTATCGTAATGAGCCCATTTGTTGTCCCCAGTCACAATGCGATGCAGAAATTTCTTCCGCTTTTGCCGTGTAGCTGTTTACAAGCAAACAAACACCGTTCAATATCCTTGTTTTTGAATCATTCTAACTTACAAGCCATAATGAGAGTATGGCTTGTAAGTTGGCATGTTTAATCGATAATATCTTTATGATGCAGACATAAATCGACTAGTATTTTGATAGCATTTTGTACCTAAGCTTATTCCCTCCGGAGAGCAATTTTTGCCTTGGCGTATTCCAAACTAGAGCATTCTGTTTTTCGGGTAAAGAGGGGAAGGAATCCCTCGTTTGTTGAAGCAAATAAAACTCTAGGAAGCCGCATGACTTATATTGTGTTGGGTTCCAAAATCCTTACCAAGGTTATAAATTGGCAAAAGAGGGATCAGTGCTGCTTGCAGTTCAACTCAGGCTAATCATGATTGAGGTGCCTACCTCGGCTAGAATGTTCTGGCTGTGGTTTAAACGTAAAATAAAGGAAGGTGAAGTTAGTTTGTAATTATTTGTTGCGGGATTTTTTTCGGGGGCTAACAAGCTCCTTGCCTTTATAACAGATACCCCTGTACTGGACAAGTGGTGATGGTTGACGGGTGAGTTAGTTTAAGGGCTGATGCTCTTAGTGGGCTTCGGTCTACCAACTCATTAAGCCTTGTCTTCCATTGATTGCTGGGAAATTGCATACAGGAGGGCCCGAACTCCTCAACAAGAAGTTGCTCATATGAAATATATAAACATATGATAAAAGTTGCTACCTGTGTGAGCCTAGTAACGAATAAGTAATACGAATAAGAGGTAAAAATGAGGTAAGTGGTTGCAGGGCACTGATTTTATATAACCCTTTGATAGGTTACATAAAAATTTTTTTAGGTCTTATAATATTAATAAAAGGAGAATAAAGCAGGCCTAGCTTAGTGTATATCAAAGGTCATGGTGCTTAGCCTCTATGTTGGGATCTGATCTCAGTTTAGTACCGATATTAATTTGAAGTACAGGGGGTTGACAAATCATGTCACAATAATAAATTCTCATAACTTTTCTTAAGCAAAGTATTTTATTTACTTTTTTATGTAATATAAATTCAATGTAATCTTTTATAATTATTTCGTTTTTTATACAATAGACCATAAAAGACATCATGGCTTATCCGCGCTTATGTGGAACTTGATCAGGAAATTATTGATGCCGGCCTAAAGTCGGGTTTGCCTTAATTACACTGTACAACACACAAAAAAAAAAATTACAAGGTCCAACCTGTGAATTTTGATAGAGGAACATCTGAAAGTTAACATCTGAATTTCATTTGAGGGGGGGGGGGAGGGGGGGGGGGTTAAAGTTTCCCAGCGATGGCACATTCTTATTGATAATCGGCATGTGACCCTTACTTTAGGTACTAAATGTGTTCAGCAAATGTATGTGAAATGTTACGGAGAACATTTTTGTAGAATATATTAACTCTCCCTCTTTTAAAAAAGGAGCGAACAACATTATTAAAACAAGCATTTAAGGGGTTAAAATGTTATCTGCAAAAATATTATAAGTTTTGTAATTTTAATAACATTTTAAAGCGAATTTAAAAACACAAATATGTATAAGGCACAAAGAAGTGAAATAATGAGACATCTTTAACACAATTGGAAGTCAAAATTTCCGGAGTAAAATGTGACATTTAAATAATGATTTAGCATAAATAATCTAAGTACTTGAAGTCTATGAATTCGTCTTGAGAATGCGAAAAAAATACTACAACCATTCAAAATTAAAACAATTGAAAAAAGGTAGTTTGTTAGTGTAAATGGCGAATTCTAGTCTTGAGTTGTCAAAACTAGCTGATAAAAGGTATATGTATTATTAGTATCTTGCTTCTATCATGCATGTGTAAAGAATAACGTACTCGTAGTATAAATTCTATGATATGTATTTTCTTTGGCAAAATCGAAGCAGATAAACTTGCCACTAAACTGATCTCGGCGAAATTGAAAAGTATTTATTTTATGTTTATAAATCAGAAATGTCGAAAATAAAAAACATTTACATTCAATTAGAACTATAACATAAAACAGTAATCATTTGCGCTTCCAATTTCATTAGTTATGAGGTCGCTTGTACTTAATATATTAATAAATGAAAATTTTTCCAGGCTAAATACATTAAAATATTCGTTTTGAATTGGCTAATTTTTTATATCTACTTATATATTATAGTAATATTTATTAACATAACATTTTTGTTTGTTTTTCAGATATCTGCCATTGGTAATTTTGAATTAGAAATATTAGAAATTTCAAATACAAACAATCACTTATTAAGTGGTTATTGTTGTGGTGTTCCTTTAGAAATTAGAAGTACAAAAACAACAGGTAAGCAATAAAGTTTTCACGTATGTGTTCAGTACTATAGATTATACGTTTATATATTAATTTACCAACAATTACTTACCGCATGACGGGCTTATGTTATAATTATGAGCAAATTGAGCAAAAACAGTACAGTTTAAACGCGTTAGCAAAGTTTCAAGTAAAAGTCCCAATTGACCATAATAAGCAAACACCATAATTTACTCATTCTGTTAAAAGAATTGTTAAAATAAACAAACACAAACACTTGAAAGCCATTTTGCTTGTTTGCTGAAATACCAAAAATCTTTGGCAGATTCGAGATTCTTGTTCGTTCACTCTACCAACCCGCCCATCAAGGCTCTCAATACTCGTATGTTATATACCGCTAAGTAATAAAGTGCGTTATTCTTTCAGGTTTAACAATTTCAATTGTTCTATTTAATCATTTGCCCAGTTTTCCCTTTATTTATATTTTTTTAACTTTAACTTAAATCTAATTTTTGAAGACGAATAATTAATTGCAGGGTTTCGAATTTTGGTCCTACTTCTCTTGAATTGACGTTCGTTAATTCTATTTTTTTAACTAGGTTACCGCGGGAGGATATACAGTTTAAAAGCAAATGAATGTGAAAAATAAATAAATATATATTTTTTTACCTCTGGTAAATGTGACCATAACCGTCGAATTGAGAGACCTATTTGTCGTGTGGTGGATATATTTGAATCTACCGGCTCAATAAACAAAGAATTAACATTTAAAGGATGGTTTTATTACTTGCAAGAAAACTTCTGGTTGCAGCATTTGCCATCAGTCTATATGTTTAATGCTTAAATGAAATGAAACTAAAGGGTGGTTAAATTTAAAGAGCCGATGTTGATTTTAAATAAAATATAAATAACTTAGGAGTCAATGCCATTTCTTACTATTATGATAATATTTGTAGGGTTCAATTATGTATGGAATAAAATATTGACCAAATGGCCGTCGGGACCTCGGCGGCACACCTCCATCCGAAGGTCCAAACTTTCAATGACGCTGAGGCACAATTGAGGTTCGTTGCCGTTAAAGTGCCGAATTATCTCATCCTTTAGCACTTGCATTATTGCTGGCTAATCAACGTAACCTTTTTTTCAAATAACTGTAAAGAAAGAAGTCCAACAGTATCAAATCACAAGATCTTGGCGACCAATCGATAGCGCCACCACGTGAATTAACATGACCATTGAATTTGTCGAGAATAAAAGCCATTGTTTCGTTAACTGTGTACCATGTGGCACCGTGCTGTTGAAACCACATGTCGTCCACATCTATATCTTCTAGTTAGGGACATAAAAAGTTCGTTGTCATCTCACGATAGCGAACATCATTCCCAGTCACTGCCTGACCGGCCTCATTTTGGAAAAGGTACGGCCCGATGATGCCGCCAGCACATAAACTGCATTAAACAGTTACTCTTTGTGCTTGCATTGGTTTTTCAACAATCACTCTTAGTGTATCATTCCCCCAAATGTGGAAATTCTACTTATTGACGAATTCATGGAAGTGAATATGTGCCTCATCACTGAAGATGTTTGATTTTTTAATGAACAACGTACTCGTATTTTCAGGCATCGTGCTTGAAAATACTTTTTTTTTTTTGTTGTACAATTATAAACACGATGAGAAGAGCCATTGTTTCATTGGATATGTGGCAAGAGGCACCATTTTGTTGGAAAAATATATCGCTCAAATCCATACCCTCAATTCTCGTGGCAAGAAATCCGTTATCATCTTGCAATAGCGAACACTATTCACTGTAACTACATGACTGGCGTCATTTTCGAAGAAGTACGAGTACGACTCACTTACGCTGCTGGCCCACAAAAACCGCACCAAACAGCCAATCTTTATTGCTGCATCGGCTTTTCAACAACCACTCGTGGACTTTAGTTTGCCCAAATTCTACTTAGTGAAGCCACTGAGGTGAAAGTGTTCATCGCCGTTGCAGATAAGGTGCAGGAAATGTATTTTGATTAAAACCGCCCATTTTCGTAAACGGCTTCAACATTCTTATAGCCGTATTCATAAAAAAACACTAATCAGCATTTTAACAACTTTTTAGTTAAAACAGAATTTTCAGCAAAAAAAAAACACATTTTATAAAAATGTATTCATAAACAGCATTTTAGTTAAAAATCATTTTATTGAAATTTTCTATTTGTGATTGGCAACGTCATCATATGCGATTCTAATTTGAATCATAGTGCTGCGATAAAAACGGTTTTCTGTTCACATCGTAATCATGCAAAGAAATGTCTTGTATTGTTTTTTATGAAAATCGACTTTAAAACAAATAAATAAATGTTAACTCCATTTTGTCTTTCAATTAAATAGCAAAAAATACTGAGTCAGAAAATTTTTACTTTGATTCCTTTTGCTTATGCGTAGGAAAAAATATGAATAACGCGTTTTTTTTATTATTTCGTTTTTTTACACATCACTGATGTGCATTTTATTAACGTATATTATTTTAAATAAGTAAAATGTTAGTAATAACGAAAATAAGCATACTGGAAAAAATGTAAAGCGTAATTGCTGATCTGGAATCCAGAATAAAATAGATTACTTCTTTGCCTGAAAGTTTTCTATTGCCAGCTGTTCAAATTTTGGGTCATATTTTCTATTAAAAACACACATCTATTGTTATCAGTGTCATGAGATTTCTGATAAATATGCAATAAAAATTTTCGCAACATATAAATAAACAATAACTAAAACCCAAAAATATTACTTTAAAATTGGGTGCAATCAGTTTTAAAAATGGTCGACTTAAAAAACTGCTAAAAAGAAAATTTTAACGTAAAATTCGTTTATGAATACAGTTTTAACGAATTTTACCTAAAAATAGTTTGAACGGCTGTTTAACTTTTTTATGAATACGGCCGTTAACGCGTGGCTCCATTGTGTACCTCTCCATGGTTTGAATTTTCAAACACTGAATGAAAAAATATCAAATTAACTTCGGCAAAACATGTGACGTTAAGGAGTACCCTTTATATTTAAAAAAATAAAAATAAAATAAACAATTAAGTTTTTTATTCGCTATTTAAGCTTCTAACATTTATACCAGTAAAAAAATTATAAATAGCTTGTCTTCTATGTTTCCCAGCTATCTATATGTCGACATTTCCTATGAAATGTCGACATATAGATAGCTGGGAAACATAGAAAACAAGCTATTTATAATTTTTTTACTGGTATAAAATAAAATAAAAGTATAGGTTTTTGTGGTACATGATAGTATAATTAAACTCGTTCTGTGTTAATTAGTACTACAGATTTGATGACGTCACAAGAGAAAAAACTCTTTACTTAACCAAGGCGAATATAAACAGCTGAATGCAAGTGGGACGGCGAATTCAGTTCTATGTTTTTTGTTATTGTAAAACTTCATGAAAATATCAAAATCTAAATTCGTCTAAAATTGTTCTGCTGGGAAAAAATTTTATACAAGAGTTGTAACAAAAAAATATAATTGCTTGCAATTAAAATCACATATTATATTGATTTTTCACTTTTAAAATCACAAAAATTTCTTGAAATTGCACAAAGTCATACAAAAAAATCTTCAGATTAAAATGGCGCAAAAAGGTTTGTAAACAAAAGGAAAAAAATGTTATAGTCTCAGGAAAAAAAGGAGAGAAACAAAAACTTATCACCTGCTCTGTCAAGTTAACCTAGTAATGAATTCGTTTTGTACTTAAACAAGATGAATTAATTTTTACTACGTGTAAACGCCTCATTAGTTTTTATTTTCCGTTGCCGTTCTGTGACGTTCTTTTCTGTAGCAAATATTTTACAATTACTTTTTCCGTGAATATATTCAGCGGTTTTTTACACTAGAGCATAATTAAAAGAAAAACATTGGAATGAAAAATAAAATATGTACATACATATTATCTTGTGTGGAAAAACAAAAAAAGAAACAAATTAATAATTTAGATATAGTGATAAAACAGCTCACTTCTTGGTCACAATTTGCAATCTGTTTATGACACTTCTCATACAAAATATAATTTTTTCCCCGCTAAAATAATATTTTTTGATCATCCATAGTTGCTTAATTGATAAAAATGTATTAACTTTTAAAAATTTGTAATTGAAACAAATATTTTTACGGCTTTTGACAAAAAAATTATATACGTTTGAATAAAAGATAAATTTTTCCATAGAGGAAAATTGAAAAACACACACATATCTGGCCGTCTAACGTTGCATTCTATTTTTACTTATTAGTCCGCAACAAAACAGAACGGAAAAGTAAAAACAAACCATGCACATATCGCTCCTTAGCTGAAAACAGCTTGTTTCGAGAAAAGCACTCTTCAAATTTTTAGTTTCCATACAAGTCTTAGAGAAAGTTTTTAGAAAATATGTCATAAAGCAAACAGTTTAAAAATAGTTTAAATAAAATTTTGGTACAATATAAAAGGTAGTACTGTTAACAATTCTTCATTGTTAACTCAAAAAGCTAATTTTTTTTAGCAATAAAGGATCGATATAGTTTCAATTGAGCAGGAACAAACCAGCTGATACACATGCATACTTGCAAATACAGTGCGTATGTGTGTGTTACTACGTTTATACGTGCAGATTATTTGCGAATAAAAATATTGTAAATAACAAAAATTGCCGCATAAACAGTAAATAAAATTTTTATTTGGGAATAGATAAATAACTCATGAAAATAATTAACTGATTAAAAACTTATTTGCAAATAAGACATAAAAAGTTGCCACAATTTCAACGATTTCGTCGATGTGACACTCATGAAATGTAGAAAAAATTACGTGCGGAAACAAATATTCAAAATTTTTCATTTCTATTATTATTTGCTTTAATTGAATTACAAAAATACTTAATTTGTTATATTTCTTTCATTATTTTAGTAATCAAAATGCTGTTTACACTAATAGTGCTACCAATTATTTACATTTTGAGCATATGTCATATCAAAAAAAAAAAAAAAAAAAAAAAAAACCAAAATTTTTCATAGACAATTTGGCGCATGAACAGTAAGTTAGTTATTTGTGAATAGGCTGCGTATAAACGTAGTATGTACGTATGTACATATTTTGTATAAAACTTTTTAACTTATGAATTGTTTAACCAACAATAGAGTCACACCCAGTAGAAATGAATTCGCCTTGTATTAATATTTGAACTTAAGGCACCCACAAACGATATGTTTTTACGTCTGTTTTTTAAAATGTATTTTATCATGTCTATCAAAATTTTTCATTTTTACAAACGGGTTTTAAAATTTGCTCACAAACTTGCATGTACATTTACGTCTGACATTGTCTATGCTTTTTATTATTATAAAAAATAATTATTTGAAACATATTAAAATATTATTGCATTAAAATTTCTTCAAGCCAACTACTTATACCGTCAAAAAAAGGCATAGAGTTCTAATGTCAGATGTTTAAACATAACAAAATTTGAAATTTTGTCAGACGACTTTGCTCATGTTTTTTACAGACGCAATATTTTTGAGGTACCAGACGACATGTAGGCATTTTAAATTGTGAAAAAAGGAATGTACATTGTTAAAAACATATGGTGTGTTATCTACTTTAAGATTATTTTCCAAATGTTGCTAAGAAAATGAACAAACAATTTTAAAAATAAAATAAGTTTTAATAAAAAAAAAAAAAAAAAACAGTAGTTGTTGATAGTTAAATTTCTTTTATGAACATAAAAATGCTGAAAATTTCACACTATTTATTCCCCTTCAGCCTGCTTTTTATATTCTGAAGCTTTTCTTTTGATTGATAATAAAAAAATTTTAAAGTACTTCCCCTTTTGTGAGGGCTTCGCCAGTAATATACGTGTGTTTATTATAATGCTATAGTTATAAAACTAACAATTTAAATCTAATACTACTGACAAGTACTTCAACCGAACATTAAATGCACATTTTTGTATGTCCATGTTTATGTTCTTCTTAGCATTAACATTATATTATTATTACTCTTCTTTTTCTTCTTTTTAGGCTGTCCGCCTTGTTCTACAGCATTTCGTCTCTGCCTTAAAGAATACTCTGCTGCCGAGCAGGGTGTACCCAGCTTATCGACCGGCTGTTCGTTTGGCAACACAACTACTACAATACTGGGTGGTTCCAGTTTTGTTTTAAGTGATCCCGGAAGAGGAGCCATGGTACTGCCATTTACGTTTCGTTGGACGGTGAGTATTTAACAAAAAAAAAAAAAAAAAATTATAATTAAATTTATGTTAAATGCCTTTAAAATAAATGTATTTGTTCATATTCTTATCTTAAGTTATACAAATAAGAGGGTGCTTAGAATTTAATTTTTTTTTTTTTTCATAAATATTTTGTATATTTATTTAATATTTTTTTTTTGTCTTGATATGCTTGTGCCATATTTTTTACTTAAAAGAAAACGAGCGAACTTTGTTTAGCACATGCCAAAACCGCAAAATACTGATAAGGATTTGGAAAGGAAAAAGTACCATATACTTATTCTATATATTGCGTCTTTTTTTCTACGAAATGAGAAGAAATAAGAATTTGGTTTAAATAAAAATAATATTTAAATTTAAAAACTGAAAGTTTTCTTGTGCAGTTTTGAAGGTCGTTCTATTAAAAAAGAAAAACCTTTTAATTTGTATTAAACAACTGACCTACATTTTTAGTACTTACGATTATATGCATAATTTTGATTTCGTTAAAAAGTGCAGGCTTTTAACACAATTGAAAAATTCATGTTCACGGCTTGTTTGAATTTTTTTTTTTTTTTTGATTAGCATCAGCACTGATTGACTTTATTTCCTAACAAACATGTAAGCGATGACTGCTAAATTCCAATCCCATAACTTCATTCCAAAGTAAAAAAAAAAATGAAATCTCCAATACTTTAAGCAAAAGTTGTACAAAGTTTTTATATGTGTTCAAAACATTGAACAAAATGTGTTCAATATAAAAAGAGGGATCATATAATTAATGAAATCATAAGCAACAATTTATACGCCTGTTTAATCAACTCAACTGAAATCACCTTCAACCAAAACATGACTGCTTTTTATCTTTTCCATCAGAAATGTTTAGTGTTTTTTTCCTCTTTGTATTCATTTTTGTTGTTGTAAAAGCCTAGTTAATAAATATGAAGCCATTTATTAATCAATATATTTAGGAACTCTTTGTTATGTGATTTTGAATCACTAACAACATGCACTCTTTTAGTTTTGAAAGAAAAACAACAAATTAACAGCGTGTTGTAAATGTATCCGCAGTAAAATACCAGTAAGTACGTGTGTATAGTTGCCCAAAAGCAGGTTCGAATACTAAAAACTAAGTCATAGAGAAATTAGGTCTGTTTTGACCTGAAATAATTTTGCTAAAAATAAATTTTTCAAAGGTAAATTATTTAAAAATATTTTTTAGCGTTTTAAGAAAAATTTTTTAAACGCCATTTTTTAAGGTAATTTGAAAACTTCCAGTTTTACAACTGCAAAATTCGAGCAAAATCATTTTCACCTGAATAATAGCATAATTGCGGCTTTTGAAGTTCATGTAGATTACATGTGAAAGTAAAAAAAAAAATCATGCATAGCGTGTCCCTGTTTGATGAGGATTTTGGGCTGGAGGCATAATTGTGTCATACTTTTTTGAAACTGAGGCTAGTCAAGCAGTGACTGTTACTCCTGTTCGATATAACAATATGATAGCAGAGTTCTTTATGCTGAAATCTCATCAAAAAAGTTCTTTTTAACAGGTGCTTTTGTTCAAATATTTTTAAAATTTATTGTTGTAGCTGGTATTTTTGAATAGCTATTGTTTTACAAAGTAATTTTTAAAAGGTACTTTAAAACGGTACCTTTACAAAGGTACTTTTTAAAAGGTACTTTTTAAATTGTACGTTTCAAAAGGTACTTTTCCAAAGGTAATCTTTAAGAAGTAATTTTAAAAAGTTACTTTTTAAAAGGTACTTTTCAAGAAGTACTTTTTAAAAGGTACTTTTTAAAAGATACTTTTTACAAGTACTTTTTAAGAGGTACTTTTTAAAAGGTACTTTTTAAAAGGTACTTTTTAAAAGGTACTTTTTAATAGGTACTTTTTAATAGGTATTTTTTAAAAGGTACTTTTTAAAAAGTACCTTTTAAAAGGTATTTTTCAACAGGTACTTTTTAATAGGCACTTTTCAAAGGGTAACTTTTAAAAGGTACTTTTTAACTTATTTATTAAGAGGTACTTCTCAAAAAGTTCTTTTTAAGATGTATTTTTTAAAAGGTATTTTTAAAAGGCATTTCTGAAAAGGTACTTTTTAAAAAGTACTTTTTAAAAGGTACTTTTTAAAAGGTACTTTGTAAAAGGTACTTTTTAAAAGTTGCATTTCGAGATGTATTATTCAAAAGGTACTTTCTAAAAGGTAGCTTTTAAAAGGTAGTTTTTAAAAGGTAGCTTTTAGAAAGTAGTTGTTTAAAGGTACTTTTTGAAAGGTACTTGTTAAAAGTTGCATTTTGAGAGGTACTATTGAAAAGGTACTATCTAAAAGGTTGCTTTTAAAAGGTAGTTTTTAAAAGGTAGCTTTTAAACGGTAGTTTTTAAAAGGTAGCTTTTAAATAGTAGTTTTTAAAAGGGACTCTGTGAAAAGTACTTTTTAACATATACTTTTTAACAGGTACTTTTTTTAAGTAATTATTTAAAGTAGTATTTTTCTTTTAATTATTAAATGGTACTTATTTAGATATAAGTATTAAAATGTACTGTGCTAAATGGTAATTTTATAAAAGCCTCTTTTTTAAAAATAATTTCTCAAAATGTAATTTTTTTAATGCAGTACTCTAAAAGGTATTTTTTTTTATAAAGAGCGTTTTTAAAAAGCAATTTCTTAAAAAGAATTTTAAGTGTTTATAAGTCAAAATGTAATGTTTTAAAAGGTATCATCTTTAGGTTTTATAAGGTATTTTCCCAATAAATATTTTTTGAAACAGGTAATTTTAAAACGGTACTTTTATTAATTGTACTGTATTAAAGGGCATCCTCATGAGAGGTAATTCTTAAAAACTAGTTTCAACAAAAATTCCTTTTTTAAAAGGCACTTCTCTTATAGTTATTTTTCATAAAGATTGTTTTTAAAAGTCACTTTGTTAAAACGTGATTTTAAATAGGTTATCTGTTTTAGAGATTAATATAATTTTTGAAATATGTTTTTTAAATGAAAAATTTTTAATAGTTAATTTCTGAAAAAAATATTCTTCTAATATAGTTGACATATTTAAAAGTACATACGTAGAAAACATTTCCAAAAACTTTTTTTAGAGGCGTGCTCTTTGATACCATTTTAGGACATACTTATTTTTAGGCATTATTTTAAGAGGTAGTTGGCTTAATGTACTTTTAAGAAATAATTTTTGGAAATTAATTATAATTAATTGGAAATTAGTTTTAAAACGGTAATTTTTTAATAGTTTTTAGTTAAAAGTTTTTTTTTTCAAAAGCAACTTTATTGAAATTAATTTTATGATATGCGAACTAAAACTATTGTATATATATACTAAAAGTATTGTATATATATATATATATATATATATATATATATATATATATATATATATATATATATATATATATATATATATATATATATATATATATATATATATATATATATATATATATATATATATATATATATATATATATATATATATATATATATATATATATATATATATATATATATATATATATATATATATATATATATATATATATATATATTTCCAAAGCGTTTGACAGAGTGTGGCATACTGCACTACTGGCAAAACTTATTGCTTTTGGCGTCGGTGATGCCTTTTCTCGGCTTATATCGAACTTTCTCAGAGACCGCACTATACGAGTTGTTAGAGATGGGGTCTAATCAAACGAGTTCAAGATAAATTTAGAGGTACCGCAAAGCTCCGTTCTTTCTCCTACCTAATTTTTTATATTCCTCAGCGACGCGGATGACAGCAGCATTTGTCACTCGTATTCTTTTAGTTATATGCTCAGCCTATCAGTGATCGCTGCCAAGAGGCTAAATGTGAATGATTCACTGAATAGTGATCTTCTATTAATTTCCGAATGGGATCGTAAAAGCAGGGTCGCCTTCAACGCTTGTAAGACCCAGTATTGCTTATTAACGCACAAACAAACGACCGCAAATGCTGCTTCATCTGTACTCATGGATGGTATAAATATTGAGGAATTGGATGCTCTTGCTGTTCTTGGAATGAAGATGCAGTGTGATGTTCGCTGGACTGATCACATCTTTCATGTCTCTACAGAAGCATTCAAGTGCCTCGGTTTTTTGACACGTTGTAAGATGTACTTCACTCCATCCGATCTACTTACTATTTATACCACCTACATCCGACCGAAAATGGAATACAACTCTCATGTTTGGCCCGGTGCCTCAAAGTCTATTTTGGGATTACTCGACCGTGTGCTGGAGAGGGCGAAGAAGCTCATGGGTGACAGTAGGGTATCCAACTCGACGTGTAGAGTGCGTTACATCGACGCAGTGTAGGGTGCGTTACTCTGTTCTATCGTTACTAAAATGGATTTTGATCTGACGAGATCAGGGCTCTTGTTCCCGAAACTCACACATTTTTACGTAGCACGCGTTCATTGTCCAGAGCTCATCCATTTGTGGTCGATTGCCCAGGGAATCATACTACGCATTACAGAGAGACGTGTTTCCTGTCTGTTATAGCGTTGGAAAGTTCAAGTCAAATGTTCACAAACACTACTCCCTATTTCCCCCTCCTCACAATATATTTTCCTACTTCTGGTACAATGCACTGCATATGCAGGGGTCATCCCCTGAGTACTGATCCAAGAGAAAAAAATATATATAATTGTTTTGATATTTAACCTTGTTTGTATTTAAAATCCTCAATGAATATTTTTAAATTCATTATAACATAAACTGTATGAAATTCGTCAATCTGTTCTATTCTTCAACATGCTTTTATTGCTTATATGCCGCCTTTTAAAACATATTTTATTGCGTTTTACTGCTACTACCATCAGCAACCTCAACATGCCACACTTGGTTGCTCAGTTCAGAGTTTCGCTAAATTACGGCAGATACAATATTTCAGACAGTGTTTAAGAAAAACGCTTAAATGAATTGAAAAAGATATTATAATTTCAAGTTGTTTCTTTTTTTTTTTTTTTGGTATAAAGTTTATAATTAATGGCTTAAAACTGCGGGTAGTAGACCAGATGATTCTCTCTGTTGTTTTCTTGAAGCAAATAGAAGTCATAATAAATTTATGCTTGATGTATTATAAACGTTAATGGCTTAAGAATTTCCTCGTTTTGATGTTTTTAACTCTAATTAAATACTTTATGAAAATTAAAACATCTTAAATAGAAGTTGAACAAAACTTAAAAACTTATTTGTTGAACATATTGCACAGTGGGAGTTTAAAAACAACCAAATTAAACATTAATAATAATATATCATATTGATGATAAATCAATTGTTTTCATATTCTTGAAGGTAGAAATAAATAAAAGAACACAACGAATGAAAGTATTTGGCTTAAAGTGTCTCAGTCAAAAAGAAGTTCTATAATTAAGCAGGCTTTGTAGTCAAGAACAGTTCACGAAAGCCAGATGTTGTTTTCAAAACTTTTTTGATTTCCTTTTAAAAACGGATCTAATTAACAATTGAAAAAATTCAAAAAACTTTAATTTTTCCACCTGGAAATTCAGTGTAATTTCACAGCCACAAAAAACCAGCATACTTTAAAATTCCTTTAATGGATAAATATAAGGCTAATGAAATGTCAGCATTTTTTTTGAATAACTTAATACGCTTTTTATAGGCTTGTTACACTCATCAACATCTAACATCTGCCATCATTTTACGAAAATGTTAACATCTTCTCATAAGAAATACATTCAGCCAGTTCCGTTCGGGAACGGAATTGAATTCTTTTTTTACTTCTTCAAAAAACGAAAAACTAAAATTTTTCGGAATGAAATTATTTCTAATTGCAAGAATAAAACTAGTATTATCTTATAGAATTGATGTCATTCCAAAAAAGTTTTAAATTTTCGTTTTTTGAAGAATTAAAAAACCGATTCAATTCCATTTCCGAACGAAAGTGAATTATATGACATTGCCGATTGTTTTAAAACTCAACATCTTTATAAAATGTTCCTATCTAATTTTATTCCATTCATCATCTTTCTCACTGAAAAAATTTCATTCGTTTTCAAAAATATTAAACAAATTAGTAATTTATTTATCATGTGTCAATTGTTTGCGTGTCTGTCCTTTTCCTTAAATGTGCGCATTTCGCTCCTTACACTGCGTCGATGCTCCAGTGATGCAATACTGTTGGATACTCTACTGTTAAGCTTCTTCACTCTTTCCTGCACACGGTCGAGTAACCCCAAAATAGACTTTTTGGCACTGGCCAAAACATGAGAGCCGTATTCCATTTTTGGTCGGATATGGTAAGGTGATCGGATGAAGTGAAGTATATCTTACACCTTTTCAAAAATCTGAGACACATACTAGTAGTTTCTGTGAGTGTATTATATATTTATATGTCAATCATGGATAGGACCAACTTATATTTGACTTTCAACAATTTTTCTCCATAAGGAATGGTATACTCATTAAGGTTTTTTATATCCTTTTCCACTCTATCTTTTTCGTTCTTATCAATAATCGTAGTTTTTTTTATAAATTCCACTTCCAATGCCCTACATTATGGTCCAAAAGAACCTCTAAACTTATTTTTGCTGAATTTTTACAAATCGTAAGGCACTCATTTTTGGGGTAGCAATCTTTTTACGCCAGTTGCACTTGCGAATATGATGGATAAGCAGAAACTCTGATAAAATTATATTAAATCGTGATAACTTGGCTTCAACTAAAACAGCCAATGCTTTCTCTCTAGGCATTTGGGTGACCGTAGAAGGTTTTGAAAATTTTTTGTAAAATTTTTCTTCATCAGCTGGTTATTTCTTTGACCATTTTTGAAGCTTTTAATTTACGGTCTGTCCTCAGACTCATTTGTGTCGTGTGTGCCAACAAGCATGAAGAAATTATTTTGCTCCAAGCTGTGGTCTACTTGGGTTTGCTTCATTCACCACAATCTTCGACATCAAGCTCCTTTCTACCACGTTTAATAGCAGATTTACGAGGGATGCCTATTAAATTCAAGGAATTTATTATTTTTAATGAAAATATTTTCTACTCTTTATAATCGAATCATATTCGGTGCTACCAACGAATTTTACAAAAAATTTTTAGCCGAAAAGCGAAATTTGGACGGAACTGAAAAAATTTGATTGACATGGAACTCTGTTATCATAGCTGATCTGTTTTTTCTGCATACTTTAAGCTGTAAAAAAACGCAAAAACGCTTCTTTGAATATGCAATACAATGTTGTAGCAACCTGTATTTGCGCTGATCAGGTGTTGTTGATCGCAGCAATTATTGTTATAATTAAAAATAATTCTTGGCGTAAGCCAGGTATAACTTGAGACAGACGAATACCATCAAATAATATTAGAAAGAAAAACTAATAAAAAAAGGAATCACATTATTGGCTGATAAATATATTTAATGATTTAGCAAAAGATTTCATTTAGTATAATCTTTTCATGACTTTGCTAAAATTTTTGTAATGTTTACTATATAAAGTAAACATTACAAAACAAGACGAAAACATTTTGCTTGTGCAAAACAATGTACGAGCATTTATGATATTCTTATTTTTATTTATATGTATTATGAAAAATTTTTGACATAAGTAATTTGTGAGCAATATGAATCATCTGGAATCTTGCATGTGCTTAATGTATATATACTTAGCATTTACGTACTTATTTAATGGGTGATTTTATAAGAACTATCGGAAATTAAAAAAAAATACACATAAAATTCAGAAAAATGCATAAAATATTTATTTGGATCGATAGTTGGGTCGATATAATTTAATGTTTGAAGATTATTGCATGCAAATGGTGGCCGCGGCTGCGCCTCAAATGGTCCATCCGCTTAGTCCAATTTTGGCATACTCTTTCCAACATTTCGGCCGGTATCTCACGAATAATGTTGGCAATGTTGGCTTCCAGTGCGTCAATCGAAGCTGGCTTGTCGCTATAGACATTAGCCTTAACATAGCCCCACAAAAAATAGTCTAGAGGCGTTAAATCGCACGATCTGGGCGGCCAATTGGCTGGTCCCAAGCGTGAAATAAACTGTTCACCGAACTCGCCTCTCAATTGGTCCATTGTTTCGCGCGCTGCGTGGCATGTGGCACCGTCTTGTTGAAACCACATGTCATGCAAGTTAAGCTCTTCCATTTTGGGCAAAAAAAAGTTTGTTATCATCGCACGGTAGCGTTCACCATTCACAGTAACGTTGTGATTCACATCTTTGAAGAAATACGGCCCAATGATGCCGCCAGCCCATAATCCGCACCAAACGGTTGTTTTTTGTGGATGCATTGGTAGCTCTTGCAATGCTTCTGGCTGCTCTTCACTCCAAATACGGCAGTTTTGCTTGTTCACGTATCCATTCAACCAGAAATGAGCCTCGTCGCTGAACACAATTCTTCGATAAAAAAAGTGGATCTTCATCTAACTTTTCAAGAGCCCATTCACCAAAAATTTGGCGTTGTGGTAGGGCGTTTGGCTTCAATTCTTGCACCAGCTGTATCTTATAAGGCTTCACACCCAAATGCTTCCGCAAAATTTTCCACGTAGTGGAGTAACAGAGGCCCAATTGCTGCGAACGGCGCCGAATCGATAATTCACGGTCATCACCAACACTGGCCGATACGGCTGCGATATTTTCTTCAGTTCGCACTCTACGTAAGCGTGTTGGTGGTTTAATGTCCAACAATGTAAATTTGGTGCGAAATTTTTTTCAATAGCCCGAATAAAAGCATCAGTAGGTCGATTAAACTGACCATAAAATGGAAGAAGCGCGCGATGAACTTTCTTAACAGAGCACGCATTTTGGTAATAAAATTCAATAATTTGCAAGCGTTGTTCGTTTGTAAGACGATTCATGATTAAATTATAGACCAAACTGAAGATGTTTGACAGTGACACAAGATACAAAACGTGCGTGAGCTGTCAAAATTAGTGTTGCCAAAAAGATAATAGCAAAAAAATCACTCGTTATAACAAAAAAGCAGAAAAACAAATAAAAATTTTTTTTTTCATTCAAAAAAAGGCAGTTTGATATATGATTACAACAGCATTATTATACTCGTATATGCTATAGCATTCTGTGCTATTGTTAAAACAGTGTATTATCAGTTTAATTACAATTTATTGCTCCAAACCAATGGTATTGTATGCACTTCTGTAATGCTATTATTACGGTATATAAATTTCGAGATATGGTTGCTTACAATAGTACGAGTAGCATTTATGAAAATTTTGTTTAAAACAACAATAGCTTTTATCACACCCAATATCAAAAAATTTCTTTATATCATATATATAATATGCTAACTCACATACACCATAACTAGGCACAACACACAATAAACTTACCAATGGCCTTATTTGTTCTCGTCGCTGACATTTCAGTTTTATTTTTTCTTAGATCTCATTTCAAGAAAAATATCTCTATAAATGTACATACGCTGGTGTGAACAAAAAATATGATAATTGTACAAAAATCCCGTTTTAAGTGATAGTGTAAATCAAAAGTTTAGTTTATTAAGATTTAAACATATGTATGCGTCTGGTCACCAACTATACTATGACGAAGCCAACGATACCTCCGGCTAGCCATGTTATGGCTACATGCAAATATACTATTGTCACAGTCATTATAATTTTTAGGTCAACCATACTGTAATTGTGATCAACCATACTATGTTCAATCCTATCATATTAAGATGGATATGTATATATAAAGTAGTGGACATGTAACTAAAATATAATTAAAACATAATTTCATTCTTTCGATATTTTATATGATCTATTGTTATTTGAACCGAATTTTTCCACTGCAAATATAAGTTTAATATCTTTTATTCTTGGTTATTTCTTTGCATTAGTAGTTTGCTCAACTTTCTTAAACAAAATAAGCCATTAGTGAAAGGGATATTTTTCAAGTGGACACATAATTAAAACATTTTCAGTTCTGATATATAAATAGAGATATTCTAATATATAATTTCGTTTTGTTGCAAAAATTGGTTGATATATGTGCTTTAAATGATATTCGTAAAATTGTATACCAATATTAGCCACTAGGTATGGAAGAAAGACCAAGTTGCTCCGAAGATTGGGATTAACGAGGCTGCGAGAAGGTGGTGAATGCATTTTCTCAATTACTTATTTGCTCTAGAGGAAAAATGTATAATGCAATGAAACCTTTTGATAAGTTTGGGAACTCAAATAATGTACCCAGGTACTTCAAATCACGTAAACCCTCATCCAGAGAGCAACTGCTTCTAAAGCTGACTGAATTAAAAGCTCTAAACAGCCAAATTTTGAATTATAGTAATTATATGGTTATGTAATATTAACGAAAGTGCAGTATGTGGATGCATAGCACAGAAAAAACTTTCGTCTCCAAAATAAACTTTTAAACCTAAATTGGATTTTGTCAGAAAACACATTAAGAAACCTATGAATTTTTGGAAAAATAGTTTACGGAGTGACGAATCCAAGTTTTTCCAGTGGGGATTAGATGAAAAACGCTATGAATGGCTTCTAGTTAACCAACAACTAAATCTCAGATATACCATCAAAACAATAAATTAATTTAGTATTAAAAATGTTTTAATTATGTGGCCACCTCTTAAAACCGCAATCTCAGACGAAGTGCTTAATAAATATTTTTGATTTATTACAGCTAATAGATACTTCAACATTATGGAAGAAATTTGTGCTTTCATGCCTCGAAAAACAACCCGAGTAATTTTTTTGAATTATTTCTAGTTATTTTATTTCATGAAAGTATAAATATTTTATTACTTTTAATTTATTACCATATGTATATAATGAGTTAATTGTGATAAAAATACGATTCTATTAAAATAAAGTTACTTGCAACATTATTAGTGAAAGTAATATCATTATATATGACAAAAACATCATTTCTTAGTATAATGATATGGTTGAGTATGACTCTTATATTATAACTTCAATTAATACTACGGTTACTTACTATTGTAAGAAAATTGAACCAAAATAGAGAATAGTTATTTATAATATTTTCTTTACAATACTATGGGGTATCATTCAATGGCTTTTTAAATATAACAATATAGTACTATCAGGTACAACCATACAATTTTTTATTGCTACATACAAACTTTTATTTTTATTTCCTTAAATATTTTTTTACTAAACATGCTGTTAATTGTTATATGTATTTTAATCAAATAACTGTCTGCAAATCTGCCAAAGCACAGCAGTACTGCTAAACAAGATTAAGTATTATTGTATAATAGTTTCCTCAAATAAATAAATAGTATGTTGCCCCTAGCATTGTCATACCAACCATATATTTTTTTCTACTTGTGTATACCATATATGTTTGTTGTTGAAACCAACACAAGTTTTCGTCAATAACTGATTCTTTGTTTGGATTCATGAATTTTTTTACAGATCCGTATTCAAAGAGTTTATTACCTGTTGTTGTAAAATCCGTTATTGTACATGAAAAATATACATTTTCTGTGACATTTCTGTAAAAAGTGTTTTTACCTTCATATTTAAATGACACTCCGTTTGAGTTTTTACCTTCACAGAATTATTATTCTATTTAATATCCAAAAACTAGCCTTAATAATATCTAGTTGAAGTTCACCCACTGTGATTGTTCGTTGGTGGTTTGTTTTTCTTCTACCACATTCAGGCAGCTTTAGGTTTATGTCTTAAGTCTTTTGTTTACGCTGAACTATTTTCTTATATTTGGGCTTTTTCCTTAAAAATTGCACTTGCAGTGTTTTTGTTATAAGTTTTGTGATTGAGCTTGTGTTTAAAAGTGCACTTGTTATTTTAAAGTATAAAAATTGCTTCACTAGCTGTGAGTCTTTAGTTTTTTTTTTTATATTTTTTTATTATCAACAGCAACACAATCGTGTTTAAAACACGTTCTAAAATTAAACACTAATTAAACGAAAGACTGCCTGCCAATAAACTTTAAAATTCCAAAAGATGAAAGTCTGTAAATTGAAGATAATTTTTTCATTTTTATAAAAAGATAAATAAAAATTTGAGTAGTTTCTTTGAGAGAAAGAAAAAAAGTTAAGGAAATGCAAGAAGAAAATCGGGACTTCAATCGCTGGAGGTTTAAAAGTCAGGAAAAGTGTTTTAGTTTGCTTAAATTGCAATAACAAATGGTAAAAAGAAAAGTCCATGAAAACATATTTGGTTTTTTGCAAGGCTAAACATTAAAGATATAAACGTTTTTTAAAGGGATAAATACTAACGGCCATATTCATAAAAATATTTTGGGTTTTTAAAAGTTTACTTGACAATTTTTTACAGTTTTTGAAATAAACTTTAAATAAAGGTAAACTAAATTTCAAAAATAAACAATGGTGTAGAAAAAACCAGATTTAATTAAATAAATTAAATTTTCTTAGAATCAAAAATCTTTGATTTTAAAGGGTATATACTTTTTGTTTAAGCTTTGCAATGGATATAATTAATTTTTTTTATTTAAGCATTTAATTCATAGTCTGTTTACTTTAAAAAATTACTTCTCCTCTTTTGAATCAGTTGAACAATTACAATTTCTTGATTTAAATTTAAAAAATCTTTTCTCAAGTAAAGGTTTTTTTTAAAAAAAATCTTCATTAAATACATTTATACATATTTTTTTTTTGTTTTGTCATAAACATTTTACTAACAATATATTATATTTTTCTTCAGAAATTCATAAAAATCGTTGTTAAAGTCAATATGTGGTAGCACCTCTTTATTGACTTTGAAATACCTTAAGGCTCAAATATTTCAACATTGCATTCCAGCCAACCAACCATACTTAAATGTACAATTCAACATACCTGAGAAGCTAAATGTTTTCTCATAAATCGTGGCAAGAAGTGTTAAATTTTAAACACCGTCTATTCTTAATAAAGGAAAATAAAATCTTTAACTCTCCTCCTTGACAGCATATCTTTTCTTTATATTGCTGCTGTTGTTATTGTTGTTGCAGCTGTTGTCTTTTTTTTCACTGCCCATATACGTTGTAATTTGAAGAAAAAAAAATTAAAATCATTTGTTTCAACCTGTTGCAACATTAACCGATAGCTTAAAGCCATTAAAACTTAAACTACAAGTACTCATTCGTTCGTATCCCCACATACATATGTATTGATGTGCTTTTAAGAAATAAATTTGGTTTTCAAACTGTTTGGGCACGAAGCACAGTGGGTGAGGTAATACGAAAATGAAAAAAAAAATGTACAAAAATCTAATTAAAACATAAGCGCGTTGCATGTGCATCTAAGCACGTAGCATCTAAGCGAGTGGTTGCATATGGAATCAGCTGTATGCAGTCAAATTGAAAATAATACCTTAACCAAATGAAGCTATCTAAATCACAAAAGAAATAGGTGTTCCTGTAAAAAACGATATATAATCGTAGTAAAAATATTATTGCTATTTACGGCATTCCATAGATACACATGAATCTTTAAAGTTTTGTCAAAAAAAAAAAAGTGCTATACATAACTACATCGTATCATTATTAAATATAGTAACAGTAAATACTTGAGCACTCATGGACTAGATTATTCTCACGGTCAACCATGCTAAGATTATTTTCAATTATGTTGTTGGTAGAATCACATTGCTATAAAGAATATAAAAAAAAAATATCAAACATGTTCCGACGATTGATTCTGATAGAAGAAAAAACACACATATATATACATACATACACACACACATATATATATATATATATATATATATATATATATATATATATATATATATATATATATATATATATATATATATATATATATATATATATATATATATATATATATATATATATATATATATATATATATATATATATATATATATACACAAGGTGACATAAAAGTAATGACAAGCGAAATACACTTTAATAAACAATGTTACGCTGCACTGCTCCAGAACGCGGAATATTGGTGACTATTTATTTGACCCCATCAAAAATAATCATAAGTGATGCTGCCCATTTCCATCTTAGCGGGTACGTAAATAAGCAAAATTTACGCTTCTGGGGCACTGAAAATCCGCGTGTAACCTACGAAGAGCTATTACACCTGCTCAAAGTCACTGTATGGTGTGCTGTTTTCGCTGGAGGAGTCATCGGACCTTTTTTCTTCGAAGACGTCGCGGGCCAAACGGTTACTGTGAATGGTGAGCGCTATGATCAATGAGTTCTTTTTGCCACAACTTGATGAATTGGGATTAGAAAACATGTGGTTCCAACAGGACGGTGCTACATCACACACTGTACGTGGCACAACCGATATGCTCAAGGATACATTTATTTATGCGGGTTTATGTCAATAAGCCTCAGACTCTTGCAGCTCTTAAAGACAATATCCGTCAAGAATGTGAGGACCTATCGCTGGAAGTTTTGGCCAATGTGATGGAAAATGCTATAAAAAAGTCTCAAATGACAATCAACTGTGGCGGCGGCCATTTACATGAAATTATATTCTTGACTTGATGTAAAAAATAAAAGACGAAATAAAAATAATCCACAAGAAGAATCAAAGTTTTTAATTTTTTTTTTTTTTTAATTACAGCCAAAATTTTGCTCTTTTACACAAATTTTAAGATGAGACGCTCGTCTGTGTTCTATAATTTTTTTAAACAACGGGAGCCAGAAAGAACCCAAGTGAGCTCTTTTATAAATTCGCCATCTAATGGACTCTGTATATATATATAACTCATATTCTTCAGAGCATTAGAATGCATTCCAAATACAATGCTACGAATAATAAACAGCTTGTTTTCTATGATTCCCAGCTGTCTATATGTCGACATTTCATAGGAGCGACCCTAATTATCAGTAGACTTTGGAAGTTTTTGAAACATATTCTCAAACATTCTACTTTAAATCCTAACTATCTAAATAAATTATTGTCAATGAGCAATACTCCGTGTGCATCCCAAAATACAGAGGCCATAACCCTGACAGCTGATATCACTGTCTTCGTCTTCTTCGGAGCACTTCCACCAGTTTCCACCCATTGTTTCGATTGATTATTGGTTTCAGGTGCATACTGGTGAACCCACATTTCATCAAAAGTTATTAATGGACCCCAAAAATAAACAGGATTACGCTTTATCATGTCCAAACACCGCTGTGAAGTGGTCTCTCTAACTCGTTTTTGTTCAACACTGAGCAAACGCAGCACCCATCTTGCCGATAGCTTTTTCATATGCAAATGTTCATACAAAATGTTAAACACACGTTCATTTAATATGTTTACCATTTCAACAATCTCACGTAACATAACGCGGCAATCATTCATAATAATATCGAGGATTTTCTTGATATTTTCGTCAGTAACCACCTCTTTTGGCCTTCCAGTTGATGGTATTGTTGCAGTGCTTGTTCGGCCACGTTTAAATTCAACAATCCAAAATTTTACTATGTAACCTGATACAGCAGATTCACCGTAATGATTACCAAGCTTTTCTTTTGCCTCTTTCGCCTTTCAAATAATAGTGTTTAATCACTGTATGCAATTCACTTTTTTCATTTTTCAAGAAACCAAAAGTTGCTTAATTCAAACGACTACAACATATAAACTAACCGATGTATTTGGGTGAAATTTTATTTAATATTTTATTTAATATTTTATATAATTATTTAACAGCTGACGGTTGTCAGATGGCTATTTCAAAAAAAAAAAAAAAAAAAAAAAAAAAAAAAAAAAAAAAAAAAAAAAAAAAATGTTTGTGCTTGTGCTGCGATCTAGCGCAGGTAGGTTATTCGGTAAAACGAAAGATAAGTTAAGCAATAAGACTTGGAGCTGAACAAATTTATTTCAAGCATTAGGTTATTAATATTAATATTGATTTTATGTGATTTAGAGCTGAAATCACTTTCAATAATTTGGAGTTGTTTTGAAGACCTACGCTTTACTTAGTTATGATACTCGTATGATATTATAGTCGTTTTATATTACCACATTCTCAAGAAGTGTTGTACCCTGAAATATCACTGCTTGCACTATGGTAAACACTAGTAACTTGTAAGTTGATTTGATTTCTGATTGTGTTTAATACCAATATTAACATTGAATTAATTTATCTGTAGTAATTCTAAAAATTAATTTTAAAAAACTCAATAAAAAACTAAGTCAATAAAAAGTACAACTCTCATATTCTACTAAGAAATTAAAAAGCAGACAAAGTCGTCTAACCAAAATAGCGCGCATGTGCCTGAGCACTTTGGTTGGCCACATTTCATAGAAACATTTAACAGACCATTGCAAAATGAAAAGTTTTTCTTTATACTCTTTTGATTTGTTTTGCTGCTACAGCATGGGGTGCCTGCCTGCTTTATGGTCAAGAGAAGTACGAGTACGAAACAAAAACCAAAGTATATTAAAACGATATTTGCTAAGAGTTTACTTCTATCAGCAACTACCAAATGCCACGAATAGAGAACGCAGACTATATTCGCACATTTGTATCTATGTATGTATTTCTGCATGTAGTAGTGGTATGAGTTAACGACTAGAGTAGAGAATTTTAATGCAGTCCTAACAGAGACAATCGCACATACCGGCGTTTAGTTGAATTTAAGCGGTCGCCGTCCAACCAGCCGGTAGACAGACGGACAGCCCAACAGTCATTCTTTCAGTGAGTCAACTCACAGCAAGATATGTTTTTTTTTTCTTTTTTTGTTTTTACTTAAGATGAAAATAAAGTGAACTGAGGAGTAAAAAAATACAACCTGTTTCGTGGGAACATTGCCTTGCTTGGAGTTCGAAAATCAACAGCAAAACACAACCACAACAAACAAACAAACTAACAAATAAGTTTAAAGACTTCATGAGCTCTTAACATACCACAATAAAAACAACTGAACAAAAATAAAGACAGTTAAAGCTACACACAAACCGTCAATATTAAAACGTTTAAACATCAGGCTTAGCTGAATGCTGTTGTTTTTGCTATTGTTGTTATTATGTTTCTTTTACTCTTCAGCGTAATAAAAACTGACCAAATTGTTCATTATACACTTGCAGTTACACGAATAATGGTGGCTTAAAAGCAGAAGCATAAAAGTATACAATATTTAGAAAGGAATCAAATAAAAAAAAGCAAAACCACTTCAGTGTGCGAGTACTTATGAACAAATTTAAGACGTCCAATAGTGTAACAGTATGGCGAAAATTATTTAACCATATGCTACGCTTTACTTTTTGCACAAATGAGGAAATTATATTGTAGGCTATTGTTAGACTTTACTCTACCTAACATACTCAACTTAAAAAAGAAAAAAATGCTTCAAAAGTTTTAAACTCGTTCGTAAGAGTCGTTCTACTGGAGATCTTCTGGCATATCTCTCTGAGAAATGGTGCCAATCAATCCATCATTTTGGCGAAAGTAAGGTGGTAGCTCTCGATATCTCCAAAGCGTTCGACAGAGTGTGGCATGCTGCACTACTGGCAAAACTTACTGCTTTTGGTGTCGGTGATGACTTCTATCGATTTATATCGAGCTTTCTCAGAGACCGCACTATACGAGTTGTTATAGATGGGGTCTCATCAAACGAGTTCAAGATTAACTCAGGGGTACCACAAGGCTCCGTTCTCTCTCCTACTCTATTTCTTATTTTCCTGAATGACCTTCTCTATCAAACTTCCAACCCTATCCACTCTTTCGCGGATGACAGCAGCATTTGCCACTCATACTCTTTTAGTTATAGACCCAGCCTATCAGAGGTCGCTGCTATTTATCTCCGAGTGGGGTCGTAAAAATAGGGTCGCCTTTAACGCTCGTAAGACCCAATGTTGCTTATTAACACACAAACAAACGACCGCAGATGCTGCTTCATCCGTACACATGGATGGTATAAATATTGAGGAATCGGATGCTCTTGATGTTCTTGGTATGAAGATACAGTGTGATGTTCGCTGGACTGAACACATTTTTCATATCTCTAAAGAAGCATTCAAGTGCCTAGGTTTTTTGAAACGGTGTAAAATGTACTTCTCGCCATCCGATCTCCTTACTATTTATACCACCTATATCCGACCGAAAATGGAATACAACTCTCATGTTTGGGCCGGTGCCTCAAAGTCTATTTTGGGGTTACTCGACCGTGTGCAGGAGAGGGCGAAGAAGCTCATCGGTGACAGTAGGGTATCCAACTCTATTGACTCACTGGAGCATGGACGCAGTGTGGGGTGCGTTACTCTGTTCTATCGTTACTACAATGGATTTTGCTCTGACGAGATTAGGGATCTTGTTCCCGAAACGCGCACATTTTTACGTAGTACGCGCTCATCGTCCAGAGCTCATCCATTTGTGGTTGATTGTCCGAGGAATCGTACTACGCATTACAGAGAGAATTCGTTTTTTGGCCGTACGCTTCGTCTGTGGAACATGTTGCCTGCAGACGTGTTTCCTGTCTATTATAACGTTGGAAGGTTCAAGTCAAATGTTCACAAACACTACTCTCTCTTTCCTCCTCCTCACAACCTATTTTCCTAGTTCTGGTACAATGCACTGCATTTGTAGGGGTCATCCCCTGAGTACTGGTCCAAGATAAAAAAAAAAAAAAAAACTCTACTCATGATTAGAGCAGCTCCTATGAAATTTCGACATATAGACAGGAAACATAGAAAACAAGTTATTTATAATTTTTTGATTGGTATAAATCTTAAACTGTAGAAAAAGTCTGTTCGTCGCATCTGCAAGTTCTCGAAATCGTAACGACTTCAGCACAGAGCTGGAAATTAAAGCATATTTTGACGCACTACAAGAAGAACCCAAATGTTTGGAATGGTGGAAAAGCAAAAAACACATATGTATATTTATACATTTAAAATTTTTATTACTTAGCTTTTAATTACATTACGCTTGCTTAAGGTGTTTCCAAAATTATATAAGTTAGCAGAGTTTTGTTTTGGAATTCCCGCCACTTCAGTTTCATCGGATGAAGTACTTCCTGTCGCATTGTTGTTGTATTTTCACTCCGCCTGTTCACAATTATTCCTCCACGACACCCATCATATACATAGTTAAACCTTTTCTAACAAAACCTAAAAAAGTAAATTGAAAATTTGAACAAAAACAATAACCACAATACATTATACCTGATGTTACAACTATATTTTTTTGTAATAAAATATTTATATGTATAGAAAATAACGTATTTTCTTGTATTTCTTCTTATGTATATTTTTGCTGTTAAAAAATCGGCGCAGTGCCGTTTAGTCGCCGCCGCCGAAAATATTTGCCCTTAAGCCGCCGCCAAAAGTTTTTCTTCGGCTTGCTTCTCTGCTGGTGACTGCAATAAAACTAGCGTCATCTATGTGTTAGGCTCGAGACTTTTCAGCCCCTATAGTATAGTTATTTACCATCGCTTAGAGCAATGGTGCCCACAAGTTCTATATGGAAGAGTAAACACCAATACATTTAAGGAAACGCTATATTTATTTAATATTTTTTGTTGTAAAAAGTAAAACATTTACAAAAACAAAGTTCACACTGATAATCGCTGTCGTCAATGTTTACCAACGAAACATGCGAAAGTGTTGTTACTTTGCGTTTGTGTGTGTGCGGCGAAGAACGAAAAAAAATATAAAAGACGAAGTTGTTTGTGTATTTTTCATTGCTAATACTGATCGCAGTATTTGTGTATTAAAGAGCACAGCCCTATAGCTAAGCGCATTTACAAAAACAATTAAGTATCAAGCGCATATGGCTGGGCACACTTAGCTTAGACAATACCTGCTATGATAACAAATTTACATCATTATGATAAATTTTTTTCCTCTTCTTAAAAATTTATTTAAATTAAAAAATAATAATTTTAAAAACAAAATTCCTTTTCAACAAAAAATAGAAAATATTACTATAATGTTATTTTTTAACTCAATTTTCGACTAATTAGATGAGATGTATTATAATTATTAACAAAATGTGTCATTATATTGATGTCATCACAGTTGTAGCATTGATGATACCAAATTTATGACAAAACTGTCTGATGACTTTTGTCATTTAGATTGATATCAGTTACTGATAACTAATTACATAAAATTAATGTCACAATTCTTTTGACCCGCCGTCATCAACATGAGAGGGCTTTTTTTTATGAATGTTGTTGTATCTTGTGTGTTTTATATTCTAAAAAAAAATATTAGTCTCATAATCTCTTTAGTTTACTAGCAATAACTGTATGTAGGTATATTCCTTTTCAAAAAAAAAAAAAAAAAAAAAAAAAAAACAAATAATATAATTTGTTATTTATTATATAAATGTGGTTGTGGCTTGTGTGGTTTATATTCCAAAAAAAAAAAAAATATATATATTAGTCTCATCATCTCTTTAATTCTTTGGCACTCACTGTATGTAAACAAATATTAATAACAATTCGTATAAAATGAATAGAAAAACTCGCAACCAACCACAAATATATGACATTTCATTTATATGTGCACTTTGAGTGCATATGTTTAGTATTGCATGTATGTATATGGGTATGTGAATCGGCTATGATGGAAAAAAGGATGTCAAATTTCTGGAACGCAAGTAATTGAAATGATGAAATACCGTTCAGACAATTACTGAACCATCATTGTTCTAAAATTTTCTCTAAACTGCTTTCAATAAGATAAAATGTTTGAGGAATGTAATCATAATTCTTGTTTTTCAGTCAAAATATTATGTATGTAACTGAAACAACTTTTAAAGCATAATATTTTTACTAATCAAAAAATTATAAACAGCTAGTTTTCTACGTTTCCCAACTTAAGTTTTATTCACTATATTAGCTTCTAACATTGATACCCATCAAAAAATGTTAAACAGCTTGTTTTCTATGCTTCCCAGCTGTCTATATGTCGACATTTCATAGGAGCTACTCTAATCACCAGTAGACTTTGGAAATTTGTGAAAGATATTCTGAAACATTCAACCTTATTTCCAAAGTCTACTAATAATTAGGGTAGCACCTATGAAACGTCGACATATAAACAGCTGGGCAACACAAAAAACAAGCTGTATATATTTTTTGATTGGCATATGATTTAATACATTTAATGTTTGCTTTATTAATCAAAAGGCTTTCGTTTTTATACAGTGTGCGTGTTCACGTGTTAGTGTGCGTGTTTTTATATGGAACTCATAAATGAAACCTGTTAAATGAATGAAATGAAATGTTTAATTTAAGTTTTTTTTCATTTTGAATTTAACTCGTTTGTCCCGAGTTTTAATTTTTTTCTTTCTAAAACTGTTTAAAACATTTCATTTGTATTTTTTCTGCTTCATTATGTTGTAGTTGTTCTTCTTTGATTCAAGGTGTTTTAAGTCATTTATTTGTTGCTGCTGCTGGGTTCTGTTAAATTTCTTTTGATGAAATACTTCAAAATGCTTGAAAACGTTCATGTGTTCTACATTTCCAAAGTTAAAGTTGGAATGGACATATATTATAATCTTTACAATAATAACAAAAAAAAAAAAAACATCACAAAATGTTAATCGTGTTTTTGTTGTTAGTTTTTTGTGTTATTGTATTTTGCTCGGTCATACATGCTCATGTTGTTGGTGACTTGTTGTTTACATGATATTGTTGTTTCAATTTCTTTTTTTCATTTTTGCTGCTTCTGTTGTCTTCATGATTTTCTTACGTGCGTCTGTTGTTTTTTCTTCTTGATTTTTTTTTTGCTGCTGTTGCATTAAATTTGATCATTAACTGAAGTTATAAATCCAGAACTTCCATAAGTTAACAGCCGTTTCGACCGGCAAAAAATTATTTGTATTCTAAAAGCCCCTTTTCTGGTTAAGGAAAAAAATTTGGCATAATTTTTACGTCCTTTCACTTGCAACGCAATAAAAAATTTGCTGGTAGAACAGAAAGCATAATTTTACAATACTAAGTAAAGAATAAGCTTACCGGGCCGTAAAAAACTCGATGTTCATAATGCTCTAAAAGATTTCAAAGACAAATCGAAAGAATTTTGGATATTATAATAGCTTGCCATAAAATTTTACAATAATCTGAAAAATTACTTATAGCTCAGTGAACAATGGGATGAACCTGCAACCTGTTTTGCTTAGCTCTATTAGAAGTATCAGTATGGTGGAAATCACTGGACTCTGTAACCAACTGACTGCAAATTGAAAAAGTTAGTCGAACCATGCCAATACTGACCACAGGGGCCATAAGGACAACACCAACCAAAGCCCGTTTTGCACTTATGAGTTGGATGCCATGTAACTTAGAAACCAGGCAGATAGCAATAAAAGCCGCGATTAGCTTGAACGCGACAGGAGCATGGACCAATATACTAGATTTAAGTGACTACTGCATCCAAAACCATTCCTCTCAAAAAGCTTCGGCTACCAAATTGAGGAATCTCCCCTAGAATCTGGATACTTATATGCCGGGTCCAGAAGGTGAGAAAGGATTGCTGGTGGCGTTTACATAGAAGAATTTAATACTGAAATGTCCTTCAGACTATAAGAAGAATGCAGTGTTTTTCAGGCTGAAATATTGGCTGTATATAAAGTGGCAAGATGGCTGACGTTTTACAAGATATTCGGTAGGGATATCATGATAGCAACGGACAGCCTGACTGGAATATACACTAGTTCTAGTCTAGTCCAGGAATGCCGGTCATTTTTAAGCCAGATGGCGAGACATTCCAACATAACATGGTAGGACATGGGTCCAATAACGGCAACAATATCGCTGACAACTTAGCCAAAAAAGGGACGGCCCTAGAGGATATGGATATAGATAATTTTGGGGACAACCGTTATCAGAGAATCTGGATTGTTCTATGTTGGGTCCAGAAGGCGAGAAAGGGTTGCGGGACAGCCCTAGAGGATAGGGATATAGAGCCTTTTGCGGACAACCGTTATCAGCGTGTTGGAAAATAATAAAAATCCACACGCTGGAACGTGTCCAAGAAAATTGGCTCACAGAGACCACATGCCTTATGTCTAGGAACCTGTGGCCGCATATTAACTCTAAGAGAACGTGGGAGCTATTAAAATTGCCATAAGAAGCAGCGGATGGCTAGTATAGCAGCGTGTAATACTACTTTAAGAGGTTCCCGCCTTTCCTTTCCATCGCCGCTCATCCTTTCCACTCACACTATATTCCTATAACTTCTTTTCTTCACTCCACTATCTTACTTTTCAGGCAATCAGGATCCAAGTGAGCTGGACAACCTAGACTATTCCGGGGTATCCAGCAGTCTGCCTACCTAACCTAACCTAGCTCTATTAGAATACTGTACATTAATATAAAGCTCTCTATCTCTCTTTACAGTTTTACCAAATGCTCGTAATGTCCTTTTTACTAAATTTAGAGCCTTGATCACAATACAATGGGGGTATTCGCTTTTATATAGAATGAAATGGCATAATTAGAGCGCTGTTCATAGTGTATCAGCATCAATTATTGAACAAGCTGATCCTTATACGAGCACTTCCTCTGAACGGACCCCTGCGATAGCTCCAGTTGTACCGAACGTCTTCTCGTTGATGTTTCTGGACTATTTTATTCCGTGTGGACTGTATGTGCTCTTCCGATACATGGATGGTGACTTACAGCACCATGTTGTCGAAAACTTGCAACCAAGTGGTAAAGGTCCTGTACTGTCAAAAGAATTGACCTTTGATTTTCGAAATAAAATTCAACAACTTATGATCGCACTTCTATTGTGTAGTGTCCATTTTAAATTCCCTAAGTCTTCTTCACCAAATTCTTAAACGAAAATAAAAATATAGATAAACTAAAAAAGTTATTGTACATTCAAACCATAAAGGTAGTTCTGTGCCACCGTGTACACTTCACAAATCCTCAAATCTTTCAATTAACTCTAAATATACCTTATGAACTCAAGCATGTTGTTAAAGCTGAAAATTTTATGAAAGGAGGGGCAGTTGTGCTACGATTTGTGAACCTTCCGAGGTTTATTTTTCAAATTTGGGGAGAATGTACTGATCTTGAATATGTTGATTTATATGTACTTCAGAAAACTACGCAAAGTTTAGATATTTTATGTTAAAAGAAAATAATCTCGTTGGTCAAATATTTGAACATCCACACATACAGTTCTTTGTACCGGAACTAGAAAAATATATTGTGCGGAGGAGAAAAGAGACAATAGTGTTTGTGAACGTTTGGCTTAAATTTTGCAACATTGTAGTTGACAGAAAACAGGCCTGAAAACAGTTTGCTGGCAAAACCTACCACTAAAGAACGAATTTTCTCTGTAACACATTGTACGATTCAATGCGCAATCGACTACAAATGGATGAATGCTTAACGGTGAAAGTGTATTATGAAAAATCAGGTAGATTTCGGAAACAATGACCTTGTTTGTATTAGAGAAAAATTTATGTAGCAACGATAAACCAATTTAAGGCAGCGCACACTGCGGCTACGCTTCAATGAATTACGGGGTGAATTATTCACATTTCACCAGCGCCTTGTATGACATGCGAGGCTCACATAGGTGTCAACTATTGCCATAAGCGTAGTTATATGAACAAACCCCTACTGTATGCAATTTACCAGACTGTCAATGGAAGACCAGGCTTAAGGAGTTAAGGAGGCTGAAGTCGATTTAGAACATCAGCCCTTAACTAATTCACCCGCTTAACTATCTGCTTTCTAATGTATTTGTTGTAAGAAAACAACTCTTCCGCCCGAAAACCGTCATTGCACCATAGTTATTAGGGAAAATAATTCCCCTTCCTGCAATTTAGTTTTAAAACTTTTCAGCTAACCATGATTAGCACCGAGATGGTCTGCATAAAGTACCTGCCGGGTTATTTCCCGCTCCCCGTTCTGCCAATTAATCCTTGGTAAGTCTAACACAACATAAGTCATGCGGCTTCCTAGAGTCTAATTTGCTACAACAAACGAGGAAATCCTACGCCTCTATGCCCCAAAAAGGGAGTGAGTTAAATGAGTTGGATAGCCTAGTGTCACCGACAAGCTTCTTCACTCTCTCGTGCACATGATCGAGTAACTTGAAATTAAACTTTGAGGCACCAGCCCAAACATGAGACTTGTGTTCGATTTTCGTTCTTATATAGGTGGTGTAAACGGTGAGGAGGTCAGTTGAAATAAAGTATGCACCGTTTCCGAAAACCCAACATCGCACTGAATATTCATTACAAGAACATCAAAAATATCCCTTTCCTCAATATTTATATCACCCATAAGTACACATGAAGCAGTATTCACGGTCCTGCATCTGTGTGTTAGCACACAACACTGGCTTAGGAGATCGGAGAGAGATCATTATTCAGCGTGCTGTTCATATTTTGCTTCTTGGGAGTGATCTCGTATAGGCTGGGTCTATAGCTGAAATGTTACTTGTGTTACAGTACTTTACTTTTTATTTTTAGTTAATAGCAAAATTTCGACTCCATTAAAACTGAAAAGTTATGAGTTTATAATTTAAAAATTGAATAGATCAATATTGAAATCAAGAAGTTGCTTATATGTTATTTCATTTACGAGTAAGTAGATTGCGATGAGAAGTACAATTGCCAAATATTTGTTCGTCCAGAGATCTTTTAAGCTCGATTTCTTTAAACTTAGTTTGAGCAAAAATTTATGATTATTTATTATTTACAATTGTTACTGTACTTGCTGGTGAACACTCATCGTGTCCGTATTTAATGAAACTGAAACAAATGCAACAAATAAATTCAAATGAATTATTGCATATGTATGTACAAGTATGTGCATTTTAATATTTCAAATAAAGAACTTAGTGGGCATAGCGGCCTTTAATATTCGTTTATTAATGAGTTTCTTTCCTTTCGCTATAAAATGACTTTGTAATTTAGTGTTTTAAGTAGTTTTTATGCAGGTTAAATTGTTTTTTTTCTGGAGTCATCCGAACTGTTGTTTAGCAGGATCTTATATTTTAATGTTTGTTTTTATTCTGAAGAGGCCTGATGTTGTAGACTGCGTTTAAAAGTGGCATGGTGGCATTTTAATCAAGATCAAAATTTAAGATTAAACTTGGCTTAAATGCAATCATGCTTATGGCTTTTCATTATTTTCACACACTGATACACAAGCGAGTTAGGTTAAGAAAAATTATCACATAAACATTTACAAAAGCAATTTATGAAAAAATATATCATTTTATTATTTCCTTGGCGATAAATGAAAAAGTTGATGTACAGAAAAAGTTATAGTTTTTCCGCACATTAGCAAAATTTCCAAAAGGATTCCGATTACGAGTACATTGTTTTTTTTCTGTAAAATCAGTCAAAAATCCTGAAGTATTCATAAGTCTGTCACATAGAATCAGTCGTAGGTCATCAGTCGCTGTTTGGAACGAATATTCTTGTAATGACGGACCAACTTGGCGAAATGAGTTCTTTTGTCAACTAAAAGCCTTGCTACAGTAACATACACGATCGTGCGATCTACTAAATAAAGCATGTGTGCTGAAAAAGTACTAAAAATGCAGCCGTTCGACAGAGTTTTTGACAAATCGTGCGATTTGAAAAACTTTGTGCAACTTTTCAAATTATTATGGTTTCTGTGCGATCAGTGTGGTATATATTGTGAAAAATATGAGCATATTGTTGGTGCCTTGACAAAACAATGGGAGTAATGTAAAATTATTATAACAATTGAGTTTTTATTCGCTATTTTAGATTCTAACATTTATACCAATAAAAAATTATAAATAGCTTGTTTTCTATGATTCCCAGCTATCTATATGTCGACATTTCATAGGAACTACTCTAATCATCAGTAGACTTTGGAAATTTTTGAAAGATATTCTCAAACGTTTAACTTTATATCCCAAAAATCTAAATAAATTGTTGAGAATTTAAAAAGAAAAATGCTCTAATAATACCTGTCAAAACACAAAAAACAAGCTTTTTCATTTATACACGTCTCTAACATTTCTTTACACCTTTCAAACAAATGAACAACCGTTGGTTGCTACGATTTGATTTTTGAAAGTATCGAAAAGCAGAGAACAAAAATTCCAACAATTGAGTTTAAAAAAAAAAAAAAAATTATAAATAGCTTGTTTATAAAAATTTTACCAATAAAAAATTATAAATAGCTTGTTTTCTATGTTTCCCAGCTATCTATATGTCGACATTTCATAGGAACTACCGTAATCATCAGAGGGTAGTGCCTATGAAATGTCGATATATAGATAGCTGGGAAACATAGAAAACAAGCTATTTATAATTTTTTATTGGTAAAATTATTATGTTAATAACAGTTTTGGATTGTTTTATTGTGTATATAATTTTTTTCAATCATACTTATATAATAGTGAAGTGATTTTTTCAAGTCGGCTAGACTTTTGAAACAGTTTCCTGTGAATGAAACGTACGATCGTGTAGGATAGTTGTGAAAAAGATTTACATCAGCACCTGCCTTGCGGCCTTATCTGATGATGGACCAGCTCCACGGAGTGAACTGTTCACTATTCACCAGCGCCCCCATGTGGCTTACCAAGCACACACGGGTAGCAATTCTTGCAAATTTTTTTGCGGACATATGACCAACTACTTGTTAAGGAGTTCGGGCCTTCTAATCCCTCCTGTATGCAATTTCCCAGCAAGCCCACTAAGAGCATCAGCCCTTAAACCAACTCACCCCTCAACCATCACCACTGGTTCTTTACAATACAGGTATCTGTTGTAAAGGCAACAGACCCTCGGGAGTTTTTTAGTCCCCGAAAAAAGCCACGCCAAGCAATTATCAAGGATACTAACACTCCCTTCCTGCGTTTTAGGTTTCAACCATAGCCAGAACGTTTCAGCCAAGGTAGGAACCTCAACCATGATCAGCGCGGGTTGAACTGCAGAAATAATCATCTGGGGGCCATGCTGATCCCCGTTCTGCCAATTTATAACCTTGGTAAGGGTTTCGGAAGCCAACACAACATAAGTCATGTGGCTTCCTGGACTTTTATAAGCTACAACAAACGAGGGACCTCTTCTCCGCCAATACTTATGAAAATAAGTATTGTGTTTGATGAACAGCAGATTTCATGTGTTGGATATTTTGTTTGAAATATAAAAACTATTTAAGTTCTTGTAAATTCTTCCAGCTAGAGATCGTTGTTTTGTTTCTTTTTTTTTAATTTTTTTTTTTATTTTATATTTTATATATTTCGCTACTAGTTTGTTAAATAACATTTAATTTAATAATATATTATTTTGCTAAACATGCTAGCAAACTATTAGCGAAATATCGAAAATATAATATTGCTAAACCTATTTAATAAAAAAAAACAAGAAACCAACGATCTTTAGCCTTTTTTATCTTGGGCCAGTAGTCAGGGGATAGCCCCTACATATATATGCAGTGCATTGAACTGAAACTGGGAAAATAGATTATGAGAAGGGGAGTAATGTTTGTGAACTTAACACACATAACGACCAAAACAAACGATATCACAGCATTTAAAGTGTTGAAATTAAATTAGTTAAAACTGATCAGTGCCCAGTGTATATACTTTCGACACTGCTCAGACTAACAAAAATTAGTTCAACACCGCGCACACCGTAAGATAATAAAATACACAGGAGGAACATAAAAAAAAAAATTAATAATAACAAATAGAGAAAAAACAAACGACAGTAAACAAATATTATAATAAAAAACACGTTCACACATGATGCAAAACTTCACCTATTCCGGTAAAATTTAGTTTTTTTCAAATTTATAATAAACAGAAGTATAGGTATAGAAAATACGGACGACAATGAAAAACACGTGTGTACAGAACGAAAGACAGAACAAAGACAAAATTCAGGAGAAATTAATATAAACAAGTTCATATAATACGAATATTGAGTTGCCGGCGTATGTATTGCCTTTAAATTATTTCTTTCAAATGAAATAGTATAAGTTATAGTAAACCGTACTACAACTCATACTTCGTTAAGTACGAAAATTAGTATCGTCTCTCATCCACATAACTTACTTGTCAGCTTAAAAAAGTAGCGGATGACATACTACATATTCTATGTAAATTGTAATTTACGGTTTTCTTTACAATTGAGCAATCGGTATTCCTTATGGCGAATTTACGTTTAGCTGACGATCTTTAGTTAAAAAAAATTACTATATCTTAAATGAAAATTAGTTTCTTTGATAGCGTATGTTTGCTGGGTTGTGTCTTCACTAAATATAAAAATAACAAGAAAGTAAAATAAAAATTGGTTTCACAGGATTATGACTATAATTTAAAATTTTTTTAAGTTTTTTTCCCCCCTTTTTCACTCGTTTGTACCGTTTCATTTAACCCAAAAGTGTTATCAATGATTGTTAAACTTTTACGTTTTCTGTTTAATTCCGCGAAATGCGATTACATTTGTGTTTGTTTCTTTCTTGCTTTGTGTTAAATCATGTAATTTGTTGTTAAGCCCTATAATTTAATTTTATATAATATTTTTTTTTTGTGTTCTTGTAACAACTGCTCATGAAAAGAAAACTCTCAAATTATTTTTCTCTTCCATTTAGCGGGATTTTTTGTAATATTAAAATTTATTATATTTCATTTATGCGTGTTAATAATGTTTATTTTGTAAATTAAAATTTATACTACTTGTTTGGTTAAACGTTAATTGGACAAGTTAATATCAAGTCTTGCGGTTATTTTACGTCAGCAAAACTTTGAGAAAAATGAAGCTGGTAGCACTTTAGAGATCGCATTCGTTTTGTTTGTAGTTTTTAATGCAAATTTTGATGCCGGTTGCAGTTGGAATTAAAAGCCCACAAATATTTTGTTCGGACTTGCTGCTGAAAAATTGCTTAATAATATTTTTATGGTTTTCAAGATTTGAAAACTTAATTACTTTTTTAAGTTTTGGATACTTTTTGAGATTTTTTTTCTCTAATTACATATATAAAAAATATATGTATATATTGTTATATAAAAACCTCTAGGGTAGCTGTATTTTGTTTCTTAAATAGCAATTAAAATAGTAGTTTTTAATTTAGTTATATGATCCGTATAAACATTTTAATATCTAAAGCCGGAAAATACTAAGAAAACTTAATAAATGCAATATGTTTAGTAACAGTTTTTGAAGTATAACAGATGTTTTTACGAAAATCTAATTAAAAATTTAAAGACTTTATTGCAAAAAAATTTTTTATTTTTATTTTTTAAAGTTTATGCTTCAGGAATATGTTTTTATTTATACAAGTACACTTTATAATTCGAAAAAGTCGATACACTCAAATTTTGTTACCAACACACTCTCATATTTCTTACTTACATCTAAACAACAATACAAGCAAATTGTAAGTAAATTTTCAGTATTTGCCTCAAACTAAATGACAAATAGTAGAACCGTGTGGCCGAAAATATGTTTAAATCAGATTAATAGTAATAGTTAATAAAACTAATGTTCATAGCTAACTTTTATTTCTTTTTTTATAATTATTTTATTTAACAAAATTCATTTATAAATTATAAATTGCCTCAGCCCCAAAGAGGCATTATAGAGGCGTTTAACAAAATGGTTCAACAACTTTTTTATTAATTAGAAAAATTTTCCAAAGTTAAGAACATAAAATAAATATTCTATATAATGCTTTGTATAACATATGTATATAATTCAGCTAGTTAGAAGTATTCAACGTTGCTTAGTAAATATTGCTTTAAGCTGTTTTTAAAAATTGATAAAGTAGAAGAATTCTTGATATCAGTTGGTAGACGGTTAAATTCATTTGGGCCAGCAAATGCTATACGTTGTTTGGTTAATTCAAGGCGACATCTTACTGCATTCAAATTCGTCGCCTGCCTTGTAGCTCTGTTGGTAGTATTTATATTTGTATTGAATTGGATTGTATCTTCTCCATATCCATTAAGGCATTTGAAAACATATGTTAGCAATTGTTGTTTATATATTCCTTTAATTGGAAGTATTGTTTTTGCCTTTTGTTTGTACAAGTTCACTGTATTAAATCTTAACAGAAGGTTAAATACTATTTTTAAAGCTTTGTTTTGAGCAGATTAAAGTGATTTCATTGCAAGACTATTTTTGTATCCATATATCATTGGCAAGCACGTGAGATTAGAGTGTATTAATGAATTATACAATAGCATATTGGTTCCAGTACTAAGGTTGCTCCTGAATTTATATAAAATGCCTAAGCCGGATGATAACTTGCTTTTTAGTTGGCTTATGTGAATCTCCCAAAAAAGATTATGCTACAGGTAAATTCCCAGATATTTCACAGTTACAGACTCCCAAATCAGATTCCCACCAATGTGAACACTCATTCATTCATAGTTTCTATATACATAAAGTTTAAACCTAATCAGATTTGTTTTATTTGCATTAAGCATCAATCTACTTAGTCTAAGGTGCTCCGATAATACTGAAGCAGCGTATTCTACCTGCGTTTGTAAGACTTTCTCATACTTGTAGTTATATAACAAACAAATATCATCGGCATACATAAATAAATTCCCAAAAAAGTTACATGTGTACATTAAAGTGACTCAAATTCATGCAACGTGTACCCTCCTCAAAATGAACATTGGTATTTTTTATTATGACATCTCCAGCTCTGCCCTCTCTTGAGCTGAACCATTTTGAAAAAAGGTCTATTTTTGCATCTTTTGTCAATTTGCGAATCTGTTTTCTTACCAATATATATGATGGAATTAGTTACAACTGATCAGTGTCCAGTGTATGCACCTTCCACATAGCTCAAATTAACCAAAAACAGTCCAACACACTGCAAGGTAATGAATACCAGGAATATTCAAAAGAAATTAATGCTGAGGCTCTTAAATTATATCTTTGCATATATGTAAAATGATATTAAACAAGTAAGAGTGTAGTATATTCGGCTGGGCCGAATCTAAAATACCCTTCACGATAGTCACGAATATGTATAGTATATTAAAAATGTGACCTAAATATGCTCGGTTATATATGAACCGATATCGGAATTTTCTATTTTCTGTATTTTAGTAACCTTCTTTTATAACGAGAATTGCTTTTCAGCAAAAAAAAAAAAATTTTTTTTTAATGGAAAAATCGGTTCAGGCTATATCTCGGGTATATATGGACCGATATCGAAAATTTTAATTTTCCATATTTATATAACCTTATGTCATTACCACAACTGCTTTTGAGCACAACAAATTGTTTAAGTTCGCTTACGCGATATTTTCATGAAAAACCCGATTTAGGCTATATCTCGGGTATATACGGACCGATATCAGAAATTTTAATTTTCGTAACCTTCTTTTATAACAAGAACTGCTTTTCAGCAAAAAAAAAAAAAAATGTTATTGGAAAAATCGGTTCAGGCTATATCTCGAGTATATATGGACCGATGTCGGATATTTTCTTTTTCCATATATATATAACCTTATTTTATTACCAGAACTGCTTTAAGGTGAAAAAAGTTGTTTAAGTTCGCTTACGCGACATTTTCATGAAAAACCCGGTTTGGGCTATATCTCAGCTATATATGGACCGATATCGGAAATTTTCATTTTTCATACCTATATAACCTTATTTTATTATTAGAACTGCTTTTAAGCAAAAAATATTGTTTGAGTTCGCTTACGCGACATTTTGATGAAAAACCCGGTTTAGGCTATATCTCGGGTATATATGGACCGATATCGAAAAATTTCATTTTCAATATTTATATCACCTTATTTTATTACCAGAACTGCTTTAAGGCGAAAAATTTGTTTAAGTTCGCTTACGCGGCATTTTCATGAAAACCCCGGTTTGGGTTATATCTCGGGTATATATGGACCGATATCGGAAATTTTCATTTTCCATATTTATGTAACCAAATTTCATTACCAGAACTGCTTTTGAGCACAAAAAAGTTGTTTAAGTTCGCTTACGCGGCATTTTCATGAAAAACCCGGTTTGGGCTATATCTCGGGTATATATAGACCGATATCAAAAATGTTCATTTTCCATACTTATATAACCTTATTTTATTACCAGAACTGCTTTTAAGCAAAAAAAAGTTGTTTAAGTTCGCTTACGCGGCATTTTCATGAAAACCCCGTTCCAGGCTATATCTCGGGTATATATGGACCGATATCGGAAATTTTCATTTTCCACATTTATGTAACCTAATTTCATTACCAAAACTGCTTTTGAGCACAAAAAAGTTGTTTAAGTTCACTTACGCGACATTTTCATTAAAACCGCAGTTTAGGTTATATCTCGGGTATATATGGACCGATATCAGAAATTTTCATTTTCCACATTTATGTAACCTAATTTCATTACCAGAACGGCTTTTGAGCAAAAAAAAAATTGTTTAAGTTCGCTTACGCGACATTTTCATGAATAACCTGATTTGGGCTACATATGGACCGGGTACATATGGACCGATATCGGAAATTTTCATTTTCCATATTTATGTAACCTAATTTCATTACCAGAACTGCTTTTGAGCACAAAAAAGTTATTTAAGTTCGCTTACGCGGCATTTTCATGAAAAACCCGATTTGGGCTATATCTCGGGTATATATGGACCGATATGGGAAATTTTCATTTTTCATATTTATATGACCCTATTTCATTACCAGAACTGCTTTTGAGCACAAAAAAATTGTTTAAGTTCGCTTACGCGACATTTTCATGAAAAACCCGGTTTGGGCTATATCTCGGGTATATATGGACCGATATCGGAAATTTTCATTTTTCATATTTATGTAATCTTATTTCATTACCAGAACTGCTTTTGAGCACAAAAAAATTGTTTAAGTTCGCTTACGCGGCATTTTCATGAAAACCCCGGTCTAGGCTATATCTCGGGTATATATGGACCGATATCGAAAATTTTCATTTTTCATATTTATGTGACCCTATTTAATTACCAGAACTGCTTTTGAGCACAAACAAATTGTTTAAGTTCGCTTACGCGGCATTTTCATGAAAACCCCGGTCTAGGCTATATCTCGGGTATATATGGACCGATATCGGAAATTTTCATTTTCCATATTTATGTAACCTAATTTTATTACCAGAACTGCTTTTGAGCAAAAAAAAGTTATTTAGCTTCGCCTATGCGACATTTTCATTAAAAATCCGATTTGGGCTATATCTCGGGTATATATGGACCGATATCTGAAAAAAAAATTTTTTGCCTTTTAGTCACCATGCTTAATAAGTGTGTGAAGTTTGAAGCAAAACGAACAACTTTTGTTTTTAAAAATTTTCATACAAAACTGCAAAAAAAAAATGGCTTTTTTCGGAATTTTGAATATATCTCAGCTATACGTGGACCGATATTACTGAATTTCAATAGCAAACCCATGAATCTATGGGGTAAAAGAATGGTGAAAGAAAAAAGTTTCTAAGTCTAATGGTTTTCTCAGAAACGGTATTTCAACAGCGGACAGACGGACAGACGGACAGACGGACATCGCTTAGTCGACTTTTCCATTAATTCTGATTCAGAATATATATACTTTATAGGGTCGCAAAAAAAAACTGTAGAAATTACAAACGGAATCACAAACTTATAAATACCCTTTACATTTTTGTGAAGGGTATAAAAAGACACATGAATTGTTTTCCAAAGCTCCTTTCATAATTAAATATTTCAGCCATGTTCCGAGAAACTCGCGTTCTGAAAGCGCAAAGCGTTCAGCAAAACGCTTAATTGATTTGTAGGTGTTCTAAGGAACGCGCGTTTTACTGGTGTTTCGGAGTTTTTTCCGAAAAAATACAACATGTGTGTTAAGGCCGAGGCACATAGAATCCGTCGTACGTTATACGCTGCCTTTTTCATACGTATAAATGTATGTGGTAGTTATATAAAATTAAAAAATATTTGACAACAAATAGAAAAATTTTCTTTAATATTTAATTATTTGATCTTGTTTTGGTAAATATTTCTTATTTTTGCAGCAAAAGATCGTTTTATGTTATACAAAAAATTTGACAGTATTTATTTTCAATATTTCGATAACAATTTGTTATCATCGTCAGGAAAAAATAAGAAATATTTATAGAAAAATTTTTTAACTTGATTTTTTTAATTGAAAATGTGTAAAATTCTTTCAATTTTTTATTGAAATAAAAACAAAATATATTAAACTGAGCTTTTGCAAGCTCAGTTTTTGCAAATTCTATGAGTTCACTTCAATATACACAAGCGAGTTGTAGTCGCCAATTTTAAGCGATATGCGTTTTTCAGAACACCTATTTGGCGTTTTCAAATCGCAAAACAATAATTCTTGCGTTATACGTTTCTCAGAACATCTATTTGACGTTTTCAATTCGAAAATGCTACATTGCGTTTCTCAGAACATGCCGGTTTACCTTACCTTAAAACTAATTCATTATTTATTATCTGACGACCAGGCAGGGGTAAAGAAAATGCTAGATTTCTTGTACAACAACATACTGAATAAATAAAATATTTACAGTTTGTGAAAAAATTCTAACAAGAATAATAATAATAATAATAATAATAATAATAATAATAATAATAATAATAATAATAATAATAATAATAATAATAATAATAATAATAATAATAATAATAATAATAATAATAATAATAATAATAATAATAATAATAATAATAATAATAATAATAATAATAATAATAATAATAATAATAATAATAATAATAAGATGCAATTATTTTTGGACAGCGAAAAATATTTTGAATTATATGACTTTGATTATGTGATTCAAGATCTGATTTTTAAAAATATTCTTTGAGCAATTTAAAAAGGTGTTTTCCCCATTTTAATCGCGTAATTGACTTTGTATCTCTTTACAAATTATAACATTTCTATTTTAATTGAAAAAGTCGGCTCTGCAAATGATCTATTTTAAATAAATTAAATTACCAGTAAACTATAAAATACACTTCTGCACTTATATACATACAATCTATTCCAAACACAGTTATTTTCGATTAACATAACATTTACCGCAAAAAAATTAAAAAAATGTTTCTGGTATAATTAAATTAAACAGTAGCAACTAAAGCAAAAGAAAAAAGAAATAAAAACAAGAAATACTTTAAGTAAAAGCTAAAAAACTATTTCAATTTAAAACAAATGAAGACTTCATTAAAAAAAAGCAAGTATTTCTTAAAACTACAGCAACAGCTAATTATGCGCCTTTTGAATGTTTAAAATTAAAACAAAAGACTTACGAAACAAACTTTGAAATAAAAAAAGCAAAACAGAACATGATTTTTGCATTCTTACAATTGAAATGAAAAACATTTAGCAAACGAACATGAAAAAAATCATTCAAAGAAATGAGTCTTTTTTCTGCTTAAAGCTGTGAAATGTTAAAATTTGTTAATTGGAACAAAACGTGCAAACAATTTTAAATTCAATTAAAAGAAATTTTTGCTTTTTTATGAAGAATTTGTCTATAAAGAGGTTTTCTGGTTTTAAATAAAATAATTAAGTTAACTTTGTTACAATTTTGAATATAAATTATTTTATAAATATGTAAGTGTTATTAAATTCTAAAGTGTAAAGTTAAAAATTTTATTGCCCATATGATACTATTGTATTTAACAGGTCGATTACGGATAGCAACTGAAATTTAGTTGGGTTTCCTATTGACAACTGAACTGACAAACTATATTATATCACGTATAGAAACTGTTGTCAGTTGCTGAAAAGTTATCGATAGTGATTTTTACATTTGATACAATAAAGTGTTGTTCATAGCATAAAGACGAAAGACTCGTCTAGAAAAATTGTATGAACCTTACTCAATTTCTTTAGTGATTTCCATACAAATTTTTTAGACAAGTGGCTCACCTATGTTCTATGAACAGCACATAAAATTTGTTTTGTAGAATTATAATTTAAAAGAAAAAAAAAAATAATGAAATAAAATAAAAATAAAAACTAAAATGAGTTCAAATCGCAGTGGGTGCTGATGAGTAGTGTAGCGACTACGAAACAGCTAGTTGTCCTCCAGCTAAATATTTGATTATTATTTTTCTTGTCTTCTTCATTCAATACTTATTGATCACAGCAAATTTGTGTTGTAAAAAATCCTTCTTAAGAAAAAACTTAAGGAAAGGGAAAACTTAAACTAGAACCCGATGTACATACATATGTACAAACCAAAAAATTTTTTATTTAAAAATTATAAAGTTCAACAAAAATTGAACAAATTAATAAAAGTAAAATGATTTTGTGAACACAAAAAATATATATTTATTAGAATATTAATTGTTGCTTCTAATTTATTAGATGATGGCACCCTGCGATGTAAATTAATGTCATTTACGAGATAAGTTTTGATAACTACGTACCTGTATATGTTTTTTCCAGCTTTGACGCTTATTTTTGTCTTCCTAAAGGTGCTGTGTTCTTGGCGCAAGTTTTAAAGAATGACCTTCTCCAATAGTATGAAGATTTCCTTCGTTTGGATCATTTCCTCTTTAAACTTTGTTTTAACATGAACCCATACTCTTTGCCATTCTTCGGGTGTATGGACTGGTGGACCAATACTGTATACTTTTTATAACTTATATCCCGAAACCTGATCTGCAGTTGTTTTACATTCTCAAAATGCACGAGATTCCCAAACAACGTGAAGCTATGTACACACGGTTGTCAGATGTTACAATATTGTAAGATCTGGCAGCATGCTGAAAATGTAGTGACAAAGAAAAATTGTCCCTCAGAAGTAAATTGTGTGTTCAGACGATCGATAAAAAAGTCTTACAATTTCATTGCCAGACAATGGTCTGACAAATAATTCATCTGACAACAAAACTTGTCAGTTCACACGGTTGTCAGATTGTTAGATGAAAAACATTGCCAGACATGTTGTAAGTCATTGCCATTTATGTATATCAACAACCATCTGTTTGGCAGTGTTGCCCATCGAACTTTTTTCCGACAATGATGTTATTGTCAGGTGCATAAATCTTATACATCTGACAATTAAAACTGAGCTTACTATACCAGCCAATTATCTGGCAATGCAGACGAAGAGTGTTCTCACGATTGTCAGATGCCTGACAACATTGTTGTCTTACAATTGATTGACAATGGTTTTTCTGACAACGTTGTAAGTTAAAAATTGGCAGTTCACACGATTGTAATATATTTTCAGACAATTTTACTGGCAATATGTAAGATCTGAGAACCGTGTGTACGTAGCTTGAGGATTAACTTCTTCTAACTGTTGCTTAGTAGTAGTTATACCCATTTTCAGTTGGTCTTATAAATATAATAATACTGTTCAGTCTGTTTATTTTAATTAATACTTAACTTAATTTACTCATTCTTTTATTTTTCAGTCAATTTCTCTTTCAAAAACCATACAGCAGCTAAATACTTGTTCGTTGCCATAATTACTAAGGTTGCCAGATTTAGCTGTCAGTGCTATCTGTAATACCTTTTTAGTAACTGGCAACGCAACTAAATTTCGGTTGCTATCGATAGTTGAGCCATAGATTACACTGACCTTGATCGAAAAAAAAGACTTTATGGACCTAGGCTCAAATCTGGGGTGTTACTCTCTATTGCGATGCGAAAGTAAATTCGATGCGAAAAGTAAATGCGATTAGAGTATGATTTTTTGCGAAATAGTTTGAAAAATAAGCAACACTGGTACCACAAAACAAACAATAGCGAAGTATGATAAAATAAAATGTGCAAAAGGGAGAATTGAATGCGAAAGAAAAAAAAAAACATACGAAAACGCACTGCAGGTTACCAATTCTTCGATTACGAACCAATTTTCTGTCGCATCGTAATAGAAAGTAACCCCCCTGTTTTTCTTTTTTTACTTGGCTGAAGCAACTCACTTATTATTTTATTTTTATTTCTAATAATAAAAATTTTCTAATTCTATTTTGATCTTTATGGAATTTTTGTAAATACAACTCAACACATTGTTGTCACATTTCTCTGATAGTAGTTGAATTAACAGATTTATATTGCAACGTTGCCATATTTCATATGGTTTGTTAAACTTCTTTCATACTAATTTTGTTTACAACTATGTTTTAAATTAGTATATTAGCTGCATGAATTATTTGAATAAACTGACTTGGAATTCTGACTTCAAACAATTAACACCTTTGTTCAGCATTAAGTTCCTGGACGTGGTGAAAACTGTTGAAGTTAGTAAGGCAAAGTAATATAACAATAGAATTCTGAGTTCCAATTGTTTATCAATTGAACACAATTTATAATCTTTACCTCTTTGAGTGCTTTACTTTCATTCAGGAATTAACGACGAAAAAAATTATCTAACATGCAAAATTCGTAAAATTTTTTGTTATAAAAATGCAATAAAAAATAAAAAATGGGAAATATTTATATTATATTGGTATACAAGTTAATTATGTGGATATTTTGCTTGAAGTATGCATTTGTTACAATAATAAAATGAGCTTATACATAATTCAAAGTATTGTTCATCGTTAGCCACTACTTTTCCCCATCTGTCTGCTAACATTAGGTTATGAGGTAAAGAATGCATCAAGTTAATTTCCGATATCTTATTCTGAAGTGAATCGTATTCCCGGAAGGACGTTCTGCATCGATCGAAAATAAAAAAAATAAAAAACAAAAAGTTATTTTGCAATGTTTGTGATATGGGGTTAACTGTTGTTGACTGTATAGTATCGAAGGTATATACACTGGATACTATACAGTCGAATGAACAATTAAGTTAACTTCGGCCTCACCAGCACAGCAGAATTAGCATTTGTACATGATCTTTCTATCGCAATGGCGGGAAACTTTACAATAGACTTTTGCAACATACGTGGGCTGAGAACGAACTTCTTCTCCGTCTATGCTCACACGTGTCTCCATCGGCCGGATATTTTCGCCCTATGTGAAACCCAGGTATCTGAGAATGCTGATCCACAGGATTTTCATATACCTGGGTATCAATTCCTATCCCTCTTTAACTTCCATCGGGGCCTTGTAATTTACATTCGCAATGAAGTTGTGTTCCAATGCCAGCAACCATTAAGCATGCATGATGCAGAATTTACCTGTCTTTGGGTTAAGTTCAAAATCAGGTCACACTTTTTGCATTTCGGGTTTCTATACAGAAGTCCAAATGCGGGGAGGGATACTACCTTTTCTGGTTTTGATGCCCTCTCCGACTCCATATCGAAGATCCTGGAAAGTTGTCCGAGCAGTGAAATCGTTGTTGCTGGTGATTTCAATGTTCACAACTCATCCTGGCTTCGCCATTCGAGTCATACAACTCCAGAAGGCCAATATGTCGAGTTATTCGCTGCGCACAACCACCTAGCGCAATTAGTGAATGAGCCAACGCATATTCCATGTGTTGAAGGGCACCATTCAAACACACTTGACCTATTCCTGACTTCACACCCTGAAAAGTATGAAGTCAGAGTTAGTGCACCTCTCGGCAATTCGGATCATTGCACCATTTCTGCCTCCTTTTCGATCTCGGGACTTCGTAACGTTTCAAAATCAGCTACGAAACGTTCAATATTTATTTACGAAAAGGCGCGTTGGGCTGAGCTCAACCAATTTTATGAGCATTTTAATTGGAAACTTTGTTTTCTAGATAACGACATAAATGCTTCAGCAAAAATGGTAGAGAATATGATATTGCTAGGGATGAAAACATTCATCCCCTCCAAGCAGATTTCGATTAAACCAAAAGCAAAATCTTGGTTTAATCAGACGTGCAAAAACGCAGTCAGATCCAGAGAGGAAGCATTCAGTAACTGGCGTTTAAACAAAACACCAGACACTGATTTGCTACGCAAAAAGGCAAGATCTTCGTGTGCCAAGGTACTTAGGCGTGAAAAGTCTCTTCACGAACAGCGCCTTCGTGCCAAGGTCCTTGCAGCTCCTCGGGGCAGTAAGACCTTTTGGTCTTTCGTTAAGAGAGTAAAGAACAGTGCTAGTTCATCAATTCCAACTCTTTTAAAGAATGACCAAGCATTCACAGACCCGGTTGACAAAGCTAACCTGTTGGCTGAAATCTTTGCAAGCAATTCCTGCTTGCCGGAAAGCAGTCAGCCACTTCCCGAGCTCGAAAGAGTATCTGTAACTATGCCGAAGATATTCTTCCGGGCGCGAGCAGTTAAAAGGGTTTTGGAAGACCTCGATATAAACAAAACTCCTGGACCGGATGGCATTCCAGCACTGGTCTTGAAGCAGTGTTCTTCTACGCTTGCGCGTCCATTAGCACGCCTTTTCAGCATACTTTACCATACTGGTGAGTTTCCATCGTGCTGGAAGGTAGCTAATGTAACACCAATACCCAAAAAGGGTATGGCAAATAACCCCGAAAATTATCGCCCAATTGCAATTTGCTCTACACTCTCCAAAGTAATGGAAAACATGGTTAACCATCACCTTATGAGGTATCTGGAGTCGCATAAACTACTTTGTGATCGTCAATATGGATTTCGTAAGGGTCGTTCAACTGGCGATCTTATGGCATATCTCTCAGAGAAATGGTGCCACTCAATCCATCATTTCGGTGAAAGTAGGGTGGTGGCTCTTGATATTTCAAAAGCGTTTGACAGAGTGTGGCATGGTGCACTATTGGCAAAACTTACTGCTTTTGGTGTCGGTGATGACTTCTCTCGGTTTATATCGAGCTTTCTCAGAGACCGCTCTATACGAGTTGTTATAGATGGGGTCTCATCAAACGAGTTCAAGATTAATTCAGGGGTACCGCAAGGCTCCGTTCTTTCTCCTACCCTATTTCTTATTTTCCTCAACGACCTTCTCTACCAAACTTCCAACCCTATCCACTCTTTCGCGGATGACAGCAGCATTTGTCACTCGTACTCTTTTAGTTATAGGCCCAGCCTATCAGAGATCGCTGCCAAGAGACTAAATATGAATGATTCACTGAATAGTGATCTTCTATTGGTCTCTGAATGGGGTCGTAAAAACAGGGTCGCCTTTAATGCTCGTAAGACCCAGTGTTGCTTATTGACGCACAAACAAACGACCGCAAATGCTGCTTCATCTGTACTCATGGATGGTATAAATATTGAAGAATCGGATGCTCTTGATGTTCTTGGAATGAAGATACAGTGTGACGTTCGCTGGAATGAACACATTTTTCATATCTCTAAAGAAGCATTCAAGTGCCTCGGTTTTTTGAAACGGTGTAAGATGTACTTCACTCCATCCGACCTCCTTACTATTTATACCACCTACATCCGACCGAAAATGGAATACAACTCTCATGTTTGGGCCGGTGCCTCAAAGTCTGTTTTGGGGTTACTCGACCGTGTGCAGGAGAGGGCGAAGAAGCTCATCGGTGACAGTAGGGTATCCAACTCTATTGACTCACTGGAGCATCGACGCAGTGTGGGATGCGTTACTCTGTTCTATCGATACTACAATGGATTTTGCTCTGACGAAATTAGTGATATTGTTCCCGAAACGCGCACATTTTTACGTAGCACGCGTTCATCGTCTAGAGCTCACCCATTTGTGGTCGATTGCGCGGGGAATCGTACTACGCATTACAGAGAGAATTCGTTTTTCAGCCGCACGCTTCGTCTGTGGAACAAGTTGCCTGCAGAAGTGTTTCCTGTCTGTTATAACGTTGGAAGATTCAAGTCAAATGTTCACAAACACTACTCCCGCTTTCCCCCTCCTCACAACCTATTTTCCTAGTTCTGGTACAATGCACTGCATATGTAGGGGTCATCCCCTGAGTACTGGTCCAATATAAAAAAAAAAAAAAAAAAAAAAAAAGAAGCGGCCAGTTCTGGGCTATAAAGCGGGTGAGCTAAAACTTCCCATCCGCTGTTTTCCAAATAGTTTTTGACCGCTCTTACAACATGTGGCCGAGCGTAGTCATGATGAAAGATTGAGGCTTCGAGTCTGGTTGCATGTTCTAGTCCTTTTGCGTAGATTGCTCTCTTCAAATGCATCAACTGACTACAACAGCTCATAACATAAAAAACACCTTTCTGATTCCACTTCATACAGAGCATTACCTTGGCTTGATATTCTGTTTTGACGTTGATTCGGCTGGGCTTTACATATCACCCTTTATTGAAACATAGTCATATCTCAAAAATGAGCTTTTCGAGTTAAAAATGCAGAATTGTTAACAGTACTATCTTTTATATTGTGTCAAAAATTTATTAAAAAACTGTTTTCCTTAGGCGATATTTTCTAAACATTTTTTTCTAAGACTTGTATTGAAACAAAAAATTTGAAATGTGTTTTTCTCGAAATAAGCTTTTTTTTAGCTCTGACTATGTTGTCATAAAGGAGCGATATGAACTTTGCAATTTTGGTTATCCGCTATATACATTTTTTATCACCAGAAACAATACGCCTTTACTCATTTCTTCCTTCATTTTTCATTAAATAAATTTTTGGTTGGTTTTTTATATTAATTGCGTTTATTAGTTTAAAATATTGTTATATGTAAATACTTCAGAAAAATAAGTGATATAGGTATCAAGGAGTTGAAGATCTGCTGTTTAATATGCCACTTCTAAAATAATCAAAAATAGCGACAATTGTAGCTGTAGCGACTGTTGGCCCGAATGTGCTTAATGTATTGTTTAGTTAAAATCTTTTGTTTAAATTTTAATTTATTGAAACGCAAATGAAGAAGTATTGTTAACTTTATTTATTTCGCCATTAAAACCAGTTAATTAAAAATCGGTAAAAGTATAATATTTTACAGTGACTTTACTTTCCTGATAAATATTTAATTGCAATTTTCCGCTCTTTCTTTTTTTCTTATTCTTCTCCTTGTTTTCCTGACCTAATCCTTGAGGATGTTTTCCTAAGTTGCAGGTTGTTTTTAAACAAAGTATGTTTTTGTTTTCTTTTATTTTTTTAATATTGCAAAATGAAATCACTATTATTTATTGCCTAAGATACTTTTAATGCTTCACTGAAATAGCACCGTATCAAATAAAAACGAAACACATTTCACTTACAAGCCAACCGAATAGCAAATGGAAAAAAAATCAAAAATTGGTTACTGGACGACTGACTACTCTATAATTCTTCAGTAACAACAAATAATCGTGACTTACATCATGAAACGGCCAAGAAAATATTTTCTGCAAATACACAGACAGACGGGCAAATAGCATGGTAAATAGATAGCTGGACAGACACAAAATATCAATACCCTTAGAATGGCAGTTACATACATACAACCATCTACTACATACGGTTTTAAGCCAAAAACAAAAAATCCTCTGCATTATATTAAAAAAAAAAAAAAAAAAAAAAATACAATCTGGGTGGAGTGAGTAGTACTTGGTCGGTGGTGAAACACTCATAAGAAACTGCAGAGGGCGGTCTTTTTCCCCCCCTTCTACTACTAACATTTAGCCACAAGAAGCTCTTTTTCCACAACAAAACTAAAAATAGGTATCGAAACAAAAAATATTATCCTCCACAAAATGCAAAATTTATTCATACGATTTTTATTGTATGCATGACTCAAGGTGGTGATGAAAGACCATTTATTGATGGATGTTTGAGTTGATTGCATGGACAGGTATTAAATTATTTGTAAATCTGCAAAATTCATGTGAAATAATAAATTTTTCTTTAAATTCCTTTTAAGTTCGTTCTTTCCTTTTTTTTTTCATTCAAAAACAAAAAATAAACTTTAAATGCATGTTTTGTAGCGTTTTTTGTTTGTTTGCTTTTTACTAACGATAAGCAGAAGATTTGCATACGTGATGGATATTTATTTTATTTGTTTATAAATACGGATAAAATGACTTAACAAAGGATATAGTGGTTTATTATATTTATATCTAAAACCGGAGTAAGTAAGCGTTTTATCTTTAATTGTAGTTGGAAATAAATTTATTGGGGTTTTTTTTTATTATTAAAAAGCAAGTTATTATGAAGTAAGTTAATATATGAGGCAGTGCTGGGCATAAAGAGTGCATTAGCTAAAAGAGAGTGAATAAGATACATGGTTTGATCACAAAATAACCGTTATTTTAAAATTTCGTTAGTTACGTATGCTCGATTTTCGCATTTTTATTTTCTCTGTTATGTTGATACACATGCCCGTTAGATATGTTGGCAATATCAGCACTTTCGGATTGTCAGTTTATTTTTGACAGGTAGAAAGGTTAGTCGTATTTTGGTGTGCTCTTCGATTTTTTATTAAATTTTGAGCAAAAACAACATGGCATGGACATCGCTCAGGAGCTGTTGAACATCGTCAATGACGATCTAGATTGCCTTAAAAAGATCATAACTGGTAACGAATCATGGGTGTATGGCTATGACAAGGAAACCAAAGCCCAATCATCACAATGGAAGCATCCAGAACAGCCAAGACCGAAAAAAGCACGTCGAGTTCGGCCAAATTTTTTGATTGTTTCTTTTAGCATTTTTTTTTATTTATTAAATCTTCAAAATGAACTAACAATAAATATTCAAATCTTAATACCAAATGTAAAGGTTTCGCTCATTGTTTCCTTCGACTGCAATGGCGTGATGCATCATGAGTTCTTGCCACAAGGTCGTACGGTTAATAAGAAATACCTTGAAGTTATGCGACGTTTGCGCAAAGCAATTCGTCAGAAACGTATAGAATTGTTCCTTATGATTCCTAACAAGTAACCCGGTATCCGAAATATTCTCTCTACTTTTTTTGGTTTCATTAGAATAGTATTGTTTCTCATTATTATTTATTTTTTGCGGCTTTTAATAGTCTGTGATTGATGAACTGATTTTATATATTATTAAAAACATCTTCTCAGGCGAGTAATTTCAGTCGTTGTCAATTATGTCACTTGCGAATTTTTGAAAGAATATTGCAAATTGATTAATATTTTTTCTCCAATCATTATTTTTGGTTCTTAATTTAAATACTTTTTGAAAGCAGTTATCTAAATCATGCACTTTATTGAAAGTTGAAAAGTTACTTCAAAAAAAATTGCCGTCAAGCACTTGAATCTTTTATAATTGTTTTTATATGCATCTTGTTAATGACTATAAAAATAGCACTCGAAAAATTGTATAATTAAATAAAATCTTAATTTTTATAAATAACAAAAAACAAGATCTCAAGCTGCAAAAATTATAAATATTTAAAACTAAATAGTTCGGCAATGAATAACGAGCATGAGACAAGAGAAATTGAAAAAGTGGTTAAAAGAAAAAGAAGAAAAAAAAAAATAGTAGGCACTTGGGTTAAAAATTAAAATATTTTCAAGCAAACACATTTGTATTTCCGTTGTCTTTTCGACGACATTCTTAAGTGAATGAATTGCAAAAAATTCAGACTTGAAAACACAAATTACTACAAACGAGCGAGCTGTTAATGCAAATTTTTTATTTGATTTGATTTTTTATGTGGTTCTCTTAACTTATTTTTTCAAATCATGCAGAAGAAAGCTGTTTTTGTAGAAATACTTAAAAGCGGTCACAAGACAGCACTTGAAAGTGCTACTTTTTTCTTGTAAAAACAATATCAAAAAGTAATGATTTCATTATTCGGTTTAAAAGCTATAAAAAGTTGTTCTTAAATCAACACAGGTATAGGTGTATTTTTTATGTTTCCAGCTGTCTATATGTTGAAATTTTGAAGACACCAAACAACTTCGGTAGGCTCGTTGAACCAATATAAAATTTATTATAAGTGGCCAATTCTTATCACAGAATCGAGAGAATGTAAGACCTGAAAATATCTCTATACGAGTACATCTATAGCATCCAATTTCGGTAAAAAAATTGTTGTCATGTCGTGATATGTCGCGATATTGAGCACCAGTAAATGTGACTCCTTGATCAGCCTTAGTTTCAAAAAAGTAAGGTCCAATTACATCTGCAGACTAAAATGCATACCAAACAGCAACACGTCCTTGATGCATTTCTCACGCATGAGTACACAGATCGCCAAAGCTGGCGATTTTAGTAATTAACAAAGCTATGAACGTAAAAATGTGCTGCATCGCTCAAGATAATTTTTCTCCAAAAATCAGCATCTATTCTCGAAAAATTATTCAGTAATGAAGACACGTTATTCTACAGGGTGTTCGCGGGGAATATATACTACTTTGTTTTGCTAACATTTTGGTAAACATTTGTCTTGACAGTTCATGTTTGGCAGTCGTTAAGTAAACACATGAAAATTTTATTATTTCGAAGAAAGAAGATGTGTAGGTGATAGGCCCCAAGCATGGGCCACAAAGTACTGAAAGATCGGCTGAAAACATTACTGCTGCTCAGGAAAGTGTTCAAAACAATCCATCAACCTTAATTCGAAGACGTGCTCAAGAGCTTGGTCATGAAATAACAACTTTGGAAAAGTCCACAACAGCCAAGACCAAACAAAACAAAACAGCACGCCAAGTTCGGTCAAATGTGAAGGGTTTCTACACTGTTTTCTACGACTGGAATGGCGTGGTGCATCATGAACTCTTGCCTTGAAGTTATGCGCCATTGGCGCGAAGCAATTCGTCAGAAACGCACAGAATTGTGGAAAACACACCAGCCCACACATCGATGCTTGTGCGTGAGTTTTGGCCAAAAACAGAACCATATCATGCCTCAACTACTGTATTCACCGGACAGGGACACCGCTGACTTTTTCCTCTTCCCAAAACAGAAGACACTGCGAAAAGGAAAACGATTTGCTACGATTGATAAAAGAAAAATCGAAACAGGAGCTGTTGACGATTTTTCTTTTATCGATTTTTTAATTAATTTACTAAATTTTGAGCAAAAACAACGTCGCATGGACAGCACTCAGGAGCTGTGGAAGACACCGATGAAAGGAAAGCGATTTGCTACAATTGAGGAGATAAAAAGAAATCGAAAGTGGAGCTGTTGGCAAAAAGCACGTTTCAAAAGTGTTTCGAGGATTGGAAAAAAACGTTGGTATTACACCTACTTTTTGAAAAAATTTAAAATAACTGTTAGTTTTTGATCAGACCTATATTTTACTCAGTTCAAATGTTTTTTATTCGCATAGGCTCGTGGTAGGTTCTTAATTTTACGGTCAAATGTTGAAAAGGGATGAATAATGAACATGTTTTCCAAGAGCAAGCGAGACAGATGGTTACGTCAATTTTACCAAAGTCAAGACAGGTAAGTAAAATTAATAAAATAATGAAACATCCCGACCTTTCTCAGCTAAAACGTGCTAAAATTGTTGTTCGCTAGTTTGCTTTTTAAATTCTTACTGATTTATTTAAAACAATTGAATATACAGTTAAGTGTTCGAAAATATTTTTCAAAGGGTTTCAAGTCTATTGATGATTAGCGTAGCTTCTATCAAATGTTGTCATATAGAAAGCTAGAAAGCATAAAAAACAAGCGCTATTTACTTTTTGATTGGTATAAATTTGTGCAGCTAATATAAAATAAGAAACAACTAAGGAACAACTAACTTGGTGACTTAACACCATTTTTTGTGAAGCTATTTGAAATCACAACTTAATGTCTACAAGCTCACAATCACCCGTGCTTAATAGGAAGAGATTCAGTACTGCAACAACAAAATTTTGCTACATTTAAGAAACGTATGGTCATGCGAAGCCATACAGGACTTTATTCTATGTGCTGATTCAATAAAAAGATAAAAATCGAAATACTAAAAACACACAAACTGCCACGACGATAATCCTCAAGTGTACTCGTATGTTAAGACACCGTTACACTTGGAAAAAACTGACTTTTCAGTGTTCTTTATTTTGGTTTAGAGTTTCAACCTGAATAGATTGGTGCGTGAATAAAGCTTCTAAATGCTGCAAATAGGCCGAAAACAAATTTCGCATTGATTCCCATTTTTATAAGCGAATTTGGTTTAGCGATGCAGCTCATTTATGTTTGATTGCATACGTTAATATAGTTATAGTAAACCTCAAAAGTATGTTGAGGCACAGTTACATGCAGAAAAACTGACTGTTTGGTGTAGTCTGTTTTAAGGGCTGGTGGAATCATTGGACTGTATTTGGTTACAGATCACAATTGTGATCGCTACAGAGCGATGATTACCGACTTTTTTGTTCATCAATTGACAAAACAATGACGTTTTGTTTGATATGTTAAAGGACATGTTTGGTAACCGCATAGTCTCACTTTTCGGACCTGTGAATTAGGCTTCAAGATCGTGCGTAGTGAAGTTGTCTACGCCGATAAGACCGATGTAATTGACCATTTGCAGAACTACATAATTCGCATTATTGCCGGCATACAATCACAAATGTTGGGAATGAACCCCATAAAAATTAGACTTCCAGATTAGACTACCTCCGAGCTAGCCATGGCAGGCATATCCCAGAAGCTCCGTTTAAATATTAATGCTATATGGCAATCTTTCGAATGAAGCGAATTTCATCGTGAAAATTCATCTCTTCATTATTTCACTGCAAAGTTGTATAAAGACACCTTTTACATAACCATCACAGAGCTCGGTTGATTAATCTAATATGCCAGTGCGGACTCGAAGTCCGAATTCTGCTTCTGTTTCTGATATAACTAATATAACATGATTTAATATTAATTTAAACTGAACCTAAATATAAATATTTCTAAAATTTTTAAAGTGAAAATTTTAAGTGAAACAATCAGTTTTACAAAAAATTTAAATGCCATCACTTGATGCATTGTCGACTTTCCATATTCTTAAATCGGTTAAAAATATTAATAATTTATGACAAAACAGCAAGAAAAAATTTTATTATTTTTTATAATAAGGGTGGTTAAATATTTATTTTTATTAAAAAATTGCAAAGTTTTTTTTGATAGATTTTAATGTGAAAAACAAAAAATGAAATAAATATAGAAATAAAAATTCATATACTCACGATTTGACGGCACGTTTCTGTGTCTTAAATTCTAGCTGACAAAATTTGGCACAAACAATAGTGTTTTTAAGCAAAAAAAACAAAAAAAAAAAACTCATTCTATATAAATGCAAGGCATGTTTGTATGTGCAAAACGTTGTCGAACTTCCTAAATATATGTTTTGAACAATTTATATCCTGTAATTTTGTATGAAAAGTAGTACGAAAAGCTCTGGCTGCCAATATACAAAAATGTTGGTAGAATGGACTGGCGAAAAAAAAAACTCCCATGAATGCAGCGAGCATATTTAAAAATATTAATATTCATGACCAAGCGAAAGTAAGCGACTTTGTCTTGATCGTGTTTGCAAGATACACTTTAAACAGAATTGAACAGTATAAAATATACAAACAGACAAAAAAGATACGATATCTACCACACTGATCATCACTACTCGTACTACTCTACACATGCCACACATTCCCAACCAAACACCGATCGAACCGATCGAATCAACCAACCACCACCACCAGCCCATATGCACAATCCTTCTTTATGGGTTTTTAAACAGAAAAAGACACACAAAAACAGAAAAAAAACAAAAAACAAAAAATAAAAAAGAAGAAACTGATCAAGATATTGATGATTGTTAAAGCTAAAAAAATCTTTTGTTAAAAATAAAATTGTAAGAGACAAAAAAATCACAAACACTCAAAATGTTAAGGAGCTGAGCTTTAAGGCGGCATTTTGTTTTCAAATGCATATTTTATTAACTTTTAGTAGTTTTTGTTTTTGTACTACGAGTACTACGAGTTGTTGTTAACATTATTGATTTTTGTTGTTTTGCTTTTGATGATGTTTTACAACTCTTGTGGATTTGTGTGGAATATTAATTTGTGTATGTTCTTCAAAACGTTAACACAGTGAGTTATGAAATTCAGACAATAATATAAAAACAAAAAAGCAAAAAATCAAAAAAGCAAAAAAAAAATGTTTGAAATTTGTTCCGTATGAATGAAATGAATTTAGAATGGTAAATTGCTACATCCGTTGTTTTATTTTTTAGCAACGATTTTGGGTGCTAAAAAACTGATGTGTGAAATAGATAAAATTATGCCATTTTTGAAACCCAATCAAATTGTTTAGTTCGGAAATTGATGTATTTTCAATTGTTAGCAAACGCTAATAGTGGTATTTCCAAACTGTTTGTGTTGTCAAAAACTTGCCAAAAATCGTTTTAAGCAAATAGTGAATAGAGTACAATACTATATTGTTTTAGACAAAATTGCCGACAACATAAGGCCAGCCATAGCGTTGAATATATACATACATATGGACAAACATAATAAGAAAAAGTGTGAAACCATCACATAACCATGGGCCGAAAATTCCGAGTCTAACAAAGAAAACACAGTTTTTTTCACAGTTTGGGTTCAAAATTAGCTTTGTTCATCAACTTAATATCCATCAATTTATCAGTCCTCTAATCTGGCGAAAACGATGGATATGGGAGTAATACGAAGTTCAATTTATGTAGTTTTACAATTGTTTTGATTGATTTGTGACACGGTGCTTTGTCTTGCTGAAACAAAATTTTTTTCTTTGCCATATGCGATCGTTTCTTTGCCTTCAAACGCTCCAACAATGCTATATAATTTTCACTGTTAATGGCATTTCCTTTCTCAAGATAGTCGATGAATATTACACCACGCACATCCCAAAATACCGAGGTCATAACATACCAAGCCTATTGTTGTGTTTTCGGGCGCTTTGGACGTGGTTCACCAGTTGCTGTCCACTCAGATGACGATTGTTTCATCCATTGTCACATATCGACGCGAAAATTCTGGTTTGCTGCGTTTATACATGGCCAACCAGTGCTCAGAATTATCAACAGGTTTTTGGTTAACAGTGAGCAAACGCGGCACCCACTTCGAACAGAGCTTTCTCATAGTCAAATGCTCATACAATATAAAGCCAAAGCGTTCTTTTGATATCTCTACGATGTCAGTTAACTCACGCAACTTCACTTTTCGATCATTTAAAACGATTTTGTGGATTCTTTTTTCTGTTTTCTAGTGTTACTGCCTCATTTGGACGTCCACTGCGTATTGCATCATCGGTTACTCTACGACCACGTTTGAAGTCAGCAAACCGACGTTTTATTGTTCTTTCTGATGGAGCGGAGTCCCCATAACACTTTTCAAGCCATTGCTTCACTTGAGCGGTATATTTCCCCTTCTAAAAGCAGTGTAAAATGAAAACACGAAATTGTTTTTGATCCATTGTTTTGAAAAATACAAAAGTAGCGTCACTCTTAGGGCCATTATTACAACTGACGAATAGTTAACATTACGACTTTCTCGTACAGATGATTGTTATTTTGGTTATTACAAGTTAACATTAACCTGAAAAGTTACTGATAACTTAACAGCAGGTTTATCGTCATGGTAAATTTCAAACTTAACTTTAAGCATTTGCCATACTGTCTGCTGAAAATTTTGTAACTTCAGTTATAAAAATGGGAAAAAATTAATGTTCACTTTATCGTTCAAGTTAACTAATGTTAATGTTAACTATCAAGAACTTTATCGTTAGGTTGTAATAATGGCCCTTAGTACAATAACTCACAAACTAATGAATATAATATCATGAAATTTTAATAGCTATCTTTTGAAGGTTAGTATTAACTGTAAAAAGTGTGACTGCAATAACACTAACGCTATCTATGTGTTAGGCCTGGGACTTTTCAGTAGTACTCGTACCATTGAAACGCCGTAAAACGCCAAAGCACAAAAATTAAGAGCAAATGATAAATATTGTTGCTGGTTAAACAAAAGCTCTGAACTTTCATAAAAATTTCCATAACGTTGCTATTACTCAGATATGATTGCTTTTCAATTGGCTAATAGTGGCCAAATTTTAATTTTTTAAAGGAAGCAAAAAAATAAATTTTTTTCATTTTTTTTCTCGACGTTTCGTCGGCTTTGTCCGACTTCTTCAGGAGAATTTAAAAAAAAAAATGTTTTAATTATTACATCTACATATATATATATATATATATATATATATATATATATATATATATATATATATATATATATATATATATATATATATATATATATATATATATATATATATATATATATATATATATATATATATATTATATATATATATATATATATATATATATATATATATATATATATATATATATATATATATATATATATATATATATATATATATATATATATATATATATTGTATTATTTATTAATAGTTAAAATCGAGTATTGAAGTTTGCATTATTATTACAATTATTTTTTAATGTTGTAAAAAATATCTGTTTTCGTCCAAAACTACTTTTACAAAATGTTTGTTTGATTTCCACGATTTTCTTCACAGGCCCGTATATATTAACTGATTCAGCGATTATTTATTAAACATGAACAATTTCTGTATGCATCAAAATATATATAAAATGTGTTATTAAAATATATTAATTACTGTTTGGTTCCAGTCCATACAGTTCAAAAGTGTACCTTCCGACGGTTTATTATCCAATTTGAAACAAATGTTTAATTAAGCTTTGTTTTCTTGCTTCGTAATTATTATACTATTTAACTATAAGGTGGAAATATGTTTTGTATTATAACGCAAATTAAATTTATATATTTTCCAAGTAAAACAATTTATAATAATTTTGGTTATTTTATTCACATTTGATAACTTTTTGAACAACCAAAATTGCTGTTTTTTGGCTTGTTTGTTTGGCAACACTATTTCGGAGCAAAATTTTATTTCTGAAACATTCTTCTTATTTGTAGTGTGACGTTTCTCTTTTTGATAGAGCGAGGGAGAGAGTGGGAGCAAAAAAGAGCACGTGTTGTGCGAAAAAACTTCAACCTTAATTAGTTAAGTTTAATTTTTCTTTCCAAATAAGTGCTGTCAGCTACTTAAAACTTTTCAAGCAAAGCTGAGCGGCCATATCGTATTATATGTACAATAAAATACAGAGTATACGTAAATGTTTATTACAAAAATAAAAGTAAATAGCTTCAAAAAAGCTATTTATAAATCAATCAATTGCCCTGAAGCTTATTTCAAAAATTTAAATACGCTACCTCGTAAAAGTAAATTGCCTCGTTTATAGTTATTTCAAATGATAGCTTTGTTTTTCAAGAATAATTGTTCGCAGTAGTTGAATCTTTCTGATATCCCAGGTACGTCAGTTAATGATTTATTTATTATTGGCTTAGAAACATATCATGAGATCAGCTCCGAAATAGTGCTACCATATTAAATAAATCAAATCGTGGCCATTTTGGTTCTGATTTTTTTCGTGATGTTTACAATCATTCCTGTCAACCTGTTTCAGGTTGAAGTTGAGTTTTGGCACACCCTTTATAACTATTCCCCAGCAAAGAACAAATCTACAAATGCTCATACAAAGAATGTCGTAAAAATAGAAATCGCATTTGCAAATTCAAATAAGATACTGAAATACAAATTACAATCATAAACATTTCCAAATTCACTACCTACACTCGTGAACTACTTTTTGTGGTTATTAATCGCTTTTTAAGAAGAATATTGATTTTTGTTTTATTTTGCATGATGGTTAAATGGACGAGAAAACTTCTTTGCTTGTGCAATAAGAGCGCGACAAACAAATTCAATAAATTCCCATAAAATAACGAATACTTTACTATATATTATAATGAACAAATAAATTGGAAACAGAGCAGAAATTAGAGTGTGTTGTTGCTGGCAGTTTTGCGGCAAAAGACTCAGGAGAAAAGAAATATTTGTCGCTTTTTTCTAAAAGTTCAAAAAGTAGAAAATATTTATCTAAAGATAATCCTCATAATGATGATAAGAAGACAATAATGATGATTGGGGTGACTAAGACAAACAGCAACAGCAATCAATTAAGATTATAATAGTGTGATGGTGCTGGCTGATAAGGCCAATGTTTGAGCGCATTGTTAACAAAGCGTTACCTTAGATCTGGATTCAAAAGCTGAATTCATGCATAAAATATTAAGTAGCAGTCGTATGTATGATCAAAGGAACGTGTGGAATAGAAATATCAAGAAATTTCTTTGCTACTTAAACACACCTGAGAGTCGCCTTCGTATGTTACACTTTTGGGACTGCTGATGGCAACTGGAGTCTGGTTGTGAATTAAATATTTATAAGCCGAATCGAATAAAATCACATAATTGTGTCTTTTAAATGTTGACATTAAGCAGACCTCATTAGCTTTGTTAATCGACTCTAATAAAACAAAAGTTTAACAAAAAGATTTCAAGTTTAGATATCTTCCACTTTTTTATATAATTTTTCTTCGCTGCAAAAGGAATAAAAAGAAGCTGACTAAACTCACACTTAATTTGCTAAAATTTATTAACATAATTAATTCATTGATTCATCGGTTTTTTTATTTCGTTTAAGAGACAAAAAAAAAAAAAAAAAAATAATAAATGACCTGTAGTCGGATAAGCAGTTTCGGTTTTAAAAACGTCACATTAAATTAATAAAAAAAAAACTGGTTTGCAGCATTGAAAGAATATTTTCTCAATGCAAAAAATTATGGATATTGTTGAACTGATTTATGAACTTCTTAAGCACCATGTTTTATGTAAATTTCTTAATTATTATTTTTTTTCTATTTTTCTATTTCGTTAAAATTTTAAGTTATAATTGGCTTAAATATGATATTTTGTTTTTGCTTTTAAGCGGTTTATTTAAATAATTTATATGGATTTATAACCGTTCATTTGCATAAAACATCTTACTATTGTTTCATGTGACTCGTTTATTGTCAAAATATTTAAATAAAATCGAAATTATTTCGTTTATTTGACCGTTTTATGGGAAATTTATGAGAATTTGAAAACTTATGGCTGTTGATTTGAATGCGTTGACAGGTAGTACATGTTTCTATAAAAATGTCATTTTAAATGGTTCAAAGTTATGACAGTTTGATCTGGAGCTGAACATGACAAAAGATTGCTTTGAATAAAATTACATGCTAATACATACTTATATACCTAATTTCAAAATTATTTAATAAATATGTATATATGTATATTTAAATCTTAATTTTATGATAAATTAAAAAAACACAGAGTTGAATGATATGACATGTGTTTCACATGAGCTATAAAATTTTTTATTATTAAAAACTGTCTTATAAAATCAGGTTGATCATCCCACAACACCTCATTTGAGGAAATAATTTTTACTACATTTTTATTGCTGACGAAAGTCACAGTAGGGAAAGCCGATATCGTATGTCACATGCCAGAATAGGTATCTTGCATACAAGAGACTATTTTATGCAGCATAACATCAGAGATCTGCAACCGTATGATGTATACATCAGAGATCTGCAATCGGTGACGTTTTTAATGATTTAAGTTCATCCGTCTTAAATTGAGTTGCGCTGTTTGGCCACTGCGTATTGCTTGCACAAGTATGTTTTCTATTCCACCGCATGCCAATCAAGTTTGCATGCGATGGCTGCTTGATTTGGTTTATCAATTACTTTTTGCATACTCGGCAGTCGCACACGTATTTTTTTTTTTTTTAAGAAAAATAATATTTGCAGCATTGTCAACATTGAAATTTCAAAACGCACTCAAATGGAGGAAAAAAAACGTTATCTCAGAAAAAGTGCACCAAATTTGTTTTTATTAATTTTATAAGTACTTCACAAAAATGTCAAAAAAAAAAAAAAGATAAAAAAATTTGTAATAGCGACTCAAAATTAATAAAATTTTATATTTTTTTTTTATTGGACCAATACTTAGGGGATGACCCCTACATATGCAGTACATTGTATTGGAACTAGGAAAATAGGTTATGGTGAGGAGGAGAGAGGGTTTGTGGAGGTTTAACTTTAACAATAACAACACCGAAGACTAAAACAAAGTCTATTACAGCATTTAAAATGTTGGAATTAAATTAGTTAAAACTCATCAGTGTCCAGTGTATATACATTCGACACTGCTCAGATTTGCAAAATTTAGTCCAACACCTACCACACTGGAAGTGAAATCGGCTGGTAAGGTTATGGCCACTGTATATTGAGATGCTCACGGAATATTTATCATTGATTATCTTGAAAAAGGATCCACAATCACTGGAAAGTATTAACGCGCATTATCGGACGAATTAATTGATGTAATCTAGAAAAAACGACCACATTTAAACAAGAAAACCATGCTTTTTCTTCAAGACAACGCACCGGTTCACACAGTATTAGAAACGATGCTAAAATTAAGTGAAATACATTTCGAATTGGTTGATCATCCGCCTTATAGTCCAGATTTAGCTCGCAGGGACTTTTTCCTGTTTCCAAACTTGACAAAATGGCTCGCAGGAAAAATATTGATCTCAAACGAACAAGTTATTACTGAAACTTATGCGTGTTTTGAGGGGTTCCCAAAATCGTATTCAGATGGTATGAAAAAGTTGGAATATCGTCTTACTACGTATATCGAGATAAACTATTTTGAGAAATAAATGGATTTAAAAAAAAAAAATTGTTTTTGTCTTAAGTAACTACAATATCAATCCGCCCTCGTATATGCAAGAATGAAGTTTGTGCCATATTGTACAAATTCACCTGTTCCGTAGGCTAATGTGGAAGTCTCACATTGAAGCAAAAGTCACTCAGCTGAAATTGAAGGCAGCGCAATTAAATTGGCTTATAGGCCGCAATTCTGTCTTAAAGTTGGACTGCAAACTTTTGTTATACAATGCAATTATAGGGTGCTATGGAGTTCAGTTATATGATGCTATGGAATTAAGTTATACGGCACCGCCTCAGCGTCAAACATTGAAAAAATTAAGAGGCGATAAAACAAAATTCTTCAATTGATTACTGCTGCTCCATGGTACGTAAAACAACCGGGAATTCACAAGGATCTGTATGTTCAACTGGTAAAAAATGAATTTTTTTAGTATGCAAACTGGAACTTCACCCAAACCCTCTTGCTATTGCATGGAACTTTAATTATTATTGCTTTTTAGCCTGTGGTCGATTAACATTCAATTGGCTCTCCCATCCTCAGTGTGACCAGCTATGCTCAGTCACCTTTTCTGGTGGATTCAACATCTCCACAATTCTATTTGGTAGTCTACGAGGAAAGGTTAAAGCAAAGTTGTCCAACTTTTCTTCACTCAGATACTTAAACCCTTTGAGTTGGTGCTATTTTTTGTTCAAGTATTAAGGTTTGAATACTATACATTGTGAAGAAAAAATATATACTTTGCAAACAACCGAATGTGATAAAAGTTTTACTTAAACATTTTATAACAAATATTCTTTAATAATGAATCAAATTAGATTTTTCTTTAGTAATGGGACACTAATCGGAATAAGCGACAAACTAAGCCCAATATGGCGAGTTTATTTGTATGAATTCATTTCGTAAATTCGTCGTCTGAATAGCGAAGGAAAAGCAAAATAGTTGTTATGATTGATAAATTGATGTTGCTTTATTAAAAAGAAAAAAAAAAAATACTAAAAAATTAAACATTAACAAAAACAAAACTTAAGGCTGGGGCACATAAAATCCGGCGTACCATATACGTTGCCTTTTTCAACTGACAACCTAAGTTGACATACATGTAGTCTTATGAGCTTTATCACATTCGGTACTTATCCGTCAACGCAAATTATTAAAGGAGAGCAACTTTTAACTTTTTAGATTTTAATTAATTTAGAGTAAAATGCAGTTGATTTTATATCCGTTAACAGAGTACTGATTGTACCAACTTCATACTTCGTATACGTTGTAGTCTGTTGAAAAAGGAAACGGACAAAGTACGACGGTTTCTATGTGCCCCGGCCTTAAGATTAATTTTTATAAAGGGCTATTTTTATATTTATTTTAAATGTTTTGAAATTTAATTTTTTTGTCATTTGCCGGCATGTTGTACAAAAACAAATCTACCGAAAATTTAGCGAGTTTTGCCCGCCGCCGTAATTGGATAAATTTTCCTGTGTTTTGTGTTTAGCGACCACAATACTCTTGGCGTAAAACAGTATTCAAACAATTGAATAATGTTTTACAACCAACCAATCAACAGTTTTTCATTTATTTTAAAGGTGTATAGAAATGCTTGCTATTTCTTTATTTCTACCGTTTTTTTCCTTTCTTAATATGTGTAATTGTTCGAGCTTAAGGTCTCTTTTGGAATTTTTAGTGTTTTTGGTTTTTAATTATCTGGCAATATTTCGCTTTCCTTTGGATAGCTTCTTGAGGCCAAATAATATTTATTTAATTTCAATTTGTAGAATATTTTTGAAAAATTAAAAAAAACAAAAACAAATAATTTGAAATAAAAATATTTTCTTTTCCTTTCATATTTTTCTATATATTCGGTAAGAAAATATTTTAATTTCTTACAAATTCATATAGGTACATAGTTAAAAACAACAACAAACACAAATAACAACATTTTACAAACAACCCTTAATTTTAACTAAATACTTATATGTTTGGGCTATATTTTCAATATCTGTCTTAAAACTAATTCTCCTATCCTCTGGTGTGTTAATAATTTGTAACATCTCTAGTGTAAGTCTACGTTTATATTCTCTCTATTCAAAATTGTTGTGTCTTCAAACTTTGGGAAATGATTTGATCTTGTACAATGTGCAGTCAATGCTGTCTTTTGCGTTGAGTTCCTCATTCTATATTTCTGATCTGATCTATGCCCAGCTAATCTAGTTTTAAGTTTGTTTTTAGATGTTCCTATATAAACCTTATCACAATTTTCTATATCATTTCCACCACACGGGATTTTATAAACTACATTTGATACCTCAAGTTTGTCTGTTTTATCTTTTAATTTACTGAACAATGTAGTTAATGTTTTATACGTCTTATGGGCCATCATATACTTTTCTTTATTATATATTTTAGATTTTTCCAACCTTTCTGATATTTCCGGGATATATGTAAATGACTTGTAAGTTTTTGGTTCTATTGTGTGTCCCTTGAATTCTATATTGTTTTACTAATTTATTTGTAAGTTCTATTGGAAAGCTATTTGCGTCAAAATACCTTTAATTATCTCCTTAGTCTTTCCATGAAATTGTCTATCACTTATTGTTAAAATTCTATTTATCATATTTTTAGCTGTGTACAAAATTATTCTTCTAGGGTGTTTTGAAAAATAGTTTATAATCCAATAATAAATTAGTGCCTTTTCTTATTATCAATGTATCTAAGTAAGCAAGTCTAGAATCTGATTCCTATTCAATGGTAAATTTAATGTCCTTGTGGTAACTATTAAAAACATTCAAAACATTATCTATCTCACCTTCAGATATAATACAAAATAAATCATCAACATATTTTGTAATAATCTTCGGTTTAATAGCCAAATTTTCAATACAACAATCAAGTAATTCCTCCATAACTATATCAGCCACAATAGGAGATCCCATTGGAAGACCACTTTGCTGGCTATAAAACCTACCATTGTACTAAAAATATCTACTATCTTTTATGCAACATCTCACTATCTGTAAGAAAAAATCTTTATCTATACTAGTGTATTCCTTTACTTTATCCCATTTACTTTCGATAATACTCGAATCGATAGAAATGTTAGAGAAGTGTATAAATGAAAAAGCTTGTTTTTTTGTGTTTTGACAGGTATTATTAAAACATTTTTCTTTTTCAATTCTTAATAATTTATTTAGATTGTTGGGATATAAAGTTGAATGTTTGAGAATATCTTTTAAACATTTTCAAAGTCTACTGATGATTAGGGGCGCTCCTATGAAATACCGAAACTGGGAAACATAGAAAACAAGCTGTTTATAATTTTTTGATTAGTAAAATAGTATTATTATTATTATTTTTTTTTTAAATATAAAAATTTTGACAAAGTTTACATAGCGTTGAAAACTCTGCCTTTTTTTTTTTTTGTTGAATATTAATGTTATTTATATGTATGAGATGATTATTTAAGAATATTGCTGAACATATGTCCGGAGCAAAAACTTTTCTCTTGAGAAACATTCATACATCAAGTTGCAGCACAAACATCTTGAAACTTTACGTCGGAAGTATAAAGATTGTCGCATTCATCATTTGTGATTTTTAGCTTCGCAGTACTTTTGCTATTACTTTGTACTCGTAATCTGGTTTGCTTAAGGTTTATTAAATTATGCATTCCATAAAAAGAAAGCTACAAAAATTATGTCACTAAACCTTCACTCATTTCTACTTCAAACAGCCAACGATCCGTCCATCCAACCATTCATCCATCCATCCATCCATTACACCGTTTATCCAAGCAATTTTAAGCCATTGATAATTGTTAAACAATCAAAATACGGAACACATTTGATCTGAGAGTTTGTTTTCCTTCTTTTTTGTTTTTTTTTTTTTGTTTTTATGCAATTCAAACTTAAACAAACGAAGACTAATTAGTCTGAACGAATCTAAGTAAGAAAATAATCGTTATTTTAAAGTAATTTCTGCAAGCAAAAACAAAAAACCAAAAAGAAAAAACAGTGCAAAACTGACCCCAACCTACCACATAAAATAAGAATATAAAAAAGCGAATACTGTCAGTTATGAGTATGTAGCTCTTAAAAATATAAGAAAGACACTTTTTTGTCGTGAGGCAGACAGTTCAGTCAAGTCTGTTTAGACAGACTGCAAGACGGACATTTAAGACAAGTGCTTGATTTATTATGCTTTCAAAAATAAAATGTTTCTTTGTTGTTGCTTTTTGTTTGTATCTCTTGAATATACAAATCCATTACAATTTGCTTTGGTACTAAATATCTCTAAATTAAAAAAAAAATCAGTTTGGTAAATAGAAGTCTTGAGTAAAGAATGTTTTGAAAAATTAAGTTCACCGTAGCGTTTGACACATAATGATTGTAATCGTAACTAATTTAATTGCTTCTTTAGTCAATGTATTTGTTTCATGTCGAAAGCAGTTTGTTGCGAATGCCAATTTATGAAGTATAATAATTGACCCCCTTTCTTACTTTAGTCTTTGGCTAGTTATGAGTTTCGAATAGAAATTATTAGTTAATTAAGCAGCACAGTGGAATAAACTGAAGAGTAGCTCCGTTCGATTTAATAATTTTCCATATAACATATACTGCCCTAATATTTTATGACAGCATAAAAATCTTGTTGTTGTGCTTCGAACAAAAAAATCATAAAATAATAGAACTTTTTAAGCTAGGTTTTTTGATTTGTCAACATTAAACCGTAAACCAGAGATCTGCAACCGGTGGCTTTTTTAATGATCTCGGTACACCAGTGTTAAACCGAGTTGCGGCGTGATTGGCCACCGCATATTGTTTGCACAAGTATGTTTCCTACTCGTTAGAGCTTGCGTCTATTAACTAGAGCTTGATTTGATTTCTCAATTATTTTTTCCGCATTCGGCAATCGAACTCGTACTTCTTTTTAACAACGAAAATAATATTTGTATGTAAAAATTTGTGTCACACATTTACCTTGCGCATGAGCGTGAGTGTGTATTTACTCATTCACACTCGATAAACGTATTTGTACTACGCGCGGCGTTCCCAGAATGTTTTTAAAACATCATATTTTACCTATCCTGTTTTGAAGAAAATATATACACATATTTTATTTAAACATATTTAGTACATCGCTAAATACTTATTTTTACTTAAAAAAAATAAATTTTTTATGAAACACATTTTCATTAAATTTCTTTTATTTTATGTTCCTTCATTTATAATAATTTTTATTTCTTGGTTTTAATCCATAACCACAGTTACACATACATATAACCAATTGTGCCGAAAATTTTGTTTGGATTGAATTTTTGTTAAAAATTGTTTAGCAAAAGCAATCTTAAATACATCATTCGGTATGTTACTTTCCACATCATCAACATTTGTTGTAAATTATTAAATCCGGCAGCCGCGATTTCAGTTAATGTTAAATAAAATGGGATGCAACAAAAGAAATTGTCCAGCGTGTTGTTTTTACGGGTTGACTTTCTGATGACGTCATGTATGTATTATTAAGAAAACGATTAGAAACGAAAACAGAAAATACTGGAAATATTGCTCTTTTTTGTGATCGTTTCTTTTACTCTTAAAAAATACACAAGATTCGGAAGTGATTGGATAAATTTTTGATGTATCAAGATTTCGCAAACGAACGACAGGTATAAGTACCACTGCATCAATTTTTAATAGTGTTTAAAATACTCGAATGTGAAGATGATTGGGTAAACAACTGGTATACTTATGGTTGCGGTGCACCGGTACAGATCTCTACCGTAAAAATCTTAACTGACTCAAATTTAATATGCTTAAAAAAATGCCGTATGTCACACGAGCTTGTGTGACAGTGTTTTCACTCATTGCTGCTGCCCACAAACAAAAAAACTTGGTTTCATTGTTTTATATATAAATATTAACAAAGTCAGCTTACATCGGAAGGAAAACATAAAGTTTTACTTAGTAGCTTACTTGATTTTAGCGATGCTTGCTAGATTTGCGGTGTAATTAAACCTTTTTTATATTGCTTAATTACGCGTTTTTCTTTCAATTGGGTTCGAATTATACATACATATACATATATACATACATATAAGTATATATATGTGTGTGTGTGAATGAATCGTACGACTCGTATGATATTGAATCAGGGCCTTTAGACATACTTTGCATTTCATCTATAAAAAATGTAGTGTTGCCATGCTTTTCGTATAGCAAAAATTGTCATTTTTAGAACAAAAATCGTCAATTCGTCATTTTGCCAAACTTGGGCATAAATATCGTCAAAATGACAATTTATCGTCAAATCTGGCAGTTATGCTCATAGCTTATTTCGTGCAGCATTGAAGAAAAACTTCAGAGTATAGATGATATTTGTAAAAATATTTCCATTGCCCAAAAATATTAGTTTCATATATTTTCTTGGGGCAAGATTCCACTCTTCGATCAGGGCAATTTTCAAATAATCAAATTACCAATCTCTCGTCTCGTTTTGTATCGCCAAATGCAAAATAGACCAGCATTTTTGTATGACGTTTGATACAGGAGAATATGCTGGCGGATTCATGAGATGTGGAAAGTTCCATATCATCCATGAAAGCAAGTTTCTCAGCTTATGTTTCCCATCATTGCCCTGATATTACCGAAAACAATCCCATAATCAGAAAAAACAAGCACTTTGTAACAATATATTTTTCGTCTATTGTGTCTGCAATGAAATCAATATTACAAACTCTAAAAACAACCATACAAACACAATCCAATATATTTCAATGTTGACTTTAAGTGTTTGTTCTGAAACTCCATATTAAATTAGTGCCCGTAATGTTTTAATATACAGTGAGATTGCAGACAAAATAAGTACACGCAAAGAAAAGGCAATTTGAAATATTTTTGTGACAATATTACTCGTAATATATACTCTGTGACAATTTGCATTATTGCCGCTCGTAGTATTTTATAGATTTTAATATAGTTTAATCCACTATAATTATATGAGTGTTCAAATATTCATATTTCTATTGTTCCATTTCTATAATTTGAAAAAATAGTTGAATGCAATAATAATGTTTAAAAATAAGGTTTTAATATAACAAAACCTTTTGTTATGTACAATAATAAACTACGTATGGTTAAAGCACTTATCTACAACACATGTTTGTTTACAGTATAAACTAGCTATTGTTGGTTTTACACACGTTGACATTTGCTTATATTCATAGTTAAATAATAAAATGTTGGTTCTGGGCTGTACTTATTTGCGTAAATAAATTTCAGATTTGAACCACATTATGTGGTTGTGTTAACCATATTATTAAAGAATAATATTTTACCCTTAAAATATTGCCAAATCAACCATATTTTTTTTCTACGTCTAGTATGTTGTTAGAAATACACTAGTTGCTTTGTACTACAGACTGGTTGCCTATTTTCCCTTTTTATAGGTAAGGAATATCGGTTCTAACGTTAGGTTGTGCAACTAGTTCATTTACTCATAGTTACATAGTAGTCAAACTAATACTGCGTACACAACATGAATGGACTTTTACTAGTATATCTATATTTCAGTATTGAAATTTTCTACCAAAAACTTGAAAATCAATTAAACTATCAAATTTTTCACACTAAAAGAATTGCTTAATTGTAATTTTTCATTTCTTTTTTTATTTGTCCTTTTTGACAACTTCATGTCTTTGAATTTTGCGAGAACCTTCTAAAAACTAGAAACATTACTGTAGTAAAACGTTAACTAGTAACTTTAGCTGGAGGGAAGTATGAATGCGATGTATTCCAGTAAATTTACAGAATTTCACTGATATAAAATAAAAACGTTTTATTATGTGTTAATACAACCGTGATATAGATTAAGCGGGGAACGTCCGAGTGAGCCGGATAATCGAGGCTCAACTGTAGTTTTTTCAATTAAATTGTACTTAGCATCTCAATTCATGGATTTTTCCTTTGCCAGAGATTCACTATCAAAATTGCCTACAAGTTCCACTTATATACCCTTGTCTGTGTTCTGTCTCCTTCTATAGTAATTTGTGTGAATCGTAGGGCGTGCATTGTTGGTCTGGTTCTCTCACCTCACCTCACTGCTGAAGTTTGGCTGCCTTCAATAATAGTCGACAAAAAATTAATAGACACAACTTGCTTAAAAGTCAACGTTATTCGATTTCCCAAATAAATGGATCAGTGTTAACTGAATTCATGTCCTCAAACGGTGTCGCGGCACCTGATTTTAAAACATATTTTTCCGTTTTACTTATGACATGTAATTTAATGATACGAGTATTAGCATTTTTTCAGTAGTAAAGCCTCACAACGAAGTCGAAAAAATTCTTTTCAAACTATTTAAAAGCTTAAATAGTTAACTTTATTAAATCACTGAATTCCTTTTCAAAGAATGTGACAATTATAACTGTTTGAAGCGACCACCAAGTTATGAAGCAAAAAAGAAAAGAAAAATTGTTTCTACACCAAATTCATTTTGTCATTAAAATACTGTGCTGCTCAATACTTTTAAATATTTTTCTTAAGGCAATTATACCTGCCAGACAGACGCACTGCACTAATGGCAGCATAAAACGGATGAGTCTAGTGGCTTTTCTATGCCTGCAATGTTTTATAGACTAAATTTTTTTCCTTTGCAAGCTGATCATGTCAACGCATATTTAAGCTTTAAAAAAAAAACAAGTACTATAAACAAAAATAAAAAGAAAACAATGCACTATAAAATGATCTTCAGAAATCATAGTAAAATTGTATTTATTTACTTAAAATAATTTGCTTAAAGTATGAATGACTTGAATTGTGTGGCTGCTGCTGCTGTTGTCTGGAGAATGTTTAGTAAATTAACCAGCGGACTGGAGAACCGACTCCCTTAACTGTGACAAACGTTATAATGAAATTTCTGCAAAGAACACACAGCGCTTAACTGGCAGCAGCTTATACGCATGGGTAATTATAAAAATGAAAACAGAAAAAATAAAATGATTATCAACAACATCATTATGATCATACAGTCATTACAATTATGAGCATAATGGGTACAAGTGATGTTGATCTTGTTATTACGTTTAAGCTGCGGCCGATGTATTGAAAGTTGTGTGTAGTGTGATTCGTTTACATTTTGCCTGGAAAACCATTTGTGGCAAAATATTGGCGCTTAAATATTGCCAGTCTTGTCTAGTCTTCAAATGGAGACTTCCAGCAGCTTAAAGTTTTTCTAGTGCAAAAACTATAAGAAACATCTATAGACTTTTAAATGAGAATTTCCTGGCTTCCAGCTGGGCAACGTCGTTCAAATTTAATTGCTTTTAAGGCTTTTTTCTTACTTTATTTACGTATATAAAAAAGGTTTTTTTTTTCTTTTATTTCATTTTTTTTTTTGTTTTAATATATCTAAGTTTGTGTGCTTATATTTATCTACTACTTGTTTGTGTCTAAAGAAAAAAAAGGTTAAACTATTTCAAAGTCATAAGGTTTTTTATTAAAAATTCTCATATCTTTTATTTTACTTTTGTTAAAGTCCTCTATTAAAGCGTAAGACTTGTTGCTTTAAAATTTTTTAATCATACAGTGTTTTTAAATCATGTTTCCACACCATGAGTTGCCATAAATCTAATATCTATCTCGACTCGTAGAAAAACTGAAAAGAAAATGAAAAGAAAGAAATTAAAGCAGCAAAAGTAAAGAAATCCTCTTACGAGTAGAAATTCGTAGTAAAAAAAATGCCACAAAAGGAAAAAAGCTCCACTTGACTACAAAATGCTTAAATCCTCTTAAAATTATATGATGTTTACATTAAAAATTTCTCAACAAAATGTTAGATTGAAAATTTATACATACACTTAGAAAACTATATATTAATACGACAATGTTCTAAAGACAACATACTCGTAGTATTGTTGAAGTATATGGTTGCACCCAATAATATTGTAAAAAACCGTATTATAAGTAACCATACTCTATTTGTGTTTAAAATTGTTATAATAATAATTAACCATGAACTAATTAAAGTCACCAAGTAATTGTCATACTCATGATAACTGCATCGATGTGTGGGCTGGTGTGTTATCTTGGTGCAAAATCCATGATTGTTTTTTCCACAATTCTGCGTGTTTCTGACGAATTGCCTCGTTCCAACGGCGCGTAACTTCAAGGAAGTATTCCTTATTGACCCTCCGACCTTCTGGCAAGAATTCATGAAGCACCATGCCATTGCAGTCTAAGAAAACAGTAAGCAAAACCTTCACATTTGGCCGAACTTGACGTGCTTTTTTGGGTCTTGGACGCTTACATTGGGATGATTGGGCTTTGGTTTCAATGTCATAGCCATACACCCATGATTTATCACCAGCTGATACCTTTTTGAGGAAATCTGTTATTGTTATTGCTCAAAATTTAGTAAAGTAAGTAAAAAGTCGAAGAGCACACCTAAACATGACTAACCTTTTTATCTGTGGCTGATATTGCCAACATATATAAAAGACATGTGTTCTAACATAACAGAAAAAAATGCGAAAATCGAACATACGTAACTCACGAAATTTGAAAATAAAGGTTATTTTTTGATCAGACCATTTATATATGTATAAGTGCAATTTTGTAATAACTCTAATATGTTATCGGAGATAGTTTCTAGATCATGTTTGGATGAAAATAGGACTAAAGAAAGAAAATGATCCACAACATTTTGTCGGCGAAAAAAATATGACGCACTTACGGCAGCGCCTATGAAATGTCGATATCTAGACAGCTAAGAAACATAAAAAACAAGCTGTGTATATTTTTATTAGCAGCTAATAAAGTAATTGTACTAATTGTTATTTATTTCGACTAACATAGCTCCAAAACCTCCAACCTACTAGTTGCATGCAGTACTTGGTTCTTTATTGCCCTAATGTATCCCGCCAGAGAATACTGTTTTTTTAAAGATGTGTCTGCTCTTGCCAAATGTATAATTCTTTTAACTTTAGCCAACAATTTGTTTGTTTTAACATAAAATAAATCTTCGAATTTGTCCTCAAAGTAAATAAATTTTTAAGGCTTCACGTTTTGTTGATGTTATTTGCTGGTAATCGTTTCATGTTTAAATTTAGTTAAATTATACCCAAACGACATTAACACTTACAATTTACATTGACAACCTCTACTTTTCTCTCAATTCAATTAAGCTACTGTTTGTTGCCACATTTCTTACTTTTAACAAGAGTTAACAAAAAAAAAAAAATTGAAAAATAAAAAATAAATAATACTTAAAAAGAAACAGTCATTCACGGAGTCACTTACATGAGGAAACCAAAATTCTGTTAATGTTAGAAAAAAAAACTGAGAAACAGCAACAAATTGACAAAATAATTTAACCTCAAAGTAACCTTCTTAAACTAAAAGCTGTTCAAATGAAACCCGCCTTTTTCCTATTTTAACAGACTGAAAATCTTTTCTTTAAACCCTGTTTTAACCGAAATGTTTTATTTTTTTTTTTTTTGGTTATTTTTCTTACAGAAATCATTTACGTTGATACTACAAGCGTTGGATATGTACAACACTTCGTATCCAGGTATGTATTTATGTATAATACAATATATTTGAAACATATTCTCACATATAAAAATAATAATAAAATGTTATACGGTTAAAGAAATAGACATAAATACATTTAATTAGTCCAAAATATGTTTTGTTTAAAGAAACAAGTGTACGAGTATATTTTGAGTTTGTGTGTGTTTGGATTTGATTTAAAGAACTTTTACAATTTGCATATTTTATAATCACAATTTTATTTAATTAAACTAAAATTTTTAAATTAATTAAAACAAAAATTATTATTGAATCAGAAGTGACAAAGAATAAAATCATTTGTGTACTACGATAACAAATCACACTAGCTATTAAAGAAAGAAATAAGTCTTAAATATTTTAATATCACAGTTAAATCTCGTATACATCGCAGAAGAAAATGTAGGAAAGTATCTCCAAACAGGAGCCAATTGAAGAAGGGAATGGATAAACCTTTTCAATGGGGCTGCCAAACGCGTTTTTTTTTTTGTATCTTCTTTCACCGTTGTCCGCGTTTTCTTTATATGCACAATATTAATTTCTTCTGAATGTACTTCATTACCTTATAGCGTGGAAGGTGTTGGACTAAATTTTGCTAATCTGAGCAGTGTCGAAGGTATATACACTGGGCACTGATCAGCTTTAAATAATTTAATTCCAACATCAGGTTTTAAATTTTCAGGGAGATGTCAAAACCCATCACATACATATACTTTAGAGGTTACAAAGTTATTTGTTTACAAATGAAAGCATAAAGAAAACTTTGCGTTGCAAATTCGCTTTGACATCTAAGATAAAATATATATACTTATATGAAACATGTCACATAGAGCACTTTTAACGCAACGCGAAGCGAAAAGTTCGGCAACTCTCCTTGTTTTACACGTTCAAGCTTTTCTCTAATAGCTTTATGCACTAAGAAAACAATTAGAACCAATTTCAGTAGCTCGTCTAATAATATTTCTAATTTCTGTTATCATAAGAAATGATTAAATGTAAAAATGTATGTATTAATGTTAAATAAATTGTTGTTAATAGTAAAAATTAACAACAATTTTTTTAGACAAATAAACAAATCGTGAGCGTTGCCAAAGTTTTTATTGTGACATTCACCTTTTACTATGCGCTTTTCTGTTAAAGCGCAAAGTGACAAAGTTTTATCTTACATACTTTTCAGATTTTTTTTTCTATGATTTCATTTGTTATGGTATTCGTTTAATTATGGTTTGTTGTTGTGATTTGTTTATTGTTCGCAAGCATGTGTATGAATGTGTATATACGTAAGAATTATATTTGTACATTTGAGTCTAGAATTATGAATGACTAGAATGATAATATTGATGATTGTAGAAGATGATAATGAAGTATAAATAGCAAGCAGGTCAGCAGCAACGAGTCAGTTTATTTTCAAGCTTTGTGAGAGAAAGTCATAAGTCAAAGTAAGCAAGTCTAGTGTTTTGGTATACAGTAGTATCAAGTGTAAATAAAGTTGGGAATGATGCCTACACGTCATCTACTACCTCAAAAACATTGCTTCTGTTAAAAATACGAGTAAAGTCATCTGTCAAGAAGGTTTGTTCTATTTTATTATGTTTAAACATATGAAGTTAGAACTCTACGCATTGCAAACAATTTAGTGGCGGTAGACTTTAGGCGGAAAAGTTGGGCTTAAGGACATTTTACCGCATTAATAATTTATTATGTTTTAAAAAAATTTTTTTAGTGATGTTCACACCTGACATGATAATATTAACAGGAACAGAAAAATACTGTTACTGTCATATCAGGTGTAGACTGCAAATGTTACTGTTTTCTTGCTGTCTTGACACGGCTGTTAAGACGTCTGCTTTAAAAGTTCTGTCTTAACAGGAAATTACATTTTAATATGAAAAAAATACTCGTAGTTTAAAATCAAAAGAAATTCCTAAAAAAAAAAATTAAAATGCTTTCTTTAAATTGCAAATTTAGCGATAAAATATTTTTTTTTCCACAAACTATAAAAAAGGCCATAAAAACTGATGATGTGCTTGTGTTGACGGAGTTAAAATAGTGAAAAATCAAGACATAGATGTACTCCATCATGTAAATATCGGACCGTCAAAGCTATGATTTTAAAACCATATCTTAATAGCTTTTCATAGGTATACTACTATTTTTATATTCCAAAATCAACTTTAAGTCTGTTAAAAATTTGAAAAAAACCAAAGTAGGCAAATTATAAATTTTTATGTCAAGAAAATCTGCTGTTTGAACATTTCTGAACAAACATTTTTCATACTTTTTCTTCATGAATGGACGGTTCAAATATCATAAAATATTATTGAAATTGAAAAAAAATTTTATGGATAAACAATATTAAACAAGAAATGGATTTACATGTACATACATACATATGTACAATGTTTCAACTTATCTGCAATTATTATTCGCAAAAAAGGACGTTCTAGATATGCCGAAACAAACTGGCGGATCAATTACTAGCAACATGAAACTTTAAGAATATTCAGCTTTCAAAATTTTAATGTCTGCCACAAAATTTTCATAAGCAGACGGACGCAAGTACGAAATTTTATGGCAAACCAAGAATGTATTTTAAAAATCGTCAACTAATATTCGCCGAAAAATCAAGTTCCAGGTTTATGCTACAAAAGTGCATACATATATATGTACATACATATGTACACAAATAAGCACGTTCATATAGGTATGTATGTACATTTATATGTAAGTATATGCACATTTGTACAAACATACATACATATGTACACATGGATTTGATTTGCCTACCTTGGTTTTTATAAATTTTGTAAACAGAACTGAGTTAAATACTAAAGGCCCCCACAGACGATATGTTTTTAATATGTAATTCCTCATGCAAGGCAGCTTTATACAGGTAGTGGTAGAATTACAATCTACATTTCAGCTTTCTCATCCATATAAAGCTGCCAATTTCAAGAAACTGTTAACCAAGTTTTATTCCTCTGAAGAGATGTTAGCGTTTTCAGAATATATTCGACCAAATTAATTTTCCGACCATAATATGCTGTTTTAGTCTCTACATAATTCAGAGTTTGTGTGATATAAGCATGAGAATTTCTGTGACATTATTCAGATATCATTTGCATAGTCCTGGTCTAGAACTGGATCGCTCTTGTTTAAAATATGGTATATGACTTAACAATGTATTGTAGCTTTTGCCCTTAGCTGCTTCTTATTCTATAGAATTTTAATGCCTTTGTATGAAACACTGACTGATATTATATTAAAGTTTGCTCAAGAAATAGATAGAAACACGTGTCAAGAAAAGAGTTTATTGTACGAATTTATTCTTTCTTTGCGCTCATAATTCAAATAGTTTTTCTGCATGTTTTTCCGTTGATGAAAACATTTTTATTTTTTTGCTTTTTGGTTAAAATTCTAGTTTTTTTTATATTTATTGTTTACAAGATTTATGGTTTGCTAATATGTCAAAATACCACTATCGGTAACTTTTCAGCAACTGAAAATAGTTGCTGTTAAGTTTTGTTTTTAAAACCTCAAGAACTAAAGCATCTATAATAGTTACAACTCAAATTGAGTTGAAATTGAAACAATTTAACCCAATTTTAGAACTGAATTCAGTTTTTTGAGCGACTGAAAGACAAATTACAACTGATCGCTGTAATCAGTTGTAATTTTTCTATGTTTCTGTTAACCACACTAAAACTACGTACACTGAAAAAATTTTGTTCAGAAATTCTCTGAATTTTGACATTACTTTTATGAATTTTTTCATTATTTTTCAAGCATTGTAACTTTTCATAGAAATAATGAAACAAATAAAAGTAATGAAACATTTTAATAAGAAACATGACTTATTTTCATTAAAAGTATGAAACACAAATCATATGATTAGTGAAATAATTTTCTAGATCAAAGAATCAGTTTCATAAAGCACATGAAAACTGTATATTAAATTAATGAAAAAGTAACATTTATTTAATGAAATAACTTCTTTGTACTAATGTAATATATTCATTAAAAATATGAAACTCCTTCATAAGGTCAATGAAGTTATTTCATTTATCTAATTTTCTTATTCATTGAGCACCTGAAAAATTTACATTAAATCAATGAAATAGTTACATTTGTTTAATGAAATAATACCATAACATACGTTTATAAAATATGTTCACAAATGTATGCAATAAGATCAATGGAATTATTTAATTTATTCATTGATAATTTGCTTCATTACACAAACAATACTATTCCTTGCTTTTGTGAAATTGTACCTAATTATGATAAAAGAAGATGTTGAACAAGTATTCACCAAATAAACCAGATTTTATTAATTCAAATGACTTCAATACACTGGTATTTAAATTTTTTTAAACTATTATTATGCTGATTTGAGTACATACACATACATATGTACATACATACCCAAGTTCGGTAGCCAGAAATTTATTTGTCATTGATCTAATGAATTCTATTTCATTGGAATTATGAAACTCATAAAACTTACATTTTAATAAAAAAACTTGACATTTTTTATACTGTAGCTTAAGATTAATAAATGCCCATTAATATATCTTACCAAAATTCAAAGCATTTAAAAAAAAAATTAATTTTTTTGTAGTCATAAATCCAATGATTTTTTTTTAATGAAACTATGAAACTTAATGAAACCATTCTGATGCAACTATTTCATAATATATATGAAGTTTCATGCATATTGTGAAAAGTTTTCATTGGATTAATGAAAAATATTTAATGAAACAGTTTCATTAAATATATGACGCATAATTCTTTCAGTGTACAGACGGTTGTATCCATGTTCTTTTAATATCTTTACGATATAAGCCAACTCACGCAACTTCACTTTTCGATCATTCAAAACAATTTTGTAGATTCTTTTTTATGATTTCTGATGTTACCGCCTCATTTGGACGTCCACTGCGTTTTGCATCATCGGTGTCTTTACGACCACGTTTGAAGTCATGAAGCCAAAATTTTATTGTTGTTTTTGATGGAGCTGAGTCCACACTTTTCAAGCCATTGCTTCGCTTGAACGGTATATTTATGATTAAAACACGAAATTGTTTTTGTTCAATTGCTTTGAAAATAATAAAAGTAGCGTCACTCTTACCATAACAACTACCAAACTAATGAATAGAATATAATGAAATTTTAGCAGATGTCTTTTTGAGGTTTGTATTAACTGAAACAAGTAAGAGTGTAGTATATTCGGCTAGGCCGAATATAAAATACCCTTAACTTGTAATCACCATTCCAAAAAGGAAATCTTTCATGGAAATTTTCATGCAAAAATCGGTTTAGGCCATATCTCTTGTTAAATATGAACCGATATCGGAATTTTCCATTTTCTATATTTTAATTACCTTGTTTCATAATCAGAACTGATTTCAAGCAAAAACAATTGTTCACTAAAAAATCGGTTTAGACTATGTCTCGTGTATACATATATGGACCGATATCGAAAATTTTCATTTTCTCTATTATAGTAACCTCCCTTATTATCAGAACCGATTTTAGGCAAAAAATTTTTTAGCTCGCTTACGCGACATTTTAATGAAAAATCGTTTTAGACTTTATCTCGGGTATACGAGTATATAGAGCGATATCGAAAATTTTTATGTTCTGTATTTAATAACTTTCTTTTATAACCAGAATAGTTGTTGAGCAAAAAAAGTTGTTTAAGTTCGCTTACGTAACATATTCTGGAAAAATCGGTTTGGCTATATCTCGGGTATATATGGGCCGATATCGGAAATTTGTATTTTAGTAACCTCCTTTTATATTAAGCAAAAACAGTTCTTAAGTTCGCTTACGCAAGATTTTCAGGGACAATCGGTTTAGGCTATATCTCGGGTATATATTGACCAATATCGAAATTTTTCATTTCCTGTATATAAGTAACCTCCTTTTATTACCAGAACTGATTTTAAGCAAAAAATATATAAATTTTTCATTAAAAAATCGGTTTAGGCTATATCTCGGATATATGTATGTATGTATATGGACCGATATCGGATTTTTTTTTTTTGCTTTTAACTGCCATGGTATGGGAGTGTGAAGTTTGAGGCAAAACCAACAATTAAAAAAAATTTTCATACAAAAGTTCAAAAAATAATGGCTTTTTTTCGGAATTTTGGACATATCTCAGCTATATGTGAACCGGTTTTACTTAATTTCAATAAACCCTTGACTCGATGGGGTAATAGAATGGTGAAAGAAAAAAGTTTACCAAAACATTAGTTTTTGCTCAAGTAAAACAAAGGGCGTGCTAAAGAATTCGCTGACTCCACTGTTGTAAAGCAGTTGTATACATCTTTAGTTAGGCCAATACTGGAATATGGCTCGATTATATCGGACCCTTTTTATAATGTAAATAGAGATCGAATTGAGTCTTTCCAAAAACAATTCCTTCTTTTCATCCTACGCAATATCTACCCTTACACAGTAGCCAACTTACCATCCTATGACTGCAATAAATAAAGCTGCCTTCTTTGACAAGTCGCAAAAAAATGTTAAATGCCATTTTTGTCTTCAAATTGATTAATGGCAATATCTGCTCTATAAATAAATGTTGATGTTCCACAGCGTAGTCTTCATCAATATCAACCTCTGTTATTACCGTCAGAATTGTGCGAATGCAGGTCCCCTCCGTAGATTATGCTGTTGTTTTACCCACGTTATTACATAAATAAAAATAAATAAAATAAAATGATTTTCTCAGAAACGGTATTTCAACGACCGAGAGCCGAAGAGGCGGACATCGCTTAATCGACTTCTCGATAAATTCTGATTCAGAACATATATATACTTTATAGGGTCGAAAATAAAAATTGTAGAAATTACAATCGGAATCACAAACTTACATATACTTTTTATATTTTTGTGAAGGGTACATATAGCGGTCACCTGCTATAAAAGTAGCGCCATCTATGCGTTATGCCAGGGACTTTTCAGCCCATGTAGTACCTAGGCAGTATTGACACAGTCTACTGGTGGATTTCATAGGACAAGCCTGTGTTAAATGTCAGTAGTAGTTGGCTTTAATAGGGGTGCAATTTGTGAGTAGTATTGGTGACATTGTCAAGAGGTAATAACTATAGTTTTACTCATGATATAAAAAATACAAGGTAGTTTTATTCTCTCAATTTTCCTTAACAATCACCATCTGACAAGTATAAGGATTGTGGCATTTTCCATAAAATTGTGCTACCGTATTAGTTTATATATTCCCTTGTTTTCAGTTTTGTTTGAAGTTGTGTCTAAAAATAATAATAAAATTGTGGCTTCTAACAAGAATAAATAAAAATTTTAAAATAGAAAACATACAGAAATCTAAAATATATATAAAAATGGCCAGAAAAACATCCCCAGACTAAAATGCTACCGACACCATGTTTCAATGTGCCTTTAGTATAACCTGATTTAACACGTTGGCTTTTCGGTCATCTAATCATTCTTAACCTATCGGAACCTTGTAAATTAAATTTGGACTCATCTGAGAATAGTATGGAATTCCTTTGGTTGGTGGTCAAATTAATGTGTTCCCTTTCAAATTCCAACTTGGCCAGTATATTTTTCCGTGATATAAAGGTCTTTTTTTATGCTTTTAGTCCGCCTTCTGCAGCCTGCCTTTGAATGCTTTTGGGGGTAAAATTTAATAACAATTGTGTGGCGATGGTTCTTGACGACACAAATCGGTATTTTTTTATCAAACGTATTTATTGCCTGGCCATCTCGTTTACTGATTTTTCGGGAACATCCAGCTTTATGTTATGTAACCAAAATACCCGAACAACGAAAACGGCTTATAATTCTTGATATAACGCTGTGTTAAATGTCAATTTTTTTTTTGCAATTGTGGTCACTGATTAGCCGTTATTAAAATCAGCTATTATTTTTTCTTTTAAATGCAGTGAATAATTATATCGCGCCATTTGTTAGAGAAGTTAGAAGTCACGTCCAGAACAAGTTTGAAGGCACGGAACCGACGGAAAACTATGCAAATGTTCGCTATACATGCTTATTTTGATATTTAAACAAATAATTACATCTTTTGGAAGCTGGTTTTTCTTATTGTAAGTAATGAAGAATATTCAAGGCTACGTGCATTAGTTTTGTCGCTGCATCTAGGGTTATTGTAGTAGAAATAATTATTTATATATTTTTAAACCACAAGCATCAAATTTGTCCCTTTGTTTTCAATATCTAAAGAGTATTTTCTTTTAAATATAATAATATTTTCTTTAAAATAGGCATTCGTTTGAATACTGTCGTAAAGTTTACTGATAAGCAGAAGTCCGTGCTTTTAGTTTTTCTGACCCAAGTGGGCTGGCTTTACAATAGCTGGCAGTCTGTTAAACCTAACCTAACATGGGTTTCAAAACGACCACAGATACATATCTACTTACATCAGCTTATTATTTATAGCTTTTTCTAATATGAACAATGCACTACACATTTCAGAAAAAATCCATTTTAGGAGTAAAATCCTTTATTCAACTGTGTGGCAACGCCTTTTTATATTTCTCTCTAAAAATAAACTTCAAAAATCCTTTTTACAAATAATAAAAAGAGAATGAAACTACATTGTATTTTTTATATCATGGTTTTACTATTTCCTCCAGGGTAATTTGTTGCTAACACTAACAAAAAAAAATGAGTAGGTTTTTGACTAAAATACAAGTAAAACAGTGTGGCCAAATGTGAGCAACATATTTGCGGGTTTTTACAGTTTTATTGGTTTTTATATTAGAGTGTATTAAGATCGGGTAATTCCCACTAGTTTAGTATAAAAATATACTTATTTTGTATATATTGTACGTACATAGAAATAAAAAACATTTAAAGAAAAATGTTATTAGATTTCTTAAACTCAATAGCGTGTTTTTGGCCTCGCTCTGTCTATAACTGGTGAAACTTTTACAGAGTGTTTAGTAACGTCATTTACCAGTAAGAAATAAAATTTATTTGAAATAACATAGTTCTCTTGCGTTATCGGTGTTCTATCCGTTTTTCAGTTCTTCAGAGAGAAAAACCCACAAATTAAAAAGTTTTTCGTAATGAAATAATACAAATCAAAAAATAATAAATAGGTTGCTTTTTATTTGTCGACATTTCACAGGAGCTACCCTAGTAATCAGTAGACTTGGAAACTTTTCTAAGATATTGTCAAACATTCATCTTTATATCCCAATAATCTAAATAAATTATTGAGAATTTATAAATAAAAATGCTTTAAACATACCCGTCAAAATACAAAAAACAAGCTATTTATTTTGGATTTGTATCAACTTTAAATGCTAGTATAGCGAACTCAGTTGTAATGAAATAGTATAATTTCGTTCTTGAAATGAATAGTGATTTCATTCCGAAAACTTTGGTTTAGAACTAACACTATGACGCAGTCATATATTCATAATTAAACTTAAAAGAAACCATTTATAGCAAGCTCTGCTTTTGGGTGGTTTTAAATTAAGAAAAATTCAAATCAAATACAACAACAACAAATAAAACAACAAGGCATGTGATACTTTTAGTTGAACTTGTCGTTAGCATTATTTTTTTTTTTTCTGTGGACGCCAACGTTGATTTCCATTTACAAAAAAAAAAAAAAATAATGTGTTGACTGTTTGGTTTGCAAATGCTGTTTTGGTTTCAAAACGAATCTACATTTCTGTTAACAATTGCCACCATGATTGTTTCCTTAAAATTAACATCAGCAGCTGACTCGTTGCTGATACTACAACAACGAAAACAATTTTTTTTTTTTAAGAACAACAAAGTTGAAGATTTACAAAGTAAAAAAAAAAAAGGAAAAACTGTAAAACTTCAAATGCAAACATCAAACTAATGTTTGGAAAAACAAATAAAAAGGAAAATTCAAACACACTCAAAAACATTACGGCTGCCTCTTCTTTAAAACAACAAACACCACCCATCTTGTGTTCATTTGGTTCATAAAAATAGAAAAAAGAAATAGAAACATAGATCCTATTTTTTCATTTGGTTTTTAACAATTTTTTCGATTTGTTCTTCTTTTTTTTTTTTTTGCTTTTCTTCAATACTCCACCTCCTTCATAAACCATTTAACGGAACAACAACAACAACAACAACAAAACTCGACAATAACAACTAAAAAGACTCTGAAAGGTTAATTGAAGAAACATCATTTTCAAGCGTGATTCTACCATCACCCGAATGGAAAACATTGGATCATATTGGTCGCAATGCTCGCATTACATATCGGGTCAGAGTTCAATGTGCAGCTACTTATTATAATACAACATGTACAACGTTTTGTCGTCCCCGCAATGATCAATTTGGTCATTACAACTGTGGGCCACAGGGTGAAAAAATCTGTCTGAATGGCTGGATGGGTGATAACTGTGAAAAGGCCATTTGCAAGCCCGGCTGCGATCCCATACACGGCAAATGCGATAAGCCCGGTGAATGCGAGTAAGTAAATTTTATTTTCACTATTAAATATTTTTATAAGTTTTATAACAAAAATACTACTCGTACATGTTTAAGTACGAGTACATTTTGGTAACAATTTTATACTTTAACTGTTGCAGCACTAAATTTAACATTTTGTGACTTGTTTTATTTTCTTTTCTATGTCTAAAGCAATTAAGGGAAACTTTTTTCGTCAAGTACAAGTAAAATAAAAAAGAAATTAATTTTAATTACAACACAAAGGGCAAATGTTAGTGACAAAGTGTTACTTTTTAAGATTTTCAACTTTTTTTTTTTTTTTTCTTTAATAGAAAGTTGTTTTATTACTTTCGCTGTGTGAAAAAATTAAAACTTAAGTTCACGTTTGCAAGACTTTGTTTTAGGGAATATAAGTGAAAAAATTAGAAATCTTGTAAAAAAGTTTGCAAAATTACTAAAAATAATTAACAGATTTTGACAAAACAAATTTTGCAGTTTGTATATTTTGTGTGTTTAAGGGGGAGGGGGTAGACAGAGTGAACAAAGTTGAGGTATATTTACCCAATCTGTGTAGAAATTTACGTTTAATGATAGGAGGGGATTCCTGAGTTTAAATAATAAGAAATAGAGATTTTCTTTCCATTCACTTACATTAATCTTTATTGTAAAAAATATATATTATATATGAGTTGCACGCTGTCTAGACACCTTCTGACGAGAGTACATCGAATGATAACCGGAACAACTGCAAAAACAACACAGTAATATTCAAAGCGGTAGATTTGGTAAAAAACAAATAATCGATATTCGTATCATTATCAATAATTCATATTTGTTAAATAATAGTTCAATTCATTATAGGTAATATTATTACAATAATACTTTTTTTTATACAACGCTTAAACACAGGGTAAAGCATGGTAATAGTGTGTGTGAAAATTCATGAGTATGTGTAACACCGATGATTCTTAATGTAAAATCAAAAGCCCGGTGGCGAACGTTCGTGTTGATGCACCGTGAAAAACACTGACTATGTTAAATCATCCGTGGGAGATGCTGTATTTTCCTTTTGATCAAGCATGAATTTTTTTAACTAATTGTCGTCCAAAACTTCATAAATGAACCGAATTAATTTTGTCCGTTAGGCGTCCGCGTCCCTGTTATCCCTAGCAAGCAATATCATTGATATTCATATGTGTATTTTTATGGTATTCCTTGCCATCGCAGAGATTCTTAGCCTTAGCAGGCTTACGAGTATACTAGAGTACGTTGCTATGTTTTAATATTCGATTATGCTTTGAGTTTATATTACTTCCATCTTTCTTAATTATGGCGATTCTTCAATAGTAATGCCTGCAAAGCTCTCCTTAGTTGTATATTCATGAAAGAAATTTTCATTATTGACATTTTCATAGTATTCGTGCATTGAGACCTACTTTGTCAGGACGAATTGTAGGTAAAAATATCAACATGAAAAAGTCGCTCAAAAAATGTCACCAGGATAATTGTCGATGTCACATATACTATCACAGTGAATGACTCCTAGCTAGCAGAATTGTTAACTTTGCAATTTTTAAACGCACCAAAATGGGGAAAAATTTTCACTATTGACATTTTCATAGCATTCGTGCATTGAGACCTACTTTGTCAGGACGAATTGTAGGTAAAAATATCAACATGAAAAAGTCGCTCAAAAACGCCACCAGGATAATTATCGTGTCACATATACTATCACAGTAAATAATTCCTAGCTAGCAGTGTTGTTTGCAACTTTAAAACGCACCAAATTGGGGAAAAATGCATTATTAAATAAAAAAAAACGCACCAACGATTTTTTATTAATTTTATAAGTATTTTTCACCATACAAATATTAACGGTTTCTCCTTCAACAAATATCAACGGTTTGTAATTAGGACTCAAGATGAATAAAAGTTTAATATGGTAAATTTCAAAGTTAACTTTAATCATTTGAAACTGTCATATTTCTGCTAAAAATTTTGTAACTTCAGTCGTAAAAATGGGAAAAATTTAATGGTGACTTTATGGTTCGTTAAGCATTTGGAACTGAAATATTTACTGCTGAAAATAGTTACAATATTTATCAGCTGTAAAATTGGAACAAATTTATAGGTGACTTTATCCTTCACGTTAACTTATGTCAAGGTTAACTATCAAGAACTTTATCGTTAGGTTGTTATAATGGCCCTAACAGCTAAGTTTTCTCAATTTTTCTATGTTTTACCAATTCGGTCAGATTTCTGTTCACCTAAGTATCGGGTGACTATAACTTAATAAGTGAATACATTTTTTTGGATTCGTTTTTGTTGTTGTTTTCAAAAAGTTTTTTCTGGGAAACTTATCACGATCAGACTCAACAGAAAGCATAGAACTAAATTTAATTAAGAAAACTCATATCGAAATTTATTTTATGTTCGAAATGATCACATGAGTAAACACAATTGCAAAATAGACTTTGAGGCGGACCGGTGCCTGAAAGTTGTTTTACATTTCCGGTCGAATATAAATGATATAAATAGTAAAGGAAATCGGATATTATTTTTAGTAAGAAATAATATTAGCACTACGCCAACTAAAGCACTAATTACGATGATGCATTCCCTGCCAGCTGATCTCATGGCGAAGGAAGTGGCCATGTGCTCGGCAATCAGGCTAAAAGCCATTGGGATGTGGAAAGAAGCGACAGGAAGTCATGCTTCGATAATAGAAGGTATAATGGACCTCCCGGAGTATATTGATTACTGTGCACCAGCTCTAATGCCAGACAAGAGATTTGAAGTGATCTTATCAAGGACGGCCTTCGCAGCGAGTTTTCACAAATGGATCCAAGTCGGGCATGGGAGTTGTTGGCGGCATCTTTATGCCCCAGTATCAGAGGAGGATCAGTTTTAAGCTATATGATGAGTGTAGCGTAATGCAGGCTGAATTTACAGCTATTTTTAGAACAGCTAATTAGTTGGTTCAAGAATGCCGGATATCTCTTAACGAGATAGCGAGACATTCAAGCCTGGAGCTTTTCTGGGTACCGGGGCACAGTGGAGTGTCCGGAAATATTGTGGCGGATGAGCTGGCGAAAGTCGAGGCTCGTCTACAGCGAGGGGACATTGATACGCTTAACAGCTGTAAGAACCAAGTGCAGCGTCAACTTGTAGGGACTGCACGAGTAGCAAGGCTAACATGGCCTGCGTATTATCGTAGAAGAACTGCGGTGCTAAAGGGTTTTCCCCGTCAAAGGTTGCGTAGGTATGCGCTTAAGCATAGTACCTATGATCAAAGTTCTGGTAGCGTCTATCTGTGTAATAACTGAGTAACTAAGTCAATCCTTAAGCCAATTTCTGAAACTGTTTTCCCCGTTAAAGGTTGCGTAGGTATGCGCTTAAGCATAGTACCTATGATCAAAGTTCTGGTAGCGTCTATCTGTGTAATAACTGAGTAACTAAGTCAATCCTTAACCAATTTCTGAAACTGTTTTATATATATATATATTTTTTTTTTTTTTGATAATTTAATAAAAATTTTATTTAAATTATTTATTTACTCAAATCTAGTTTTCTTCAAAACACTAGTGGCTTTAATGAGCGATAAAAATCTAAATCTTAAAAATCTTTTTCAGCATCACTCGTTTTTTAGGCCAAATCGACGACTTCTAATTATAGTCTAAGTCAAAAATCATAACTTGCATTTGGAGTTTTATAACAATGATTTTGAGTTGCAAAAATAAAAGAAATGTTAAAAGTATTAAATTTGGACTGAAAGTAAAATAAAGACAGCAAAAAAAAAATACGATGTTTTATGGTATAAAAGAGCAGACCTTTATCGCGGAGCTTAGTTAAAGTATATTGAAAATAGCCGTTGATGTTTTTTTTTATACTATTTTCGATTTTAAGTTTCAAAACTTTTTTTTAAGGAGAAAATCATAAACCATGCTTATGATTTGCTTTATTATGGTCTTTCTGTCTATGGTTATGGAAAATTTAGTGCTGTGGAAGACCATAACGCCCCTTTTCCATGATTCCCAGCTTGAAGTTTTCTGCTTGCCAGCTTGGCTGCTTGATGCTTGTGGTTTGTTGCACTTCACCAAAAATCACGTATTCTGTGTTACACTATTTTCAACGTTACAATGAATCGAAATAAAGCAAGAAGAAAAAAATTTAACAGAAAAAAAAGATCCCAAACGTTTGTTCGTGCATACAACACAAATGTAGGAAAATAGTAACAACATCAACGAGAACATACAAAAACAAAAAGCTCGAAGAAAAAAACTAAACTTAACACAAGAATTTCCTTTATTTAGTATTTTGTCTTACAACAACTTTAGAAATTAAAAAATAAATAAAACTAAAACTAAAACGTCGATCGATGAGTTTAAAATTTCAAACTGATGATGCTGGTGGTTTGCGCTTGATGAGGTTGTATGATGATGGCTAAAGTAATTTAAATCAAAAACAGCAAAACAGAAAAAAAAACAAACACACCAACAAGCTTTTTCGCCAACAATGGCCTAAACATCAAGGAAAAAAAGAAGAAAAATCAAAACTATAGAAAACAAACTGCCACAAAAGTAATGCCTGTACGATTTTGCCAGTAGTTCGCTTAAATAGTCAGAAGCAAAAAGATTTCATTTTTGTATTTTAACGTTAAAAGGAGGTTGACTCCACCTACATTTTTGTTGTTGTTTTCTTTTTTTAAGTACAAAATATCATAAAATAGTACCAGAGAGCTTAAAACTATTGGAAGCAATATTAAATACTCGTACTAGCAAAACAGAAAAGGCTGTAAATTTTGGCAAATATTGTAAAAAGTTAAAAATTGGGGAACTTAATTCAAAGAAATATTAAAGTTTAAATGTTTCAATAAGTGGTATTATTAAAAAAATTGCCCTAGAAATGGGCAACTCGCTACAAACTACTACAATGAACTTTACCCTTAACACACAACTACTCTCACACTCAAAAGAATGCAATCGTTATAACCATGGGCTGAAAAGTACCGTGTTAGGCCCGGAAACACAGTTTTTTTGGATTTAAATTTAGCTTTATTCATCAACGTAATCTCCCTCAAGAGCAACGCAATTATGCCAGTGCCGCTTAAACATTTCAATGCCACTTTTGTAGAACGATTTCTCTTTTGCCTCAGCGATAACCTCTTCATTCGTGTGAAATTTCTTACCGGCGAGCATATTTTTCAGGTCTGCGAACAGCCTGTACTTGCTGGGAGACAAATCAGGCAAATACGGTGGATGTGGGAGCAATTCGAAGTTCAATTCACAGTGTTTTGACAATGTTTTGATTGACTTGTGACACGGTGCTTTGTCTTGATGAAACAAAATTTTTTTCTTTGACATATGCGGTCATTTCTTTACAATTTCGGCCTTCAAACGCTCTAACAACGCTATATAATATTCACTGTTAATGGTATTTCCTTTCTTAAGATAGTCGAGAAATATTACACCATGCACATCCCAAAATACCGAGACCATAACCTTTCCAGCCAATTTTTGTACTTTCGGGCGCTTTGGACGCTGTTCACTCAAATGACGATGGTTTTGATCCCGGAGTGAAGCGATGGATCCATGTTTCATCCATTGTCACATATCCCGTTTGTTACGTTTAAACATGGCCAAACACTGCTCCGAATCATCAACACGTTCTCGTTTTTGGTCAACAGTGAGCAAACGCTGCACCCACTTTGAACAGAGCTTTCTCAAAGTCAAATGCTTGTGCAATATAAAGCCAAAACGTTCTTTTGATATCTTTACGATGGCAGCTAACTCACGTAACTTTACTTTTCGATTTTGTGGCCTCTTTTATGTTTTCTGATGTTACCGCCTTGTCCACTGCGTTTTGTACGTTTGAAGTTAGCAAACTAACGTTTTATTGTTGTTTCTGATGGACCCGAGTCCCCATAACAATTTTCAAGACATTGCTTTGCTTAAACGGTTTTTTCCCATCAAGAAACAGTGTAAAATTAAGACACGAAATTGTTTTTCATCCATTGTTTTGAAAATAACAAAAGTAGCGTCACTGTTAGCACAATAACTCACAACCTAATGAATAGAATATCATGAACGATATTAACTAATTAGTTGTGAGTTCGAGTCCAACTTCAGTCAAGAAGAAGGATTATTTTTTTTTAATTATAACAATAATTGCTGTGAAACAATAAGAAGAACAGAAAAAATAATTGAATACCATATATAGCTGGAGGACAAACTAGCTGCTTCGTAGTCGCTACACTACTCATCAGCACCCACTGGGATTCGAACTCGGGATTATATGGACATGATGTATTTTTAATACGGCCGCTTAACCAACTCAGCCACCGAGCTCTTTAATTACTCTTACGTTAATGTTTGTCACATATTGATCACATATGTATATGCAATTGTTATAACCCCAGTAGTTTGTACAGGATTTTCTGTCACTGAACAACCCGTTTTTTAATTTACTAATAATTCTCCTAACTGAGAGACGTATTTGTATGCAAATATTTAATAAGTGAACTTTTAGTTATACACATATGTACAATATTAACTAATTAATTGTTCGAGTCCAACTTCAGTCAAGAAGAAGGATTATTATTTTTTAATTATAACAATAATTGCTGTGAAACAATAAGACCAAAGAAAAACAGACAAATAATTGAATACCATATAGCCGAGGGACAACTCATCATGAATATCATGAAATTTTAACAGTTGTGTATTGAAGGTTAGTATTAACTGAAAAAAGGTAACTGCAATAAAACTAACGCTATGGGATTTTTCAACTCATGTAGTAAAATGTTCAGAAAGCAGGTATATTGTCTACAACATTTTTGTTTTAAACTTACTCGCTCACTTTCGATGGGATGCTCTCTGTTAAACGCTTAAATTTGCTCAAAAAGTGCACTTCTAGCACACTGTAAAGAGAGACGAAGCATAAAATTTCTGTGCATTTCACTCTCTCGTTCTCTCCACGCTTTGTCATTATTTCTAAGCAGAAAATAATATTTGTAAACGTTGAAAAATAACAGGACCGCAACTTCAAGCAAAAACGACTCTCCCAGAAAACAGAACCATAATAGAAACGACGATTGCATCTTCATTTAATGCTTTCATATTTGGTGTTGGGTAAAAAAAAAAAATCTATTAAAAATGTAACTTCTATTTTTCTAACTATTATTAAAAATTACACATCATGCTTTTGTACTTTTTTGATAAATTTTTCTAGATTTTTTTTTTTTTTAAATTAATAAAATTATTATTTTAATAACACTTTTAATGGCTAGATTATCGATAGCAACCGAACTGCAGTCGTGTTGCCAGTTGCTAATAAGATGTTACAGATGGCAACTGGCAACTAAATCTAGCAAGCAAAGTTGCTATTTTAAATTAGTTTTGCTATCCACAAATTTTTGGTTGCTGTATAGTTTTTGAATGCGAAACGGACTGGAAAACAAATAATTACTAAATTGAATTGAGTATTATCTTAAAATTAAAAAATAGAATAGTTATTTCTTATAAAAACATCTGAAAATGTTAAGAGTTACTACTAAGCAACAGTTTGACACCCCTAGAAGCAAAGGAAGTGTTTGAGAAGTTCAGACATTTGCAGATGGTAAAGCTGCAGATCAGGTTTTAGCCAATATTTTGAGGAAAGTTATATAATATTACTCCACCAGAATGACAGAAAGTTTGGTTTCATTTTAATGCAGAATGAAAAAAGCAAATAAACCAAAGCAAAAGAAATTTGCATACAAATGGAAGAAAGTATTCTTTAAACACACGACGAAATACACGACAGCATCCTTAGAAAGGCAGAAAAAAAGGAAAGAAAGGAATGCTGTAAGTTTGGGATGAATGTATGGAAGAGTGATTGAAACTTTAGATCGAACTATAAAATAACTTAAGAGCAATTTGACTATTATGGGAGGGGCGCTGGTATCTTTGGCTGATGATTTCAGATACTGCTGATCGCAGGAGGTATTCAAGCAGCGGAAGTAGATGCATGCCTAAAAGGCCCGGTAATTTTCAGCCTATGGTTGAATTGGAGAAAATGTTATTAACGAGACATTATGATTTCTTCCATTCTAATATGAATATATATGTATATAATGACATACTTATGTGAACATATTTTTTCGAAATTAAAATTCAGTTATACTAAGCATCGTAAGCTCTTACGAAACAGTCTTAGCAGCATTAACGTAGACGGTTTAATTCTACATATGAAAATCTTTGTATTATATTTGCCTGTCACAGTACTTTAAATTACTTCCAAATTATCTCAGTAACACAAGTGCAAAACAATTTTTGAGCACAACTGCTCTAAAATCCAAGGTGCATTAACATCTACAAGGTGGCAGCGCTACGGCATGTGACAATTTTTTTCTACTTGCAATATAGTAAGCTATTTACGTCAAATGTATTGTTTACATTTTTGAAAGTGAATTTAGTTTTTTGTTCTGAATTAAACATATAAAAATTATTTTGTGAACATAAAAATAATTCAAATAAAAATAATTTATAATTATGAAAAGGTACATTCATAGTTTATAATTGTGAAAAAAGTTATAAATAATTTTGACAAACATAGCTTACCATATGCCTGTTTTTGTTGTATTGTTGTATAGACGGCGTCTATGCCGTATAGACGCTAATGCACCTTGCTAAAATCATTCGAAATTTCCTCCAAATTTTAAAGCATTATTCTCATTGATTGACCCTATCTTACACTCTCTCTCTCTTCTCTCCTTCACGATCAGAAAACCAGAGGTTTAAACCATTGTTTAGTGCAACCAAAGTCTATATTATTTAATCCTTAATACCAGCGTCAACAAGTTGTTTAAAAGTTCTGTCTTGAACAGCAAAAAGTTACATTTTCATTTCACCTTAAGCCTATTAACAAAAAAGAGGGAGTATACATATTTGGGCTTCTATTTTTGTTTTAATGTAGTTTTATTTATTTATTTATTTCTTTTGCGCCGATTCGCTTCTTCAAAGCAATAATATTAATCCAAAACAATGGTAGTAGTCTAAGTCTTGTTTTAATGCAAAGATGGCTCATCTGAGATGCCCTTGCAAAATATAAAACTGCCACCGCTTGAAATACAAATAGAGAAAAAATACAAGAACAACAAAAACAAAAAGATTCATTTGCCAACCAGCATATTGCAACGATGATTTTTTTTTTCCTCCTTTATGTGTTATTTCTGGCAGAATTTTTAAAAACGTTTTCCTAACATTAAAAAAAAATACTTTTGCAAACTGTAAATTGTGTTTTTTTTTTCTTTGAAGAGAAAAACATAGAAATCCCTTGATTTTAAACCATTCGTTTTTTTTATTTCATTTTTTCCTCCAAAGCCTGTGAAAATCTGTTTTTCCTTTATTTCAAATTTCAACAAAATTTGTTGTATTGTTGTATTTGTGTCATGCTGTTGTTTTACTTTTAATTCCAAATCATGTACATCATCTTAAACAAACCGTTAACATGACTTATATTTATTTATTTTTCATTTGGTGTGTAACCCAGACAAACTTTAATTCAAAAATTTAACTGACAGTTTCTTTATTACTCGATGGATAGGAGAGGGGTTAGGCGAACAGATGCATACATGTTTCATATTGCGCTTGTTTCCCGCTTAGGAGTTCGTAGGGGGGAGTTAAAACTAAGAGTTTGATCAAGTAGATATTTTGAGGATTTTCGGAAATGTTTTTATATATGGGACTGCACAAAAATACATTTTGTTTTAAAGTTATTACAATTTCGAAAAAGTTTCTACGGAAAATGAAAATCGATCCAAATATTGCAGGTTAAGTTTAATGCACTTCCCGGTTTCCGCTTTAGCTGAAATCTTCCATGCATGCATAAATCGGATGGCAATGCAATACTATCATAACATAGAGCTAGTAGGTGACCATGGGAACTCCCTAATTAAACGACACAAGCCCATCTAGATGGGACTCATTTGATTCGTCTTTGCAAGTGCTTTAATACTATGGTAACTAGAATCTGACGGTGGAGCTGGAAGACGGCCATTTAAACTACGTAATTAAACAAAGCAGCCCCATTGAGGTTGTGCTCGCTTGATTCATCTTAACTAGTATCTTGGTTGCCGTTAATATGCAATTCCAAGAGATTGTTCCGTTAGTTATGACGGGGGTATTATGTCTTATTGTTTAGTTGGATAACCCTTGCTAAGTAAGTTAAGCACGTGCCGAGGGCTAAATGGTAAGAGGGTATATAAATATTTCATATCGCTAACGTTGCGTTTTATTAACAAATAACAAAAAATTTGATTATTATTTTTCTTGTCTTCTTCAATCAAAAATTATTGATCACAGCAAATTTGTATTGTAAAATATCCTTCTTAAGAAAAAGCTTAAGAATGCAAAACCAAAAATCGAATTAAAAAATTATGAATAAGTTCCACAAAAATTCATTAAATTAACAAAAGCTTGTTTTAAAAAATTTTCTGTGCAATTATTCAATTTTACAAAATAATGAAAAGCGGAAATTTATCTTAGATTTTATCTTTTGTAGCTCTTCAATAACAAATCTGATCAAGAAGAGAGCACTTAACCATGTAAATGAGCATTTGGAACAGTTTTCTATGATTCCAATAAAATTGTTTCACAGCTTAAAGCAATAATTAAACGAAATATAATATGATCAGGCAATAAAACAAAAAAAAAACAAAAAAAAAAAAAACAAAAAAAAAAAGAAACATGACAGAAACGAGTTTTAAAGCTTTAAAGCAAGCGCATTGCATACAAAAATCATGATTTTTTGAAGTATTTGTGAGCAGAAAAGACTCAGTTTTCCTTTCAAAATCTGTTTACCCAGCTTGTTATATTGTTGCCTAGAACAATTATATAAAATTTATTCAACAGTCTTTAATTCTTTATTATCCCCGCTCAATTAAAGAAATACGGATCATAAACCCCTCTACTAGTTTTAGTGCTAATAGCATAGAATAAGAAAGTTAAAAAAGCTTTTGATATGACAAAAAAAAAATGAATGTATTAAAAGTGTTCATTAGTGTAACTAAAAGTATTGCGAAAACAGTTTAACCATGGTAGTACACATTACTTTCTGCACATATAGGACTATTATATGTTGCTGTTTTGTCTTACTCCCACTCACCCACTCAACTTATCAAAACAAAACAAACATATTTATGCTTTTAAGTTTTTTTTATATGCTGTTCATAGAACACAGACGAGCACTTGTCTAAAAAGTATTGTATGAAAACCACTAAAAAAATTTAGTTATGTGGTGTCTATTGGACACGAATGAGTGATACGCCTAGAAAATTTGTACGAAATATACTCAATATGTTGAGTGTTTTCGATACAAATTTTCTAGACAAGTTGCCCGTCTGTGTCCTATGAACAGCACGTTAATTTTTATGAAAATCACTCTATTTTCTAGACGAGTTACTCGTCTGTGTTCTATGAATAGCACAGAAGATACACAAAGTTTAGAGAATAAATTGTATGATGCTTTGCAGACACAAATACATACATACACACCCGCAGACGTACTTCATCAATGCTCGCTTCATTTTTTCACAATTTTTTGATTTTTTTCTTTCTTGTGTATTTCTCTCTCATAAGACGAATAACAATTATTTTAGTCGCACTAGCGGCTTCATTGATTAACTGGCATTCACTATGTGTAAACAATTAGCATTAACAATCCGTATAAGAAACACTGAAAAACTCACAAACAACCACAAGTAGATGTAATTTCAAAAATTGTGTGCTTTGTGTGTAACCGTGCATATCAAGGTAAATTCATACCAGGTAAATACTAGAAAAAAAAAATTTTTCAAATGTCAAGGGAAAAATATAAACACAAAAAGAATTTATTAAAAAATATTTACAAGAAAATAAAAACATTTAATTATTTCTTGAAACTATTAATTATTTCGAGAAAATTAACACTCAGATCATAGAGCTTGAACAGGTGAAAATGGCCAGCCGGATTGGGGATCATAACTGTCTCTCAAAATTAAATTAAATTTTTTTTTTTCAAATTTCTTTTAAATATTAAATTGACGTCTGAAATAGGTTAAAAATAAAAATAAAAGTTATCAGCTACGCTGTCAATTTCACCTGTTTGAATTCGCCTTGATGCATATGTTTACTATGTATTTGTGTATAAAAAAAAGAAATAAATGGAAAATTTTAAGCTTATTTACCTACCTGGCATGTGGTATCGAATGTTAAAAAAATATGTGTCTTAGTGTTAACTAGTATTTGATTACACATGAATAAAGAAATTAAATCATCGCACACCTGGCTGACTGCATAGTTTCAACGAAATAAATGTTTGTCCGATTTCAAAAAAATTTTATAGAAAGTAGTATGTTGCCACTATTTTTGCAATAGAAAAAAAATTTTTTACGTTATTTCGCCCGATGTCCAATTTTTATTGAAAATCTGTTTGTTATAGCGGAGTTTCTCAAAAATATATTTTTCGTACAATGTCCAAAAAATTTTTTGTTGGCAGATTCTTTAGAAATCCTGTGAAAAGAAAAGATTGCTTCACAAATTGCGGAAATTAAAAAAAAAAATTTTTTTGTCGGCCATTTTGTCTTCTCTTTCAGAATAAAAACTATATTATAATGAGTCTCGGGTTTCAAGGTATTTACATACCGAATTTCATCAAAATCGGCTCAGCGGTTTTGGCGTCAAAAGTTAACAGGCAGACAGACAGACAGACATTTATAATATTTGTAAAGTTTATATTATTGTAAATAAGACCACAAATTTTTATATTTTATATACTCTTTTTTTTATTCCTTCAAAAAACGCAAAATTAAAAACTGTTCGGAAAGAGATCATTTGTAATTGCGAGAATGAAACTAGTATTGTCTTATAAAATTGATTTCATTCCGAAAAAATGTTTTCGATTTTCATTTTGTTGAAGAATTAAAAACAGATTCAATTCCATTTCCGAACGGAATTGACATGGCCGAATAATTCAATATTTTTGAAACAACATTTTGATTAGACGGTAAGCGACGGATAAGTATTACAATGTTTTAAAAACTAATTTTTGCTTTATAGTCAAAGGAAAGTAGACATATTCAACTCTCAAAACGCCGATATATTCAGAGACAATAACAACACGAAAAACTAAAACAACCCCTATTTCCTCATCAAACCCTATTTTCCTAGTTCCAGTACAATGCGCTGCATATGTAGGGGCCATCCCTTGGGTACTGATCCCAGATTAAAAAAAAAAACATTCAGAGACACAAAATGTGTTTTGTTTGGGAATCATCTGACAAATTTAATTACTTTCCATAGTAGTATTAATAAAAAATTCTTCAATATATTCAACCGAAATCTAATGCAAAAGAAGCAATTTTATTTCCTACTTATTTCAATTTCAAAACTTAATAATTCTAATTTATTATACAACAAAATAGATAAGAAAACAAGAAGACAATATAATAGAGAAAATCTGTTAATAGAGAAAATCTTTGCAATTAACCTTTAGCTATTTGATATAACCCAAAAATTTTCTATCCATTTTTTTTTTTTTTTTTTTGTCTTTTGACTAAGCGCAACCTTTGAAGTGACTTTTTCCAGTCAACCAATACCTTAAAAAAAATAAAAGCTATTCAAAGATCATTATGATCATAAGTATAACTTCATGTTAACAAGTTTCTTATTCAAAGCAATTATAACAAAGTAAAAAAATTTAAAAATAAAAATAATACTAAACAGCTTCCTATTAAAATACTGCAAAAAAAAAATCACAATAAAACAACAATTCGGCCCGAAAGAAAACTAGTGTTTTCAAATCGAATACTTTCAAGCTTTGCTTTTGACAAAGATGAAAAACTAAAGCTTTTGACAACTCTTATTAAAAATACAATTAAAATTTTGCAAATTTTTTTTTCTGCGGTGTGCTCTGCTTATTTCTTTTATTCCAAGTTTTTTTTTTGACCAGCGAAACTTCAGCTAGTCATTGATTATTTCTAAATGAGAAAAAAAATCGTTGTACGATTAGAAAGTAAAAAGTATCTCGTTTAGTAAAACTAAAGCTTAACTAAATCAAATATAAAATAGGATTGGAAAAAAATCCAATACCTCGCCCATCTCTGTAAATGGTAATGCCATAAAAAGTAAACGTTTTAATAGCAAATCACTTTAATACTCTATTTATATCTTTCAATACTTTAACAGAGGCTTCAAAATGCAGTTGCATGATGCGTTTTGCTGTTTTTGCTGAAATGCATAAATACAAGAAAATGTACAGAGAAACACAATTTTTTAGATAAAGTTTCAAAACAAAAGCTGTCAAGTGATCTTGCCACAACAAGCAAATTATTGTTGAAAACAGTGTTTGACTTCAGGTAAGAAATGAAAAGAAAAAAATTTAAAAACATTCAATAAAAATAAAAGAAAAGATTTTTAGAAAAGTGCATTTTGAAAAAGTATATGTTTTTAATGTAAATATTTAACAAATAGTTCCTGTCACAAAAAGTATCTTGTACAAAAAGCACCTTTCATAAAAATAAAAAAATACGTTTAAAAAAGTGCATTTTAAAAAAGTATATTTTAATAATGTAAAGTTTTAACAAATACTACTTGTCACAAAAAGTATCTTGTGCAAAACATATATTTACCTAAAAGTACCTTTCACGAAAAGTATGAACCATACACTGAACAAAGTTGAGGTATATTTACCCAATCTGTGTAGAAATTTACGTTTAATGATAGGAGGGGATTCCTGAGACTAAATAATAGAAATAGAGATTTTCTTTCTATTCACTTACATTAATCTTTATTGTAAAAAATATATATTATATATGAGTTGCACGCTGTCTAGACACCTTCTGACGAGGGTGTAGATTTGGTAAAAAACAAATAATCGATATTCGTATCATTATCACTAATCCATATTCGTTAAATAATAGTTCAATTCATTATAGTTAATATTATTACAATCACTTATTTTTATACACCGGTTAAACACACACAATTTTTACAAAAGTTACTTTTTATAGAAATACATATTTTTTTTAAAGCGTAGTTGTTAGAAATATGACCTAAAAAAAATATACCTTTACAAAAAGTACCATTTTGCAAAAGTATCTATTAAAAATTTGTTATTAAAAAAAATATCTTTAGAGTAGTAGACTTTATTGCTGTATAAAGTATCTTTAAAAAGGTTATTTTCAAAAGCCGCTTATACAAAAAAAAAAAAAAACTTTTTAGACGTATTTAATAAAAACAATTCTATTTAAACTTCTTATGAAAAAATAATATAATAAAATAGTACTTTTTATACTATGTTTCCATTATGATATGAAATGTTTTTGATTTCGAAATCTATTTGAATTATACTTTGATCAAAATATTAAAACAATATTAATAAACTTAGTATTTGGTTTTTATTCGACCTCTATTTCTTAATTAAGTAGTATTTCGTTGAGTTTAAGGTCCTTTTTAGCTTATTTATTTCAATATCTCTGCCAATATTTCGCTTTCCTTCGGATAGCTTCTTCAGGGCAATAATATTTGTTATTGTTTAAAAAATTTTTGAAACAATGTTTAAAAATACTCAAACAAACATACATACATGTGAATGAAAAAATACAAATACATACATACATACAATTTTGAAAAAATATATTGGCAGAGATATTGAAATAAATAAGCTAAAAAGGACCTTAAACTCAACGAAATACTACTTAATATTAATAAACAATATATGTAAATAAAATTTTTTAATAACAGCGGTTTATACACTGATTAAATTAGTGGTACTCGTATTACAATATTTATTTGAAATAAAATGTGAACCAATTCGATTTAATGAAGCAATTAATGAACTTCATAGAGTGTATCTGTAAGAACTAAAAAAACAGAGAAGACATTTGAAGTGTTTCGACAAGAAAACTAGACTTTATTTTACACGAATCTTTTGCTCTTTACTAAAATGTATGGGAAAGCATGTGTATTTCCATATATGGAAATACACTATTACACACACTATATACTAGGTGTGCTTCTTTACTCTACTTTGGGATCCCACGGGATAGCAATTTGCACGTAAAACCTTCCCGTACTTTTAAATTTTGCATACGAGAGCGCTTCTTCTTCTTCTTGCACGAAACAACCCCTACTTTTTCTTCGGGTTGGTTGGGATAGTTAAGCAATCAGCTGTTCGAAAAATAAATAATAGCAAAGAAAGTTCATTTGAATCAACTCGTATACAAATCATTTGAGTATTTTTATGAGTACATAAACATTAAATAAAACGACTTTAGAACCCCAAAAGTGTAAAATATCATTGTATTTTTTCGTAAAACTAAATGCCAATTTTTATTGCCACATCAAAATACAGCATATGTTTCCTGTTGGGTGGCTTTTTGCACTTGAGAGAAATTCATGCATGCTCTCTTTTGCATAAAATTTGCTCTGAAAATAAAGAAACCCACCTATTATTAAAGTGATTAAAAAATAGAATATACTATTGGCAACCAGCATACTGTGAAAGAAACTCTGACTGAACAAGGTGCCATTTTTTTACTAAAGTAGTTTTTGAATAAGTACTTTTAAAAAAGAGCCTTTCAAAAAGCATATCTTTAAAAAAAAGGTCTTTAAAAAACACTTTTAGAAAAACTATTTTAAAAAAAGCCGTTTATGGCCATTATTAGATACGACGATAAAGTTCCTGATAGTTATTTCACCATTAAATTTTTCACATTTGAAGTTACCATATTTTCAGCAGAAAATATGACATCTTCAAATGATTAAAGTCCACTTTAAAATTTACCATAAGGATAAACCTGCTGCTATACAGGCAAAAATACTGCATTGCGCAAAGTAGTTTGGTAAGGGAGAAACGCGTGATATTCGCTTACAAATCTACTGAGAAAAGGCATGCAGGCACGCTACAACTTTGTTACAAATGCTGAATTTAACGCATAAAAAAGGTTATGATTCAAAGCGCTAATTTAATGTCTGAAATTTTGTATTGATGTTTGACGTTCGCATTTTGTATTGTTACTTTACAACCGCTTAGATCGAAGCTAATAAAAAGCGCTTGTTTAAATTATGTTTAATGGGTCTTCTAGGAACGCTCAGTTGAAGTTCTATTTTATATAAGCAATTGTTTCGTTATTATAAATATTAATTTATTGATGTTTTCGTTGTACTTTACAATTTTTAAATTTGATAAGTTTTCTTAAGAAGGTTGAATATAGACAGAGAATAATTCAATGCTTGGTGGCTGAGTGCTTAAGGCAGCCGTTCATGACACGTCATGACCCGAATTCAAATCCGAAAATGAGTGCTGATGAGTAGTGTAGCGGCTACGAAACAGCTAGTTGTCCCCCAGTAAAATTTATTTGTTTGTTTCGGAATTTGTTTTAAAAACTAAATTTTTATATAAAGTATCGCTGAAAAGAGTAGCTTTTAAATAATATGTATCTTTGAATAGAAGTAATTTTCAAAGAGTTCGTTGAATGAAACACATTTGCTTACAGCTGTTCCAAGCTGGTCCAAGTACTCAGGGGATGACCCCTACATATGTAGTGCATTGTACCAGAACTAGGAATATAGGTTGTGAGGATGGGGAAAGAGGGAGTAGTGTTTGTGGACATTTGACTTGAACCTTCCAACGTTATAACAGACAGGAAACACGTCTGCAGGCAACTTGTTCCACAGACGAAGCGTACAGTTAAAAAACGAATTCTCTGTAATGCGTGGTACGATTCCTCGGGCAATCAACCACAAATGGATGAGCTCTGGACAATGAAGATAATTTTTATAAAGTGTTCAAAAGGAAAATAAAATTTTTTCCATCCTAAAGTACTTCTTATGAAAAAGTTAGTAACAAAACTTTTCGAGTTGTATTTATTATTGAATGGGATATGGCCCTAATCCGTCATTTGCACTGCGACCAGTGTTGATGATTTCGTGTTGTAAAGATGAGACGAAAATATTTTCGTTTGTATAAAAATATTAGCCAAGTTTAATAATAAAGATAAAGGTCTGAGTACCAAATTTTATACATAGCAAAAAATTCGTAATAGAAAGCTTTTCTCACCACTACAGTGTTAATGTTTATTTTTATGAACATCTCTGTATTATCTATCTATCGGCCATTGCAAGCACATTTTTTGTTTGTTGTTTTTAAGTAAATTCAACTCACTACCTGTACTTTTCGTTTGCAGTGTTGTATTCAGAGTGTGATAAAACGTGTTGCTGCTATTTTGGCGCATCTGCAACACACTCATCATTCAATCGGGAGACTTCAATATCGTTTCTCCTTTACGATTTTTTATTTTGTTTATTTTCTATGACTGCGCGCTGTCCTCGTAGACTCCAACAGATGTTTATATCGATATTTAAACTGCCTGTGTATAATTTATGATTTCATTAAACCAGCAAATTTTTTATCGGCCAACAAAATCTTAGCCATGTCATGTTGTTAAACTTATAAAGACTGATATCCAGTTAAAGTATTTTCCTTTTGCTGCTTTATTCTGTTGCATTTTGTTGGAGAAAATATAGCAATGCGTTTGTTTGTTTGACGAACAGAGGCAAAAGAAAAACATACATACATGTGTATTTAGGCACAAAAAATAAAATCATAACGCAGTTTGTTAAAGGAAATTCCACAGGAAGACTAGAAACAAGTAGTCGCACGGTGTGACTGGGGAAGAAAATTGTATAAAACTTTTCTTTATTTAAAAGCAATGATAGGTACAATGAACTTCTGAAAATATTAAGAGCTTTGACTACTTGAGTTAATCTGAGGGCAAAATTTCTTCGATTCATATTAAAGTGCAATATTGATAAAAGAGAAAAAACCTTTCAACAATTTTTATTCTTTTCTTTTTGCAATACCACTTCTTTTTCAAACCTCTATTTCATTTAATGACCGGCCACACGCAGCTGCTGCTGTCAATAGATGTGTGAGCATTTCGTCGCAACTTTTTGCCGCCTTTTAATAGAAACTAAAGCTGCGAGTATTAAATTGAACATCAAATGTCATGTGAACCTAAAGTTGTCATCACAGTCACAGGCCCGCGAACTGGACTCAATACTTTGAGTAGTATAAAAACGTTTGCTTGGGCCAAACTGAAAATAAAAAAACATACACATACATACGCATACATTTAGATATTTTTTATTGGATAGAAGTGTAATAGAAAACTTCAAAGAAACTAAAGAAAAGTCTCTGTGATATATGTGATATTATGCGGTAAAAGAAAAAAAAAGTTTTAATAAAAAAAAAAAAATTAAGAAATTGTTTTTGGCAAATCCATTGTAGAAAAGAGTAAAAAGAGTTTAAAAAACACTTTTTAAAAAAAAATGCTTTTTTGGAAGAATTTCAAAATGAGTAGTTTTCAAAAAAGTAATTTTTAAGAAGGTGCGCTTTGGAAAATAGTCTTTTAAAAAAGTATGTACTTACAAAAATATATCTATATATATAACACAGGATGTGTATATGTACGTAATGTATAGACTCCGAAACGGCTGGACTCACTTTGATGAAATTTTCAAGGATATTATTTAGAATATTCAGGATATTCTTTAGAATATTCAGGCAGGTGACACTGTGAAATTTGGTTTTCGGTCTGTAGGCGGAGGGGCGTGGCAAAATATAGTTTTAATATTGCACCACCAATGATGTATGCAGGATTTTTCTCTAATTTCGTTAAAAGTTCAATTTAAATCTTGTGGTAATACAAAACTAATGTTTGCGTAGGGCCAGCAACGCAGACCGGGTCAGCTAGCTTAAAATAAAAAATACTATCGTAAAAAAACAATTAGTGTGTATCTCCTGCAAAAGTATTACTCAAAAAGAAAAAAGCACTTTTTTAAAAAAGCATCTTTTGCAAACACTTTTTAAAGAAACGCATTAAAAAAATCTTTTTAATAAAGTCTTTTAAGCAAAATATGGGTTGAAAAGTACCTTTAAAAACAAATGCATTTCATTTAAATTTTAAGAAAGAAGCTTTTAAAATAAAATGTACTTATAAAACAATCGTAAAAAATTATGCTTTTAAAAAAGTATTTCTTGAAAAACAGGCAAAAAAATGCTTATGAAAAAATTTCCTTTTGCTAAATATAAATTAAAAAAAAGTATAGTTTAAAAAGCATATTTAAAATATCTTGTATAAATATAACAAATTACTGTCTGTAAAAGTACCTCCAGAAAAATGTCGTTAAAAAGAGTACTTGTCAAAAAAGTAGCTTTTAAGAAAGTTCCGTTTAGTAAAGGGCATCTTAAAAAGGGCATGTGTATACTCTAATTAAAAATACTTTTTTTAATAAAGTACTTTTAAAAAAAAAATAAGTACTTTTTTAAAAAATGATTTTTTAAAACTGTATATTTTTAAAATACATATTAAAAAAACACCTTAAAAAAATCTCTTTATAAACAAAATCTTAAAAAAGAATTCCTTGAAGTAGTTTTCCGAAACTAAACAAAATATCGAAACAAATAAACAATTAAAGAATTTTTAACAAAAGTGATCTCAAGCTTGCAAATAATTACATTTAAAATATCTTCAACATAATATCGTTTGGTAAAGTATCTCTAGAAAAAAGTATACTTAAAAACAGAACTTTTCAACAAAGAAGCATGTAATGTACTTGTAAAAAATATCTCTTGAAAAGCTGTCGTAAAAAACGAAAAAAATATCTATTGCAAAATTTAATTTTAACAATTAAGAGTGTAGTATATTTGGCTGGGCTGTATGTAAAATACTGTTCACGATAGTCACCTATATACAGTGGTGGTCACATAATTCAAACTTTTTTAATAGTAAATTAATTTATTGTTCTGAAGGTATATCTAAGATTTTGTTGTTGGATAACTAGAAGCCATTCATAGCGTTTTTCATCTGATCCCTACTGGAAAAACTTGGATTCGTCACTCCATAAGATATTTTTCCAAAAACTCATTGGTTTCTCAATGTTTTTACTGACAAAATCCAGTCCGTATTTAATTTCTTTTTTTGAGACGAATGTTTTTCTTGTGCGATACATCCACAGGAAGGCACTTTCATTAAGCCTCCGTCGAATTGTTCTAGATGATATATGGATAACATGTGATGACTCTAATTTAACTTTTAGCTGTTTAGAGCTTTTTATTCAGTCGGCTTTAGAGGCGATACATCCACAGGTAGGCACTTTCATTAAGCCTCCGTCGAATTGTTCTAGATGATATGTGGATAACATGTGATGACTCTAATTTAACTTTTAGCTGCTTAGAGCTTTTTATTCAGTCGGCTTTAGAGGCACTTACCATCTATGGCTGTGGTTTACATGATTTTGAGGCTCTCTATGATTTCCCAAATTTATCAAAATGGTTCATTGCATTGTACATTTTTCCTCTAGAGCAAATAAGTAATTGAGAAAATGAATTCCATGTCTTCTCGACGCCACATTAATTTAATGATTACCTTCCTTTCTTCTTTGCAGCAACTTGTTCTTTTTTCCCATACCTAGTGCCTAATATTGGTATATAATTTTACGGATATTATTTAAAACAAACCTTTAAAAAAAATTTTGCAACAAAACGAAATTAGATATTAGAATAACTTTATTTAAATAACAGAACTGAAAATGTTTTAATTATGTGTCCACTTGAAAAACTTGCCTTTCACTAAATAATGGCTTTTATTTTAAAGAAAATTGAGCAAAAAATTAATGTAAAGAAAAAATCAAGTGCAAAAGATATAAAAATTATCTTTTGAGTGAAAAAGTTCCGTTGAATTAACAATAGATCATATAAAACATCGAAGGAATGGAAGATCACATTTATGTTTTAATTACATGTCCACCACTGTATATAGTATGTACAAATTTAATTTAATATGCTTGGATATATATGGACCGATATCAGCGCAAAAAATACTTGGCCTTGTAATCGCCATGCCAAAAAGCTCACCTTTCATGGAAAAATCGGTTTAGACTATATCTCCGATATATATAAACCAATATCCTAAATTTTAATTTCCAGTGTTTTAGTAGCCTCCTTTTATAATTAGAACTACTCTTAAGCAAAAAAAAAAAAAAAAAAAACAAAATTTCACGGAAAAATCGGTTTGAGCTATAGCTCGAGTATATAGGGACCGATATCGGAACTCTTAATTTTCTGTATATTAGTAACCTTATTTTACAGCCAGAGCTGCTTTTAAGCAGCACAAAAAAAAAAATTTTCATTGAAAAATCGGTTTAGGCTATATCTCGGATATACATGGACCGATATCGGAATTCTTAATTTTCTTTTATTATCGGAACAGCTTTTAAATTCGCTTTTTTAAGTTCGCTTACGTGACATTTTCATGAAAAATCGGTTTTGGCCATGTCTTAAAAAAAGGAAAAAAAAAACTATAAACAGCTTGTTTTCTATGTTTCCCAGTTGTCTATATGTGTCATAGGAGCTACCCTAATCATCAGATTAACATTCCACGGCCAAAAGGTGCACCGAATATGAAAAACCGGTTCCGATTCGGTTGGCGGAGCGGTAGCGAGTTCTTTTGGGAATTCCCAAAGTCGGATTCAGGAAAAGTTAAAATCTCCCCACTCTTTCAATTAGCATACTAAAGCGAATGACTATTATTGTTCCACGGCAAAACGCGCACCGAATATGAAAAACTGGTCCCAAACCGGTTGGAGAAGTGGCTCTGAATTTTTTAGTAGGTTTTATATACCTACATTATCATATATGTCATTGTCATATATGTTACGCGTCAGCTATTTCGCACTAAATGTGTTTGAATGTAAACAACCGTTCAAAACTTACGTGGTAAACGGGCAAAACAAAATCGGTGCTAACGCTTAAACTCGTTCATTTTTAAACCTGGCCATCACCGGTTGGAGAAGTGGCTCTGAATTTTTTAGTAGGTTTTATATACCTACATATGTACTAATCACTCACCCAACAACCAGTAAGGTTTGATTTCAAATTGAGAGTAACTTGAATTTAAAGGTTTTCTCAAACGACAGACCTTTGATACTGAGATGAGTTCAAATTGAAAAACATAGTACTCTCAATAAAAAGGGGAAATTATTTTCAAATTGAAAAATTCATTTATTCTCAACTTGGTTTCAAATATAATTCTCAAATGTTTTTCAAATGTTGATTATGATGTGGAATACAGATAAAAACTAATTTTTGCTTTTCATATTTCTTTTGATTTATTTGCGATTTTTAATTTGAATTTTCAATTATTATTTTTCTTAGCCTTGATATTCTCGAAAGGACGAAGTTGTTGGGTCCTCTTGGCTCAAAATCGCGCTCAAATCAGACAATTTCATTATATCTTAATATTTCACTTTTTTATGTCTTTTTTTTCATGCGGTTTTTATATTAACACTAATTTTTGCTCACATTTAATTACACATTGCTCACAAACAAATCGCATTTATTAATCTTCTCCCGAGTTCTAAAAATTTTTTTGTTAATGAATTTAAAATGTTGATATTTTTTCAGTAACTGCTGACACATTTGTTTTATGATTGATAGTTGCACCCAAAATCAAACTAATAAAACATTGATGGGTATATTCATAAACATTTAAATAAAGTTGAAATGTGTTTTAATTCAAAAATTCCATACAAAATTTTACTAAAATTCATTTCAAATACATTTTAATTTTTTATGAATATGCACATGAGTATCAAATATTTATATTCAAATGATTCTTTACTTAAATTCAAACGTTAAAATTAAACCATTGAAAAGTTTGAAAATTATATTTGATATGAAATGATAAAGTCATTTCATATTGAAGAAATGCGGCAAGCGGGTTAGAGATATATTTAGGGGTTGGATAGTTAGAGTTGAGTGGACTGTAGGTTTGCCCCTAAATTAGATTGCCTACAGCTTTTCTTAATATTTAGGGAGGACGTTGTTAGAAAATTAAATCCTCGTGGAAAAAAAACCGTAATCTTTCAACTTTTATGTGTGGCTTTATTGACGCTGCGTTCGTAAGTGTCTACATACATTTCTTTTAGCTTTAAGTACTATTTTTTATAGCATATTCGAACATTATATGTAATAATTCACAATAAACTAGATTAATTATTCGTTACTTCATGATAAAACAAAATTATGTTATAAGATATAGTACTTTAATAATATTTTAACTTTATAGCTAGTTCAAAATTCATCGATGTAAATATTTTTTGTTTAAAATATTTATATTTTAAACACATATCAAATGTTTGATTTCGTGTTTGTTGGGCATATGACACACAAAGATACAAGTGAAACTAATATAAGCGTGTTAAAAAAAATCCTGAAGAAGTTTTCCAAAGTAAGACGAAATATTGAAAAATACATTAATAATTTTTTTAACAAACAAAACCTTGAGCTGAAGGAATTTATTGCAAATATTGAATTAAGTAAAGGTCAAAGCAAATAGGATCAAGTATAAAAACAAAATTCTAAAAATCTTTTGTAAAAAATTAAATTATTCACTAAACTATTAATAAATATATACACTACCTTTTTCAAAATCAAGCCATTAAAATATACACATGTATATAGGCTTTATCAACTTTGAAATTTAAAAACGCACCAAAATGCGGTAAAAAGCGCGTTATTGAATTTTGAATTTTTTCCTTTAATTTTTAAAAACCTGTTGTGTGTTATAAAATTACATTTTTATATTAAAATACGATAATGAAACAGCCTTTTAAACGACTACCTATTATACAATCTAACTGCGTCTAGTATCACTGCCTAATGGCATACCATCAAATTCGTTCAACAGCTAGAAGTCCTGTTGCTTCGATATTCATAAACTGGCTCTAAATATTCCAAGAAAAATCTAATTTTTTCCTCAAAAACTAAATTTTAGCTACGCCATTGTGCAGTGCTAACTGTGTCTGGAGTTTGTTATTCTGCTCGAGCGACGATTAAGTTGGTTTTACTTGACATCGGCTGAATAATTGCTGTTCGTCAACTGAAAACATTTTGTTGCTCTCGCTGTTGCTTGTGTTTTTTGTTTTCTTTCTGTTGGTGTGCGTTGCAAATGTTTGTTTTTGTGAGAAAAAATCTTAATCTTAATGGTCATGTGTAATTAAAGTGTTTGATTTCAAGGTATTTTCAATAAAAATCAAATTTAATGTCACTCAAGCGCATTGTAATGCAGTGTTTAAAGACTTTTATTACTCGTATTTTAAAATTTGTGTTAGATTTTTTAAATTTTCATAGTAATTGAAGAAGGAAAAACGAATGATAATTTAACAACACAAATATGATTTTAATACAGAATTTTAGATGAGAAATTAAATATTTGTTTAAAAATTTTAAAAAGGAATTTCAGATATTTTTGAGTTTGTGCAACAATTAATGGTAATTAAAATAAGTTTTAAGCTAGAAAATGTAGCTTGCGCAGACTAAATAACTATGCACGTTATAAAATATTAAAATATGCCAGCAAAGAGAAATAGTTAAATCTTAAAAGATAACAGTTTTGGACCTCTTATTATAATTACATATAATGTTACGCAAAAAAAAAAAATGGTGTAGATTTCGTAGGATTTTTTGCTGAATGATTTCAAAAATTCAACAAATTTCTTGCTGTATATCACAAACAAAATCGAAAAAATATAAAAAAAAAATTTTATTTTTTGGTAACAAATTGAGTTTATGATGATTCCAAAGCTTATTGTATACCTGGTTTCATACGAAGAAATTCTAAAGATTTGCGTATACCCTAAAATTTTATATATTTTGGAATATTATTCTATTGTTTGGAATTCCTATAATTTAGGTACGTACATTGAATATAAATAGAAAATTTTTACTAAGATAGCTTTAAAGTTAATATGGCCTTATGAGTTACCTTCTTATGAGTTCAGGAGAAAGCTATTAGGCTTACAATCATTAAATTGTCCCAGAACTTATTCTTCGCTACTGCTGGCCCATAATGTTTTGTCTAACAATATAGATTGGTTAGAATTAAAAAATTATTTTACGTTATATTGCCTTCCCAAGGATTTAAGAATTAATCGTATGTTTTAGGGTAGTTCTGCGCTACCCTAACTTGCGAATCGACCAATTCAACGGGTGCACTAGCGGCCCCAATTGATAGGAATAGCTCACGCAGATATCAATTTCTTGTAACATATTTGTAGCCGTATGGAAAACCTCGTGATGAAGACCTTGAAGCTGAAATTGATTTATACCTGCCATGATGGCCTAATCTGATTATGGATCAACTCCACGGGGTGAATAATTCATGATTCATCAGCGCCTCCGTGTGGGTGGCTAGGCTCAAACAGGTTGCAACTTTTCGCTATAAGTTTATAGACCTATAGAAAATCACCTTGCCTGAGAGTTCGAGCCTTTTAATCCCTCCTCTATGCAGCTCCCTAACAGCCAACGGAAGACAAGGCTCAATGTGTTTATATGCTGAAGCCCATTAAGAGCATCAGTCCTTCACCAACTCACTTATCCCACCATCCCTCCTGGTTCATTACAGTACAGGTATCTGTTGCAAGACAACAGAAAATTTCAGCCAAGGTAAGCACCTCAACCATGATCAGCACCGAGAGATCTGCCAGGCAGAATCTCTTGGGGGCTTTGCCGATCCCCGTTCTGCCAATTTTAGCTCTTATTACGGGTTTCAGAAGACCAACACAACATAGGTAATGCAGCTTCCTAAAATTTGGTTTGCGACAAAAACCGAGGGATTTTTTACCCTGTACGCCCCGGAAAACTGAGTACCCTAGTTTGGCCTAAGCCAAGACAAAACTTGTTCCCTGGGGTAAATTCTCTGGACAGTCAGGGTAGGACTAGGCTTCACGTATTAGAGTTGAAAGTGTCGGCCGAAGTCCACTAAGAACATCAGCTCTTAGCCAACTTAGCCATCTTTCCTTTATTTCTGGCTCCTCACATTATAGGTATCTACTGCAAGACATATTATTAGTTTCCCGAAATTTGGCCATGCGCTATAATTATCAGGGTATAGTAATAACCTCTCAGATTTTAGGTCTGTATTACAATCAAAACTTTTCAGCAAAGATGCGGACACTCCACCTACGTCCAATGCTAGAAGTTCCTTGTTAAAATGAACTTCCTTGGGATAATACTAATATCTGTTCTATCGATTAGGCCTTGGTGAGAATTTTCGAATGTCAATCTAATCGTATATCAGTTTTACTGGACATTCGTAAAACTTTTATAACGTTGTTCTATATAGTATACCTTCTGCCTACATACTTGTGTATATATTTCTATCAAAAAAATTATTATCGAATATCCTGATCCTAGTTGCTTTGGCCTGTATTTAATTTAATACTTGCAATAAATTCTTTCAGCTCAAGGTTCTTTTTGTTTTTAATTTGTTATTGTATTTTTTAATATTTCGTTCTCCATCGGAAGAATTCTTCAGGAAAAATTGTTTGTGTATTATAAAAACAAATTTTCCTGAAGAAGCCTGCCGAAGGAGGACGAAATATTTAAAAACACAATAACAAATTTAAAAAAGAAACCAAAACGGACTTTGAGCTGAAAGTATTTATTGCATATATTAAATAATTGAATATCATATTTTTTTGCCATTAAAAAAATAACTGTTTTTGTTCAATAACTAACCTAATAAAATTTCGATTTGACTCCACAAGTTTCGTGATCAGTCCGTATTCGAGCAATTTCTTGATTGTTTCAGTGAATTTTTTTGTTGAAAATTAAATAAATTGTATTTTGTGTGGCGATAAACACAGTTTGTACATGTATTTTTTCTTCTCCTGCAAGGTTGTCGTTATGTTAGTTAGAACCTTTTTACACTAAAAAAAATAATATAATACTAAGATCTAAAAAATAAATTCGGATTATAAAAAAATCAGGCTTTTCCAAACTTATGTAAAAGGTGGTTAAATTTTAAGGGCCAATGTTGATTTTGAATAAGCCCCAAATAATTTAAGAGTAATTGTTATCTCTTTTTTATTATTATAATATTGGTACGTTTTAATTATGTATGAAAAAATTATCAGCCAAATGGCCGCCATAACCTCGGCGTCACATCCCCATCTGATGGTCCAAATTTTCAATGACGCTGAGGCATAATTGAGGTTCTATGCCGTTAATGTGCCGAGTTATCTCATCCTTTAGCTCTTAAATTATTGCTGGCTTATCGACTTACACCTTTTCTTGCAAATAACCCCAAAGAAAGAAGTCCAACCGTGTCAAATCACACGTTCTAGGCGGCTAATTAACATCGTCACCATGTGAGATAACACGGTCATTGAATTTGTAGCGCAAAAGAGCCATTGTTTCGCGAGCTGTGTGGCAAATGGAATCGTCCTGTTGAAACCGCATAACGTCCACATCCATATCTTCCAATTAGGGCCATAAAAAGTTCGTCATAATCTCACGATAGCAAACACCGTTCACAGTAACTACCTGACTGGCCTCAATATGGCTAGATGATGCCGCCAATCCATAGACCACACCAAACAGTCACTCCTTGTGGGCGTATTGTTTTTTTTTTTTTTTTTTGCAATCACTATTGGATTATCATTCGCCTAAATACGGCACTCCTTCTTATTGGCGAATCTACTGAGTTAAAAATGTGCCTCATCCTTGAAGATGATTATCTTCGAAAATTGATCATCCACTGTTGCCATTTCTTGCAACTATTGACCATTGGCGACGTTTGGAATGGTCAAAAGGCTTTAGTTCTTGAGTCATTTACGCCTTGTGAGCGTGCTAGTCTTTATTGTTGGGCACGACGGGTTGAAGTGGACGGCTCTTCAGCCACACTATTGCGAACAGCAGCAATATTTTCTGCAGAACGAGCTGTACGAGCGTGCGTTGGTTTTTCACGTCTCCTGCAGACCCGGTGTGCTCAAATTTCTGCACGATTTATCTGATTGAACGCACCTTTGGATGGTTAAATTGATCGGAAAGATCACGAAGTGCACAATAAACATTTTGATTTGAGCGCTCATTTTCGTAATAAGCCTGAATAACTTTAACGCATTTTCCGATTGTATATTTTTCCATGGTTCAAATTGAATTAGTCTGAAGTTGAAAAGTGTCGAATAAAATGCAGAAAAAAGCTTGACGTTTAGGTGTAATTCACATTCAATATCGACCTTTAAAATTTAACCACACGATATATGCTCCATTCTTTTTTAAGATTAATTTTAAATCTGCGTTTCGTATATTGTATTATTTTTCTCCAATTGTCTATGTTTTTCTAGTTTTAAGCAACTAAGAAAACATTTTGTTTTTCCCCATAAAAAATTTTTCACATATTTTCAATTAAATAATTAGTCAAGTCAATGAAGTTTTTATTTGAAAATAAATAAATGTTGTTCGAGAAAACAAAAATTACTACTGAAATCGGCTTAAGATATTTAAAACTGCTTTTGAGTAAACATTTGTATTTTACTGTGTGTATATTGTTCACATGCCAAAAATTAATATGAGTTTACAAAAAAAAAGCGATGGTTTTTGTACAAAAAAGTGCTAATTTTTAAAGCAAACTAATGAAGCGTCTAATTAGGGACTTCACGCTTTTTATATTTTGCATACAGTGCACTTTTATTAGAAGAAAATCATTTGTTTGCAAATGTAACAAAAGAAACAAGCCAAATATTTGCACTGTTCATTTGCAGAGGGGCCGTTTTGGGGGAAAAAAATCACACTGCTACGAGCATGTTCTCTAGCCAAAAGAAAAAAAGCAAAAACAAAAAAAAACCTAAACCCCAACATTTTCTTTCAAGATAAACACTCGTTACAAAGCAGAGGAGAAATAAGAAATAAAATCATAAAACCACGACTTAAAAAATAGTATTGGCTATCGCATTACTACCAAAAGCAACCTTATTACATACAGCTTTGCAACTAAGCATACTTTGTTTTATGAACAGTATCTTGGCTTATTTCTTTTTTCTTCAGTTTCTGCCACCATTATAAAAAAGTTAGTTTTGTTGGAAGTTTTAAGAGCAAGAGGCTTGGTTGGCTGGTTTCAACCATGGCCATTTGGTTGGGCTTAGTTACTGGCTGTTGTTATTGGAGATGGTGGGTTCATTGATTGTTGATATCAACTATCACAGCATACAGCTACAACTCAATTAATAACAATTTCTCAGAACAATAAAGATTTTGTAACCCAAAAAATAAATTACCAATAATAAAAACAAAAAACGAACCAAAAAGAACCAAGTACCCACAGAGCAAATGTTTTGAAATCCTTTAAAGACCTTATTTACAAATTTTAAAGCTTCCTCCGCTTGAAAGTAAGAAAGAAAAAAAAACAATTTGCTAAAAGTTAAATAGTTTTTTCTTTGTTATGTGGCTTAAAACCGTTTTAAACTCTAAAGTAATTTAGCAAAATTTTAACTGCACTTTAAAGCACATCTTGTTAAATGATTTCTTATTAAAGCTACATTTCTTATCGGTGTTAGTTGTCGCAAGCTGAAATTAGTTGAACTTTTAACGATGACTCTTAGAAGTTATAAACGTAAGAGGTATGGAGTTCACAAAAAAAAAAGAAAAATTTTTATTTGGAGTAACTGCCAAAGCTCTTCTGCAGTAACGGTTTCAGATGAGAAGCTTGCAGCGCTTTAGAAACTCTTAAATTTTCAAGGTGTCAAGAGATAATTTTTTTTTTAGTTTTTCTTTTTTCATGCTGATAATGTTGAGATGTTACTTCTTCTCCTTTTAAGATTTACAGTCATGTCAAATATATTGATTATTATTTCCATAGACAGTTTAATTAAAAAATCGTGTTGCTTACGAAGTTGCACAGAAATAATTATCACAAATTGATTTTCAGACAATCTACACAAAGCAAAATTTCAAAAACATTTACACAATAGTAGTTAACTTTATTTAAATTAAGTTTATTTATGACACTAATATTTCATGTATATGCTGCCAACAATTGCAGAAAAAATATTTCTCACAAAGCAATTCTCGCTAGATCTGAACAGTTAGGAAAAAGACGTCCTGACACATCTCAAGAACACTCGGGAATAAATATTTGGGGGGGCCGAAAACGATTTTATTTTATTTTGGTTATTTATGTGCTGTTCATAGAACACGGGCAAGCAACTCGTCTAGAAAATTTGTATGAAAGTTACTAAATTTTTTTGAGTGAATTCCATACAAAATTTTAAGACAAGTCGCTTGTCTGTGTTCTATGAACAAAACTTTAATGTATCTAATTTTCACTTTGCAATCATAAACTTGAGTGCTATTTGAATATTTGTATATTTTCTTATATTTTTTTTTTAATTTTATTTATTTATTGAATCTTTACAATGTGAACTAACAATAAGTATTGAAATCTTAATACTAAATACAACAAATTAATTAAGTTCAGCCAATGCTAAACAAAAAGTTTTATTGTGCGGCAACTTTATCGGTGAAATCACCTATTTGATGCTATCCCTAATGTATCTCAACCAAGTGTGACCACTAACATTAAGTATGTTTCGTGCAAGAGGGTTTAGCTGAAGTTCCAATTTGCTATATACCTTGTCACATACTTTGAAAATTCGTCTTTTACTAAAGGCACCCACAGACGATATACTTTTACATGTATTTATTCATGTCTGTTAAAATTTTTAATTTTTGCAGACGGTTTTTTAAAATTTGCTCACAAACGTACATGTACATTTACGTCTGACATTGTCTATGCTTTTATTATTATTAAAAATAAGTATTTAAAGCATATAAAAATATTAATGCATTAATATTTCCTGGTGCCGACTACTTATACCGCCCAAAAACGGCCGCTGAACTGTTCGCAAGGCATACGTGCTGTTCATAGAACACAGACAAGCACTCGTCTAAAAAATGTTATATGGAAATCACTCAAATATTTATTTATTTATTTATTTTATTTATTAACAAATAATTACAAATTATATGTTAATATTTAAAGAGCAATGGCATCATAGGCCTTCAGCTCCTTCAATGTTTTATGAATATAAATTTGTTAGAACAGTTTCATTAAATTTCATTCTTTAAATTTTATCATAAATGTTGGCTTTTTTTAGGAATTGGGAAATTCGTAAATTATTTTCTTTGGTTGGGATGGATAGGAAGGATTTTGGATCAGTGTTCCCAAAGATTTGATTACGTGCTTCATTAAATTTTGGACATTCGTCAAGAAAATATAGCTGGTTGGTATGTTGTGTGTTGCAGTCACAGGGGGATGGACAATCAATGTTGATTAGGGTTCCGTGAGATACTTTTGTGTGCCCAAGTCTAAGACGAGTGAATTTGACAAGGTCCAACCTGCTGACGTCAGGGGACTGAAAGTTGTTAAGTGATGTTTTATTACTATTAATTCTTTTATACCATGCTGAAGTTCTTTCGTAAGTTAAATTTCTATCATTGGTTAGATAATATGTGTAAATTAATTTGCTTATAGCCTTGCAGTCGGCGTTTGTGTGAAAGTGAAGAGGGAATTTTGTTGCGGGTTTGGCGGCGTTGTCTGCGAATTCGTTACCAATAATGCCGCAATGACCCGGTAACCACAGCAACAAGATCTTCGGATATTTTTCTATGAGAATACTCCTGATTTGTGTTGCATAAATATTATTATTGTTGGTATTAAGGATGGATTTTACTGAAGACAGAGAATCTGTGCAAATGACGTATTTGCCTGCTTGCGATGAAATATACAGTATCGCTTGGTAAATAGCAATTAATTCAGCGGAATATATCGAACTAAATGATGGTAATAAATACTTTTTTATAATTTGACTTTCTGTGGTAACGCTAAAAGATACTGAACTGTTTGTCTTGGACCCGTCTGTGAAGATAAACTTGTGTGTATTAAGTTTGTCTTTTGTTTCGTTGAAGATGGACTTGTATTGAAATGAATTGGTAGAGTCTCGTGGTATTTCGGTCATTGATGTGTTGCTTATATTATTATTAAAATTCCAGGGGGCATGTTTTGTTTTCGATGGAAGGTTAAGTTTAAATGGTATATTCAATGAGCGGCATTCTTGTATTGCTTGGTAAATAGCTGAAGGGATCTTAGGTGCTTTTTTTGTTTTAATAAGTTTGTTAACTATTTGTTTAAGAGGGGAAGATGTGTCGTATAAGATATTTTTAAAGAGTTTGGCCGTAAGGATATTTCGTTGGGTTTCAAGTGGTAGAGTGTTAGATTCCAATAGAAGATTTTTTATAGGTGTAGTTGGAAATGCTCCCAGAGCACATCGAATAGCAGAGTTCATTATTGTTTCAATTTTCTTCAAATAATTGAGTAACTTTCATACAAATTTTCAAAACGAGTTGCTCGTCTGTGTTCTGCGAACAGCACGATAGAGTTAGAACTCTATGATATTTAAACATAAAATGGAACACACTCTATTTGAAATTGTGTCAGACGACTGTGTTCATGTTTTTTACAGACGCAATGTTTTGCATTTTACATTGTGAAAAATGACATCTATATTGTTAATAACATATCGTGTGCAATCTACATAACGGAACACACAGATCCTTGTGAATTCGTAAGTTTTTTACGTACCATGGAGCTTCAGTAATCGTTCGAACCATTTTATTTTGTTGTCTTTGATTTTTTTCAATGTTTAAAGCTGAGGCGGTGCCCCATAATTAAATTCCATATCACCATACAGGCAAGGCCATAGCCTTGCCAGCCGATTTCACTGTTTTCGCCTTCTTCAGAGCACTTCCACCAGCTTCCACCCATTGTTTCTAATGAGTTTCATCATCAGTTATTACTCGACATCAAAAGTCAACAGGATTATTTTGTTCTACACTGAGCAAAAGCGGCACTCATCTTGCCGATAGCTAATTCATATGCAAATATTATTATTATAATATCCGTCAAAATTATTAGAGCATTTTTCTTCTTAAATTCTCAGCAATTTGTTTGGATTGTTGGGATATAAAGTTGAATGTTTGAGAATATCTTTCAAAAATTTCCAAAGTCTACTGATGATTAGGGTAGTTCCTATGAAATGTCAACATATAGATAGCTGGGAAACATAGAAAACAAGCTATTTATAATATTTTACTGGTATAAATGTTAGAAGCTTAAATAGCGAATAAAAAACTTAATTGTTTGAATAAAATTTTTAAAATCTCTACCTAAAGCTGAAAGTTTTAAATATTTTAGCCCACTAACCACCGTAGAATATTTTCAATTGCAAAAGAAAAATAAATAAAAAAGTATTTGTCTTCAGTCTTTTGTTTCAATTAACAAATTTACTTAAAATTCTTCCATACACTTCCATTCACACGTGTTAATGTTTACATATAAACGTACGAGTACACATACATATGTAAATACATACATTCGTATTCAAATAACCGACCACCTTGGTTGGTATGGATGTTTAATTTAAATTGCCAATGGCTACTTGAGCATCAAAAAGATTTCTTTTCTATTTCAGTTAGAGTTATGTGTATGTGTGCGTGTGTCTTTTGTTTTATTTTTTGTATATAAGAACTCACTTTGTTAACATTTGCTAATGAACTAAACTTGTTAATTTTTTTTTACTTATTTGTTTCTGTTATTGTTAAAAAGAGGAGGAGATTTACACACATCAAACTTATTGACTGACTGATTGAGTATCGACCACAGAGACTTGTATAAATATTTTTAGAAAAAAGAGAAAAAAAAATGAGCTAATGTGTGGGATGCTAACATGTCTTGTTAATAGTATTTCGTTTTTTTGTTTTTCTTTGTTTTAAAGCTCTTTTTCACATATTGTTGTTTTTTTAAACAAATATTTACACAAATCGTTATTTCTACCATTTAAAAAAAATATTTCCAAATAAATTTTTTTTTATAACCGTAAAAAATCCCACAATTTTACCTTTAAAATCTTTGCTCAATATTTACCAAAACAATTAAGAAAAAATATATTATTTTTTTTGTTTTATACTTATAAATAATAGGAAGATTCTGTTTTAGCTTATATAAGTATGAATTGAGAGTTTTTTAGTGCAGGTTTTGTTTTGTTCGACTCATGAATAAGTGTGAATAATTTGGGCCGGCTTATTCAGGTCTTTAAGCAAATGCAACAAAATATTTAAATTAAACAGTTTCACGGTAAAAGAAGATCTTTTAGATTTGTAAACAAATAAAAATATGAATAACTTTAAGTTTGTTTGAGCAAGTTCAAGCTTGATAAATTGGTTAAGTGCTAGTTGAGTGGGTTACACACGTACTTATTTTTTTCGATAGTGATTTTGAATAAAACACAAATTATTTAGGAACTATTTTTATTTATTTTTATTTTTATTATAATGTTGGTATGGTTCAATTATTAGTGGAATAATATATCGGCCAATGGCCGCTGCGACCTCGACAGCACACCTTCATCCGATGGTCCAAATTTTCAATGACTCTGAGGCATAATTGAGATTCTATGCGTTTTATCTCATTCTTTAGCTTTTGAATTGTTGCCGGCTTGTCGACGTTTATCTTCGCTTTCAAATAACCCTAAAGAAAGAAGTCCAATGCTGTCCAATCAGATGAGCTGGCTGGCCAATTGGCATCGCCACCCCGTAATATAACACGGTCATGGTCGTTAGCCGTGTGGCAAATGGCACCGTCCTGTTGAAACCACATATCGTTCACATCCATATCTTCTAATTCGTTTGTTATCGTGTCACGGTAGCGAACATAGTTACTGCCGGATCAGCCTCATTTTGGAAAAAAATACGGCCGCACAAAACAATCACTCTTCTTGGGTGAATTGGTTTTTCGACAATCTCTTTTATATTATCATTCTGCTTATTGACGAACGCACTGAAGATGATTTTCTTCACTGACGATGCGTTTCTTCGAAACTTGATCATCAACTGTTGCCATTTCTTGCCACCATTCTAACCATTGACGACGCTTGGAATGGTGAAGAATCTTTATTTCTTGAGACAGTTGCACCTTGTCAGCGTGTAAACGCAAGTCTTTATGCATAATGCTTATGAACGACGAGCGTGAGAGGTGCAATTGTTGGGCATGACAATGAGTGGAAGTAGATGGCTTTCCAGCCACACTAGCGCCAACAGCAGCAATATTATCTGCAGAACACGTTGTACGAGCATGCATTTGTGTTTTCACATCTCCTATAGACCCGGTGTGTTCAAATTTTTGCACGATTTATCCTATTGGACGATTAAACTATTAAATTGATCGAAAAACTCGCAAAATGCACGATGTGCATTTTGATTTGAACGCCCATTTGCATAATAAGACTGAATAACTTTAAAGCGTTTCCCGATTGTGTATCTTTCAATGGTTCAAATTGAATTTTTGCACTAGTTGGCTGTAGCGGCAAGACCAGCATATCTGTGAATGAGAGGAGGTTTTTGAATTTGCAAAATTAAAGGCAATACTTGATCAGGACTTGCATCAAACGCAACCAGAATTGACAGGATTATTAGGAGTGACGTAACAAGTTATTTCAAAAGCCATCGGAAAGATTCAGAAACAAGGAAATAGTGTGCCGCACAAGTTGAAGCCGAAAAATGTTGAACGGCGTTTGTTTGCTTGCATGGCAGAGATTTTAGCATCGCACTGTAATTAGAATGAAAAATTTTTGCATCACGATAATTCCTAGCGCAGAAAATCATGAGGTCGGCATAACCATAAATCCACGTCAACGGCCAAACCGAATATTCAAGGTTTCAAGGTCATGATCAGTGTTTGGTGGGACCAGTTCGGCGTAGTGTATTATGAGTTGTTGAAACCGAACCAATTATTTTTTTGATATTCCTAATATTCTAAGTTTGTGTGTTTGTATGAGTATAATATTACCAGCAGAAATATTGCAAGAACAATTGTGTTTCCTACAAATATGGCAATATCGGCACTTATGATTTGATAAGACAGCTCCTGATTCTTTACACCATTTACAAATGTCTTGGATTAGCTTATATAAATTTATGTTCGGATTTTTTCTTTTATTTGATTTAATTATTAAATAAATGGAAATCATCAGCATAAGCACAAGAGCTTATATTTTTGGTGCATCGATATTATATTAGAAAGCTTATTGAAAGCAATGAGAAAAATTACAATAGACAACGGCAAACCTTGCGGTGTTCCATTGTGCGGACTATGTAGTTGTTGTTTTTACGAGTTTTAGAGTGATAGAAAATACATACGAGTATATATATATATATAAAATTAAAAACTCTGTAACTTTTTTCATAAACGTTATAAACAGCGGGATTTATTTATTTCACTTGTATTAAGCTAGTTTTGTGTTATGCTACCATAAATACAAATGCAGAACACTAGAAAAGTCTTATTAAGATTTGTTAAAACAATTAATTCTTATGATTTAATTGATTATGGATTATTTTTCCTTTTCGCGGTTCAATAGAAGTTGACGAACGTACAGAAAAAACACGATTGTTCTTGAACCAATCGTTGCACTCATCACCGTTGGTTGAATTAGTAAATAGAAATCATGAGGGAGCATTGTTACATCAGAGATGAGTCATTTGTTCACGGCGTGAACAGTAGAGAAATATTTTTTCCTACGCAAACAGCAACTTTTCTAAAAATTTATGACATACGGCCTCATGTATAATAAAAAAAAAACTTGTGCTAACTTGCTGCAATCTTTCCCTTATGGGAATTTACGCACAAAAAACTTAGCAGCTAGTTACTTAGCATCGGAATGCGATGTAAGGTATCGGAATGCAATGTAAGGGGATTGGACTTCTTTATCCGATCCTCGGGTTGGTTCTAAACCTGTAATATGTAGATCTACTGAAATACATATCGTATCCAGGCAACACAACGGGTCCTGACTGGACCCAAGTGGGCTGGCTTTACAATAGCTGACAGCCTGTCAAACCTAACCTAACCTAGTTAGCATAAGTGTTTCGATTATACATGAGGCCATTAATTTATAATTTTGGGTCCAAACTTCCATGTAACTAGCTGTTCAACTACAGTATGTATTGCCGCCTCATCATACGATTTTTCAAAGTCCAGGGTAATAAGTGTGATGTGACTTTTCGAGTTTAAACGGTTTGCAGACATGAGTTCAATAAAATTAGTGGGTTGGCTAGCGATTTTCCTTTCATAAAGCCATATTGAGTTTTATTTAACAGCTATAATGCTATCCAAAATTTTTGCGACACATGAATTGAGTGAAATAGGCCTGTATGATTCGGTAGCAGTTTTGTCACTATTTGGCTTTAGAATTGAAATAATTACCGACGTTTTGTATTGTTGGTGGAATAGGTGTCAAATATGTTGTTTAATAAGTACAGGGGGCTAGTTCTGTCATTCGTGATCGAAATTACTATCGAGTAGAAAATAATTTCGATACCGCGTAAATTTCTAATGATGTGACTCGTTACGTAACGAGTTATCACTTCAGTGTTGCAAAATACTGACAAAATGTGTTTTATAACACTGCCGAAAATTGTATGTATTTGTATACTTTGTATACTTGTTGTACATGAAAAACTAAATAAACACACATACGTTCACAATAACAACTCATTTAAATCAGTCATGTATGCGTGTTTGTACATTAAAAAGTAAGTAAATAGAAATAACAATTCAATAAATATGTATGTAAAAAACAACTATTTAACTATGTATAAGCATATGTATGTATATATGAATTTCTAAAAAAAAAACAAAAATAAATTATTGAATATAATAACATGTGACTTCAAATATAAGTTTTTGTGTTCTTAGCAATACTCATCTTTATATACATACATATACCTATATATATACGTCATATACATCATCATATGAATTGAAAAAATCCTTAAGAACCAAAAATTCTCAATTTAATTTAAATACTATTGCTATTCAAAACAAATTTTTAATTTACATTTCTTTTGTGTTTTTCTGTTTGGCTGGTTTTCGATAGTACTTTTGCTTACGAGTAAAAAGTTGCACGGTTGCATTCGAATGGTTACTCGCTACCGAATGCCATCATTAGAAATTTCGATACCTTTTACTCGATATCGAATGAGATAATCCCAAAAGTGTAAAAACTCGCACATTCGAGTAAAAACTCGCTCGTAAGCGAATGACAGAACTAGCCCCCAGAATTCGTTTCTTTACTACATTTAGGGATTTTTTAATCATGATGGAAGATATTCTATCTAAGCCTGGTGATTTGACTTTGAGTCTACTTACTCGTAATGTAGATAAAAATTACATATTGTTGATGAGCTGTTCATTTATATTAGTTTCCTTATTTATTTTTGACAAAAAAAAACTTCTTTGTTAAACGAGCAGTTACATCAAAGCTGTAAGCATTGCATACTCATGAACAGCAATAAAGGGTAGCTATGCTACTGTTCTTTATTACTAAGTAAAACTCAATAATTTTTTTTTTTTTATGTGAGCTTTAAGTTGGAAAGTTTATTGTTAATATAAATTTTAAACAAATACATTTTTATTCTCTTGCATAGCAACCCCAAATATATTTAATTAAAATTAAACTTGAAAATGTTTAAAACAAAATAACCATTAAGAGCTAAAAAATGCTTCCTGGCTATTTCACGACTGTTAATTAAATTAACAAGAATTTTTCACAAAACTGAAGAAAAAAAAAGTGGCATATATTCCAACACAAGAGAAAAAAAATGTGCGGGTACACTTTAAATACATTTGCCACTTGAACAACTTCTAGAAAAGAGTCGTGTTTGCTGAACTGACATTAATGATGGCAATGTGACAACTGCCACACAATAAAAACAAAACAAACAACAAAATTAACAATTGAGAAAGAAAGAAAAAACAAAATCAATTGTGAAAATCGGGAAAAAGCCCGTATTAAATTGTTAGTCACAACAAAAACAGCAGCAACAAAAAATCAAATTAAATAAACAAACGAAAAACGTTTTGGAAAATTGTTTAACAAGTGACACATTTTGTTAAGAAAATTATACAACAAAACCAGTAACCTAGTAGAAAAAAAAGCTGTTCAAACAAAAAAATCAATTTGCATAAAGCAAAACTGTTAAACAAGATTCTTAACGAACATTAACCAGTTAAGACAAAAAAAAAAGAATCATTTTTTTCACTTTTTGGAACTTCAAACTTCAGTCACAACAATAATGTTTTTTTGGCAAAGAAAAAAAAAAAAAAAAGAAAATATTTGAAAAAACGTGTCTAATTTCTGTTGGTATTACTAGAGAAAAAACATGATGCTTAAAGAACTTCAAACTTCAACTTTAAGACACCAAAATAGTTAATAATGAAAAAAGAGAAGTAAAAAAGAATCCAAAGACAAGATACTTTTTTAAGGGCGAAAATTTGTCATTTTGTTGGCTCATTAGTCACTTAAAGCAAAATACATGAATTTCAATTTTGCACAAAATAAAAAATTCAGCAGCCAACTGAACAATGCAGCAACAAAATCTTATTTGTAGATATTTAAAAAACAGCAAATAATGTGATTTTTTCTTTTTTTTTTGTGTTGTCACAGGCAAATATTTTGCTTCATTGAGAAACGAAAATGTTATTTGTTCAGTGCAGTTCAGTTCAAGCGCAGTTCAGTGCAGTTTGGAGGTCTGAGGTAACCCTCAGTTCATTTCATCATTTGCACCATCATTTATATGACTTCAACACCATTTTTAAGAAAAGAAAATTTGCACAGCAGCCGCGGCTTTGTCCTAAAGCAAAAGTATGTTTTTTTTTTGTGTAAGCAAAATGTTTTCTTTTTAATGTTAAAGTTGTTTTATGAAAAACTCCTTTGGATCAGCAACAAGAAATTGATTTTTCCACTAAATATTCACTTGGTTAATTATGTATACCGCCCCTTGTCAAACATGCAACTGTGACATGTAGAACATTTATACACTCCTTTTGAACAGCAACTCATTGCAAAGACAAAAAATAACATGTTTGTTTCGTTTTTTTTTTTTTTTTTTTTTTTTGCTTAGGAAACAAAAAGCATTTAACAAATGTCTACGTCGAAGTTTTTAAGTTCACTAGTTGCCATTTTTTGTTTTCTTTATTTTTCTTCAAGACTACTTTTTCGTGATGCATGTTGAAGAATTTTATTTGTTTGTTTCTTTGTTGCTCAAAGTTTTAATCAAATTACTTAAACAAAACTACAAAATACCGATAAAAAAAACAAATAAACAAACTCAAGCATAAAGTATAAAAAGTAAAACACGTTACATTTCTTTTATTTAGAATAGTTTTCCTTAAGCGCAAGAAAAAAGAGGAAAAAAAGAATAACTGCCGAAATGCTGGACGTAAACACATTCTTGTTCCTTAAGCATTGAATTTGCATAACATCCTTCACAGCGAAACAATGCTACGAATACAACATCAACTGCGATAGTTTTAATTTTTTTTTTTTTTTTTTTTTTTTATTAAGACGATTTTCTTTTGCTCTTTTCTACATGATTCCTTTTGTTCGAGTTGAAGATTTCTGCTTTGTGTTAGGGGCCTCTTCTCCAGGCTCAAGGAAGAGCTGTCTATAAAACCGTGTCTAAGCGTGTTGAAAAGCTTAATTGAAAATACTATTTTGTTGCCATTTTTTTTTTTTTTTCTTCTCTATTTTGTCTTTTGTCGAGTTTGTTGTATCAGGTTTAAACTATCTCGTATTTGCTTAACAAAAAATAAAATCCTAATAAAAATAGTTTAAATGAAGCTTAAGATGCTTTAGTTCTTATTGCATTTTTAAGTCTTGTTTTATAGACTGTTGTGGTACAAGGTTTTGTGTTACTATTGTCAGCGATGGCGTCGAATTATTTTAGTGTTATTTTTTATTATAAAAATCCAACAGATTGATTTGTTCGGATGAAAAAAAAAAGGAAAATGTTTCCCATAAGCCACTTTTAATTTAAATTAAATGGTCGGTAATATTTCTTTATTTTCATTTAAATATCAAAAAAAGAATAAATGATTTTTGTAACATGTTGGCGCCTTAAGCTATAGCCTTTGATGGGTTCAGGAGCCAAAAATAACGGTTGTTTTTTAAATGTCAATCGCAATATAAAGCTGCTAAAATCTGCTCCGCTGGAGCAGAGAAAACTGCTCTGCTTTCCTTATATATTTTGTAGCAAATAAGGCTCTAGAAAGAAAAGCCATAGCTTAAGTTGTATTGGAACCTTCAAAATTCTCACCAGGAGTTAATGGGCACAACACGGGCGGGCATGCTCCTTGGCGCTGTTTACTTTTTGAAATGTTGTAGCTGTGGCTTACACCTAAGGACCATGGGTAAATTGTTGGTGTTATGCACCAACCAAATGATTTAAATTTTTGACTTACGTCAAAGGTGGCACTATGTCCAAATTCATTGGACTTTAATTATTGTAAATCTTTTATTTATTTTGTATTTAAAAAATCCTTTAAAAAGTTATTAAAATGTGAATTATTTACTAACGTAAAAATATGTTATCAAAATTGAAATACTTGCGCTACAAGTAAGGTATCTTGTAGCTTTTAGTTGATTATATTTTTGAAACTATTTTTTGTATTACCATTTTATTTACTTGCTTTTTAGCTTCGTTGCTGTAAAGTATACATTAATAAATCCCATTGAATTCAACCAAACCAAAGGTATTATCCCTTTTAAGTGTTTTACAAAGGGTAAGCATATCCACCCAGTTAAACCTGAAGAAACTAATAATTTCTTTCTTTTGGTATCCAATAACCCCTACTAAATATAATCACTATCGAGTGATTATAATTAGCCATCCACATTAGCTTGGCATTAATCTAACTCTCATTCCTCACTGCCAACCTATGTGGATGTTAAGAAATAAAAATCAATTTATTTCATGGTCCTTCGAGCCGTTGCGACAAAATCGTAAAGCGAAAAACTGGTTACACAACCAACACTTATAATCTTCAGAGTTATACTTCAATGATCAGGGTTTAGGCCGAGCGACTTCTAATCTGCGATTACTCGAAGGACCATGCTACCCCAGAGGGTAGTAGCTGATTATGATGTATAATAATTAATGTCCAATGAATTTGGACAGTTGGTGCAAGGCTCCATTTTCAGGAACACTAGTTCTCGGGCTGCAGTTTTCTCGCAACAAATATCTGCACTCGTATATCTGTATGGAACTAGATGGTGAGTAACATCAAGGACAGTGTTGCCAAGCATAGGAATTTTTTCCTAACTTTTTTTTTAAATTTTGTATTTATAAAATCTTCAAAATGAACTAGCAATAAGTATTTAAATCTTAATACTAAATATAAAAACAATAAGAAATGTATAAAAAAAATAAGAAACGTGCTTTTTACTTAAGTCCGGCCAATGCTAGTTAAAAATATTTATTATTCGGGAACTATATCGGTAAAATCACCTATTGAACGCTCTGATGGTGGCAACGGTATCCCTTCTTCTCGACTGAGTGTAGCCGCCAAAATTAAGTATATTGTGCGCAAGAGGGTTTGCGTGAAGTTCCAGTTTACTGACATAACTTGTCACGTACTTAGAAAATTGCTTTTTTACCAACAGAACATTTTGTTACATACCATGGAGCTGCACTAGTCGCTCGAAGAATTTTGTTTTGTTGCCTTTGAAATTTTTCAATGTTGGACGCTGATTTAATTCTGTAGCACCATAAAAGCTTTAGAACTGCATTGTATAACAGAAGTTTGCAATCTAATTTCAATGTCGAGTTTCTGCCCATAATCCAATTTAGTTGTGCTGCTTTTAATTTCAACTGAGTGACTTTTGCTTCTATGTTGGACTTCCACGTTAGCCTATGGTCAAGGTGTATGCGGAATAGGTGAGTTGTTTATTAGGATAGGTGCACATGTTTGCTTACACAGTGTGAATGTGACATGAGTACATTTTTGTTCATTAACTTTGATTTTCCAAAGTTTTAGCCATTTCTCTAATATTGAAAGTATATTCCTGAATTTCGTGAGGCTAATTGGTGGTTTTCATGAATGCTCAAAAACGCTGTGTCGTCTGCAAAGGTGGAAGTGTGGATTCTGGATGTCGTTGGCATAATTTTCCTAAAATAAATCCTAAAATAAAAATGTTAAACATTTTATATAAATTCGATCCAAATGCATCGATATCCAACTTAGAAAACAATTTTTCTTTATATTGTGGTAATCATTCGCAATAATCTAAAAAATCCTTACAATACGCCTAATCATACAAAATTTGTCCTTTTTTTTCTCTACATAAACAAGAACAGAGAAAAAAGGACATATTGATTAGGCATATTTTAGGGAATTTTATGTGTATTTTTGCAAACATGTTATGGACCAGAGCGAAAACAATCAATTATTCTCGAGCATGAAGATTTTCCAAAAATTCGATTATTTGTAATCTAGTTTTAAAAATATTAATTTGTGAAAAATATATTTAACTAGTGGATCTGGCGAACTTCATCTCGCCCGAATTTTCGATTTTTCCAATTTTCCGACGGAGAGATTTTTCGATTTTCCATGATTTGCACTAAGAACTTTCTATTTTTTGATTTGAAAAACCATTAAGGAATAATTTCAAACAAAATTTCATACAAAAGCTCAATTTCCAAAATTTTCTTCCGTAAAAATCTTCTCCTCGAAAATAACAACAACTGGTTAAAAATTTTACAGAAATCGGCTCTGCTGTTCTCATTTAATGAATTACTATACATTTTTTACACCGTTTTTTATATAAAGATAAATTAAAAACATTTTGAGTTAATTATAAAAGTTATGTGTGTGTTCATATATATGTGCATTTATTATGTAATCATTTAATATTGTGAAGTTCAACACGACTACTTTTGATAATAGAATTTAAAACTTTTGATGATGATAATATTAAATTGGTTAGATATGACAATTAAATACTAAATTTTACCCTAACAGTACTCGTATTCATCATTAAGCAAATATTACGCCTTTTATCAAATATATGGTTATATGGTGTAACTTTGGTTCTTGGCTGTACTTAATTTTGTAAAAAAAAAACAGATTGAAACCATATTTCGTGGTTGTGTTCAACCATATAATTCAACAATACTATTTTGCCCTTAAAATTTTGTCATATCAAGCATATGTTTTCTTCTACGTGTAACTAATACCTCTACAGATCGGACCTTCTTAGAATGTGACGATATAGGAAAATAAATTTTGAGAAAAGATAAACTCCTGTTCAAACAATACCCGTCTTGTGGAAAATCAGCATATGAAAAAAATTCCCTATCTACATATTTCATCTGTTCAGACTTCCATCATTTTCCCCAAGGTTAGGTTAGGTTTAACAGCTATGGTAAAGCCAGCCCACTTGGGTCTAATTTGGTCCCGTTGTGTTGCCTCAATGTGATATGTATCTCCGCAGATCTACATATCCCTGCTTTAGAACCAACCCGAGGATCGGATAAAGGAGTCCAATCCATTTACATCACATTCCGATACAAAGCCCTTATGTAGAAAATAACTGGACATCGACAAAGGAAGTGCTCAACACTCTCTACTTCCTCCTCGTCTCTGCAACTTCTATAGCAGTCATTAAATGGAAGATAATGACCCGACAGGACCGCCACAGCAGAGCGCAACCTCCTAAAGATACTAGTCCTCCTGTTATCATATCTGGGCCACATCAGCCTTGATACTCGACATGTGACCTCACTAAACCATCTCTCTTGTGCGGTCTCAAAAACTTGACACTGGACTTGTTTCTCCCAGCTACTAAGTGGGATTCCAACGATCCCATCTTTATCCCTTTATTGTAGCTGGGCACCAGCCTTTGCCAGCTCGTCCACTACAATATTTCCGGGCATTTCACTGGGCCCTCGTACCCAGAAAAGCTCCAGGTTCGAATGTCTCGCTATCCCGTTTAGAGATATCCGGCATTCACGAACCAACCTGGATGTCGTATAGACCCCAGCTAGTGCATACTGTGCAGCCTTACTATTAGTACAAATTTGGATATGCTCCCCGTATATCCTATAGTACCTTAACCAGGCCGAAATCGCGGCCCACGATTTTGCAGCCTGAAACTCATCCTCCTCTCATAAAGAGGGATAAAGCGGCCCTCTTAATGGCCACGATTTTGGCCTGCGCTACACTCATTTTGCAGCCTGAAACTCATCCTCCTCTCATAAAGAGGGATAAAGATACCCCCACTAACTCCTGGGTCCAACTTGGATCCATTTGTAAAGATTTCAAGCACGTTCCCTTGACGATCTGTGTCAGTCATCTCTAGTATGGTACCTGATAAAGTCACATCAAATCTCCTGTCGGACAATAGAGCCGGTGAGCTGTAATCAATAGTCACCGGAAGGTTCACTATTCTCACTACTATTGAGGCATGACCACACGTCGCCTCCTTCCACGTCCTGCTTGACCACAGCCTGGCAGTCAGCTCATCATAGTGAAAAGTGATTTCGATGGCGTAGAGCCGGAAGCCCCGGTCACCATCAAAGCAGAAGTACGCATTATCTGTTTTAAGATTTTGCAATATGTGGGTTTCTCCAACGAATTCCACCACACAAGCGCCTCAAACGTTGTAATGGGCTTAACAGTTATGTCGAATACCCAGCAGGAATTTCTAGGATTTATTCCCCAGGTCTTCCCAATGGCCTTCCTGTACAAGAATAAGGCGATAGTTTGCCAGGATAGTTTGGAAGCCAGATAGATACCAAGATATTTCACACTATCTGGCAGCTTAAGCTCAACTCCCTTTACGGTTGGTAGAGCAAACGATGGAGTCTTATATCTTCGAGTGAAGAGCTCAAACTCCGTTTTCTGCGGATTCACACTTAGACTGCTGTTTGTACATCATCCTTCTATAAGGCTTAGTGCAGAGCATAGTTGCTGTGATAGTATATCCGAATTATTACCCGACACAGCAACCGCAATATCATCGGCATATGCAGCTATCCTAAACAGCATGGAATCTAATTCCATCAATAACGAGTGCCCCCTCTAGCCACTCTGCACATTGTGGCTCGCCCCATATTGGAAGTAATGATCCTATTGGTCAGTAAATTCCTTATGAAGCTCACAATTGACTGATGAACGTTCAGTCTTCCCAGAGCCATTATTATCACCCTTGGCAACACATTATTAAATGCTTCCTCTATATAAAATTTTCACCACAAAAAAAACCATAAGAAAAGTTTAGAAAATTGCTGCTTATAAATCTTTAATCTCTTTAGAGTTATTAACATAAAGTGTTTGTAGATATTAGCATTTGTAAAATATTTAATAAAATGTTAACGCAGAACTTAAAGAACTTGGAAAAAGAGAAACACTGTTAAAATCAAAAGACTTAAGACATAAACCTGTCTGACAATAATGCTGTTTATAAAAGGCAACGTTTTGTTGTAAATATTTATTGGTTGTAACTAGTAGTAATTTTTGTTAATATGCTGTTTGAGAGTTTTTTAATATATATTTTGTTATATTTACTAAGGAAATTCCTTCGTAATGTTTAAACCCTTTCATATTAAGAACTGCAAATTTCAACTTTTGACATCAAGATTCTTGACATAACACGACAGGTTCTCACACACACTGAAACGAATTCCGACACCAAAGAATTACAATAAATACATATCTTAAGTATTTATTACTTTTTCTTTTTTATAGTTTTCTTTATTAAAAAAAAAAAAAGAGAAAAAAAAACAGACAAAAAAGAGATGATATCTTGTGATGAAAATATTTAATCAGATCACTTAAAACCAATTAAAAACTTAATATGCTTGGTTAATTTAAAAGTTATAAAACGTTTTGAAATTTGAACAAAGTTTAAAACGAAAAAAATCATAAGAAAAACGAGACGAGCCAAACTGAATTAAACTTCCGCTTGAGCACAGCAGGCATGAAACCAACATCTTCTGTTATAATAAATCTTAAAGCCTGTGAAGGCTTAAAGATGGAAAATTATAAACCAGCCAGAAGTTGGTTGGTTAGTTGGTCGGTTAGTTTCAGTCATATCTTTTAAGGAATACCGATGGCAAACAGTAGATAAATATATTATATTCGGAGGTCAACCTACCAAAAAGGAACACATATTTATTTTAAAAAATTCGTACATATGTATATACACATATAGCTCCTTTATTGCAATATAGTCATAACTAAAAAAAAATCTTGTTTCGAGAAAAACAATACCAGTCTTAGAAACATTTTTTAGAAAATATCTCCTAAAGGAAGCAGTTTAAAAGTAATTTGAATACATTTTTGGCACAATATTAATGGTAGTACTCAATATAAGAGGTACTGTTAACAAATCAAATGCATTGTTAACTTGAAAAGCCCATTTCTTGAGATATGACTATGTTGCAATAAAGGAGAGATATATTTATTCAACAGAAAGTATGAGTATTATATCATTCCAGCATATACAAACATTTTGTTGTTGTTGCTTTGGAGATCATGAAATCTCTAAAACATAAAAACGCAATGTGTAAATTTGTAAGGCAACGCTTGGCAACAAGTTTTAAGCACAATTTTTGGGAGTTTTCGTGCTTAATTTAGTTGCACGTAGAGATTAATTAATTTTCAACTCATTTAACCAAAATGTTAAGCAGAAATTAACAACAAAAAAAAACACACACACACACACAGAAACAAAATGAAACTGCAGCAGCCTTTTAAAGCTTAAATAGTTAAAGAGCTTAAATAAGAAAGGAATTCATGTTGAAAAGATGTTAAAAAAATGAAAAAAGAAAAATTAAATTGATCAGATTTGTATTCCGTTTTAATTCAACTCAGCAGGTTATGAACACGCATGCACGCACACAGAAATATTTATTTGCAAATAATCTTCGTACAAGAACCTTAATCTCAATTGCATAAAACGTAAAATATTTTAAAGCATTTTTCTACAGAAGTAAAATTTGTTTTTTAATTTCAAAAATTGTTATTTTTTTCATTTCAGCTGTCGTCCTGGTTGGCAGGGTCCTTTGTGTAACGAATGTGTAGTCTATCCCGGCTGCAAACATGGTTCCTGTTATGGTGAGGCCTGGAAATGCAAATGTGATACCAATTGGGGTGGCATACTATGCGATCAAGGTTTGTTGCAGAAAAACTTGAACAAAATTTTATAGAAATTTTATAGAGTCCTACAAGAATAAATAAACGCCTGATTTAGTTTCTTGTTCACATAATGATTTTTTCTTTCTTGTTATTATTCAAATTCTTTTGCTTATTATTATTTATGTGTTTTTGCTTTCTAGATTTAAATTACTGTGGCACTCATGAACCCTGCAAACATGGCGGCACTTGTGAAAATACCGCACCTGATAAGTTTCGTTGCACTTGCGCTGAGGGTTTATCTGGTGAACGCTGTGAAATCATAGAACATCCATGTGCTACACAACCATGTAAGAATGGTGGCTCTTGCACGGTTAAAGTAAGTTTTAAAAAACACTTATTGCCCATTACTGTGTTTTTCTTGTTGTTGTTTTTTCTGCCTTTGCAACACTATCGTCATATATCATCACAAACACATGCGCACTTAGAAGTTTCTGCATGCAGTCTTAATGGCATATATCATCACTTTATGCACAGATAAAAGGGATATTTAAATGGGAACTGAGAAAAATATGTAAATTTTGCTTGTTTTTATAGTTGTAACTGAAAACTCGTATGGAAGAGAAAATTGAATTAACCATGTCATAGGCCACAAAGTTAAACGTGATTGAAAATTATTGCACACATTTTCTGCCAGCAAATTTGTTATGGAATTTATTGCAATTCCAAGTAATTACCTGTTTTGTTATTGGCAAAGCAGCACAAAATATATTCAGATTTTAAGAGAAAATTACAATTCTTATTATCTCAAGGTTATTGCTTAAATAAGTTTATGAAAAATATTGCAGAATCTCAGGCATATAGTATATCAGAACACATGTATTTGTAAACAAATACAATAAACAATTGCCGGACGAATCTTAACTTGAGTTAACAATAAAATAAAATTCTGTGCAAGAAACAAGAATGTTGTGCAAAACAATGCTGGTACTAGAAATAACAAACTAATTTAGATTAGGCAATTGTAAGACAAGAAGCTAACCTGGTGCTTTCGTAATTAATTGTGTAGGTAAAGTGTAACCCATAGTTATTCCAAATGCCTGAGGGTCTGAGAAAAAAATAAACGTTATTTTCAAATTTCGTGAGTTACGTATGTTCGATTTTCGCCTTTTATTATTTTCCCTGTTACGATGACGGTTCGGAAACTTCTTAGCCTAGCACAAAAAGCGCGGTATTAACAGGAAAAAGTTAAGTGTTTTGGAAACTTCCATCTCTGCTATTAACACATGTTAAATTAAATTAAATTTGTTTGGATCTGGTAATTCCTTCATATAGAAACAGGTGTTCACAAAAGAAGCATCCGCGATTTCTTTAAAATTGAAAAATTAGAAATGGGTGGTGTCATTAAATATTTACATAAAAAAGGTTTATCGGGACAAGAAATTCATAATGATATGGTAAATGTGTTAGGTGAAAGTGCTCGTTCATATGCCACAGTAAAAAATTGGGTTGCTGAAATTAAACGTGGTCGTACAAGCATCGAAGATGAACGTCCACGTAGTGGACGTCCAAAAACAGCAACAACAACAGAAATTGTAGCCAAATTGCATGATATGGTATTTAATGATCGACGAATAAAAGTTCGTGAAATATCCCATTATGGGCATCTCAAATGATAGATTCCATTTAATTTTGCATGAAGAACTACAGATGAAAAAGCTTTCTGCAAGACGGGTGCCGCATTTGTTAACAGTCGACCAAAAACTCATAAGAATGAACATTTCTCAAACTTGTTTGGATCGTTTTAAGCGAAATAAAATGGATTTTAAGCGTCGTATCATAACTGTTGATGAGACATGGTTCCACCACTATACTCCAGAGACAAAAGAACAAACCAAAAAATGGACTGAAGCTGGAGGAAGTGTCCCAAAGAATGCTAAAACAATTCAATCGACCGGTAAGATTATGGCAACGTTTTTTTGGGACTTCAAAGGTATTTTATTAATTGACTATCTGCAAAAGGCTAAAACAATAAATTCAGAGTACTATTGCAATCTTTTGGATCAATTAAATGTACAAATTGGAGAAAAACGTCCTGTCTTACAACACAAAAAAATAATTTTTCATCAGGACAACGCACCAGCCCACAAGAGTGTTTTAACAATGGCTAAAATCAACGAATAAAAGTACGAGTTGCTTTACCACCCACCTTATTCTCCTGATTTAGCTCCCAGTGACTTTTACCTGTTCCCAAATCTAAAAAAAAATTCCTTGCTGGCAAGCGTTTTACCTCAAATGAAGATGCAATTACAGTTGTAAACCACTATTTTGAAGACCTTTAGGAAAACTATTTCAATTAAGGGATAGAATTGCTAGAAAAGCGTTGGACTAAGTGTATTGAAGTTTCAGGATATTATATTGAAAAATAAAAATATTTTGAAAATAAAAATATGTTGAAAGGCAAAGAAGTTTCCGAACCGCCTATGTATGTTGGTACACATGTCCTTTATATATGTTCGAGGTTAGTCGTGTTTTGGTGTTGCTCTTCGATTTTTTACTATTCGAAAAAATGCAACAAAGAAACTGTATTAAAATAAGATTTTTGTTTTTTACATTTGTACATCGGGTTTAGTTCAAGTTTTTACCTCTCTTAAGTTTTTTCTTAAGAAGGATTTTTTACAATACAAATTTGCTGCGATCAATAATTTTTGTTTGAAGAAGACAAGAAAAATAATAATCAAATATTTATTTGGGGGACAACTAGCTGTTTCGTAGTCGCTACACTACTCATCAGCACCCATTTGAATTTGAACTCGGGTCATGAAGTATCATGACCTGCTGTCTTAACGACTCAGCCACCAGCCATTTAATTATTCTCTATCTATATTCATCTCATATTGAAGCATATGTGCATTTTGTTAATTACGCACATTGTTTGTCCAGCGTTTGCTGTCTCTGAACAAGTGGCATTTCTTTTCAGTTATTAATATACATATTTTGGTTTTAAAATAGTTCTCTGTACCCAGGGATGTAAATATTAATTTATTGAATTTTTGTTGAACTTTATAATTTTAAAACTAGATTTTTATTTTGTTCTTTTATAGATCGGATTTTAGTTCAAACTATATTAAGTTTTGTGTAAAAAAATTAAAGTAAATGCATACGCACATTAGAAATGTGACGTTTGGCGAGTCTACTATGAGCAGTGCACAAGTTCAATGTCTTGGTCGCCCGAGTATGTTAACAACCAATGAAAACATTGAAGCAGTGAAGAAAGTGAATCACTATCAGAGAGGTTGCTGATGATGTCGGCTTATCATTCGACTCATGCCAAGCAATTTTTACAGACGGTTGCAGTGAAGATTGTTCCAAAATTGATAAATTTTGAGTCAAAACAATGTCGCCTAAACACCGCTCAGGAACTGTTGAATATCGTCAACGACGATCCAGATTTCATAATTGGTGACGAATCCAGATTTCATAACTGGTGACAAATCATTGGTGTATAGCTATGACATTGAAACCGTAGCCCGATCATCCCAATGAAAGTTTATGGACACCAAGACTGAAAAAAGCCCATCAAGTTCGATTAAATGTGAAGGTTTTGCTCACGGTTTTCTTTGACTGCAATGGCGTGAAGCATTATGAATTCTCGCCACAAGGCCGTACGGTTAATAATGAATACTATGTTGCAGTTATGCGCCGTTTGCGCAAAGCAAATCGCCAGAAGCGCACAGAAATGTGAAAAAAGAATCATAGAATCATACCTCGATACTTATATGTGAGTTTTTGGCCAAAATCAAAACCGTTATCATGTCTCAACCACCGTATTCACCGGACTTGGCTCCCGCTGACTTTTTCATCTTCGCAAAACTGAAGACACCAATGCGGATTGAGGAGATAAAAGAAAAATCGAAACCGGAGCTGTTGGCGATACCAAAAAGTGCATTTCAAAAGTGTTTTGAGGATTGCGAAAAAAGTTGGCATAAGTCTATTATATCTGAGGGGAATTACTTTGAAGGGGACAAGATAGTTATTGATGAATAAATAAATACTTTTTGAAAAAATTGAAAACAGCGGTTTTCTTTTTACCAGATCTCGTTTGTAAATATTTAAACAGACCGCTTGATTAAAATATTATTGCAATAAAAATTTCACATCATTAAAATATATGTTAAATATATTGTTTTCTATGTTTCCTAGCTGTCTATAAGGCGACATTTCATAAGAGCACCCTAATGAGCATTAGACTTGAAAATATATAAAACACATTCTCAAACATTCAACTTTATATCCCAATATTAAAAAAAAAAAATTATTAGCCAGAATTTAAAATAAAAAATGATGAATAAAAATAGATAGTTTTAATAATATCTTTTAAAACACAAGAAGCAAGCCTTTTTTGCGCACATCTCTAATTTTCTTTACACCTTTTTCTTTTATTTGTTTATAATTTCCTCTTTAATGTCATATGACGCTAAGGAAACAAGCATTGTAAAAATGAAATATGAAAATAAATAGTTTAAAAAAAAATTTTTTTTTATGGTATCAATATTAGAAGCTAATAAAGTGAATAAACTTAATTGTTTATTTGTAATTATTTGAACATAAATTTGGTTAAACAATCGTTTAAATATTCGAATATTTGTATATTAAAATATGATTTTATTCGCACAAGTTTTATTGAAATTGTTATATAAAGTAGTTTGTGCAATAATTTTCGAATAAATACTGGAATAATTTTTCTTAACTCGTGGGAACAATAGGATACACGAGTAAATGCATAATATTTCAATCGATAGTTCGGTCAAATTATTATTGTGATAAAAATTTTCAGAGGTTTTTAGGGCTAATATTTTATGCTAACCTACATAACCAAACGATCACTTCCACGTGAGCATCTGTTTATCTTGGTTCAAAATTGTAAATATTTATTGACCTCATTCAACATACAATATATTTTATGAATACGGCCGTGTATGTTTAACTTTAATTATAAAATGTTTCGCATTTGCTATATTTTTTTAACATTGTATAAAAAATAATTACAAAACATTTTACCACCATTATATTTAAGTTTAAATCTTCTAAATTATGTTTTTCTAAACAAAAACTAATGTTGGAAACATATATAAAAATACTCACTTAAAGTAAAATAACTTTATATTAGTTCTTCAGCAACCGCCCTCCTCTTGTCTTAGATTTACAACCGCTCAAATATACGTTGTTATATTAACATTTTAACATGCGGTAAAAATGATCAGTATTTTAAGCATAATTTGTATTTTATGGCGCAATATAAATATTAATAACGAAAAAATAGCATTTTGTATTCATAAAACACACAAAGAAGTACAAATCTTTATTACAATTTTATTATTAATTTAATGCTTCAACCGTGCAGCAAAAGCTGACGGAATGAAAAAGAAATGCAAAAAATTATCATCCGCTTAAATGCGTACATACATACGTACATATATTTCAACTCGTATGTACATACATTTGTATGTAAGTAAAAGAAAAATAATTTCATCGGTGTTGTGTACACTAAAACGTGTGTTACACTCTGAGTGAGTGCTTCCACGCCGTTTATTAAAGTTTTCATTTCGTTTAAAAGGCCGATATTAACATCTTTTCTGACTATGGCTTTCTGAATGCCTCAAAATAAATGAATAAATGTATGATGTTGTGCATGTTGGGTTTTGTTGCAAGCAAGTCTTTGTTAATTTTTGTTTGCCCGTTTTTATTTTCTTTCATTTATTTTTTGTTTTTTATTCTTTTTCTTCAGGAATCAAAAATACCAAATATAACTGCTTTGCCATCATATCGCAAGATGCGTGGCATGAGCTCTTCGATGGGAAAACCAGTTAGTAGACATAATTTACCGCTGCTAGAATTGGGCTTAGGATCATCATCGTCATCTGTGTTAGCAGCTTTATCGTCGTCCTTAAACAACAGTAATAATAATGCTAGTGGACGCAGCAGCACTAGCAGCAGCATTAGTAATACAAACTATAACCATCAGCAAATTCCACCAGTCTCGGAATTCACTTGTGACTGCGTACCCGGTTGGGAAGGCCCAACATGTGAAATAAGTAAGTAAAATGTTTATATTTATTTATATTTCGAATCGTAGTTAAAGAACAGTGGTGAATAACAAAAAATAAAGTAGAGAAAAATTTCATAAGCTTTAAGTTCTGTATGGAAGAGCAAAAACCAATACATATAAGGAAAAACTAATTCTACTTAATTTTTGTACATATAAGACAAAGTTGTTTGTGTATTATTAAAGCGCACAGCGTATAGCTTGTACAAAAACAAATGAGCACCAACTGCATAGGACACTCCTGCTCTACACTCTCATTCTCTAATCATATTGATATTCTTAGAGGTAGAATTTGTTCTACTTTACGTAAGAATTAGTCACTTAATGTATTGGAGGTTTTTTTCTGGAACTAACACATGGGCTAAAAAGTCCCGGGTTCAAAATTAGCTCTATTCATCAAGAGAAACGCAATTATTCCAGCACCGCTCTAACATTTTAATACCACTTTTGTAGAACGATTTATCTTTTGCCTCAAAATAGACCTCAGTTTCAGCGATAACCTCTTCATTCGTGCGAAATTTCTTACCGGCGAACATTTTTTCAGATCTGCAAACAGCCAGTAGCCGCTGAAAGCCAAATTGACTTGTGACACGGTGCTTTGCCTTGATGAAACAAAATTTTTTTCTTTGACATATGCCGTCGTTTGTTTGCAATTGAATCGGGTCTTTAATTCTTCAAAACGAAAATTTAAAACTTTTTTGGAATGAAATCAATTCTATAAGATAATACTAGTTTCATTCTTGAAATTAGAAATGATTTCATTCCAAAAAGTCTTTTAGTTTTTCGTTTTTTGAAGAAGTAAAAAAAGAATTCAATTCCGTTAACGAACGGAATTAAGCTCTGTGACATGGCTGATAATAAAATATTCGTATTATTTGATCTTGTTTATATTGATTTCTTCTAAATTTTCCAGCTAAAGATGTTGATTGATTTTTGTTTTTATGAAAATAAAATACCGTTAAACCTTTTTTATAAAAACAAAAATCAATCAAGATCTTTAGCTGGAAAATTTAGAAGAAATCATGGCTGATAATATTCACTGTTAATGGTATTTCCTTTCTTAAGATAGTTGGTGATTATTACGCCACGCACATCCAAAAATACCGAGGCCATAACCTTTCCAGCCGATTGTTGTGCTCTTGGGCGCTTTGGATGAGGCCCGCGAGTTGCTGTTCACTCAAATGAAGATCGTTTTGATGCCGAAGTGAAGCGATGGATCCATGTTCACATATTGATGCAAAAACTCTGGCCAAACACTGCTCAGAATCATCAACACGTTCCAGTTTTTGGTCAACAGTGAGCAAACGTGGCACCCACTTTGAACAGAGCTTTCTCATAGTCAAATGCTCATACAATATAAAGCCAACGCGTTCTTTTGATATCTTTACGATGTCAGCTAACTCACGCAACTTCACTTTTCGATCATTCAAAGCGATTTTATGCATTTTTTTTATATTCTCTAGTGTTACTGCCTCATTTGGACGTCCACTACATTCTGCATAATCGGTCTCTATGATCATGTTTGAAGTCAGCAAACCAACGTTTTATTGTTGTTTTTTATGGAGCAGAGTCCCTATAACACTTTTCAAGCCATTGCTTCGCTTGCACGGTATATTTTCCCGTCAAGAAGCAGTATAAAATTAAAACACGAAATGGTTTTTTATCTATTGTTTTGAAAATAACAAAAGTAGCGTTACTCATAGCACAATAACTCACAAACTACGAGTAATGAATAGAATATTATGAAATTTTAACAGCTGTCTTTTGAATGTTAGTAATAATAATGAAGGTTAGTATTGAATAAAAGATGACAGCAATAAAACTAGTGCCATCTATGTATTAGGCCCGGGACTTTTCAGCCCATAGTACGTCTATGTATATGGGGAGAGTTAAACGTTTAGTGGATAGGTTTGTGTATAATATTAGGCACCGGCACCATAAGTCCCAACTTGTTAGTGGCTTTCTGGGTTGTTCTTTTCAGGACTTTTTAAATTTCGTAACATTATTCTTTGGTATAAAATTATTAAGAACAGCGTTTTTCGTTGGTTTGCTAAACGCTTACAATATTTTTCTTCAGAGCCTTACTCACAATCTTGTGCATTTGCGATTGCTATATTTCTACAATTTGAAATATAATAAACGGTTTCATGATGGGTCATGCAAACTGTGCAAACGATGCAAATGTGAGCACACATACTTCGTTTTTTTCACGTTGCAATGAAATGTATATTTTTGAAGTTTGCTTCACTTCTCTTCATTTGCACTAAAAAAATCTTGAGCAAAAAGTTGTTTGCAAAAATACTCAATTGCAAATGAATGTAAACAATAGCATTTGAAAACAAAAAAATTTGCGTCATATTGTTATTTGTGTATATATAAGTATGTAAGTTGAAAATTGACAATTATTTGCCAAAAAGTTTACAATATTTTATTTTTCAAATGTTCTACGCATTTTTATTTATTAAAATATTTATGTTAATAAGCTTGTGTATAATTGTAAGCAACTGCAGATTGTTGACGACTTCTGCTAATGCAGCCAGAAGTTTTTGGTGTTTCCAGAACAATTTTCTAGAAATAGGACACATTTGCACAAAAATAAACGGGTGCGCTCACGATTATACATAATATGCACTGCAAATTTACAAGTTGCGCCATGACCATCGTGAAAACTCTAAATATATTCGTTTGTATTTTGTTAGTGTAAAGTAAGAATGTACTCCTTTATATTGTAAATGCAATGATGCAAGGCCATGTGCACAATATTGTGAATCGGGCTATTGTATTGTTTCCACTAGCAAAGCTTTTCACAAGGTAGCTGAAGCAGTCCTTCGATTTTTTTGCAAAGTTTTTGTCCGAAAATTCCCGTGCGCTGCACTTAGCAAATTTTGCAAAAATAACTGTATGTTCGGGATTTCTTTACAAAGTAATACTTGTTTGTATCAGCTTTTATTATCGTTTTTGCTATTCGATTCCACAGTGCATTCAGCATTACATGTGCTGGCTTGCATCACTTGATTTGCTTTTCAAATTGTAAATAAATTTTTTTATTCAGACATGTTGTGTAGCCTATGTGATGGTTGTATCAAGCAGCATTTTCTCAAGTTTTTAATTTTAGCTTTTTTGTACTTTTAAGCTAAATTGCATTTGATTTTCAAAATTATACAATTTAAGTTGAAAACTTTTTATACGATTGTTTGTTTGCAGACCATTTTTTGTATTTTTTTTAGAAATGTGACAGGCAAACCGTCAGAAAATCACTTTTGGATTTAATGTTTTTTTTTTTTAATAAGTATTTATTTGTTCGTTTAATGATAAAAATAGATATTAATGCTAAAAAAAAACATTTTATATGAAAACAATTAAACCTTTTTTAAAGAGAAATATGTATTTATTTGTACATATCTGTGCTGTTTTCGTTTGAATTTCAACTAAGCCAAATAAAAACTCTGTTCTTTTAACGTGTTGCTCATATTTTGTGTGTTCGATTAATTATGCAAACGAAAAAAGCAAAAAAAAAATCTTTACACTCTAATGTTTGGCATCCAACAATAATATTTTTTTTTTTCAAAGTCTTTCATTTTTTAATTCTCAAATTTGTGGCAACTGGCTGCGAACAAAAATGTTGAACATTTTTATTACTCAATATGGTTTCAGGTGAACATGTAATATATATATTTTTGTTTGAACGAAAAACATTTGCTTTAATACAAATAAAATTAAATATTTAATAAATTTATTCAATGCAAATAATTTGACCTGGTTTTGTTTTTAACTTTTTTTTTTGCTTCTTTTGCTTTAACAAACTTGTTGCTTGTTGTGTTTGCGATTTTTGAGTTTTACATTCGCTGGCAACCTGATTTGTTTTCGATACGTAAAATTTAGTAGAACAAATTTCAGTTACATACAAAAAAACATAAATAAAGGTGTGGGGTATTTTTTTAATGGACATACGACTGGTTATGATTAATGAGATTTAAAAATGTTTTTACACTTTAAAAGTAAACAAAAGATATTTGTACTCTTAATGATTTCGGCATAACAAATTATGGTGCCATTATAATCATATTTTAATTATTTGTACAAAAAAACAAGGTTACATATTTATTTATGTTAATCCAATCAAATAATTAGAAACTTCGTAATAGTCATCATTTCCCTAATTGAACTGAAATTTGCATTAAGCTTAAAATTAAAAGTAGCATAGAAGAAAATTAGTTTAAAAAATAAATTTAAAATTGCAAATTGAATTTATTCACTTCTAATATTGATATTAATTAAAAAATATATAAACAAATTGTTTTCTACATATGTATAATATTAACTAATTAGTTGTGAGTTCGAGTCCAACTTCAGTCAAGAAAAAGGATTATTTTTAATTATAACGATAATTGCTGTGAAACAATAAGACCAAAGAAGAACAAAAAAAAATAATTGAATACCATTAGCTGGGGGACAACTAGCTGTTTCGTAGTCGCTACACTACTCATCAGCACCCACTGGGATTCTGGGAACTGAAGTTGGACTCGAACTCACAACTAATTAGTTAATATCGTACATATGTATATAACTAAGAAGTTCACTTATTAAAATATTTACATACAAATTGTTTTCTATTTTCCTAACTATGTACGAGGTCTGATAAAGAAGTAAACGTTATTTTCAAATTCCGTAAGTTACGTATGTTCGATTGTCGGTTACGTATATGGATTGTTAGTTTGCTTTTGACAGATAAAAAGTTAGTCGTGTTCTGGTGTGATCTTCGATTTTTTCTATTTGAAAAAATGAATCTAAGACACTGTATTAAGTTTTGTATAAAAAATTAAATTAAATGCATTAACATTTGAAATATTGGCTGTGACGGTTTGCTAGTCTACTATGATCAGAACATGTGTTCAATTGTGGTATAATCGGTTTAAGAAAAGCCGACAAGATGTCTATGAAGATGCTCGTCGTTGTCGCCCTAGCACGTCAACAACAGATGAAGGAAATGGTTTTGGATAATCGTCGAGTGACTATCAGAGAGCAAATTTTACGGATATTTTAGACATGAAAACTGCGGCAGCGAATCATGGCTGTATGGCTATGATATTGAAACCAAAGCCCAATCATCCCAATGGAAGCGTTCAGAACAGCCACGACCGAAAAAAGCACGTCAAGTTCGGTAAAATGTGAAGATTTTGCTCACAGTTTTCTTCGACTGCAATGGCGTGACGCATCATGTATTCTTACCACAAGGTGGCAAGGTCAATACTACGTTGGAGTTGTGCGCCCTTTGCGTGAGGCACTTTGTCAGAAACGCACAAAATTGTGGAAAAAACAATCATGGATTTTGCATTATGATAATGCACCAGCTTAAACATCGATGCTTGTGTGTAAGTTTTTAACATGGTTTTTTCTCAGCATTGCGGACGCAAAACTCAAAAGTGATTACTGAAATTCATAAACATTTCAAAATTCATCGTTGCGGAATTTGGCCCCAGGAAGGATTAGAAGACAAGGGATATGGATACAAACTTATGGTAAAAAGTTGCGAGACGTGTGAGCCTTGCAAACCACATGGGGGCGCTAGTGAATCGTGAATAAGTTCGTGAGGAGTTGGTCCATCATCAGATTAGACTGACAAGTCAAATGTTGATGTAAACCAATTTTACAATCTCTCAATACATTGAAATTTCATGGATGCTAATTATTAATAGAGCTTTGAATAATGGGTTCAAATATTCAGTTTTATTTGTAATTATTAAAAAAAAAAAAATCAAAAATAAATAGATTTAAAAAGCAAAATGTTCTACAAGTTATTTTTCAACACAAAAACCAGCAAAGTCTTTGCTGTTTACGCTTTTATATTTTTTAAAACGTGCCTTTTCGAAATTGCATCACTGTGCAGCATCTGATGCAAATCAACTGCTGCTGATGTGCGGAAAAACATTATATTTAACACACAACAAATAACGTCTAGATTCTTATGAAATGCACTCAAAATATTGAGTATATTTCGTAAAAATTTTCTAGATGTATCATTTATTCGTGCAGCATAAACACCATATTAAACTCAAATACTTAAGTTGCTTCATTGCTGTCACTATCACCTACAGCCTTAATGAATGGTTAGAAGTAGATATCATCACTGAATAACAGTACCTCATATTTTCCATTTTAAAATGTCAAACAGGGTTGACAGAGTTGACAAGCATGAACTCATACGTACTTATGTATATACACTAGTGATTAGTAAATTGAAATTAAATAGAAAAATGAGTAAATAAGTACGTGCAACTTTAAAAAGCGTATTTACGAGTATGAAACTATTTCATTTATTTTTATTATTTTTTAAACAAAAAACCTTGTAAGTTCGCAAAAGTATAAAACAAGAATCGTGTAAAACGGAGGATAGATGTATGTTATATTAAAAAATAAAAAATAGCAAAATTTTTTTAACTTGCTTCAAAGTATTCGCTTCAATTTATTAAAAATTTTTTACTTCAAGAATTCTTCTTATCTAAATGTGTCTTGTAAATTAAAAAACAAACACTCTTTTGGCAAAATCTTATTTTTACACGTTTTCTAAAGTGCGTTTCAAACACTACAAAAGTCTTTTTGACTTTTGCATGCAAATTTTTTACCACAACAAAACCACTAACTTACAACAACATCAGAAAACTAAAAAGAAAAACTGGTAAAAGTACAAGAATTAACTGCTTGACCGCAGACTGCATTAAAATAAGAGTCACTTATGACTAATTGCCAACTAATGCTGCACTCACTGCTCGCTACTTCGCCATTCACTGCGCTGCAACCCACAAAAACTGTTCGCTTTACACCAAAATTCGCAATAAAAATATACAGAAGAAAGATAAATCTTTAACACTTGCTAAGTACACTTAAGATTTTTGTCGCGTAAATTGAGTTTTTCAAACATATGTCTATATGCATGTACGTGTTCACGAGCTGCGTTTGGTATGTGTAGCAAAACAAAATGTGAAAAAGCTCATAAATAATGTCTAAAACGCAATGTCTCAGCACAGTGCACGAACAGCATCTTAACTTTTCTCTTTGTCTTTCTTTTTCGAGCTTAACAGTCAAAGTTAAACTAATGTGCTGCTTGTTACATTCTATTAAGGTTTCGTGATGTACTAAACAGCTACACTGTTTCCAGAAATTGGTTAAAATTTATTTCAAAAGCGTATATACTAATGGCGTTATTCATAAAAAATATTAGCTTGATTCACAATCTGGTGCATTTGAGATTGCAAATTTCTGCAACTGCAAAAATTACATTTTTAGGAATATTTTGTTAGTGTAAAGTTAAAATATACTCCAATATTTTGCAAAGCCATTTGCACAAGATTGTGAATAGGGCTATTGTCTTTATTAAACTTCTATAGGAAATTTGTCAAATGAGAGTTTAATAAAGATACAATATTTTTTATGAATACAGCCGTAAATGTATCTCGTGCATCAAAAGAGAGTACAATTTAGTATTATGTAAATCATCGATCAGTGAACTTTTTTAGTTATATACATATGTACGATATTAACTATCTAGTTGTGAGTTCGAGTCCAACTTCAGTCAAGAAGAAGGATCATTTTTAATTATAACAATAATTGCTGTGAAACAATAAGACCAAAGAAGAACAGAAAATATAATTGAATACCATTAGCTCGGTGGCTTAGTTGGTTAAGCGGCCATATTAAAAATACATCATATTTACATGATCCCGAGTTCGAATCCTAGTGGGTGCTGGTGAGTATCGTAGTGACTACAAAACAGCTAGTTGTGGGACAGCTAATGGTATCCAATTATTTTTTTTTTCTTTGGTTCAATTTAGTATTGTTTGAAATAAGAGACTTTTCTTTTTAAAAACCATTTCTTTTAAGAAATGGTCTTAAAAAAAAGTTTTTTCTCGAGCAAAAATTGTATGTAAAGTCTGGAACGCTGAAACTCTCTATTTGGTGGAATTAGAAGTGTGTTTCTATAATGAGCTGTTGAAATCGAGTAACATTATCATTGATCATAGAGGGGGCCTGTACCGAAGTTTTTATTTTTGGTTTGAAAAACGACCAGAATATGCGACCAGACATGAAGTCATAATCCTCCATCACGAAAACGATTGGCCAATCGTTGCCAGACCGGTCAAAAACTATTTGAAAACTAGTGAATAGCCTTATAGCCTAGACGTTGTTCATTCTGACCACCCTTAATGGAATGCGCTTGATTTCAGAACAGGGTACCAGAAATTAGCTTGATTCATTCTTTACCCCAAAACTGGAGCCGACCTTTTCGCGCGGATTCTATAATACCAGAAAGATGGAAAAAAAGTAGTGGCTAACGATGCACAATACTTTGAATAATATATTAACTCATTTTATTAGGATAATAAATCCATTTTTCAAGCAAAAAAATCTACACTATTAACTTGTGTGCACAATACAAATCCAAAATGTATACAGCTGTTGTTTATATGCCAACATTTCATAGATGCTAATCTATTCATCATCTATTCCACACGTGTTAACTTATTTATCAGTACATATATTCTATACTCCAATACTTTCAAGAAAATATAAAAAATTTAGAAGAAAAATTATCTAATAATATTTTACATATGTAAAACACTGCATTTTTCCTTTTTATGTTTCATTTTTCTTAACAACTTTTATACAAATGAGCTACCATTGGTTAGTGTTAAATCTTATACGATTTTTTCAATGTAGCAAAATCTTTTAAGATGATCAGAATATTGGTAGAACAAAAATAAAATACGTTTTGAAAAGCAATCTTTTCATTGTCATTGCTCTGCAAATATGCGAATTTGAGTGAGTTATTTTTTGGATAAATTTATATTTAAGTAAAAAAAAATATTATAATTTCTAGAACCCGTTCTAACATAAACCTAATGGGGATTTTATGGGACAAAATGAGTGATACGTCAAAAAATTGCATACAAATTTTACTCTCAAAATATTGGGGACATTTCATAAAAAAAATTTTAGGCGTATCACTGTTACGTGTTCCATAAACACCACATAAAGCATGTTTATAATAGCAAAATAATAAACCTCAAGCTTAAACAACATTACAAGTCAAAAAAATAACTTAATTTTGTTTTTTATTATTTAAAAAAATAACACTTAAGCATTAAACACATTAAGACTTCACGACAGCAAAAGCTGTAACCGGCAATTGTAGTTGTGTAGTCCACTACTGAACTATTTGGAATTTTCGGCAGCAACATAAATTCATTTACATAAAATTATACTTCAGTGTGGCCACCTTGGAGTTTTTAGCTTTACAAAATTCCCTTGCTTTACAGTTTGAAAGAAGTTCTTCTCTCGAAAAAATAGTCTTAAAAAGATAAAAAGAGTTTTTGCTTGTTACGCTTACTTCAACTTAGGCGGGCCATCAAATTTGAAAATATAATCGAACGGTATTAAAGAATTGCAACTTTTCGACAGTACATCAAATTTTTTAAAATTTAGACGAAAAATAATTCGACTCTGGAAACAACAATTTATTTCCGTCTCTTTTAAAATATTTCGTCAAAGATAGTCCCAATTTATACACATCAAGTTTTTTGATCAAATCTTTTTCAATTGTCTTTTAACCTTGTATTTACGTTTACACATAAAAGCTTTGTGCTGTCAAGTTTAAGTTTTTTGCTTCAAGTTTTCATATTTTCTGACATTTCATTTTAAACTTGACGTTACGGTCAAGCCTGTACTCCTCTCCCATTTGTTAACCTCATTCTCCCAAAAACTCAGGACTTGACGAGTAAAACTTGATGTGTGTAAGCTGGCACATACGCAACTAAAACGTAAGTGATTAGAGTCAACTGGTATACATTTCTTAAATTATTTATTATTTAATATTATTCCATCCAGACTTCTTTAGAAAAATATTTGCTTTTTAAATTAAAAACATTTAAAAGGGAAATGCAAACTGTTGTGTGGTGTTGGCTCAAAAGACTAAGTGAGCTAGCCGTATTAGATTAGCCATTAAAGACAATAAGCTTATTTGTTCAAGCTCAATTTTGTTCAAAAATTTGGTACACCTGGTGTAAGCTGAAGACATAAAAATGATGACGATGACTGAGATAAGTTAGTATTGGTTCCGTAGATAGTTTAGTAAAAGATGATATCGCCCATTGAATTTAATTAAACAGCAACTATTAATTTTTTAATCTAATTATATTCACCTGAAATATTTATCTCATAAATTTCTTCGTCAAAACATTTTATTTGAAAGCAATTATACTTATACTCATTTTTATTCTGCAAAAATATTCAATTTCATAATGAAATATAAAACTATTTTCAAACTACATATTTTTGTGTAAAACGTGAATGAGTTAACGAAGGACTAATGTTCGGAAATGAAGAAGAAATTACAAGTAAAAAGTATTTTCACTTCTAAGCAAAATCAGAAACTTGCCCATATAAGAGTATTATAAGAGTATAAGACTTCAATACGCTGAAAGAAAAGCGCTTCATTAAGGGAATGTAACCGTTTAGTTCACCATTATTTCGTTAATACCATGCAAAGTTGCATTTCGTTTATAAAAGCTGCATTAATGTGATGGAAGTTTTGCGTAACACCACTTTATTATTTTTTATAACTTCACTAATGTTACGAAAATTGTTTCATTAGTGTTACGAAAACGTTTGCATGTAAATGTAATAACTTCATTATAGCTAGTAAACAGTACAGTAAATATAATGAAAATATTTCATTGTATTAATGTAAGACATTCGTAACAGTTACAATACTTTACGAAACAATGTGGTTAAAATAATGGGCATGTTTCATTATATTGTATAAATGTAAAACTTTTATTATATCCTCGACGGCAGCTTTAGTAAAGTGCTCGATCAGCAGTCTCGAGATCGCAACTTTCAATTCCTGAAACAGACTACTTTTTTCATAAACAAAAAACTTCCATTGTATTTACGATTATTATTCCTTTAATGAAACAATATTCAAACAACGGTGAAATTGTAACATTGATATAAAAATGTTATATCTACGAAAGTTTTTCTGTCAGCGTAGTTAGTATTTAGAAGATGGAAGAAGAAAAGAATATGAGTGTAAGATTTTACAAATAAAAAAACATAGTTTAAAAAATTTGCTTGTATAACCTTTCTAATAATGTCGTGACATTAACATAATAATGTCTTGAATTTCTAAAAATATTGAATATTAATGCATGTAAAAACAATGTTCGTATAACACAGGGTGTCTAATGGCAAATTTCTATTTTTAAATACGATTATTACAAAAAGTAATAAACGATACGTGGGAATTTTCGATTGTGCGGCTTTATCAGTGACTATGTCGCAGTGGTCGAGTGAGCATCACGCGTTTGCTGTGAATACATCTTTTAACAATAATGATTCTTATGTAATTGCTCGTCGATAGTTCTGTGTAACGTTTGGTATTCGGTGAATACGTAATAGACTGAGTGTAAATTTAATCTGTTCATGGATGCAGAGATTCCACGCAACTGCTTCGGCTATGAATATCCCTCGACCAGGATCCAGTCGATCTTCAAGGGCTTCCGAAAACATTGAACTGGTTGAAAGTAGTTTACGTGAAAATTCGCGACTTTAAATATGGAAAAGAGTAGTCTCACTGGGACTTCCAAGAGCGATTATTCATGAAATTCAAGTCATTCGAGATCTGAAAGAAAGTGATTTTGATTTAAGCAAAAATGTTTGTGAAACGATGATGGAGCGTTTATGCACTATGAATCCCATTTTTTGAAGCGACGAGGCTCATTTTCACTAAAATGGGCATGTCAACAAGCAAAACTGCCGTTACTGGTTTCTAAGACACCACAACCCTAGATTTAAACATCAAAAAGCACTGCATAGCCCCACACACAGAAAAAATATATGGTTGATGTGACAATATGTTAAGGGCAAAATACTATTGTTGAATTGTATGGTCGAATACAACCACATAATATGGCTTCAATCTAAAATTTATTTACAAAACGTAGTACAGCCACGAACCAAAATTAAACTACGTAACCATATATTTGGTGACCATATATTTGCCCAACCATATAATATTAGCAATCCTACGCATATTATGGAAAAATTGTGAATTATATTGTCACGTTCAATTGTAATAGTGTTGAGGTTCACAAAATTATATGATAAAATAAATACACATACAAACACACATAAGTTATTTCCATAATTAAAACCACATTTTTGTAATTTATTCAATATATTTTTTAAACAATATTTCGATATTCAATATATTTTTTTAAACATTATTTTTAAAAATAAAATAAACACAGCCAGAGCTTCGATGAATTTGCTTCGAAAAAATTTCCCCCAAAACTGATCCGTCGCTTTGGACACATTCCATGTCCTCCCAAGCCGCCTGATCTAAATCCCATGGAATTTTTTATGGGACTGCCTCAAAAAGAGGGTTTATAATGATAACTTCCAATCTCTTGTGGCTTTAAAGGAAAATATTCGTCGAGAAATCAGTTTAATTAAACCAAGTTTCCTGCAGCGTCTGGCGCAGAACACAGGGTTGCATTTTGAACGGTGTGTTCAACGTGACAGAAGACATCTAGATGACATACTCTTTAAAATATAAAACCAATTACTACTTTTTTATATAAGTTTGAAAATATAAATCTGTTACCAGCCACCCTGTACAAAGTATTATTATATGTATGTAAAAAGCATCAAAAACAACTCTTAAATCTTGTTAGAGAGTTTGTCAGTTTGTAAGTTTGTTTTATTGTTTGTTTTTACAAATGGGATGTTGTGTCGAAAAGGTGTTAAGAGCATTTTAAATCATTTTTCAAACTCTTCTTGTTTTCTTTTTTTTTTTTTTTTTTTTTTTTGTCGGTTATTTGTTAAATAATTTAACATTTTGCGTGTTGAAAGAATTTCAAATTATTTTTCTTTTGTTAAGGACTTTCATATAAAATTATCTGCTGGGAAAATTTTCTGAAAAGAAAAGATTGCAACATCTTTTAGAGACCTCATTTTCAGATGTTTTTTTTTTTGTGAACTCTTCTAGTTTGCTACACTCGAAATGTTGCTTTTAAACACGCTATTTTCGTGATTCGTTTTAAAACTAAAAAGCATTTCTTCACGTACACTTAATTAATAAACAAATGTTAAAATTTTATGCGTTGTTATTTGCAGCTTTGTCGATTTGCAAGTCAGCCAGCCAGCGAAAAGATTTCGCGTAAGAAAAAATATATAAAAAAACGAAATGAATTTTCAACGACATCGAAAACTGAAACTGGGTTAACAAACATCCAACATAAATTTTGTGTATTTGGCCTGACATACGTTCAATTAACCGACCACTTAACTTAACATTCACTATAAAACTATCGAAAAAAAACTAAACAAAATGGCTGCTCGTTAGTTGATCTGTTTTTTAAGATTTACGCATTTTTTTGAATAATTAACTCATCAAAATCAAATATGTTCGAGTGTGTATGTATATTGCTTGAAGTATTCTTTTTTTTATATTAAAAAGTAACCATGTGCAGTTTTTTTTTTTTTTTTTGTAAAGAAAAAGTAAATAATTGTTGTTGTCTAAATGTTTAATAATTTGAAATCCCGCTGGTTTCGTTTTTTATGATGTTCAAGCCTTTCACATCGCACAAGTACGTACATTAATAATTTCGTATGAACAAATCTACATAAATGTTGTTGTGTTTGTCAGATCATATGATTATAATTCATATTTAATCTTGTTTTTATTTTGAAAATTGTTTTCCAAGAGTTTTCCCACAAAATATTATACAAACATACATACTTCAATTTGCAAATATTTTAAATTTCATATGCATGTGCAAGGCTTCGGTCACACGGAGCCAAAAAGTTGTTCCGAAGCAAATAAGTGCACACACATACTCTTATGCTAATTCAGTTGTAAGCATGGTTGCCAGATTTAGCGATTTATCGTCATTTTGACGATTTCGGGTGCATGTTGACGATTTGACGATTTAAGGTCTGTTTTTGACGATTTTTGCAGATCACAATTATACTTTCATATCTTTCAAGCAACTTTGGTTTTACAACTACATATATACTTTGTAGTAAAATAAATGTGTACGTAAATATGTGTAACACTGAAAAAAAAATATAAAAGAAGAAAATATTATAAAAGAAGAAAGTGTTTTTTTCTAATGATCCAAAGATTTTTTTTATTTCATCGTAGAATACAAACTACGAGCAAATTAGTCGAAAGAAAATTTTTACTCGTATACTAAAGACGTCTATAAACTTTGCAACTGTAGTTGTTCTGACTTAAAAGATATGCTCAATTTAATAAAAGTGTTTAATACAATAATGCGTTCATATCTCTTAAATATAGTCGTTAAAAGGTACTTGCAAAATACCTTTTATTAATTGAAATCTTATTTTAAAATATGTGTTATGTATAAAAATTCTTATGGCCGTGTTCATAAAAAATATTTTATATTTATTAAAGGTTGATTTGATAAACTTTGTATAGAAATATATACATTTTATTCAAAAACGATTAATTTTATTTGTTGACGATTTGCGATAATCCTAATGAAGATTTTGACGATTTTTTGCCCCAAATTTAATGATTTTAAACCAGATTTATCTAGCATCTATTGTTGTAAAATTGATTTGCATTTATATGTCTACAACTGAAAAATAAATACAAATATGAAATATAAGAAATTCTTATAACAAATATACAGTCATGTTTAAGCGCGTTCTGAAACCGCAAAGCGTTCTGAAAAAGGCTTAATTGATTTTTAGGTGTTCTACGGAACGTGCTTTTTACTGGCGTTTCGGAGTTTTTTCCGATAAAATACAACATTTGTTTTACATACGTATATACATATCTATGTGGTAGTTATATAAATAAAAAAAATAATGGACAAAAAATAAACAAACTTTTTATTGGAATAAAAAGAAGAAATATTCAGTTTTAGTTGTGAATAATTTTACTTTCCTTTGAAAGTTCAGTTTTAGCAAATTCAATCAGTTCCCTTCAATATACGCATGCGAGTTGAAGTCGCCAATTTTTAACGATATGGGTTTTCCAGAATATATATTTGCCGATTTGAAATCGCAAAACCATACTTCTTGCGTTATACGTTTCTCAGAACATCTATTTGACGTTTTCAAATCGAAAACGCTAAATTTAAGCGATTTGCATTTCTCAAATTACAAAAGGCCATAAAATTATTCACAATTAAAATATAATATGTTTTCTTTTTATTTCAATAAAAAGTTGAGAGCATTTTATATATTTTCAATTAAAAAAACTATATTAAAAATTTGTCTATTTTTTGTAAAATTTTTTTTTCGTTTAATATAATTACCACATACATATGTATATGCGTATGTAAAACACATGTTATATCATTTCGAAAAAAAAAAATCCAAAACGCCTGTAAAACGTGCGTTTCTTAGAACATCTAAAAATCAATTAAGCGATTTTCAATACGCTTTGCGGATTCAGAACGCGCATTTCTCGGAACATGGCTGTTTTTTGGCTGTTTCAAATGTATGCGAAAGTTAACGTTCGCAATCGTGAAACAGAACCTAATGGAATACAACTCTCATGTTTACGCTGGCGTTTCACAGTCTATTTTGGGGTTTCTCCACCGTGTACAGGAGAGAGTGAAGAAACTTATCGGTGACATTAGGGTATCCAACACTATTGTCTAACTGGAGCATTGACGCAGTGTAGGCTGTTCTATCGTTACTGCAATGGATTTTGCTCTGACGAGATTAGGGATCTAGTTCCCGAAACCTGCACATTTCTGCGTAACACGCGTACATCGTCCAGAGCTCATCCATTTGTGGTCGATTGCCCGGCGTATCGAACAACGCATTACAGAGAGTACGCGTTTTTCAGACGCACGCTTCCTCAGTGGAATAAGTTGCCTGCCTACCTGTTATAACGTTGGAAAGTTCAAGACAAATGTTCACAAACACTACTCTCTCTTTCCCCCCCTTCGCAACCTATTTTCTTAGTTCTGGTACAATGCACTGCATATTGAGTATTGGTCCAAGATAAAAAGAAGCAAAAGTTTTAAATATTTTATAAACAGAACCTCAAGTGTTCTTTCCATTAAACTTTTAAACAAATTGAATTTCCAAAAAAAAATAATAATAAATAAATAATTAAAAATTATAAAACTCCCCATCGAATACCAGGAATAAAAACACTAAAGTTTAACTTTAATCTTTATTTTAAAATCTATTTAATAAAGTAAACTACCCAAGTTCACCACCATATAATCCTTTCTCAATACTGTACCTATTTGTTTCGTCTGGTTAGAGTTTTAAGCCGCTCTTTTTTTATTAACGATTTAAAAGACTCATTTAATTTTTTTTTACTTTTTCCTTTGTATTTACTTAAAGCTCTTTCATTTTTCGAGATAATTATTCAAAGATTTGTTTTGCTTAACAAATTTCTTACCAAATGATTGCAATGCTCATGATAGACTCGACTCCTGCAGATGAGTTTTGAAAGAAAGCAGTCATGCAGGCATAAGAAAAGATTTAAAATTGATTCCTTTACAAATCTGTTTGTATATAAGTTGTGTTTTTTTTTTCCTCTCTGCTGTTGTTGTGTTGTCTGTTTTATTGTCAGTTTTTATTTATATTATTGTTGTAATTTTGTAAACTGCTGTTTTGATGTTCAGACATTTTGATTGTTTTTTGTTGTTATAGATGACTGATAACTGACTTATAACCGTTTTAAATGCTTAATGTTTTTAATGATTTATTGGGTTATAAATAAAGAAAAAGGAAACTGTTATAGAAATGAAAAGCAACATTTCTTTAAAAAAAAAAATCAAGTTAAATTAATTCATCAAAAAAAACTAAGAAGATAATAATATTTTTTGAGATATCACAATATACTGCATGTGCGAGTAAATATAAAGTATTGCAAGTGTAAGACTTATTTTAGAGTACTCAACTTTATTATTAAAAAATACAAGTCTATTAACTTTTTTTTACCATTTTTTCAATATTGAAATTCCTTTTTTAATTTAAATATAAATTTAATTTAAATTTAAATATAAATATGAGGACTGATCAAAAAATAACGGTTATTTTCAATATTTTCAAAAAGTATTTATTTGTTCATCCATAACTAGCTTGTCCCCTTTAAAGTAATCCCCCTCAGATATAATAATAACATTGTTTGGTATGAGCCGAACGATATGCCAATGTCATCAGCAACCTCTTTGATAGCAATTCGAGGATTATTCAAAATCATTTTCTTCACTGCTTCAATGTTTTCATCGGTTGTTGCCGTGCTCAGGCGACCACGACGAGCATCGTCATTGAAATCTTCTAGGCCTTCCGTTAACCGGTTATACCACAATTTCAAGCAAAATATTTATAGCCTGTCTCACGATATTATTTCGTTAACGTTCGCTAATGTTTTATATTAAACGTAAGTTGGGTTGTCCGTGCTTTCTTTATATGTTCATACATAATATCTTTTGCATGTACTTCATTGCCTTGTACTGTGTAAGGTGTTGGACTAAATCTTATTAGCCTCGACAATGTCGAAGGTATATACACTGGGCACTGATCAGTTTTAACTAATTTAATACCAGCATGCTGTAATATAGTTTGTTTTTGCCTTTCGTGTAGTTATTGTTAAAGTTAAACATCCACAAACACTACTCCCTCTTTCATCTTCATCAGAACCTCTTTCCTAGTTCCAGCACAATGCACTACATATGTGGGCGTCATCCCCTGAGTACTGGTCCGAGATATAAAAACAACCATATTAATACTGTTATATAGGATTTTTAAATATACAATGGTTGTGAAAGTACATAACAAATGTATTTTTATTCGAGTTAGTAGATGCTAAAACCAGTTGAAGACGAAATCGTTTGCAATTGTGAAACCTGATGATATTTTGCGAATTATTCTTAATTATTTAAAAACTAAAAAATATATTAAATTCATGTATAGTTTTGGGTGGTGTAAATAAAATGGTGGCTGAAGCTTATGCTGGAAATTTTGAAGTTTTAACTAGATTTGAGGTGAATAAAAAATTCAGCTGAAGCTAGTACTTTATACACGTAAAGAAAAATCAATTTGGGATATTGTTGTGGCAACATTAGTATTTCCTCTGTCATAATTTGATTTGTTGGCGCTAGCCAGTGTATTATCGTTTTTAGTATAGTTTTGTCTGCTATAAATATAGTAGTATTGAAATTTTCACATTTCTATTGTTACATTTCTACCATTTTAAAGCATAGTTGAATACAATAATACTGCATTGAAAGATACTTTAAATACAACAATATCTTTTGTTAAGCCCAATAATAGACTATTTATTTTATGGTTAATGCAACATATGTGCGTTTACAATATAAACTATCTATTGTTGATTTTATGAAAATCATTGACATGTCCATTTGTAGTAATTTTAAACGAACTAGTTTTTTGTGTATGAATTTGTTTAATTTTAATAATATTAAAAATATTAAAGGAAATATAAATTTTCTTGCAACATAAAAATAAACATTGAAAAACAAAAAGGTTTGCGTAAGAGTTCATATCGACTAATATATTTATGTGTGTGTAATGGATTTGAATGTATACGTATTTTTTACAGATTTTCTGGCTAGAACAAAAATTCATCAATATTTCCAATATAAAAAAGATTTTTCGAATTCTATTATTCTTTTCTAATTTCCATTTTATATGTTAATATATTGATTGAAAAAATTAATTAAATAAATCACAAAATACGGTGTTTTAATTGTAAATAGAAGTTACTTATGTGTGTATGTATGTGTACTTATGTTATCATTAAACATTGTGACCATCAACACTACGATTGATCATCGTAACAATAGAATTTCCAATTTTTCAATAATATGGTTGAGAGTGATTCTATTATATGGTTGGGAATGCCAGTAAAACTTTAGTTTTTACAATAACAGTGTTATATATAATATAAAACTAATATTAATATATAACTTTCACTATATATGTATATAGTTATATATTTGATTTTGGTTCTTATCAGTGCTTAATTTTGTAAATAAATTTCATATTGAAACCATACTATGTGGTTGTGTTTAACCATATATATAATTCAACAATAGTATTTTGCCCTTAGAATATTGTCATATCAACCATATTTTTTCTTCTACGTGTACTTACTAGCATAAGCTAGTTTATCCAGTGTTGACTTAAAAAGATGTGACACTACTTTTTAGTGAATGCTTAAAAATACTACTTTGTGCTTGTATTTTTTTAAGCATTTAGTCGAGGTGCTTAAAATTGGTTTTGTTATATTGAAAGAAAAAGGAGGTGATACCAACCCATCACCATATAATATTAGAAATATTAGAAAAAGGAAGTGCTTAGCAGCCACAAGAGCGCAAAAATATAATAACCCAAGAATACAGAGTACAAGACTAAGAAATGTAATAGTACGAGTGTAAACTTATTAATATTTCAGTATGGAAATATAGCTACCATATATAATTATGATTGTTAGAATAAAGGTATAACAGAAAAGTACAAAATAATGGAGAAATTTTAAGGGCCGATGTTGATTTTGAATAAAACACAAATTATTCAAAAATTATTTCCATTTCTTTTTATTATGATAATCGGCCACCGCGCCCTCTGCACCATACCTCTATCCAATGGTTCAAATTTTCAGCGATGCTGAGGCATAATTACGGTTCTATGCCGTTAATGTGCCGAATTATCTCATCGTTTAGCTCTTGAATAGTTATCGGCTTATATCTTTTCTTTCGAATAACGCCAAAGAAAGAAGTGCAACGTTGTCTTGGCGGCTAATTGACATCGCCACCATGTCAGATAACCACATTATTGACTTTATCGCGCAAAAGAGCCAAGATAGTTGATCAATTTCAGACGAATAATGCAATTGTTCTCATTTCTGGTGGTAGCATGCTGTACGGCCAGCTTAAGGTTTTCAGAAAACTCACTACATTTACACATCAATATTCTCAGACACTCTCAAGGCAATATTCGTTGTACAAAGAGTACTCAAATATTTGTTATATTTTAGCCAGATAGCTCTAGTGGCGGTCAACGTCAAGTCACTAAACGAGCACCTTCCTGGGAGAACGAAATAGAGTTTATGATACGAGTAGCTAAGTGATCTGAGGACAAATCTGAAGGCTCCTCTTGCAAAGGAAGATTTTTTGTAACACCAAAATCTATAACATCTGTAAGTGGGGTGTCCACTTGAAACCACAACTAAGCCCATTTTGGAAGTGGTGTCGAAAAGTACACGGCATTTCGGGGAAATTAGTGTGCTTAACTTTATAGTCACCTGCCGCTAAAAATCGAGGACCAAGCCATTTGAAAAAATGTGCGTATTGATTTTCTGTTACTGAAAATCGGTACGGTGAGTAAATTGAGGTAATAACTATTTTTCCATGGAAATTCTGAAAGCATATATTAGTTGCTTGGAGATACTCCTCACGTGTCTCGTTCAGTAAATAGTGCTTAATTCTGGTTTTTATTAGAATTGCAGAACCTCCACAAGATCTTCCACGGGAATCTTTAGTGTCATATAGTAATAGTATGTAGCCACTAATTTTGACAGGACTGTTGGTTGTCAAATGAGTTTCAGCAATCATCATTATGTTGATTTGCTTTTACATAACGAAGTGCTCAAGTTCATATTTGTGTTGGCGGATGCCGTTTCCAGAAACATATTTTTAAACAAATCATTTGCTTAAAATGGCCTGTAAAGTAGTGGATTGCATTTTCAACATTTCCTGCATCATATTTGTCATAGAAACCGTAAAAGTGTCTATGGTCTGAACAAGAGTCTGCAGAGTTGCCTCTAGATTACTAAAATTTGAATTGGAGTTTTGAGGTCTGGGCTCCTAGTTCAAGTTTTGATCGGATTTAACCACATTAGCATATGAAAATTGTGTGGAGTTTTGAGTGTTTGTATGGCTGGTTAAATGGACTACCTGGGGAAAGTTGCTTTTAGCAATGACATTTCACTGCTGGTGTGCTGGAGAAATTGATGTCTTAAAGTGAGTTTAGACAAGGCAACCTCTGTAATTCGTAGTATGATTACCTCCAGAGTTACTGCAGTTTTTAATACCAGCGTGGGCCTTTGACTTACTGCACTGAGATGTACCGTGAAGTTCACCACATACAACACAAACAGCGGGTAACTTACAATAGGCCATAGTGTGGTCAAATTCTTAGCAGTTTAGGCACTGAACGGGTCCTGAGCGCTTATGTGGCTCCTCATTAGCATTGTGGCAAGTGGCACCGTCTTGTTTAAACCACATCCATATCTTCCAATTCGGGACATAAAATTTCGTTACTATTTCCCTATAGCGAACACCGTTTGCAGTAACTGCCAGATCGGACTCATTTTGAAAGACAATACGGCCCGATGATGCCACCAGCCTATAAATCATTGCATTGGTTTCTCGACAACCATTCTACCAAGATTCTGTTTATTGACGCATCCACTGAGGTGAAAATGTGCCTCACCACTGCAGGTGATTTTCTTTGAAAATTTATCATTCACTGTTGTCATTTCTTGCCACCACTCTACTATCTTTCCATTGAGTTAGTCTGAACTTGAGAAACGTCAAATGAAATGCAGAAAAGAACTTGACGTTTAGGTGTGGTTCACATTCAACATCGGTCCTTAATATATATACATTCTGACGGACATAAAAAAACTGAACTGATTTTTTGTCTATTATATTAAGAGAATTTTTGAAACAAAGTATTGCATCATTTTCTTTGCTATCTTTGCTGCATTTGCTACTTTAAACTTGATAAATTGAACAAACATCAGTTTTTCGTGAAAAAGTTAAGGGCCTGTTATTATTATTGTTATTCTGTAATTAAAATAATTAAAATTTTAACTTTAACTACTTGAAAGAATATAAAAATATAAATGTTTTAGATTTAAGTGTCCAACACTACGAGACCAAAATGTTAATACTTAAAAGAATATAAAAATAAAAACTGCATTAAAATCGTTTCTAAAAAGTCTAAATCTTGATAAATTAAAATGAATACTAAAACCTCTTTAAATTTTAATTGATTGCTTTTCATCCTTAACTCTTTTCAAATAAATAGTTTTAAGTTAATGACTATTTTGAAAAAGTAATTTTTAAGAACTTAACAAACAAATCAAATGAAGAAGTGTTACTCAAAATGATATATTTTTCTGGTCAAGACCGAAAGGGAAAAACACACAAATTAGTGAAAAAGAAATAGACAATTCTCTCGAGCAAATCCACCTTATGCAACTTATTTAACTAATTGTGTTTATTTAAGCACGCAACAGATATAAAGAAAGACACATCTTACAAAAGCAGCAGGATGATTGGAAACAGTTAAAACAAAAAATCGGAAAATATGTAATAAGAAAAACACAGTATGCAAACATTAGATTTCAAGACTACAGATAAAACTGTCCACACTCACATTAAACACATCACTCAAGTCATCTTAAACCCAACATAGACAAACAAACGGAAAAGAAAGAAAATCAACAAGTTGAAGATTTTGAAGAGATGGCACTTGAAGAAAAGATAAGTCTGAATGATTGAAGCCAGCAGAAAAAATTAAATAAAATTTCAACTTTATTTAAAGTTTTTTGTTTTTTGTGGCTTTTTACAAACAAATACTTGTAAGAAAGGAAATTTAACCCATTCGATGCTGAGGAACACTTATATTTTATTTTGAATAGATTTTGTAATCAAAAATACATCAGGTGATATTGATTTGCAGTCATCAAAGTAAAAGCATAATTAATACTTCTGTTCTCACAGAATTTACAATCGAACTGTTATAGTAAAATGCTTTCAATATGGTAGGTTTTTTAAATTTCAATATTTGATTCAATTGACTCTCGAACATGCTCACCCATTACTAACATGCTCACCCATTACTATTAACAATAAAGTAATACCTCAACACAGTGAAGTCAAATACCTCGGAATTCACCTTGACCGTAGACTAACATGGAAGTCGCACATCGAGGCAAAAGTAACGCAGATGAAATTGAAAGCAGTGCAAATTAACTGGCTACTAGGCAGAAACTCGACCTTGAAGCTTGATTGTAAACTTTTGCTGTACAACTCGATTCTAAAGCCAATATGATGATATGGGATTCAATTATGGGGCACAGCCTCGGCATCCAACATTGAGAAAATTCAAAGAAGTCAAAATAGAATTCTCCGTAGAATTACAGATACTCCATGGTACGTTAAAAACTCACGAATCCATGCAGATCTGAACGTACCTTTTGTGAAATCTGAATTTGTGAAGTACGCGACAAGATATATTAACAAACTTGAATTCCATCCAAATCCTCTTGCAGCTAATATTCTTAATTTTGGTGGTCATACCCGTCTGAGAAGGAGGGATACTTTGGCTACCATTAGAGCTCTAAACAGATGACTGAATTCTGAAATAATATTCGCATAAAAATAAATTTTCGTCCAGCACTGGCAGGACTTTAATCATAATTTTTTTTTTAGTATTAAGATTTGAATACTTATTGTCATTACATTTTTTATACCCTTCACAAAAATGTTAAGGGTATATATAAGTTTGTGATTCCGTTTGTAATTTCTACAGTTTTTTTTTGCGACCCTATAAAGTATATATATTCTGAATCAGAATTAATGGAAAAGTCGATTAAGCGATGTCCGTCTGTCCGTCTGTCCGTCTGTCCGTCTGTCCGCTGTTGAAATACCGTTTCTGAGAAAACCATTAGACTTAGAAACTTTTTTCTTTCACCATTCTTTTACCCCATCGATTCATGGGTTTGCTATTGAAATTCAGTAATATCGGTCCACGTATAGCTGAGATATATTCAAAATTCCGAAAAAAGCCATTTTTTTTTGCAGTTTTGTATGAAAATTTTTGAAAACAAAAGTTGTTCGTTTTGCTTCAAACTTCACACACTTATTAAGCATGGTGACTAAAAGGCAAAAAATTTTTTTTTCAGATATCGGTCCATATATACCCGAGATATAGCTCAAATCGGATTTTTAATGAAAATGTCGCATAGGCGAAGCTAAATAACTTTTTTTTGCTCAAAAGCAGTTCTGGTAATAAAATTAGGTTACATAAATATGGAAAATGAAAATTTCCGATATCGGTCCATATATACCCGAGATATAGCCTAGACCGGGTTTTTCATGAAAATGTCGCGTAAGCGAACTTACACAACTTTTTTGTGCTCAAAAGCAGTTCTGGTAATGAAATAGGGTCATATAAATATGAGAAATGAAAATTTTCGATATCGGTCCATATATACCCGAGATATAGCCCAAATCGGGGTTTTCATGAAAATGTCGCGTAAGCGAACTTAAACAACTTTTTTGTGCTCAAAAGCAGTTCTGGTAATGAAATAGGGTCATATAAATATGAAAAATGAAAATTTTCGATATCGGTCCATATACCCGAGATATAGCCCAAACCAGGTTTTTCATGAAAATGCCGCGTAAGCGAACTTAAACAACTTTTTTGTGCTCAAAAGCAGTTCTGGTAATGAAATTAGGTTACATATATATGAAAAATGAAAATTTTCGATATCGGTCCATATATACCCGAGATATAGCCTAGAACGGGTTTTTCATGAAAATGCCGCGTCAGCGAAATTAAACAACTTTTTTTGCTTTAAAGCGGTTCTGGTAACAAAATAAGGTTATATAAATATGAAAAATGAAAATTTCCGATATCGGTTCATATATACCGCAGATATAGCCTGGAACGGGGTTTTCATGAAATTGCCGCGTAAGCGAACTTAAACAACTTTTTTTGCTTAAAAGTAGTTTTGGTAATAAAATAAGGTTGTATAAGTATGGAAAATGAAAATTTTCGATATCGGTCTATATATACCCGAGATATAGCCCAAACCGGGTTTTTCATGAAAATGTGGCGTAAGCGAACTTTAACAACTTTTTTTTGATTAAAAACAGTTCTGATAATAAGATCAGTTTATATAAATATGGAAGATAAAAATTTCCGATATCGGTCCATATACACCCGAGATATAGCCTAAACCGGGGTTTTCATGAAAATGCCGCGTAAGCGAACTTAAACAATTTTTTCGCCTTAAAGTAGTTCTGGTAATTAAATAAGGTTATATAAATATGCAAAATGAAAATTTCCGATATCGGTCCATATATACCCGAGATATAGCCCAAACCGGGTTTTTCATGAAAATGTCGCGTAAGCGAACTTAAACAACTTTTTTCACCTTAAAGCAGTTCTGGTAATGAAATAAGGTTATATAGGTATGAAAAATGAAAATTTCCGATATCGGTCTATATATACCCGAGATATAGCGCAAACCGGGTTTTTCATGAAAATGTCGCGTAAGCGAACTTAAACAACTTTTTTTCGCTTAAAACAGTTCTGGTAATAAGATGAGGTTATATAAATATGGAAAATGAAAATTTCCGATATCGGTCCATATATACCAGAGATATAGCCTAAACCGTGGTTTTCATGAAAATGCCGCGTAAGCGAACTTAAACAACTTTTTTCACCTTAAAGCAGTTCTGGTAATAAAATAAGGTTATATAAATATGGAAATTAAAATTTCCGATATCGGTTCATATATACCCGATATATAGCTTAACAGGTTTTTTGATGAAAATGCCGAGTAAACAACTTTTTTGTGCTCAAAAGCAGTTCTGGTAATGCAATAAGGTTATATAAATATGGAAAAAGAAAAAATCCGATATCGGTCCATATATACTCGAGATATAGCCTGAACCGATTTTTCCAATAACATTTTTTTTTTACTGAAAAGCAATTCTTGTTATAAAAGAAGGTTAAGAAAATAGAGAAAATTAAAATTTCTGATATCGGTCCATATATACCCGAGATATAGCCTAAATCGGGTTTTTCATGAAAATATCGCGTAAGCGAACTTAAAGAATTTGTTGTGCTCAAAAGCAGTTCTGGTAATGATATAAGGTTATATCAATATGGAAAATTAAAATTTTCGATATCGGTCCATATATGCCCGAGATATAGCCTGAACCGATTTTTCCATTAAAAATTTTTTTTTTTTTTTTTTTTTTTTTGCTGGAAAGCAATTCTCGTTATAAAAGAAGGTTACTAAAATACAGAAAATAGAAAAATCCGATATCGGTTCATATATAACCGAGCATATTTAGGTCACATTTTTAATATACTATACATATTCGTGACTATCGTGAAGGGTATTTTAGATTCGGCCCAGCCGAATATACTACACTCTTACTTGTTTTTATGTAGATTCAATAAATAAAATAACGAAGTTAAAAAAAAAAAATTGACTCTCGCCGCGGAGAGCAGGTTTTACCTTGGTGTACACCAAACCAATGCACCATACTTTCTGGGGCATTTTTCTGAAGGCAACGAGAAAGCTTATCAAATATTGTATTATTTAATTGTTTGAATGCATTACATGAAGTCTACGCAGAGTGTAGCAATTAAAACTCTGGGAAGCCGCATGTCTTATATTGTGTAGGATTTCCGAAACCCTCATCAAGGGTTAAAACTGCCAGAATAGAGATCATTAAAGCCCCCGGGAGGTTCTGCTTACCGACCACCTCGGTGGTGATCATGCTTGAGGTGACTGGCTACTCTGGCTGCAACGTTCTGGTTGTGGTTAAAACCAAAAATCGCAGAAAGGGGAATTAGTTTCTTTGTTAACTATGGTGCAATGCTGGTTTTTAGGGCTAGCAAACCCCCAAGGTGCTGCAACAAATACTTGTAATGTAAGTAACCAGAAGTGATGGTTAGTCGGATGAGTTGGTTAAGAGATTATGTAAGCGATATTATTAATGATGCCATTTTCAAAAATGGCTTTTCTCAAAGTTTTCTTACTTTTCTATTTTACAGTTGTTTATATACTTAACTATAGCATGCAAGAAAGACAGAGACAATTATACATACATTATATCTGCATATAAATGAATATCGCCATCACGAATTATGAATTACATAAATTCATAAAGAACATACAAATATGTACATAAACAGAAATAAGAAATGTGTACAGACTCTTATACATTAACAAAGCGTATTAAGGTAGCAATATGAAATATGTACATCAATATGATAATGATCAACATCACCACTACAATGATGCTCTTAATAGGCTTCGGGCTACCAACTCATTAAGTCTTGTCTTCCATTAACTTCTGGGAAATTTCATACGGGAGAGATTGAAAGGCTTGAACTCTTCAGCAAGAGGTTTATCTATATGGCTACAAACTTATGGCAAAAAGTTGCGACCTGTATCAGCCACACTGGGGCGTCAGTTAAAAGTGAATAATTTACCCTGGGGAGTTGGTCCATGATCAGATACAGCCGTCAAGGCAGCTGCTGATGTAAATCAATTGCACATACCATAATAACGGTCATTGGTAAAATGATTTGTGCACCAAAACTACCAAGAATTTATAAAATTGGAAATTTCGGATGTGCATAATATGTATATAATATGTACTAATACAATAAAAAAAACTCGAGTTTGAAGAGACAGTTTAATGTGTCGCCATGCCGCTTAAGTAACATTTGGTTTGACTTAGCACAGCAACATATCAAACTTCTTCCGATTTAAAATTATTTTGAAAAGAAAAGAATGTTTTTCTTCATATGCCAAATTATTGTTTGTTTATAAAAAAAAACGTTTTTAGATTAATCACACAATTGTGCTTAAAACTAAAATGATTTAATCAAATTGAAATTTTGTATAAAAAATCAACAAATCGAAAAATAAAATTGTTTTCTACATATGTACGAGATTAACTAGTTGTGAGTTCGAGCCCAACTTCAGGGTGCTGATGAGTAGTGTAGCGACTACGAAACAGCTAGTTGTCCCCCAGCTATTGGTATTCAATTATTTTTTCTGTTCTTCTTTGGTCTTATTGTTTCACAGCAATTATTGTTATAATTAAAAATAATCCTTCTTCTTGACTGAAGTTGGACTCGAACTCACAACTAGTTAATCTCGTACATATGTATATAACTAAAAAAGTTCACTCATTAATGATTTACATAAAATTGTTTTCTTTTATTTGGTTTTATCTCTTCTTCAGCTAAAACTTTTATGTCACTGGAAAAATGAATTTTGAAGTAATTACGCGCACACACATCAAACTAGCTTCAAACTGCTTTATCGTAGTAAAAATTTAAATTATTTTGGTTTTCTTCAAACTCATACAAACCATATGTGTGAATTTATTTTCACTAATACACTCAATGGTTTGAAGAAACAGATTGGTGCATGGTCCGATGTGTGGCCATGCCGCTCTCTGTTTATACTTACAACAAATTACTTAATCAGAAGAATGTAATAAAATAAAAATAACAAAAAATAAATACTTCATTACAAATTCGAATCACAAGTCATAATTAATATTCAGTCTCCTTAATTGAACATTTTTCTCATTTTAAATACCATTTTGTTTTAAAGTAATAATCTTTTTAACATTTTTACGTGCCAAAATAAATCTGCATTAAAACTTTTCTGTGTAGTGAAAAAGATTTACATCAGCACCTGCCTTTACGGCATTATCTGATGATATATCAATTCCACGCAGTGAATTATTTAGCGCCCCTGTGGCTTACTAGGCTCACACAGGTAGCAGTTTTTGCCATATGTTTGTAGCCATATGAGCAACTTCTCGTTCAGGAGTTCGGACCTTCTAATCCCTCCTGTATGCAATTTCCCAGCAAGCAATGGAAGACAAGGCTTAATGAGTTGGTAGGCCGAAGCCCACTAAGAGCATCAGCCCTTAAACCAACTAACCCGTCAACCATCACCATTGGTTCACTGTTGTAAAGGCAACAGACCCTCGGGAGGGTGCGAAAAAAGCCACACACCAATCAATTATCAGGGATACTAACTCCCCCTTCCTGCGTTTTAGGTTTCAACCACAGCCAGAACGTTCCAACCATGATCGGCCCGTGTCAATGCTGATTCCCGTTTTGCCAATTTATATCCTTGGTAAGGGTGTCGGAAGTCAACACCACATAAGTCATGCGGCTTCCTAGAGTTTTATTTGCTACAACAAACGAGGAACTCCTTCCCCTCTTTCCCATAAAACAGAACACCCTGGTTAGAAATACCAAGGCAAAACCTGTTCCGCGGGGGGAACTTTTCTGCGTAGTAATATTATTTACATGAATGTATGCACATTTTTAAACTCATAGGGGACATCGCAACAAACTATTTTGTTGACTATGACTACGCGCCATTTCACAATATTTTACATCAAATGAGAAAAGTATGTTCTAAAGGAATATATGCGTTATTTGTCTTGCAATGGTATTCAAGCAAATTTTTATTTAAGTTAATTAAAGTTTTTAACATTTTTATGTACGCAAACAATATGAAAGATTTGAGATAAAAGGGCCACCTTTATTGGGTACCCAAAGGATGAAATACAAACAAATTTATTTGAAAGCAGTTTGCTTTAAATAACAAAAAAAAAAAATAAGAAAACAAAATCACAAACGGACCTTTATTTTGCATCTGCTTGTTTACGAGTATGTTTTCTTGTACTTTTTGTTAAACAAAATTTAAAAGTGAAAAAAGTTTGCCAGAGTACACATCTTGCCATTCAATTGATTGCCTTTAAAAATGTTGCTGTTTAATCTCATTCTCTTTGTTGCATTTCATTTTCGTTTGCAGATATCGATGAGTGTGCTGGTGGCCCTTGCGAACATGGTGGCAATTGTATTGATCTTATCGGCGGTTTCCGTTGTGAGTGTCCACCCGAATGGACAGGCGATGTGTGTCAAATCGATGTAAATGAATGTGAAATCAGTTATCCCGTCTCAGTCACTTCATCATCATCTTCATCATCATCTACAAATCACCACCTGCAACAGCAGCATCACCAAATGCACACATCGACATTGCGTACCTCAACAGCGGCTGTTGCTGCTGCCATTGCTGGCTCAAGTACTTCATCTTCAGCTTTGATTGCCGCTTTAAATGCTGCTTCGTCTTCCCTGGCTGCTGCCACAAATGCCACTGCCGTGTCTGTAGCCATGTTCGGTCCCTGTGTAAATGCCCGCCAATGTATTAATCGACCAGGTTCGTTTCAGTGTGTCTGCCTGGAGGGTTGGGGTGGTCCAACTTGTGCAAAAGATTTCGATGATTGCGTGGGCCAGTGCAAGAATGGTGCCACTTGTATGGATTTGGTTAACGATTATCACTGCGCCTGTGCAACTGGATTTACAGGTAATCAAACATGAATATCAAACATGAAAATAATTTTCATAACAAATTTCACAGTACGAACGAATATCAAATAAAAATTAAACATGTGTTTTGAAAACTGGCCCGTTGTCTGGCAATTAAATGTAGAGTAGAGTTTAGTGCCAAAAAAAAAAAAAAAAAGTTGCGTTAAGTGTGTCTCGAAAGCAAATTTCAATATGAAAAACAAACTACTAGACTAAACTGAAAAGTTTTTTTTTTAGCCTCTTACGCCAAAAAGTCACTTAAGCTCTTGGGGCGACTTCAAATTGCCAAGTTGTTGTGTTGGTGTCTGTTACAGTTTTTAACAAGTTTCAAGAATATTTTTAATTTTTTTGCAACTGAAAAAATTTTGTACAACTTGTTTTATATTTATTTAACTCATGGAATACATAATTTTGATGCAATTATTAATGCTTTCGATTTTTCATTTTATTAATATTTTTTTTTTTTTTTGTGATTTTCGTGAACAGGTCGAGATTGTGAAACTGATATTGATGAATGTGCTAATTCACCGTGTCGTAATGGTGGCGAATGTGTGGACATGATTGGTAAATTTAATTGCATTTGTCCACTGGGGTATTCGGGTACATTATGCGAGGTATGTATGTGTGCTTTTTGTTGTTGTTGTTGCTTTTTTTGTTTTTGTTTCTGATATTTCTTATTCGTGTGTACCTGTTTTGTGTATAATTTGCTTTTATTTATTTTAATGAATTTTTAATGCATGTACATACATTTATTTATTGTTGTTATTATTTTTTGTTAAGCGTTGTTACTTTTTGAAGCTTTTATTAGTTTCTAAATAACTTTATATACATTTGATATTGCTATTTAAGAATTGTCAATTTGAATTTAAATAGTTTCATTAGCAAAATACATTTTGCCTATTTCAAAAGATGCGAGCTTTTTTATAGTTTAAAAAAGCCCGTCTTCAAATAAATCAGCGAAAAGCTTGTAATTCATATTGCTTTGCCGCAACATGAATGGGTGCAAATCGTACATTTAAAACGTTTTTTTGTATAGAAATTTGTAAATAAATACTTTAAAATCAGCAAGCTTTAAACAAAATTTTGCGGCTTTCCAGCTGTCTATAGACCACGCCCACCGGGGAACAGGTTTTGTCTTGGCATATTCCTAACTTGGGCATTCTGTTTTCGGTTATAGAGGGGAAGGAGTCCCTCGTTTGTTGTAGCAAATAAAACTCTAGGAAGCCGCATGACTTATGTTGTGTTTGCTTCCGAAACCCTACCAAGGGTATAAATTGGCAGGACGGGGATCAGCATGGCCCCTGGGTGGTTCTGCTTGCAGATCAACCCAGGCTGATCATGGTAGAGGTGCCTACCTTGGCTGAAACGTTCTTGCTGTGGTTGAAACCTAGAACGCAGGAAAGGGGTGTTAGTATCCTTCATAATTGCATGGCGTGGCTTTTTTCGGGGACTAACGAACTCCCGAGGGTCTGTTGCCTTTACAACAGATACCTGTACTGTGAGGAACTACTGGTGATGGTTAACGGGTGAGTTGGTTTAAGGACTGATGCTGCTAGTGGGCTTCGGACTACCAACTCATTAAGCCTTGTCTTCCATTGATTGCTGGAAAATTACATACAGGTGGGATTAGAAGGCCCAAACTCCTCAACAAGAAGTTGCACATATGGCTTCAAACATATGGCATAAATAGCACCTCGGGGGACTGCCCCACCCCCGAAAAAATCCACTCACCAACAATTCTCAGGGATACTAACTCCCCCTTCCTGCGTCTTTAGGTTCAAACCACCATGACATTTAATAATGTAAGTTGTTACACAGCTTTCACACATGGAAAGTTTACTTTGCAAAAGATTGAGTTTGGTGGTAGCATTTTCCCTTGTCACCAAACTCAAGACTTTGCAAAGTAAACTTTCTGTTGTAAAAGCTGTGTTACATTTGTTCCTTCTTAAACCTAAGTAATAAAAATTATCAATATCTATTTTCAAGGCAATAAATAGTTTAAAATGAAACAATGTTTAATAAAATTCTGAACAAGAGATTGCTAGCTTGCTGTGTTAAATTTAGCTCATATGTATTTTGAAGTTGTAGATAGCATCTCACTAAAAGTTGACTGAGACATTACAACTTCATATTCCGTGCAAGCTCCTTCTGCGAAGAATCGCGAATCTTGTTTGCCTTTCATCCTGTGCACACGTCTTTTGTTACTGCTATCCATATTTTCTATATATGTATGTTTATTATTAGATTCGTATGAAACCAAATTGCTCCGGAATAGGTAGCAACTGTTTCTTTTTGTTTCATCATTGTCCGTATTTTCTTCATATGTTCATTATTAATTTCTTTAGAATGCATCTCATTACCTTGTAGTGTGGAAGGTGTTGGGCTAAACTTTGCTAATCTGAACAGTGTCGAAAGTATATACAGTGGGCACTGTTCAGTTTTAAATAATTTAATTCCAACATTTTAAATGATGCAATGGAGTTTGGTTTAGTTCTCCGTGTTGTTTTTGTTAAAATTAAACCTCCACAAACCCTACTCCCTTTTTCCTCCTAGTCGTAACCTATTTTCCTAGTTCCAGTACATATGTAGGGGTCATCCCCTGAGTGCAGATCCAAGATAAAAAAAACCAGAGCTGAGCTTTACGTTCGTTGGAACTGCAAATATGTTTTATACCAGCCATACACTACACAAGTTCGGCGCTCAAGCCTGGCATTTATGTACTGTATGGCGGTGTTTCTGCTGTTAACACAGTAAACTGAGCAAAAATTAATAACGATTTGATATTTGCTCAAGTTTGAAAAACTGTGCAGTGAACCTGTGTAGTGTGTATTGCAGGCTTTCAGTTGTGTGGCGTATTTCAAAGAGGTGGCAATAAAAAATGGACGAAGAAAAAAGGAGTCGCCGTGACTATGGCTTCAAATTAAATTAAATGTAGTGAACATAGTAACAGAATAATGAAAAATTAACCCTGCGAAAAATTAATAGTTAAGTTAGAAATAAAATCCAGATGCAAAAAGAGAAATTGTTGTTAAAAAATTTTAGCACATTTCATATGATAGTGCAATATTTACACATATTGTCTTCTTCGTTTGTCCCTTTAAAATAAAAAATTGTGCAGTTTACTTGTATAGTGCGAGTCGCAAGCTCCGTTTACGCAGAGCCAGACTTAAGCACTGAACTTGTGTAGTGTATGGCCGGCAGTAGCGAAATATATGTTTCTAACATATATCGGTTGGTTTAATTTCAAGGGCCGATGTTGAATTGTGCATGCTAGCTAGTACAGCTCGTTCTGCAGAAACTAAAGCTGTTGCTCGCTATAGTATGGCTGAAGAGCCGCCCACTTCAACTCGTCGTCGTAACCAACAATTGCACATCTCACGCTCGTCGTTGACGAATATAATGAACATAAATTTAGCGCGAAATGTTAGCGCATTTGCAACCGTAATTTTTATTAAATAATGTGAGAGCAACAGCTTCACCGCAGAGATAGCAAATATGTCCAGAGAATATACTTCACAGCTTTTATTATTCATCATCAATCAATTTATAATTTATTTCGTTACAGTTTTTAATAATTGGCCTGATCGAGAGCAGCTTATTGACACTTTCATATCATGTAAGATTTTTTAATCTTATACACTCTACAGTAGGTCTTTCTTATTCAGGTGAAAATTTATAAAAGTTACTTCATTTGCATGAAATTGCAGATTTATTTCCTGTAATTTTAAAGAAATCAGTTTAATTTGAAATTTATTAGCTTTCATTTGAACTTCATGCCGATTTTTTGCTGTTTAAATTGAATCGTTCAGTTCAGGCTCCAGCGAATTTCTATAAATCGCATTGATTAATCAGTATACTAACAAAATGTATTTTATATTGATTTTCAAAATTATAATGAAAAAAAAAAAAAGTTTTTTGCTTTCTTTGTTGTGGACAAACTTAAATGTTTAAAAAACGTGCAATAAATTCAAACTAAAGTCTTTTGAAATGTTGCACTGTGGTACAATAAAAGTGTTTAAAATTAACATAATGCTTACAAATGTTGATTTAATTTACCATTTCATGTCTGAAAATAATTTACAAATTAACACCTTCAATATTTGCTCCAAATAAATGACAATTCATTAAATATTCTTCCCGCACACACACACACACACATACATACACTCACACGCAACAATGAGGCAAAACAACAAACAGTGGATTACAAAAAAATAAGCCTGAATTGTATTTTTATTGAAAACAAATTGAACGTTTTAAGCAACAAACAAACACATCATCCTGTTTAAAATTCTAGACTGGTCTAAAATCATATAAATTCTATGAAAAATCACACAAAATAAACATTTTGTTACCAAACAACAAAGAAATAAATTGCTTGCTGTTGGAAGTTCCTTAAACAAATTATTGACAGTCAACTGAAAAAAAAGAATCTTCTTTAAAAAAAATGGGTTCAATGTTAAGAGAACAAACTGATCTATAAAACGGGTAACAAGAATGACAGTATAAAAATTGCTTTTAGAAGGGGCAGAAAAAGCAAAAACAAAAAGAATAAAGGAAGAAGAACATGAAGACCGTGTAGGGAAAAATGAAAATGAACACTTTTGCATGCGTGTTAAAACACGTTTTTTGTGTTAAAGAACACCACGAACAACATCATGTTCGCATTTGTATGTATCTCGCCAGCACAGTATCTGTCACATGAATTTGATGCTTTAATACCTTTTAGCACTAATCGCATTATGAGCAATCAATTGTGATGAGAAGTAAAAAACTAAAATAAAAAATGACACACACATACACATTCACATACATAAAAAAGCAAAATAATATTTAAATCAGTGTTTAGATTTTCAAATATCGAATGTTTGTTTTTAAATCTCAAAATGTTCAACAAAGTTTGATTTCTTTAAACTGGCCTGATGTTCTCACGTATTTCTTATATAATTTTTGAATTTTATTTGAATGAAACGTAAAATGGTGTTGTGTTTATCACAAAAAAATGGTTCATCTTTTAGCTCAGTCAACATTATGGTTATGTGAAATTAAAAAAACTACTTTGTTTTTTCCGAATTATTATAGAAAATGCGAAGTGAATGTATTGCTATTTAATTTCAAGTTTTTAAAATAAACAAAATGAATATGAGGATACTTTTTTTGGAAATATCAGGATACTTTTTCCAATAAAATTTTTGTTAGGAAATCAAAAAAATTCTTTAAATTTATGTTTTTTGTAATATTTGCTACTTTAATTATGGATATTTCATTTGCCTTTGGAAAAATTCATCAGGAAATTTTGTTGGGAAATATTTCTGATGAATAAATATTGCGAACTTTTTAAGAAAGAAGATGAAATATTGATGAAATAAACGAACAAGGAATTTATTCATAAAACTTATATAAAGAAGAGATTGAAAAACAAATTCACAACCAAAATAAACTGCACACTAAGAGTGGCATTGTTTTATTGAAACAGCAAATTATTTGTGTCAATCAGCGATGTTATAGAGTCTAATCACGTTTGGGATTGGAATTGACTCCGGTGTTTGGCTCCTTAAAAAACGTAAAATTAAAATGTTTTTAAATTCGATTTTTCGTTTTTGTACATTTGTACATCGGCTTTTAGCATAATATAAAAAAAATACAAGGTAGTTTCATTCTATTTTTATTATTTGTAATAAGGATATTTGAAGTTTATTTTTAGATAGAAATATAAAAAGGCGTTGCCACACAGTTGAATAACGGAATTTACTCCTAGAATGGATTTTTTCTGTAATGTGTAGTGCATCGTTCATATTAGAAAAAGCTAGAAAAAAGCCAGCCCACTTGGGTCCAATGTGGTCCCAAATACTAAAAGCACGGACTTCTGCTTATCAGTAAACTTTACAATAGCATTCAAACGAATGCCTATGTTAAGGAAAATATTATTACATTTAAAAGAAAATACTCTTTAGATATTAAAAACAAAGGGAAAAGTTTGATGCTTGTGGTTTAAAAATATATAAATATTTAAAAATATATAAATAATCAATCTACTACCATGACCCAGGATGCAGCGACAAAAATAATGCACGTAACTTTAAATATTCTTCATTACTTACAATAAGAAAAACCTACTTCCAAAGGATGTCATTATTTGTTTAAATATTAAAGTAAGCATGTATAGCGAAAATTTGCATATAGTTTTCCGTCGTTTCCGTGCCTTCAAACTTATTCTGGACGTGACTTGTAACTTCTCTAACAAATGTCGCGTTATAATTATTCAGTGCATTTAAAAGAAAAAATAATAGCTGATTTTAATAACGGCCCATTAGTGACCACAATTGCAAAAAAAAATTTGACATTCACCACAGCGTTATATTAAGAACTATAAGCCGTTTTCGTTGTTCGGGTACTTTGGTTACAGAACATAAAGGTGGACGTTCCCGAAAAACTAGTAAACGAGATGGCCAGGCAATAATACGTTTGATAAAAAAAATACCAATTTGTGTCGTCAAGAACCATCGCCACACAATTGTCATTAAATGTTAACCCCAGAAGGATTCAAAGGCAGGCTGCAGAAGGCTTACTGAAAGCATACCATACAAAAGTGTAAAAAAGGCCAGGTTGGAATTAATTTGATCACCACACAAAGGAATTCCATACTATTCTCCGATGAGTCCAGACTTAATTTAAAAGGTTCCGATAGATTAAGACTGGTTAGATGACCGAAAAGCCAACGTCTTAATCGACGTTATTGAAACATGGTGTTGGTAGCATTTTAGTCTGAGGATGGTTTTCATGCCATTTTTATATATTTTAGATTTATGTAAGTATTTTATTAAATTTTTTTTTTTTTTTTTTTTTTTTTTTTTTGTTAGAAATCACAATTTTATTATTATTTTCAGACCCAACTTTAAACAAAACTGAAAACAAGGGAATGTAAAAAACTTGACGTTTAGATATAGTTCCCATTCGAATGGGCCCTTAATTATCCGATTGTACGATTTTTGATGATTTGCAACATTTTTTTTGACGATTTTCACGTTTTCAATTTACAATTTTGCCCACTACTTCAAACATTTTCCTAACCACCCTGACTAGCAACCCAGTGAAAGGACTGCAATTTAGAAAAACAAGCTTGAAACACAAAAATTAAATTATGAGATATCTCTTATAGCTAAATTCAGTCAAATTTTCATGGTTGGTATTTCTACTTAAGTACTTACATCATTTCGGACACGTATTACGCCTTAATTTTTAATTATCTTATATTGAAGCTGTTTCTATTATCCAAATTTGAAGGTTTCAGTTCATCTTTGCGTATTCAAGTAATTGCGCTGAACTTTATGAAAATAAAACACCACCTCTTTGAACACGCTTGCATCTTAAGTCTTTTGTTTTAGATTTATAAAAAGTTTATTCAGGTTTGAATTCATTCGTTGTTATTTATAGTAATTAAGACAGAAAGCTTAAGTACAGTATAAGAAAAGTTAAGTTAACTAAACTATATGAATGCACATTTTCTATGCCAACAGAAACTTCAACAATAATATGTATTTCTTGCCGTTCCTTGTTAGAGTAAATACCAAATTTTACTTAATAACTTAATATATACGTTAGCTTTGTTTAATTAAATTTTATAATAATTGTTTAGCTAATTTTAGAATATTAATTAATATTTTATTTGGCCTTATATTTGTAGTACCTTGCTAAACACAAAAAAAAATCTTTATTCAACGAAATGACATGATGATTTATTTTAAGAATATTATAAAAAATTGTTTCTTTCGAATTTTATCTTTTTTAGGAGGCAAATGATCACTGTACATCCTCACCTTGCTTAGAAGGCCGTTGCATGAATACGCCAGGCAGTTTTTACTGTCATTGTCCTCCAGGCCGATCTGGAAAACACTGTGAGCATGTCAGACCTCTGTGTAGTCAATCACATTGTAATGGTTGGTATATTTTCATATTGAAGTTTTATTGAAAAAAAGAAAAAACAATTATTTAAAATTTTATGGACGTTTTCAAGATAGCTTTTACCAGGTAGTATTACTATTTAAATAAAGAAAAAACCGAAAGACATCACAATAATGTAGCTTATAAACAAAATGTTGACAAATTTATGGAACAAAGCAAAAGACACTTATAGCACTACCTGGTAAAGCCGTTTAGGACGTTCTTAAACAAAAATTAAAATAATATCAAAAAACTTTTTTGAAACTTAATTAAAATTAACACAAATTAGTAGAGCTAAAAAAACCATTAATATAAATTTAAAAATTTTATTAAAAAACAGATGGTTGCTTTGCCAACTCCACCACTATAAATTCTTCGAACAACTTGCCCTGTTCTGGCCATGGCACTTGTGAAATAGGAGATGTGGGAACATTTTGTAAATGTCAAAATGGTTATACAGGAATATTTTGCGAGCACAGTAAGTAGCTGTAGTTATATTAATTGTTTTAAGTTTCTGGTATTGTACTCTTTAACAATTAACTAAAACAGTAAATAAAATGATGTGTTTTCTCTAATGACTACAAATAGACAAACTAATGCAATTAAGTAACAACAATGTCAAGTATACTGAAAAATTTTTAATATTTGCAATTAATTCCTTCAGCTCAAGGTCCTTTTTGTTTTTGTTTTTAAATGTTTAATGTATTTTTCAATATTTCGTCTTCCTTTGGAAGACTTCTTCAGGAAAATTTGTTTTTTTTTGTGCTATAAATTCAATAAAAAAACAAAGAAGTTTCCAAAGGAAGACGAAATATTGAAAAATACATTGAACATAAAAAAAAAACAAAAAGGACCTTGAGCTGAAGGAATTTATTGCAAATATTGAATTATATAAAGGTGGTCAAAGCAAATAGCATCAAGAAAATTTTTTAGTTTTTAAATTATTGATTTCATTTTTATTTGGGATATTTTTCATAAAGCATAAGGTCTTTAGTTTTCTAATTATGACATAAAATTTTTTTAAAGGAAAGAGAGGTAGTAGTAGAATTTACGCCACTTTATTTTCAACATTATTAAACATTGAGTGCCAGTTCACGGGTAACGAAGCTGTTCGTTCGTTCACACACTTGCATTTAAAACAATAACAACATTAAAATTTTGTTAACTTGTTATATCGACAACGTTCAGTAGAAAGTTTTCCTTATTAATTGTTACTACTGAGCTCGGAAAGAAAATTCTATATGTTGTTCTTAGTTTATTGAAATTTTCGTTTCAGATTTTAGTAATTTACAACAGGCAAAACAGAGGTCGATTTAACAATCGATATTGCCCCATTGGGTGCTTGGAAATGATTTTTTTTTCATATGTTGTAGTGGAACCTTTTTTCCTCATGCTAAAAGCTATCAAAACCTCGATGGCACCAGATCCTCAAATTTTAGTCCTTCTAAAGGGACCCATCTTAACGTACAATAATTCACGTCCTTAAAAAATGAGGATCTTAATTGCCAAAACGTACTTGATTCCTTAAACCCACACACCACGCCAAGGTAGATACCCAGTTGAGGGTTTCTTCCCTGTTATATGGGTGTGAACTATTTGCAAGTTGTAACTGTGGTAGCGAAATAAAATTAATTGTGTTATATAACATTGTAAAATACGTTTTTAGATTGCGATTATTTGATCATGCATCCTGTGTCTCCACTAGTCTTTATGGAGTCTCTTTTGAAAGTTTGTTCAAAATTCTTACTCGGGTATGTTCTAGATTCTACTTTGAAGTGAAAATAGTTTGAAATCACTTCAATTTGAAGCTTTGGTGTTCTACATTCTACTCTATACTTTTCATTTGTGTTTTGTTTTCGAACATTAATTTGTAGTGAATTGTCTGGTTCTTGAAACTACTTTTACACAAAAAGTAGTAGTTTGAAACCTTAAACTTTTTAATTTTATTGTGAAAATGAAATATTTTACAGAAAACTTAGTATAATTACAATCCCATTGAAATAAGAGGGTTAGATGACGGAATATTTATTGGAGATACAATTGTGCATGCATATATTTATAGGGAAAATAAGGAGAATATTATATAAAAAACTAATATTTGTTATTTTATTAACTAAAGTCGATTGGTGATATCATCTCTTATTACAGCTGTTGAATTTCAATAAAATTCATAAATTAAACAAAGTAAAGTTGTGCTTCTGATGTTTATTCGTGCCGTACAAGGCAATTGTTAAGCAAAGACTAAAATAAAACTCTAAATTAACTTACATGATTTGTTCAATACTTAAAAAATTCTAAAGTAAATATACCGTTAAATACGAAGTACTTCAAGAGAGAGATGTGAAAAGATATGTACATATATGTACGTATCAGTATATGCAGCGAAAACTAAATAATATTATAATATAAAGAGAACATAAATTAAGAGTAAATAAAAGAAAATAATATGCGATTTAACAACAGCGTTTACCGAGTCACTAACTCGTCCAAATCATCGTCACCACTTACATATATGTCTTTCGTTTACCGCCACCCGCTATATCAAACTTTTGCATAAAATGGCACTTAAAAAATTACGATCATTGTTGCAAATTTTATAAACCTAACTAAAGGCCGTACCAGATAAAGTTTTTGCTTCGCTTTGCCTTGCAAATTCGCTTTGACATCTAAGATAAAACTTACATACTTATATGAAACATGTCACATAAAGTACTTTAACGAAAAGTTCAGCAACTCTCATGTTTTTACTCGTTGAAGTTTTTTATAATAGCTCCAAAGCTTTATGCACTAAGAAAACAATTAGAACCAATTTCAGAAGTTCGTCCAATAATATTTCTAACTTCTATTATCATAAGAAGTAATTAAATATACAAATTAACAACCATTTTTTTAGATAAACAAACAAACCGTGAGCGTTGCCAAAGTTTTCATTGTGACATACACCTTTTGCTGTGCGTTTTTCTGCTAAAGCTTTAAACATCACTTAAAGCGGCAAAGTGTTATCTGACATGATATTAAATTTTGGTCTTATAAAATAACAAGCATTAAATAAAAAATTTTTCATGTCGTTTTTTGGGCAAAAAAATAAAATGAAACTCAAAATATGGTTCATTTCAGTACTGGTTTGTATAAAAAAACAAATAAAATTGAAAACATGGTTCGTGTCAGTACTAGTTACTGCACAATTTATCCAAGTTTTATTTTCGAAGTTCAGTTCGAACGAAAGAATGAAACATACAAACTACTACTTTTTCAGAACATTATTTTCATTCCACTACTTTTCTGGAACATGCCGGACTATTTACTAATTAATTTATCTAGCTGAAGTTCCTTTTGGGTTTTTTATAAAAATTTGTTATACTATTTTTCGATATTTCGTTATGCAGGTGTCTGGTGACAAATTTAATTTTTATATACGATTATTCCAAAAAGCAATAAACGCTACGGGCAAAGGGTGGTGCCAATGAAATTATCGATTATGCGGATTTGTCAGTCGAGTGAACATCGCGAGCTCGCTGTGAAAATAATTGTTAGGAATAATGATTCTTACGTAATTAATAGCTCGTCGACAATTTGCTCAAAGTTCGGTATTTGGCGAATGCGTGATGAACCGAGTGTAAATTTGATTCGGTCGTGGGTGCAGATAATCCATGCAACTGCTTCGGCTATCAGTGTCCTACGGCCAGGGCCCAGTTGATCTTCAATTACTCCCGAAAACATTGAACTGATTGAAGGCACTGACTTTCAATACGGAAAAAAGTAGCCTTCCTGCAATTCTCAAGAGCGATTATTCATGAAATTTAAAAAAATAATCTGAAGTTTAAGTACTGAAACAAAGAGACTTTGCTCTGCGCATAAATTTTTTGAAACGATATTGTAACGTTTTCACACTGTAAGTCTCATTTTTGAAGTGACGAGTCTCATTTTCACTTAAAGGGCCAAGTCAACAAGCAAAACTGTCGTTACCCTCTATTGAACCTCTATTGAAACATCAAAAAACATTACATTTTCCCAGGATAATTGTTTTCCGAACCTGCGACCTTATCCATCGTACTCTGCACAAACATGTTTTTAACCAGATGAGGTTACTGGCACTCACAGCCGGAACTTCGATGAACTTTCTTCGACAAAATTTCCCCTAAAAATTTATCAGTCGCTTTGAAAACATCTAACATGGATTTTTTTATGGGAGTACCTCAAAGAAAAAATCCCAAATCTCTTGTGGTTAAAGGGAAATATTCACCAAGAAATCAGCTAAATTGAACGAAATTTATCGCAGCTTGTGTCGCAAAACACAGGCAGTGTGTTCAACTCGATGGAAGACATCTGGACGGCATACTCTTTAAAAAAGAAAATCCGCATTTCCATTCTATCCTTTTAATCTCTTGTTAAAGAAACTTTATGTCAATTATTACGTTTTCTATTTAAGTCTGAAAATATAAATCTGCTTGTAGACGCCCTGTATACTTTCAAACACCTAAATACATATTTGATAAATGCGTCTTTTTCTATTCACAACCAGATCGAACCAGTATAATACCCCAACACTAATGCCTAGTTTCTGAATGGTCATTTTATGTACATGCTGCTTGTCTCTGAAGCAATCTTCTACTAAGTCAAGAAATATATACCTGATTGTTCTTTTTATCATCTTGTGTTTCTTTTTAATAGTTTTTTTTTTTACAAATCAGATACTATATACAGCTAATTTTTCTGCCCCCTAGTACCCAATCATCACTAGACTTGCAAATCTTTAAAAAATAAGCTTCAACATTTCACCTGAATTGAAGCATCTGAAGAAAGATAATCAGAATTAAAAATAAAAATGCTCTAATAAATCTTTTCACACATAAAAAGCAGCGTAGAATCTTATTTTAATGTTTTACTTTAGGGATAAATAATATTTAAAAAAAAAACTAGATTTTTAAACGTGTTATTTCTTCCAATCTTTTTCAATCCTGCTAATGGAACACAAATAACAATTTTATTATTTCCACTGAAAAAATTACTAAATTTTAAATTATTCCCACACACCAGAAATCAATATTTATTTCTGGTGAATATTTTGTATGACACCTTAAAAATTTAATCAAGTAGAAAATTGTGCATGTTAAGTTATGGTGAGAGTATGTGTGTAAAAATGTTCTAAGAAATTTGTTATAAAACGGGAGTAGAAGAAAATTACTAACTTAAAATGCTTTTGTTTTATTACAAATACCCAGCAGACAAAATGTATATACTAATTGGGGCCAAATCACGTCATTCGATATAGAACAAGATTAAAGAAATGTTAGAGACGTGTATAAATAAAAAAGCTTGTTTTTTGTGCTTTGACAGATATTATTAAAGCATTTTCCTTTTTAAATTCTCAACAATTTTGTTGGATGTTTAAGAATATCTTTCAAAAATTTCCAAAGTCTACTAATGATTAGGGTAGCTCCTATGAAATGTCGACATACAGATAGCTGGGAAACATAGAAAGCAAGCTATTTATAATTTTTTATTGGTATTAATTCAAATCTCTCATTTTGGTATCAAGGCACACGATATCGAATGAATTGTATTGTAATCAAAATATATTTTCGTATTATTAACGAAATTTTGTGGTAATTTTGGTATAGTTTTGCGGTTACTCGACCGTGTGCAGGAGAGGGCGAAGAAGCTTATCGGTGACAGCAGGGTATCCAACTCTATTGACTCACTGGAGCATCGACGCAGTGTGTATGTGTGTGTGTTACTCTGTTTTATCGATAGTAAAGGGTGGTTAAATTTCAAGGGCCGATGTTGATTTTGAATAAAACACAAAGTATTTAGGAAATTATTGTAATTTTATTTTATTATGATATATTGGTATTATTCAATTATGTATGGAATAAAATATCGGCCAAATGGGCGCTGCGACCACGGCGGCACACCTCCATCCGATGGTCCAAATTTTCGATGACCCTGAGGCATAATGGAGGTTCTATGCCGTTAATGTGCCGAATTATCTCATCCTTTAGCTGTTGAATTGTTGCTGGCTTATCGACGTACACCTTTTCTTTCAAATAACCCCAAAGAAAAAAGTCCAACGGTGTCAAATCACATGATCTTGGCGGCCAATTGACATTGCCATTACGTTAGATAACACGGCCATTGAATTTGTTGCGCAAAAGAGCAATTGTTTCGTTAGCTGTGTGGCAAGTGGCACCGTCCTGCTGAAACCACATATCATCTGCATCCATATCTTCCAATTCGGGCCATAAAAAGTTCGTTATCATCTCACGATAGCGAACACCATTCACAGTAACTGCCTGGCCGGCCTCATTTTGGAAAAAATACGGCCCGATGATGCCGCCAGCACATAAACCGCACCAAACAGTCACTCTTTGTGGGTGCATTGGTTTTTCGACAGTCACTCTTGGATTCTAATTCGCCCAAATGCGGCAATTCTGTTTATTGACGAATCCACTGAGGTGAAAATGTGCCTCATCACTGAAGATGATTTTCTTCGAAAATTGATCATCCACTGTTGCCATTTCTTGCCACCATTCTGCCCATTGTTGGATTATGTATCTCTCCATGGTTCAAATTGAGTAAGTCTGAAATAGAGAAATGTCAAATAAAATTTGGAAAAAAACTTGGCGTTTAGGTGTGGTTCACATTCAACATCGGCCCTTGAAATATAATGGAATTTGCTCTGACGCAATAAGGGATCTTGTTCCAGAAACCCACATATTTCTACGTAATACACGTACATCGTAAGGAGACCGGACGGAGTGAAGCACATCTTGCACCCTTTCCAAAAAACCAAAGCACTTGCATGCTTCTTTGGAGAAATGAAAATGTATTCAGTTTTCAAATTAAATTTTTGTTTGTACATATATACGTACATCGGGTTTTAGTTCAAGTTTTTCCTTTCCTAAGAAGGATTTTTTACAATACAAATTTGGTATGATCAATCATTTTTGATTGAAGAAGACAAGAAAAATAATAATCAAATATTTAGCTGGGGGACAAGTAGCTGTTTCATAGTCGCTACGCTGTTTCATAGTCGCCACTCAGTTCAATATCATTCATAGAACATCATGAGAATCCGATTCTTCAATGTTTATAACATCCATGAGTAGAGATGCATTCACGGTCGTGCGCTTGTGTGTTAATAAACAACACTAGGTCTTACGAGCGTTGAAGTCGGCCCTATTTTTGCGACCCGATTGGGAGATTTAAAGTAGCTCTTTACTTAATGAGTCATTCATATTACGGCTCTTGGTAGCAATCTCGGATAAGCTAGACCTATAACTCAATGAGTATGAATGGCAGATGCTGCATCTGCATAAGACTGGATAGAAGTTTGACATAGAAGGTCATTCAGAAATATAAGAAATAGAGTAGGAGAACGAACGGAGCCTTGCGGCTATCTTGCCTTTATCAGAATTTGCATTTAGTTATCGTAAATATTTGATGATGCATAAGGCCGTTAATAAATAAGGAAATATTAATTTTGATAGCATTTCTGCTGTTCTGCAAATAATTTTGTTAAAAAATTAATATTTATGTTATAGCTTGAATTATAAGTATTTTATTTTTATTTTAAGCATTACTTAGTTTAACGTTTTTTGCATTTGTTTTTAGCTGTTTTATTGCTTAATTTGTTAAGCAAAAAATCCTTAAGCCTTTTTCATTTAACACATTATTTTCTTTAACACATTCTTTTACTCGCTTTTATTTTGCAGATCTTAATGAGTGTTCGCCCAATCCCTGCCGCAACGGAGGTATTTGTTTAGATGGCGATGGTGATTTCACATGTGAATGCCCTTCTGGCTGGACCGGTAAGTATCATTTAATTTTAACATTAAACGTAAATTTTACACACAAACATTAACTTTTTTTGTTTTTTTGCCAACAGTATTGTAGCTGTTATTTTTTTTATGCCACATTAAAAGTAACATTATTAAGCAAAACTTGCAACAAGCCTTTAATAAACGCTTAAAATTAAAGTGAAGTAAAGTTAAAGGGTATTAAAAATAAAAAAAAAGAACTTAAGCACTTGTTGTTTAACAAAACACATCTTACAAAACACACTTGCAAAACAAAAAACACAAAAAAGTAAAAGAGAAAACTTGCTAACATAAAGAAGTTCTTAGGCAAACATTAATCATAAAAGCAGGAAAAAGGGTTAAGCAGACAACAACAAATTATAGAAACATTAAGGCGCAACTTCTTGCAACTTGTATTGTATTACAAGTACATGCTCATATGTATGGCATATGAATTATTGAGGTTTTCTTCAGGATTATGAAATGAATTGAAAAATTTTAATTTCGAAATTTATATAAGATTAAAATACAAATTTACTTATTGGGACAAAAATTCTTTGTGTTTGTATATACTCGTATGTGAAACACTAAACGATTATGTTTAACAATGCCGTCCCCAGATGAGTAAAAATAGCAAATGATGTTTTATTTCTTTCTTACACATTTTACGCCCCCCGGGGAACATGTTTTGCTTTGGCGTATTCGTAACTTGGTTACTCTGTTTTTCCGGTAAAGAGGGGAAGGGGTCCAAACAAAACTCTTGTATTAACTAACAGCCATCCCTAAACAACAGCGGCAAGCGTTTTTTAACTGTCCAAAGTTCTCATGTCCGTACATTCTGTATAGAGCATACCGAAACAACGCGGCGGTAATGCTTTGCAATAGGAAAATCCAATTTTACAATGCATTTCACAGTGAAGTAAGTTGCAAAAGAAAATAATTGTAAACAAAAGAGTGAAGAAAAAATATAAGAAATAAAAATAAAAAAACAAATAAAAAAGTTTTGTATTTCTTATTGGAAAATAGAGGTAGAAATTATTTTCAATATGCTATAGTAGCCTTCCAACTTATCTAAATAACTAATTTTTAAAACTTTAATTATTTTATTTTAATATAATAAAAAATTCACAAACTTTAATGCCGTCCGCCCAGCTGTAAGATAATCAGGGTTGTTTTATTTATTTGTAACGTTGCCGCTTTTGTTTAGGGATGGCGTTTCAGCGTTAAAGCTCAGCTGAAAAAAACATTCCGCTTGCCGCTCTTGTTCAAGAATGGCAGCAAGGCATGAGAGTTTCAATTGGAAAAGAACTGTTAACTCATTTTTCTGGGCTTACAGCAATTTAATTAAAATAACTCAATTGAAAGTAATAAACTGCTTACAATTAAATTCATTTTGAGTATTCGTTATCGCTTACTAAAAAGATTTCTTCGAAATAACAAAAGAAGTAGATCGTTTTCAGACCTGGTCTACATACAATATTTTTCAAAACATATAGAATTCAAACATATAATAATAGCACACTTTTATATGAAAATTGCCGACAACAAAATTACAATACTGTATAATTAGATAATTAGACAACGTATACAACGTTAATGTGAGGTTGTAAATTGATCAAATATTGTTGTTGTGAATTGGGCTCTTATTATATTAAAATTTTATTTTTAATAATAATCTTAATTAAACCTGTTTAGTTTTTTTCTGTTACAAACTAAAATATACATTTGTTAATTCTCGTCTTAACCACATTTCTCTTCTTCTGTTTTTTTAATCCAATTAGCTTAATTATTTTATGGCATTTTTCTATTTAAGATTTGTTTGGTTATAAATGATATATTTAATGCTTTTAATACGAGTATGATGCCACCTCCTCCGTTTGGTTTGGTTACTTTGAAAGATGAACTCATTTGAATTCGTTTTTGCAAATCCAATTTATCATAGTTATCTATGCAAATATTTATTTGTCTAAACAAAATTTATTTATACTTTTAAGTTAACATGTTCACTGAATTAACCATGACATGATAAATGTTTATTGATTTAAATAAGTAACATGAGATAAAAGAAAAAATGTTTCAAAATAGATTTCTCTAGATTAAATCTTGGCTTTTAACAAGTGCGAAATTGCGTTTGTGTGTAAAATATTTCTTCTTTTGTTTTAAATAATGATTTTATTTAGCAAACTAGAGTTGGACGACAAATTTTTATTGGAAAGATTTTTGAGATTGCAAAACAAATTTATCTAATTCCACGAAATTGGTGTTGATTTTGTATATATTTCTTTTAGTTATTTGCTTTATACTAAATTTCTAATGAAAATTGGTGGTAATATTTAACGTTAAGTAGATACGAAAGTAGTAAAATTACTTAATGGAGAGGTTTTATAAAACGAAACAAATAAGAAATTATTATAATTTGCATAAGCTTCAAAGCAAAAATTTTACAGTGTTTGTTCAGACATTTCTTTATTATTGAAGAATTTCAAATATCACAAATTTCGCTAAAAATTGTTGTTGGTTCAGTGAACACTAACCCCTAAATCAGTGTTTTATAACTCCTTGACTATTTAAATAAAAAATGGGTTTTCGCCATTAAGCCTTTTATTTTTCAACACGATCTCCATTTAGTCATGTGGTTTTTCCACTTTTTTTATTCGATCCAAATAAAAGGTTTCCTCAAAGCTCACAAATATTAATTTTGTCTCATTCGATCAAAATCTTTTATAACCTATCATCTCATCTTTTCAGGTTTGGATGAAGAAAATAGTTGTAGCAGGTTAGGTTTAACAAACTGTCAGCCATTGAAAAGCCAACCCACTCGAGTCCAATTTGGTCCTGTTATGTTGCCTGAGTATGATATGTATCTCAGCTGATGTACATAACTCAGCGGATCTACATATCAATTCAGAACTAACCCGTGGGTCGGATAATAGAGTCCAATCTAGCTACATCGCATTCCGATATTTCTGCGAAGTTGTGAAGCATCGGTCTGCCCAGATACAATACCCTTATATAATAAACAGCTGGACACTGACAGAGGAATTGCTCAACACTCTCTACTTCCTCCTCGTCGCTACAACTTTTTCAGAAATCCTCAAATGAATGAAGATTAACTTCTCGCATGCGTTCCTATGTGGCAGTGTCCCGTCAGCGTCCCGTAAAATGCAACCTCCTTCCTCCGTGGCTAAGGATAATAGATGCAAATCAAATAATATACTTATATACATAGCTTATAGTATCTAGTTGCCTATTTGTCCACATTTCATAGGTTCTAACCGATGAAAAAGGAAACATAAACAACAGCTGTATATATTTTTTGATTTGTTGTGGACATCGATTATACACCTTTTGGTTTTTCAGTTAGACTGTATTTCTACAACAACTAAAACCAGCCGATATAAATTTATGCTCTACACGGACAAAACAAGTATGTTTTTGTCAATTTGTTCGTCTTCCCTCCTGAGTACACGTTTTTTTTACTGTTAGCTTTCGGAGTCAATTTGCGCCGGAATAGGTAGTAAGCACAAATAACTAGTACTTTTTCTCCCATCCTGTGTGCACGTGTTTTTCATTTGTTTTTTCTTTTTTCACTGTCGTCCACGTTTTCCTCAATTTTTTTTAAATAAGCACAAAAACTGCGAAGCTTTTTTGCTTGTCTGCAATAGCGTCCAGGGTCTGAGGCAGGAATCGAACTGCGACCGCGAGACTGTTGGTCGAGTACTCTATCAAATCAGAGACTTGCATGCCTATGTATCACAGGGGCGATGAAACCCACCCTAACGACAGGCATGGAAACTTTTTCGAAAGTAGCACCGCTTAGTGTGGCTGTTCAAGAAGAGGCAGCCGTTCAGGCCATCTCAATTTAAAAAAGGGAAAAACTAACGACAGGTAGCGTTATTGGTCATCTTGCAATCCTAAAGGATGTCAGCGACGTAATCGATATGTCTCAAACAAGTGATCTTATAGATCCAACTAACTCATTTACCAGGAAGTTCAGGCTCCAAGAAATTGGGAAATCGGGAATAGTGGGGCCTAGAGCACGGAAGTATATAACTGTTAGTAAAGACACCACAATCTTTCCAGCGGAAATCTACGCAATGAGAGAAGTGGTTGCAATACTCTCCGATTATCCTTGTCCTCTTATTATTTTTTGATCAGCCCTCGTATATTTCTTCAACACTGCTCATACTAACAACCAGTTCGCCGATATCGAAAGGATAAGTTCATTCGCACTCTAGGCGAAAGAAAATTGATTTGGGTTTTTTCTAACATTATTCTATGCGAACGATGTGTCAAAATTCAATTAAAATACATAAGTTCATGCGAACGAACAATAGTGACATAAACGAACCCAAATTTATTCGAATGTGAGTGACTAGCTTTCTTTCACATACATTTTCATTCCATATCGTCGAACAGGCTGTAAGAAAAATTAGTTCAACTCATTCCACTTTGATAATGAACTACTTAGCAAGAACATTCAAAAGAAATTAATAATGAACATGTTCGTATAAAAAAACCACGGACAAGCGTGAAAAAATAACTACTTATTCCTTGGTTTCAGTAATGGTTTCCTTACGCAAAAAATAATGCTTAATCAACAACCAAAAATCCACTTTTTCCATTTTTGCTAAATTCGAGGAATTGTGTACTTTCAATGGCTGTTAGCAGTTGTCATCATCGAAAATATTTCTGTCCGAGAGAATCTAAATTCATTTGGCAGGCGATGAGAGTCGTGTATGACTAGCTCATAGCAGACATTCCGGAACCAAAGCCATTATACGTTATTGAATCATCCGCGTACACACTGGTGAAATACCCGTTCATCATGTCACCCCACGCTACACCTTCCTGGAGGGATTTAAGACTTTATTTCAATATCAAAACCAGTCTCTGACCAGTGTAATCTGATGGCTAGTTAAAAATCGATGGCAGCAACATTAAAATCCCTGTGTGTCCTTATGTTTTTTGTCTTCAACAATCAGCCGCATTAAAAATCGCTGCACTATAGGCAGAGATGGCAATAATATGAAGCTCAATGGGAACAAGGTGCAATAAAATAAGAAAAATAAGTAAATAGAATATCATGAAATTTTAACAGCTGTCTCTTGAAGATTAGTATTAACTGAAAAAAGCGAGTTAATGCAATAAAACTGGCGCCATCTATTGTTAGGCCTGGATCTTTTCAGCCCTTGTAGCATTGCTTGCCTTGCTTAGTACGAACTCGTCTTGCTTCCGATTGAGTAGTTGCCTGGTTTTGTTCCTCCAATATTTTCCTAGCAAACTATTTTACTCGCATGAATTTGAATCACATTTTTTATGAAATCAGTAGTCTCAGTAAAACTATTCCTCTAAATTAAGTAAAATATGAAATTTAGTACAAATTTTGCACTAAAGAAAAATTAATTATATTCTGGTAACCAGCATCACTCCAGCCGCCAACACGTTAAAACAAAGTTAAATCGATTTAGTTTTTGAAAACATTTACTGTTTGCTTTTAGTCGCAAATGTGTTAAGTTAAGCTGCCAAAATACTTTAAGCCATTTTATTAAGAGACACACACAAACATTCAACTATTAACACTTTGAAACAACTGCTGTAAAACTTGTGTTGTAGAGTGTTCAAAGTAGTGGCAGGTTGAAATGTTTTCTTCGTTTTCATTTTATTTTATTTTTATCTTTAGTATTAATTTTTCTTTCTCGTTTTGTAGTTCTTAAATTTTCTGGATAAAACCAAAGAGCAGACATTTTGAATGAGTTTGTATAGGCACGAAAGCGAATGTTGTGCTATATTGTCTTAAATTTAAAGATCCTTGACTTGACTTGGCATACATATTCGTGTAAGTTTTTGTTTACACGCAGCTTTAGCAGACGTTTGCAAAAAAAAATCTTTCAAAGATTCGCATGCTTGCTAAAGAAAGAAAAACATCGATATTTCTTAGACTGGCACTACTAAATGTACTTGACTGTTAAGAATTGAATTCCTTTGCAGCGGTGGCAGCAGGTTGCTCAACCAAATCTAAAAGAGTCTTTACCTGGTATTTTCTTCTGCGAATTTTTTGCAGGTATTAGTTAAACAGAAAATTAACTAAAATGTAAAAAATTAACACAAATACAAACGACAGCAACAAAATTTCCTCCACACAGTCATACATTTTGTTGGATATACACACATGCAGAAAAAAAACTAAATATTTTAATTAAAAATTCTTAATCGTGTGTGAAGTATTTTTATCTGATTGTTAAGTCCAACGAGCCATCGATATTTTTTCTACGAAGGCATGCAAAAGAACAAAATCAACTAAAAATGAAAACATTCTGTAGCATTGGAACTACCTAGTGGATCGGAGATGAAACGAATGCAAGGTTTAAGTGCGTTACATATTTAACAAAAGTACTCAAGGGATGGGCAGCACAGTCAAAGCGATGTAAAAATAAATATGTCAAATTTTAGCCTAATCATTGACAGAGAGAAGCCATAGTCAAGTCATGACCAAACCACAATCAAGTTGGAGTAAAGTCAGAATTTAGTCAAAGTCCTGTCATATCTAAATCAAATTAGAATCAAATCGTAGCCACTTAGGTCATGGTTTAAGTCACAATCAGTTCAGAGTTAAGTAGTACTGTCATATTCAAGTTATACTTATGTCATATAGCCGTTCAGTTTTAATTAGATCATAGCGAAGCTTCATATTCAAGAAAGTCCAAGCGATATATACGTTATAGATATATCATTTAACAATTACCTTTCCATATCATTCTGTAGCATTCGAACTACTTAATGGCTCGGAGATGAAACGCATGAAATGTTTAAATGCATTTAACAAAAGTACTTGAGCGATGGGCCATGCTGCAAATCGAGTCGAATCAACATAAATATGCTAAATCTTGGCCTAATCATAGACAGAATGAAGCCATAGTCAAGTTTTAGTCAAGTTGTGAACAAATCACAATCAAATTACAGTAGAGTCAGATTTAAGTCAGAGTTAGTCATATCTAAGTTCAGTCAGAATCAAGTCATAGCAAGAAATACTTAAGGCATACTCAAGTTGTACATTAGATCATAGCGAAGCTTCATATTTAAGCAAGTTAACATAAGTCTATGAAAGTACGATATGCTTTAACTTAACCCTGCAGGAAATGTCAATAGTAAAACTATGGTGATTACCTATTGACATATGGTGACATCAATACTACTGACAAGTTGTACCCTTACTAATGCTAACTATTATTGACATTTAACATAGACTTGTAATACGAAATCTACCAGTAGATTACGTCACTTTTTATTATTATTATTTTTATTAGAATCAGCTATTTAGCTTTCGCCCACAAATAAATTTTAAAAACAAATTAGATTATTAATAAAAATTGCAGAAAAAATTATTGACAGTGTCACCAAAAAGACTCTGTAATGTTGACATGGATACACTTAACCCCATGATTCTTTCAGGGAAGTGATATGGATACACTTAACCCCATGCTTTCTTCAGGTATGTGTTACTAGAAAAAACCTTCAGTATAACTGTATTTTACTTAATTAGAGTTGATTCTGATTTAAATTTGACTTAGCCTAAACTTGCACAAAAATCTAGCTCGTCTTAGCTTCGTCTCTTGCTTGACATTACTGCTGCTTCAATAAACAAGTACGAGTATGTATTTATAAAATGTTAATTTGCTAATGGCTTTATTTTGTCGAAGCCTCGAGTATAAAGCAAGCTTTTGACAATAACCCAACTATGACTGTGATTTCATTTCCCTAAGACTTCACTGAAACGACTATGACTTACCTATTGCTTAGCTTCATTCATAACTGTAACTTACGAGTAAATCGTAAGTATTAGTAAATTAAATAAATTCAAATTATATACACGTTATGGATAAGCCTATGAAAGTACGATTTGACAGTAGCCTGTCCATAACTCCCACATGACTTGATTATAATAAATAAATAAACGATCTGACTTTAACTTGAAAATCTAACTTATTCTTGCTTCTTTACTTCGTCTTTTATATAACATTACTTGATAGACTGAAAGAAAACGCTTAGTTATTAAAATGTTCACCATTCTTTCGTTGAAACTATGAAACAATTCATTTCGTTTATGGAAGTTTCATTAATGGCATGCAAATTTTGAGTAGCACCACTTCATTGTTTTTCACAACTTCATTAATGTTCGAAGATTGTTGTATTCCTATTTTGCATGAAAATGTAAGAATTTCGTTATAGCTACTAAATAGTTTAATAAATATAACGAAAATATTTCATTGTATTAATGTAAGACTTTCGTAACAGCTACGGAACAATGTGGTTTAAATAATGAGCATATTTCATTATATACTATATATGTAAAGTTTCCATGTGCTCGATTGCTGATTTGGTAGAATGCTTTACCAACAGTCTCTAGCAGGTTCCATTCCTGCCACAGACTCTTTCTTTTATAAACGAACAAATTTTATTCTATTTACGATTGTTATTTTTTTTTTGATGATACAATATTCATAACTCGAATGAAGCTTTACATTGGCACAAAAACAACGGCAAAGTCGTAATATTAATGCAAAAATCGTTATATCTACGAAAGTTTTTCTATAAGTGTATATGGCTTCACTATACACTCAATGAATTTTAATTTTCTTATGACTTTATTTTGACCTAACTCTAATTTAACTATGCTTTATAGTCAAAACTAGACTATGTTAGAGTCAGGTTATGCAAAAGGAATGAGTATACTAAGATTGAGTGATATGGTCACTCAGCTGTGACTTCACATCTCTAAGATTTCACCAAGACTTTACTAACACTTATCGATCACTTAGCTATCACTTTACTATGATTTAAATGTTACTTAATTATGACTTGACCATTACTTTAATATGGTTTGTCTATGTTTTAACTGTACACTAATAATCACTTAACTATAATTTATCTACGATTTCATTATTACTTGTGACTTAAATCTCACTTGAATACTATCACCCAATTATGATCTAATTATTGCCTAGATATGACTTCACTACAACTTGACATAGCCATCATATAACACTCAATGTTATCCATATATAATTGGGAGACTCAAACGGTGTCATATCACGCATAATGTCATAATATTTTATATTATGCTTCGAACAAAAAAGTCAGAAAGTACTAGTAATAAGACTTTTTTCACGGAGCTTGCTGTCACTAAACCATAAACATCTCAGCTGGCTCAAATTTAAAATAATTTATGTCAGCATGCCTCCAGTTTTCATATTTTTTTCATAGAAATATTTTAAGACTTATGATTTTATGACAACCCTTTGAATACCGTAAATATTTTTGCGAATTTTTACATAAGTTTTTCTATATCGCACTTAATGATGTATATACCCATGATGTATATCACATTGTTTCAGCTGCGTATTCACTGTACTAATGAAATGGCACTTTGTCAAGTCAAAGTGTTAATATCAAGTGACTCAAAAGCAAGTCCAAGTTAATCACAATCAAATATTGTTGTCATGACCAATTCCTAACATTAGGCCCTAAAATCAAGTTCAAATAAATGCACTTACATTTTACTCGTAAAATCAAATCAGTAGTCAATTTATTCTTCTATTAAAACATTCTTAGATTTAAATCCACTGTCATAGAAAAATCCTCATAGCTGTAATGTGTTTTACCATCCCTGTGTGTTCACTTTTAACACCATGACATGGTACTATTGACCATGACATCGTTGTGATGACATTAGTACATCAGCTGCTCTTATTGTCACTACCGGCAGTTACTACAATTATTTTATCGGCAGAATTTCATACTGATATTATCGGGAGGCTTTATACGTTTGCTGCAGGCATGTAATCAATTCAATGACACTCTAATGTCGAAGAAATTACTAAAAAGAAGTAAGTGTAATGACATAATATCTTCGTATGCTGACTAAGTGTGAGTGTAATATTCTAGTTCATTCAAATACGAGTATTCTTTTTATACGAGTACTTGCGCTTACTTTCCTCTGCTCAAAGAATACTTTCTACGATTACAATTTTACATCAATATAGTAGCTCTATTCACAATCTTGTGCATTTGTGAGTGCAAATTTATGCAATTGCAAATATATGCTATCAACAGATGTGAACCACCTCTGTTGGTTTAGTTTGCACTACTTTTTGCAAAGTACGAAATTCACAGCTGATTGATAATTAGAGTAGAAAATAATTTACTAAAATTTTAGTCAAAAATAAATATGCCGAAAAAAAGTAAATATGCCGAAAAAAAGCTTTAAGGAGCAGTTCATAGACTTTTTAATAAAAAAAGAAATTTTAAGTTAATAATGACATCGATTGGTGTTATTTGAATGCGGGATGAGCGACGGCAACTAAGATTGTCAGCTGTTGACTTGCAATTAACTTGAGCATAAGCAGAGCATATAAAAACTATAGGTTTTAAGTATTGCATATACACATAAGACTAGCAAGTGCATTGCTTTGTAATTTGTTAGTGTAGAGTAAAAATATGCTAAACCTTTTTATTTACAAATGCAATGATGCACGAGACTCTGAATAGAGCTAGTGCATATTTTAAACTAAGTATTTAAAATTAATTTAAATGCAAAAATATTAAGTTTAACAACAAAACTATAAATGACAAGTACTAATATTACAACACTACTTAGTTTCTTTTTTTTTCTTATTGATTTATTATAATTAATAATAAAATGTAAAAGTAAAATGATGTCACTGTTGTTAAAACATTGTGGTACTCAATATGTAACAAATATCGCCGATAACTTTTTTCATTCAGATTGACGTCAATTTACATGTAACTGATGCCTATTTACATAACATGAATGTCATCACAGTTATAGCATTTATGATATTCAATATGTTACAAATTTCCCTGATAACTTTTGTCATTCAAATTGATGTTAGTTACCATCATATAACTGATAGCTATTAACATTACATTGATGTCAATATAAAAGTGTATTTTTCTATTACATTATTCGATACATTGCTTATAAAAGGTACGCAAAAGCAAGCTGATAGCAAAAAGTACCATAAAGGAAGTACATCCCAAACGCATTACCCGAATTCGTTAAAAAGAAATAATTAATTTAAGAAAGGACCCTGCTTTTATTTTTGTTGTCTGTATTGCGGCGGTGTTGTATGTAGTAATGTCGTGTTTCTTGTAAAACGCAAAAGGGAATTAATATGAAACCTCAAGATCGCGTTTCCATACACTGTTCATTTTTAAACATGAAAAACAAAATCTGCCAAATACTACAAAGTTTCATGTTTGTTCGTTCATATGTACTTGGTACATTGGTATCGACATTTAACCAAGGAAGGGAAAGAAAACAAAACACATTTCATGTTGTGTTAGCAATCAGCAGTAGTAATAGAAGTAGTTGCTTGGCTTTAACAGGATGCGTCACTAGCTTGTAATATATGGCGTTTTTAAAAGTCTCATTTTGGTTTACCTTCTTAACTCCTCGTCAGTAGACGTTGCAGCCAAACTTGCCGTTGGTGCAGTTAATTTTGCGAGATTCAAATCAGCCTTTACAAATGGATGCTTTTGGCAGTTATATGTGAAATTTCAAAGGTGTTGAAAATTGTATGGCAAGTGTGAAAAATAAAATTGTAATTGAATTGTTGTAGTAAAGCCGAACCACAGCCAGTGCAAACTTTGAATTTTACTTCATGTATAAAAACAGTTTTCATACAAAGAAGGATGTATGGATGTATGTACATATGTATGTATTTAAACAGTTTGTACACAATATTAAGGCCATATAAAAACTAATGGTTTCACATTTAAAACAATAGATAAGAATAGATTTTGTCATTAGACGAAAATGCATGTTTGAATGCTTGCAGACGTAAATACAACATACACACTGCATATTTGGCTCACGTTAAAAATGTTAAAATATATTAGCAAAATCTCTGAAAAATGAATGTGACAATTGAAAATATTAATGTTAACATTTGAGATTTTTCGTTTTAAGAGGATTTTATAATATTTAACTTAAAAGTGCATTTGCATTTGTATTAGTTAATGAATGCATTTATATAACACATATACATGTGCATATAAACATATAAACAGAACAGCCTAGCATTTGACGTAAGAAAGTTTCATTCTCTGATTTTGAGCTGAGTAATTGTCAAAACCTCGACTAAAATTTGTGTAGCCATAATTTCAATATGTGTTAGTAAAGAAAACATCGCTTAATATCTGAAGCAATTGAAATAATTAAAATGTGCTTTTGCCAAATACGAGGTCTGATAAAAAAAAATAGCCGTTAGGCTACACGATCGTACGATTCATTCACAAGAAAATGTTTTAAAAGTCTGGCCAACTTTACAAAATTGCTTCAAAATGGCGTTGTAGGCCACACTATTATAAAAGTATGACTGCAATAATTACTATTCATAGTAAAGTAATTCAAAGCTAACGCCAAGAATATGCTCATGTTTTTCACAATATATACCACACTGATCACACAAAAACCATCTTGTTATGAAAAATATCATAAAAATGTTCAAATTCCACGATTTGTCAAAAACTCTGTCACACAGTTGCATTTTTAGTACTTTTTCAGCACACATGTTATATTTGGTAGATCGCATGATCGTATAGGATAGTCTATCAGAACCTTTAGTCGTATTTTGGTGTGCTCTTCGAAAAAATGGATAAAAAGAAACTGCATTAAGTTTTGTCTAAAAAATTAAATTAAATGCGGACATTTGAAATGTTGACTGCAATGTTTAACGAGTGTACTATGAGCAGAACACAAGCTCAACTGTGGTATAACCGGTTTAAGGAAGGCCGAGAAGATATCAAAGACGATGCTCGTCCTGGTCGTCCGAACACGTCAACAACTGATGAAAACATTGAAGCTGTGAAGAAAATGATTTTTGGATAATCGTCGAATCACTACCAGAGAGATTGCTAATGATGTTTGCATATCGTTCGGCTCATGCCAAGCAATTTTTCGGATGTTTTAAGCATGAAGCGTGCTGCAGCGAGGTTGTACCAAAATTGGTAAATTTTGAGCAAAAACAATGTCGCATGGACATCGCTCAGAAGCTGTTGAACAGCTCCTGCGCGATTGAGGAAATATAGAAAAACGATCCAGATTTCCTCAAAAAGCTCATAACTGATGATGAATCATGGGTAAAAAATAAATCAAAATCTTTATATTTAGTATTAAGATTTAAATAATTATTGTTAGTTCATTTTGAAGATTCAATAAATCGAAAAACGCTTAAAAAAATTCATTTGGGCCCAACATTGAACGAGAGACATGATTAAGTGATTTTACAGCATGACAATGCTCGACCCTAAAGAGAAAACATAATTCAAAACATAATTGGAAATATTGAAATGAGAAGTCCTACCCCACCTGTCGTATTCTCCAGACGTTCCTCTCTCGGACTGTTACTTGTTTCGATCGATGGCACACGGCCTGACTTACCAGCACTTCCGATTTTGCAAAGAAGTAAAAAAATTGAATAGATTCCTGGATTGCTTCAACCGATGAACAGCTTTTTCAACACGTGATTCATATGCTATCCGAAGAGAAAGTAATAGTCAGCGGTGGACAATACTTCGAATCATAAATTTATAACCATAATAAAGCCTCGTAAAAACGGCGAAAGCAATGTTGTACACCTAAGTATGTCTAATGTAATTAACAGTAGTCCTTGAAGCTTTAAGAGTTATTGTAATTCTAATTATAATAAATATTCAAAAATTATAAACAGCTTGTTTTCAATGTTTCCCAGCAGTCTATATGTCGACATTTCATAGGAGCTACCCTAATCATCAGTGGACTTTGGACATTTTTGAAAGATATTCTCAAACATTCAACTTTATATCCCAACAATCTAAACAAATTATTGAGAATTTAAAAAGAAAGATTTTTAATAATACCTGTCAAAACACAAAAAACGAGCTTTTTCATCTATACACGTCTCTAACATTTCTTTACACCTCACACAAGTAGCAATTTTTGCCATATGTTTGTAGACATATGAGCAACTTCTTATTGATGAGTTCGGGCCTTCTAATCCCTCCCAACAATCAATGGCAGACAAGCCTTCATGAGTTGGTAGGCTGAAGCCCACTAGCAGCATCACCCGTCAACCATCACCACTGGTTCTTACAGTACAGGTATCTGTTATCTGTATCTGTATAGGCAACAGACGCTCGGGAAGATGCTATTCCCCGAAAAAATCCACACACCAAGCAATCATAAGGAATACTAATTCCCCCTTCCTGCGTTTTAGGTTTCAACACCGTAGCCAAAACGTTCCAGCCAAGGTAGGCACCTCAACCATGATCAGTCTGGGTAGAACTGTAAGCACAACCACCCGGGGGCAATATAGCGCTATCTTGCTGACACCAAGCAGCGCCGACATTACAGCCTTCAAACTCAGTCAACTAAAAGTTCACTCTCAAGGTGTGCTTATGTTCTAAAAATGTTTCTTCTTAAAGACATATATGTACACCGATAGCCACAATGGTGCCAAAAACACAGCATTAAAACGATTATCAAGTGTTCACTCACTTGTAAACAAAACATGCTAATAGCAAGCTGATCCCCGTTCTGCATATTATCCTTAAAACCCAAACCGTTCTAGTTTAATGTACATATGTAAAAGCCAAGCTTTCTCCACGGGTGGGAGTAATAGTGAAAGGCCAATGAAAGCGGCATGCGGCAGCGGGCGGCAACAATGTGACCCATCTACAAAAAATTATATTTTTTATAAAAACATTCGTACATCAATTTCAACGTATTGAATTTAATTTAATTTGGCAATGCCGTTAAAGGCGGCCGAGCGGCAATGTTGAATTCAGTTTAACTATTTGTTTTGCCGCTTCAATTTGTCAAATCAAAAAGTAAAGGAAAAAAAATAGAAGGCAGAAATTAATTTTCCGTTTTGAAATTTCAACAATTGAATTTGTTTATTTATTTTGGCTTTAAAAAAATCAAAATGTTTTTTTATTTAATCTTCCAAGCACAAATTTTTCTTCAATTAGCCGCGTTCATTTGCCTACAACAAATAAACTCAAGCGGCAAATAGAACAGGTGGTTGCCGCTCGTTGCCGCAAGCCGCTTACATTGGCCTTTCACTATAAGACTCGAAAAAAAAACTGTAACTACTTCAAGTTGAATTGCTGAACTTTTTAAGAACTGTTTTTTTCTCTCGTACATTTTAGTGAATACCTTTTAATTTTTATTAATTATTTTTAGTACTTAAATCATATAATAGGAAATATCTTTCTTTCATATTTTTTAGGTAAACGCTGCTCGGAACGTGCTACCGCTTGTTACAGTGGGCAATGTCAGAATGGTGGCACTTGTGTATCCGGTTCACCTGACAACGCCTTACAGACTCAATGTCGTTGCGCCGCCGGTTGGGATGGCACCTATTGTGCCGAACCAATAGATCAATGTCGTGGTCAGCCTTGTCACAATGGCGGTACTTGTGAGTCGGGTACTGGTTGGTTTCGTTGTGTATGTGCCCAAGGATTTTCGGGGCCAGATTGTCGTATAAATGTTAATGAATGTTCACCACAGCCATGTCAGGGAGGGGCAACTTGTATTGATGGCATTGGCGGCTACACCTGTATATGTCCGCCTGGAAGACATGGCTTAAGGTGTGAAATATGTAAGTTTTCAATGCAATACTTCACTGGATATTATCCACTAAAGTCTTTTCTTTTACATAGTGCTTTCAGATCCAAAATCAGCTTGCATCAATCTCACCAGCTCGAATTCCCCCTACTCGCCTTTAAATAAAACCCAAGACGTTTTGGCTCAATTGCTAACCGGTCAAACGAATGAGTATTGTAATGTGTGTGTTTGTGAAAATGGCACCTCCCGGTGTACAAATTTATGGTGTGGCCTACAAAATTGTTTCAAAACTGATAGCAATTCTAAATCTTCGAATTTCTCAGGAGTGTGCAAGCAGCATGAAGTTTGTGTGCCAACTTTAGGGGAAAACTGCTTAAATGGACCTTGTTCTTTTAGAGGAGATTGTCGTTCGTTGGAGCCTTCTCATAGAGTGGCACCACCACGTCTACCAGCTCATCCTGACTGCTGGCCCAATCAGGCCAACTTAAACGACAATTGTGCCAGACTTACTATTCTACTAGATCGACAGAGAGTGGGCATTGGCACTACAGTGGAAGGCTTGTGTTCGGTTTTAAGGTTTCTATTGGCCTCAAGACTAATCAAGCTGCCTAAAAGTGATAATGAAGGCATGTTGATGATTGTATGCGACTTAAAAGCGGGTACCAATGATACGATTGAAGTGACAGTGGTAAGTCCACGAAAACTGGAATTTTTACAAACTTAATAAACTGTATATTTTGCTTTATTTTTTAGTCTTCAACTCAGCAAAATGATTCCCAATTACCCAGTGCCATAGGTTTGCTGGGCGAACTTTTGTCATCTCGCCAGTTAAATTCGTTGCAGCAGAAAAATGAGCTAAAAAGTGCCAAATTGGCTGCTTTAGTTTCCATTTTGGAAGTTAAAGTGGAAACTGCCTTGGTAGCAGAAGCGAATAACAACAGCCTTTTAATAGGAATTCTATGTGGCATTCTTATTGTCCTAATAGGCTTAGCCATATTTCTAAGCCTCTTCTGGCGTCAGCGTATTGTAATGTCGTCCACTTCCGGCATTAATCTGGCTCCTTCTTTAGATGCTTTGAGACATGATGAAGAAAAATCAAATAATTTACAAAACGAGGAAAACTTGAGACGTTATACCAACCCTCTAAAGGGCAGTACTTCCTCTTTGGGTCGCGTCAATGGCATGGAGCTAAGCCTCAATCCGGCCCCTGAGCTAGCCACTGTAAGCTCGCTGGGTAATACTTCTGCCTCAAGTTCGGGCGTTCATCGTTCCCAGCCTTTATATCCCGAATCGAATTTCGATTGCGATTTGGAAACTACTACGAAAAGTAAAGAGTTCCACACCAAACGCAGCTCTCAAATTTTATTACATAAAACTCAAAACTCCGATATGAAAAAGAACACGGTCGGTTCAATCGACAGTCCACGAAAAGATTTTGGCAAAAGATCAATTAATTGCAAATCGATGCCACCGCCACCTACCGCAACGAGCAACAGCGTGACGACGGCGGTAACGGAATGTAATGATTCTGAAATTTTAACAGTTTTAGTGTAGTACAACATGAAAAAAAATCAACGTCAACTTTAATTAAAAGGAGTTGTAAATATTTTGCTCACTCAAAGTGTTTGTGCCTAGACAAAAAAAAAAAAACAAGTTTGTTAACAAATATTTAATTTAACTGGAAAACTACATGTGATGCTACTAGAACTGTTAAATATTTAAGAAAATAAAAGCTTAAAGGTGGTGAAAACCTTTTCTAAAGCTTTCTAGGAATTATAATAAATATTTAATTAGGTATTTATATAAACATTTTACCGCGTTAAGTATTGATCTCAATATTAAAAAAAGGCCAATTTCTTTTCAAGAGAACAACAATTACAAAAGCGTCAAAGCTTTTATAAGCAGGGAGACCAGAAATGCAAAAAACGAAGACTTGAAAAGTACATTCAGTGGTGCAAGAAAATTCTTCCTGCCAAAAAAAAAAAAAAAAAATCTTCCTTTTAAGAGAAAAATTTTAAAATGCTTTTCTTCTTTTATTCCAGACGCAAAAGTAATGATTGTTAATTATTACAAAAAGATGACTATTAGGGTGGGTCGATTTAGCAATCGATTTTGCGAAAGCTGTTGACATGAGGAAAAAAGTGCCGCCACTACGACATGTCAAAAAAATCATTTTCGAGGCGCCCAAATTTCAACTTTTTGAACTTTTTTTCTTTATAGATATTTTTTGTGTAGCCTTAGATACAATAAAAGCAACCCTTTCTCGCTCATAAGATTTTGCCATTGCTGCAACTTGCCGCTTGGCTGCGATTTTTAGCTGAAGGCTCATATCAAAGTTAAGTTAGAAACGAGTCTGGACCTCAGACTATAGGTATGAGCACGGTGTCAATAATTTTAGACGACGTGCTCAAGATTATGTAGCCCTTGATTTTTCCTCAGTGGCTGCAACTAAATATGGATTCGATTGAAAAGCACAGATCGTACATCTAGTTCTACGTCCAGTACAATATTCCTTCAATTGTATTTTCGATGATTAGAAATGAGTTCTCCTATTTGAGAATAAATTTTTCTATAAAGTTAACAATAACTTACTTACATTTTCCCAAAATATTCACCAGCAAAAGAAAAGTTAATCAGTGGGGTTACTCTTTATTGCGATGCAAAAGAAATATGGTTCGTAGTCGAAAAATTGGTACCCTGTATTTTGTTTTCGTGTTTTCCAGTGAGCAATAACATGCAGTCTACACCTAACTTGAAACGCAGTTAAAACATGATGTTAAAACTTGCTGTTTAAATATCTATCTGTTAAAGTCGGCGTACACGTAGTGATGTTAGAGTTGTAACTTTTCATAGTAAAACAATAAAAATGGCGAAAAACAACTACAAATAGCAGGCTGTTGTCAATTTAAGTTATAACAGAGTTTCCAAATGAAATGTTTTAACAACCAAGTTGTAACTTTAACCAAACTTTAACATGAGCGGTCCACATTTAACTTTAACTTGATGTTAGCGTTAAAGTTAGTGTTTTCAAGTCAGGTGGAGACCGCACTTAACAGACGAGAGCAATTGTTCTGCAGCTTGTTGGCGAACGGGGGATGAAAATGATGTTTTGTCGGCATCATTTTTTAAGCAGCTTTATGCCGGCACAAGCAGAACAAACCAATACAATTACCAGCCAAGCAATCAAATGCTAGGAACACAACTGCGACGAACGACGAACCTCGCCCATCGCGACGAATTCTCCAGCAAATATTCGTTGTATAAATTCGTCGTGTGAAGCACAATATCAACGAACATTGTTTGCATTCCGTGAAAAAAAAATAAATAAAATTAATATAAATACTAAGGTGGCCATATTAAAAGTAAACCTATATAAATCCCATCCGAAAGAAAGATTTTTGAACAAATTATCTCAGGTACTTTATATTTTGAGAACATCTTCATAAATTTTTCACTACATGCATTAATATAAATATAGAAAGTATGATTTCGTGAAAAATATTTTTTTTTATAAAAGAAACCTGGCCACCTGATACTGTTATACTAATACGTCGTTCGCTGACGAATCAATTAGAAAAAAATCTATTTCAATTTTCGCTGAGTATGACGAATTTCGACCAACGCCACGATTGTGTGCATTTTAATATACACCAATGTGTTTTATTTTTGGCGACGAATATTCGCGACCAAATATTCGTCGTTCGTCGCAGCTGTGTGCCTAGCAAAATGTATACAAAAACACGAATACACCTGATACTGTTATACTAATACGTCGTTCGCTGACGAATCAATTAGAAAAAAATCTATTTCAATTTTCGCTGAGTATGACGAATTTCGACCAACGCCACGATTGTGTGCATTTTAATATACACCAATGTGTTTTATTTTTGGCGACGAATATTCGCGACCAAATATTCGTCGTTCGTCGCAGCTGTGTGCCTAGCAAAATGTATACAAAAACACGAATACATACACAATGCTGTGTATACGTGTACACATGTTATGCCAGATTAATTAGTCTCGTCTGTTCTTAAAAGAACAAAAATTTGTTCGGACTAAAAATTGTTCTCTTCTGTTATTGTCCATTGGCATTTAATTTATCCCTTTCGCACATTGTATCATTCTTCGCTATTATTTATTTTGTGGTACCAGTGTTGCTTCATTTTCAACCTATTTCACGAAAAAATTTGCGCAAACGGCACAAAGTACCAAATTAAACTCTTATCGCATTTACCTTTCGCATCGAACTCACTTGCGCATTGCAATATAGAGTCACACCCCTGGTCCAAGTTGAAAAAAAAACTGTACAAAATTTTGATATTTCTGGTTTCTCTGATTTAATTTAACAACCTATTTTCCTAGTTCTGGTACAATGCACTGCATATGTAGGGGTCATCCCCTGAGTACTGGTCCAATATAAAAAAAAAAAAAAAAAAAAAAAAAGACACAAAAATAAATAATCATGCATGTTCTGAGAAACGCAAATCGCTTAAATTTAACGTTTTCGATTTGAAAACGCCAAATAGGTGTTCTGAGAAACGTATAACGCAAGAAATATGGTTTTGCGATTTGAAATCGCTAAATAGGTGTTCTGGAAAACGCATATCGCTTAAAACTGGCGACTTCAACTCGTATGTATATAGTGAAGTGAACTGATTGAATTTGCTAAAACTGAGCTTGCAAAAGGCAATAAAATTATTCACTATTAAAATTTAATATATTTTCTTTTTATTTCAATAAAAAGTTTAAAGAATTTTACACATTTTCATTAAGAAAACTAAATTGAAAAATTTTTCTATATATACGTATGTAAAACACATGTTGTTTTTTTCGGAAAAAACTCCTAAACGCCAGTAAAACGCGCGTTCCTCAGAACACCTAAATCTCAATTAAGCGTTTTTCAAAACGCATTGCGTTCTCGGAACATGGCTCAATAGTTCCCTCGCAAGATAAAAATGCATTTAAACAAATAATAATAATAAAGACATGCCAGAAACCGTTTTTTTAGGAAAATAAATTTTTAACAAAAAAAAAAAAAGCTTCTCTTGAATTTGTTAGAAATTATACTTACTCGATAAATCATATAAATAGGGATCCTACATTAAGTTAAATAAATGAAACAAAATAAACTACTTTCATTTAAGCTTCTCGTACTACGTACGCACATATATGAGTATGTGTGTATGTATGTATATCTTAAAAAAAGTAAATTATTTTAACAATTTGAAAAGTTGCAGTTATTAATTAGTAGTAATTACGATAAAAACGATATAAGTACGAGTATAATATGTATGTATGATTTAGTGTAACAAGTAATTTTAATATTTTATAAAAATCCTACACAGTGTGATATTAAAATATTTATATAAGAAACTAAAATATATTACTTTTAATTAGGTAAATAAATTCACAGTTTTAAAAATCCTGTGTAAAAATTGTCGTAATTATTTTCTTTCTTTTAAAAAACGTTTGTAAATACTCACAGCCCAGGCTAAAACAATTTTTTTTTTTTTTTGTAAACAAAAAATATTCCTTAATTATTATAAATATTCTTTTTAGTTTATTTTTTCAATTAATACGCTTGAAGTGTAATTTATCCATAAACTTAAAATTTTAGCTTAATTTAAAAGTGTTTAAAAATTAGTGTTTTCTTTAGTGCTAGTATTTAAAACTCAAAAGTTTTTTTAATAAAAAAAAATAGTAATAATAAAATTTTATAGTTCTGAAATGTGCTAATATGTAAGTTGCAATTATTTTTTATTATTTTTATAAAAATAAAAATTTGTATTTAATGATATTTTTATTAGACAACTATTTATTTTTCATTTTATAAAAAATATGTTTTTTTTTACAAAAGAAAAAAGAGTAAATGAATAAATAAAAAAATTTATGTTTAAAAATGTTTTATAGTTGAAAGATTTTTTATCACTAGATTATCGTTAGCAACCGAACTTCAGCTGCATTGTCAGTTGCTAAACAGATGGCAACTGGCAACTAAAGTTGATCTTTTAAAGTAGTTTTGGCGATCACAAATTTTTAGTTGCTGTATGGTTTTTGAAAGCGAAATGGACTGACAAATGAAAAGACCAGTAAATTGTCAGCCATGTTCTGGAAAATGCGTGATCTGAAACCGCAAAGTGTTTTGAAAAACGCTTTTTTTATATTGGACCAGTACTCAGCGGGTGACCCCTACATATGCAGTGCATTGTACTGGAACTAGGAAAATAGGTTATAATAGGATTAAAGAGGGAGTAGTGTGTTTCGAAGTTTAATTTGAGCAATAACAACTCTATTACAGCATTAAAAATGTTAGAATTAAATTAGTTAAAACTGATCAATGCACAGTGTATATACCTTCGACACTGCTCAGACAAAATTTAGTCCAACACCTTCCACACTGAAAGGTAATGAACTACATTCAAAAGAAGTTAATAATGAACATATAAAGAAACTACGGAAAACGGAGAAAAAGAAACACGTGTACACATGTGTACCCAAGATGCATTAACGTATACACGGTGGTAGCACTACGGCATGTGACAATGTTTTGCTACTGGCTATTTACGTCAAATGTATTGTTTACATTGTTGAAAGTGAATTTAGTGTTGTATTCTGAATTAAACATATATAAATTATTTTGTGAACATAAAAATAATTCAAATAAATATAATTTATAATTATGAAAAGGTACATTCATAGTTTATAATTGTGAAAATAGTTACAAATATTTTTGATAAACATAGCTTACCACATGCCTGTTTTTGTTGTATTGTTGTAATTTTGCTCTAGTGCTGCCACCATGTATACGTGCAATATGGTTTCATACGATATTAATTATGAACATATACTCGTATAGAAAATACGGACAACGGTGAAAAGAAACACGAATACACATTAATCACTTTTTATTTGTTTTCAATGTGAGTATTGATGTGTCGATTAACGAATTTTCTGAACACCTTAATCTAGCCGTACAACATGCCACCACTAGCCATATAAGATCCAGAAATGTGAGCAACAGAACATATTCGTTTGAAATTGAACAACTTCTAACAGAAAAAAGAGTGGCAACTTCGCAGGTCTCCCCAGCTTAAAAGCAGGCTACGAGAGTGCATAGCTCAGTTAAGAAATCTGCTCGAAATCCAAAGAATGGCTTCCCTTAAAAATTATCTGGAAGGTCTTGATGGTACCCCTCAAACCGACTATTCTCTATGGAAAGCGACAAAAGGTCTGAAAAGACCCGTAGTAGGTAAGCCACCTCTGCGAACTTCAACTGGAGATTGGGCAAGAAGCGATTCTGAAAAGGGAATGTTGTATGTCGATCATTTGAGAAATGTTTTTACCACAAATGATACAGCGAATAATTCAGCTGAGCTACCGTCATACGCTGTTAGACCGCCTATGCCGTTGAGACTTAGTTTTCAAGATGTCGAAAACGTTATCGGTAATACAAACCCCAGGAAAGCTCCAGGCATTGATCAAATTACTGGTAAAATGCTTGAACAGTTACCTCGTGTAGCTAGAAGGGTTCTACTTTTTATTTTTAACGCCATTTTATGCCTTGAGTTTTATCCTGCAGAGTGGAAGGTCTCAATGATTACTATGATACCCAAGCCAGGGAAGGATCTGACTAAGGTAGAATCATATAGACCAATAAATCTTTTACCAACAATTTCAAAACTATTCGAAAAATTGTTAATGGCGAAGTTGAGTCCAATATTGAACAATGTGGGATGCATCCCTGATCATCAATTTGGCTTTCGGGCTAAACATAGCACCATAGAACAAACGCACAGACTAGTCAATGTCATAAGACAAACCTTTGAGGCGAAGAAGTACTGCTCAGCTCTTTTCATTGATATTTCTCAAGCTTTTGATAAAGTGTGGCACGACGGCTTGATGCACAAAATAAAGCTAAACTTGCCTGCAAATACACACAAGCTTCTGGAAAGCTACTTATACGGGCGGAAGTTTGTTATCAGAGAAGGCGACTTTATAAGCCCAACTCAGCCAATCGAGGCAGGAGTTCCCCAAGGCAGCATACTGGCGCCTACTTTATATTTGATTTACGCCTCTGGCATGCCAACGACACCCGGAATCCACACTTCAACTTTTGCAGACGATACAGCATTCTGCAGCGTACATGAAAGCCATCAAGTAGCTTCGCGAAATTTGCAGGAGTATATTTCAATATTAGAGATGTGGTTAAAACTTTGGAAAATTAAAGTTAATGAACAAAAGTGTACTCACGTTACATTCACGCTGCGTAAACAAACATGTTCAGCCATCCAAATCAACAATTCACCTATTCCGCAGCAAAATGAAGTCAAGTACCTTGGTATTCACCTGGACCGTAGGTTAACGTGGAAGTCTCACATAGATGCGAAAGTTACTCAGTTAAAGTTAAAAGCAGCTCAACTGAATTGGCTTATGGGCAGAAACTCGACATTGAAGCTGGATTGCAAACTTTTATTATACAACGCTATTCTAAAGCCTATATGGTGCTATGGAATTCAACTATGGGGAACCGCCTCCGCTTCAAACGTTGAAAAAATTCAAAGGCGATAAAACAAAATTCTTCGAACAATTACCGCAGCTCCATGGTACGTAAAAAACTCACGAATTCATAAGGATCTCTGTGTTCCTCTTGTAAAAGACGAATTTTCGAAGTACGCAACAAGGCATATCAATAAATTGGAACTTCATCCAAATCGTCTTGCACGCAATATACTTAATTTCGAAGGACACTCTCGGTTGAGAAGGAGGGACACCCTTGCCACCATCAGAACGTTAAATAGGTGATTTCACCGATATTGACCGTGCAAAATAAAACATTTTTGTCTAGCATTGGCTGGACTAATTAATTTTATGTATTTAGTTTTAAGATTTGAATACTTATTGTTAGTTCACTTTGTGAAGATTCAATAAACAAACGAATGAGAAAAAAAATGTGAGTAGCCGGCCGTTCCGTTGCGGCAATTTACTCACCATATGAAGTTTTTGTAATATACAAATTGTTTTACCCTCTATTTTTTAATATTATTCTGTTTTTTAGGGCCATATGCAAAAAAAAAATCTTATTTGAGTATTAACGCATACGTTAGTTAACAAACACATTAACACTACCAAACATTTATTAAAAAAGTTTATGCAAAAACAGTACGTTAACTTTTAAATGAAGTAAGAAATTTAATTGTTTTATTCTGGCAGTGCCCACATGTTCAGTTGTATTTTTTTGAATAGTGATGCATGAAAACTGAAAAACAGCGTTGTCAACTAGGTGCATTTCGCACCGTTTTTGGTGCTTTTTGAAATAATTTGTGTGACAAATTCTATAGTCGGTGTGGGTTGCGCTTTTTTTTAATTTTCGGTGCGTTTTTTAATTTCGGTGGCACAAAATCAAATTCAATTCAACGTTTTGTTTTAATGTAAGACAAAAGTTTAATCAAGTGCCCAAAATTTCATTTTGTGTGGAAATCGTTCAATATTATATGCACAAAGTAAGACAATGTAGCTGTTGCATATTATACACACTGTCGAAAGAAAAAGAAATATATTGTTTTATAAAATTTGCTGCTTTTAGAGAGTGTTTTGCTATTAAACGATCAAGATAAGTTTGTCAAATGTTGCAATAAATGCAGTGAAGTTCGTATTTATGATGCCTCGTGAATTCGTTACGGTTTTGGTAATTTAGAAATTACCAAATTATTAAATACATTATAAAGTTTTTCTAAAACGTTTACATTAAATATTGATTATAGTAAACTTCATCTTTTATTTATTATTCTTGCAAATTTTTGTATATTTCAATAATTTCTTTTAAAGACACCGCTTACGAAAACACGAATGAAACGTACACTGTGTTTAATAGAATTGCTATTAATCGATCTGATAATCGTAAATTCGGTCGATAGTAATGGTTGTATGCTTCTGCAATTGAGAACGGTAAGCAGCTGTAGTTTTGTGTCGCTGATAATAGGCAGTAAAAGTTGCAGCTGATTTCGCTTGACGCAAATATTATTAAATGATATTGCTTAGTAATAAATTTGATAAAATATCGTTATAGTTATTGTAAAAGTAACATTATCTTAATAAAACTAACAGAGGCGTACTAGAGGCCAAGTTTGACAAACAACGAATTCTACCTATTGAACTAATTTGATGGCATGTCATTAGGCGGTGCTATCAGACCCATTTTGATTGTATAGTAGTCGCTTAAAAGGCTGTTTCATTATCGTGTGTTTAATATAAACATATTGTAGTTCTTAAAAAGTTTTTAAAATTGAAAAGAAAAAATTCAAAATTCGGTGTGTTTTTGTTGAAATAATGCGCTTTTTCCCCCCATTTTGGTGCGTTTCGAAATTTCAAAGTTGACAACGCTGCTGAAAACTAAATTTAGAAAATAAAAAATTATTATTAATACATAAAATAACACATTTTTTGCAAACATTTCCTGGATTTACTTTTTAATAAATAATGAATATATAATATGTAGTATATTAATGAAATTGAGAAGAATTAATAGAATTACTTATACTAAAAATATTTTTATTATTCGAATAACGTTTTTCATTGTATTCATTTGATAAAAAGTGCATAACTAATATACTTCTTATTTATATTATTTCAAAATTAATATTTTCAGTTTATATACAATGCAATGTGTTAATTACCGTATTTAGCAAGCATAACACATTGGTTCTATAAAAAAAAAAATCTCATAATTGTGTTTAAAAAATAAAATAAAAATCAAGAAGTTAAACGTCATTTTAACGTATAGTTAAAGTATACCCGTTTCAACTTTAAACGAATTGTAAGTTAACAATTGTTTTTGCATATAACGTTAAGAAATTTTTGTTAACAACTGCTTACCAGGATTTGTTTAGTTTTTTTGGATACGGCCGCTAATCTTTATTTTTTTTTTTTAATTTCCACAATAAAAGTTAACTTTTACGCCATTCTAAACATTATTACAAGAAAATATTTTCTTGATTCACTCCGTATGCTTCTTCTTCCACCACCACACTCTGCAAAAATTTCATTGAAATGATAAAATTTACACACACATTCAATGTTTGCACGAAAATCAAAAAGTTTTGATTTTCGTGCAAACATCCATCAAATACTTGTACAAACTAGCAAACACCCCCATAAACGAACAAAAATGTTTGCACGAACCTAAAATTTTCATGCTTGGCAAGCAATTTGTGTGGTTTATTTGGCCCTTAAGAATATTTTTTTGGATATGACCAAGGTGCATTAACGTATACACGGTGGCAGCTCTACGGCATGTGACAATTTTTTGCTACTGGCAATATAGTAAGCTATTTACGTCAAATGTGTTGTTTCCATTTTTGAAAGTGAATTTAGTGTTGTATTCTGAATTAAACATATATAAATTATTTTGTGAACATAAAAATAATGCAAATAAATATAATTTATAATTATGGAAAGGTACATTCATAGTTCATAATTGTGAAAAAAGTTACAAATATTTTTGATAAACATAGCTTACCAAATACCTGTTTATGTTGTATTGTTGTAATTTTGCTCTAGTGCTGCCACCGTGTAGACGTTAATGCACCTTGAACAGTACCATATGATTAACAAAAAGTTGGCAGCACACTCAAGCAGATGCTACTCTTTTTTTTCTCATTTAAAAACGTTCATTAACTTAACAACAAAATAAATTTAGTGATAAAAATTTCTATAAAAATTAATAACAAATTAAGGAAGAAAACTAAACATTTAAACGAAATGTGGTCAATATTCAAGAAATCATTGCTGAGTCTTTATATGCATTACGAACTCGTGACATGTATTTACATGTTTGAACCGTGGGAAAAGAAATTGATAAGTATGTTTGTGAAAACAAAGCAATATGACAGTGTTTTTTTTTTAAACAATCAATATAAATAAAAATTTTCAGATGGATTTGTGGTTTTAATATGTGGTCTGGTGCTGTTCTCAAGTTATGTTTATTTACCTTCATATATTCAGACGTTTCTGCAGTTCGTCACACCTCTGCCATTTCAGCAAGAAAAAGCAACAGCTTCACCGTACGCAACTCCAATATTACAAACCGAAAAGATTAGTATTAGTTAAGATTTGTTTGCCTTCAACGTCATTGCTCTTAAAATTTGTAATATGAAAATGTATTTATTATTACATTTTTTTTAATAAAAAACTAATAGTTTTTTAAGAATTAAGTAAGTAATTTAAGTGCAATAAAATGATATTAGTTTTAAACTTAAAGATAGATTTAATATTTTTCCAAGAATAAATTTTAGAAGGAAATTGGTTGTATAGGTATAAGAAATAAAAAAAGAATTTCCAAGGAAGTTAAATATTAAATAGGCAAGCACGTAAGAAATTTTGGCCAAGTCCAGTTTAAGTACAATCCACTAAATTGAAAAAATGTATAGGTATACCTAAATGGGGATAGAAAACTAAAAAAAAGAAGCAGAAGTTTTGATATTACTACACATAGAAATGCGATTTTCCATTACATTTTTAAAGTTATTTATGCAAAATTGGTATCATTTAAAAGATCTTGAATAAAGCTTTTGGGATATGCGAAAATTTTTTTTTTTCTTTGAACTCGTTAGAAAGCGGAAAAAAATTTTAATAATGTAGGCACAGGTTTTGATAATATATAAAAAAAAAATTTTGATCCCTAGGAAACTTTAGTCAGCGAATCCGGTGTTTGTTATACCATAGAGAAGAAAATACTGAAGCCCGCTATGCAGAGAAATTTTAGTAAGCGAAGCGGGTGTTTTATATACCATAGAAGGAGATAAACTCTGCCCGACCATCTGAACAGAAACTTTAATCACATATTTTTGTTAAAAAAAAAATTAAAACATTTGAACATCGAAAACTTCCGTGACTTTTATATAAAATTTTGTAAAAACTTTATTGCCATTTGTGGAATTAAAAATTCTTACACGACCTAATTTATTTATTAAAAAGCTTGCAAATGATACCAGTTCTGTCTAAATAACTTCACAAATGTAGTGAAAAGCTGCTATTTCATGCCCACATATGTCAAAACTCTAGAAGTCCTTATCTCTCACTTTACATTTTCTGGTTATTTTTCAACTATCTATATAATTTTTTTATTTTTATTTTGGAGGAGTGTACTTAAACTGGATTTGTTGCGCAAATATTTAACTTGATTTCTACTTTAAAAATTAGACATTTTCGTCAGCATAATAATTTCGCATGTATTAAAGATGCATTAAAGAAAAGTGCCAGTAGAAACAAAACTGCTGCACACTATTATATGATTTGTAAGTGTACGCGAAGAAATGTGTATAAGAAAAGTATCTGCCTTCATCAACAGCAGACAAGTGTTATCCCAGTATTCGAACACTTTCGGTCTTATGTATAATCAAAATCCATATGCTAACTAACTAGCTGCTAAGTGTGTAAATTCCCATAAGGAAAAGATAACAGCTAGTTAGTTAGCACAATGTTTTTTATTATACATAAGCCCATTTATTTCCAGGCTATTGACAAACCCTTTAAAAAGAAAAAATAGTTCAATATTCGTACTATTTGATCTTGTTTATATAAAATTCTTCCAACTAAAGATCTTTGTTTTTGTTGTTTCTTGTAATATAATAATTTTTAAAATCAGTTCATAGCTGCAGTTATTAAAAATGTGTTGTAAATAATAGTAATCCGTACCGTTCATTTAGTACGGTGTATAATGATTTTTACGTTTACCATTCATAAAAAGTAATTGTGTAATAGATTAAATGTTTTCAGAGCGCAGTCATTAATCATACACAATGAACGCTAAGAATGGGAATTCCTAATATTTTCCACAAAGAAAGCAGTTGGATTAAGCTTAAAAAACTTATTGTATTTTCCTTCATTTTGGGGGTATTGCAATAATTTTCGACTAATAGGGTAATGTATTAGAGGTTATTTGTATTAACGTCCAAAAGTAATATATGCATATGATTATTATAATTAAGATTGTTATAATATTAAAATATATACATATGTACATGTAGAAATGTTTGGAATCAATATTATATATGAAAATTATACGCCGCAGGCAAAAATATGAGTAGAATATAAACAAATCGTCCGATTTGTTTATATATTATATAAATTTTCGACAACGGCGCATAAATTTCATATCTAATAGCGGGTTTCGCTCTTTGTATTAAATTTAAAATGCTTTTAAATATAATACTATTGCAAACATAAGTGTGAACGACTTTTTCTTTGGTATTGTAAAATACGGAAAAAGCTAACATTTGTACAGATATTCTTGCGACAAAAATACACAAAAGAATTTTTCAGTTGGGAGTTTCGTGAAAAAAGATAAAACTTAAAAAAAATACCTAATCCCATCTTTTATTTTAACTTTTTTCACATTTTCTTTTATTTTTTGATGTTTTCCTACAGCCGCAAAACAATCGATAGTATCGATAGTTTTATTTTTAGCTAACTATCGATTGTTTTCGTTCGATAGTGATACTATCGACAATTTTTGAACGTATATACGAAGCCGGTTATATGTAGCCTGCATAACGTTTCTTTCCATTTATTCAGGCAGGGGCCAAATCACCCCCATGTTTTTAGCCGCCTTTAAATTTTTATAGTTACTCGTATAGCGTAACTTTGAAATGTAAATATATCATATAAATCATATTATATACCAAAGTAAAGTGTATTATATCATTTATTACTTTTATCTCAAATAAAAAATAAGAGTTTTTTTATATAAAAAATGTTAGTTAAACATGGCAAGTTATATCTGGCAGCTGCGGTTAAATGTCGACTGCAACTTAAAAAACTTTGTTCTCTTTGCATACAGGTGACGCTGCAGCTCAAAGTGTTTAGCAAAAATAAAAATAAAAGTATTTAAAAGTTATATTTTTTTTATCATAGAATAAAAATACGTAAAGATTTTATATATACCTACATAAATATATATGTATCTATGTTTACTAACTTCCGCTTCAGTTACAGGTTCATAGCCAAAAAAATCGATTAACGATGGTATCGATAGTTTTTCTTGAAACTATCGAAAATATCGATGGGACGACTATCGATAGTTTTGCAGCTCTATGTTTTCCATGTTAAGTCTATGGTCAGACGGAACGATTTTAATTGCCGAATTTTTTAGCAATTTCCTTTTGGAATTGCTTTCTTGTCCACACACAAAAACTTTTTTCGGCAATTCTTGAGCAATTCTCTACCTTTTGTTTCATGCAATCTACATTGTATATGCACATACACATACATACATGAGAGAAAAGTAAGGAATTGCTGAGAATTGCCGAGTACCGGCAATTCTTTTTCCCTTCTTATTCCCCTCACCGAAAGCTTCTATAAAGTCAAGAATTGCCCAACTAAAGTTGCTGTGTGTGACCATACACTAAACAATGTTTATGTACATTTATTTCATTAACAGCAAAAAAATAAATATGGCGTCAAGTCTGCCGGCTGTTTCATACTTCTAACTAAATAAACTTACTACGTTTATTAAATCTACAACGGTTTTTGGTATTGTAACGGTTGTTAATATAGTAAATTAAAAATCTATGAATTTTGTTGTTGTTATTAAGTTTTAAATTTACCAAGATTTACTAAAGCTACAATATGTACAACCTCTACAATAGTACTTTACTACGAAGCGTGAGAACCGGTAATATTAATTCCAAACATTTCTATATACTCGTATATATATGTATGTACATACATATACAACTAAACTCCTTTTCGCATAACATGGTTAAATCTCAAATATAATAATCATATGCATACATCTATATCACTTTTAATGGCATTCAACCAAATTACACAAAAATATTAACGTTAAAAAACTCTTCATAAAAGTTTTGGTGTTTAAAAAATCCGCTTGATTTTCTTAGATTGTACACTATAAGGAAAATGCCAACGAGTGCGTTATTTTTTAGGACAAAGCTCCAAATATTACTTTCATTCCATGCAAATGCTTTAAAATATGCAGTGAGTGCAATTTCAAATTAATGACAAATACTATATCCAAAGGACTTCAAAATTACAGTTGTACATGTTGCCGCATTGTAGTTAAGGAAACTGTTAAAATTTTTACTTGTATAATTTTTTTTTTGCGAATTTATATAAGCTTTTTATCTTGGAATTTAAAATATGTTTTTAGGGGTTAGGTAGGTAGGCAGGCCGCTGGGTTCTCCAAACAGTGCCCGGATACTCCAGCTCACTTGGGTCCTGAAGGTCGTTCCCTTTGTGACTACTTTTACTGATTTACTTTTTAGGGGTTATTTCATTTAAAATTAAGGGGTTTATTTAATTTCTGTTGGGATATTATTTCATTTTGGTGGGGGCTCATTGCATTTAAAAAATTCGGATTTAATTTCGAATGAAATAATGTAAAAAATTTGAGGGTTTTTTTCCTGTGGAGTTGTTGCTTGCTACCCTTTCAAGATACTTTGCTTTTACAACACATACATACTTTCTTTTTAAGATAATTTATGTAGGAAACGAAAGTAATATTTATGGTATAGGAAAAAATAGTAGTAAAATAAATGGTCCGAGATATGTGTGTAACACTGATATGTTATGTGATATTTATTTGGGAGTATACCTTTATATGTTAGAGACTCTTTAAAAGATTATATATTTTTTGATATCGTATGTATTTATGTAGGTGAAACAAAATATTTCTAGTTTTCTCAATCAAAAATTTTTTCACTAAAAAGTATTACAAACTAAGGGAGATTGTATTTTTTATTTACATTTATTTTAAAAGGGATGTGAACAAAAGCTATTCTAGGCTGCCACTTTCCATTGTTTGATTGTAGGTAAACATAAAGCAAATAAAAGTTTACACCCATTTAAAGTCAGTTCAATTTTAAGTATTTCTTTTCGGCTATGAATACAAAAAATATAGCACAGGCTTTTTTGATTTAAGGATTTACTTTAGCAAGAGTCAAGTTTGCACAACAAAACACTGCCCAATAACTCTGGCTAATCGACAAAAGATTGTAAAACTAAATTTTGTGGAAAAACGTAACCACCTGATACTATATTGTTCTTTTTATATCAAACATTTTTTAACTTGATTTGTTATAAAATATTTCTTCTTAAATAATTAAATTATAATATTTTTATTTTATTTTTTTAAGTAACAATATTACTTGTTATCCAAGGTAAATATGTTATTATATTTGTATAAATCCCCGGAAATTTTTGTTCTAGTTTACAACCTAGACCACCAGCGGAAACAATTCCATATTGCACATAATTCTTTACTTGTTTGACTTCGGAGTGGTAGGTAAAGGCAAATAGTGGACCACCACTGTCTCCCTTACAAGTGTCTCGACCTGATTGGAGATCTGCAGCGCAGATATGTTTTTCATTTATTTCAATATTATACCTAGCATAATGATTTTGGCACACATGACCTTCCTCCCGTAAAACATCTGCTTTCAAAAGCACATTAGACTTGGTGCCTAAAAAATATTAAAAAAAAAAAATTAAATCCGTGCCGAAAAGTAAAACTATTGTTGCTTACTATATTTTATTTCTGTTGCTCCCCAACCAGCAATGGTAAAATTAACTGGATTGCTTTCATATGATGGTTTCGTTATTGGCAAACAAACCGGCTTTATGTGTACTGCAACAAGAAAGTAAATTGAAATAATATATATTTTTTTCCATTTGCCAAAAACATTTCTTTTCTTACTTTTGAATTCGACGATACGATCCAATTTTATTAGAGCAATATCGTTTGTACTCTTTCTTTCATTATATTTGGGATGCATAATTATTTTTTCGATTCCAAAATCTTCTACTGGCGGCATGCAGATCTTTTTATCATCGAATTTTATTTTGCAATCAGGATCTGTAGTGAGGTCATGTTCTCCCAAACGTACACCAATTCTGCGAAATAATCGAAAATATTAATAATTATGAATTATTAATGGTGATGTCAAATATAAAATTTTGTATGGAATTAGAAACCACTTTGGTAACCATATGGTAAATAGTTGATGAAACTAACAAATTGTCATCAAGTTTAAAAAATAATCTCAGCTTGGTTAAAATGTTTAAATTAAGAAATCGTTTAGTCCAGTGGTGGCCAAACCATCCATTCATAGTTATACACTTGTGTTAGCAGTGTGTATTTTTAAAGAAATACGCAATTAGATTTTACTTATTGGCAGAATTGGCAGGACTACAACATATATACAAACAAATTTTGAAATTGTATATTACAATATTTTTATCTTATAGGCTTTTTCCACTGAACAACATTTAACATCTATCATAATTTTTGAAGATGATCACATCTTCCCATAAGAAACACATTGTACTAAAAGCCAACATTTTTCAACATCTTTACAAAACGTTTCTTTCTCATTTTATACCATATTCAGACGGTAATATGAAACACTTGGTTCGCTCTCTGAACCACTATTGCGAAACTAGGTGTTCAGACGGTTGTTTATTGCTTCACACTGATGTTTACATATTTTGTGCAAACGTTTCACTATTTTTTTTTTTTTAATTTTTATTTAAATCTTTAATTAAGTATCAAATTTGTACATTTTAAATGTGTTTATTTTGATTTTACACACATTAAATTTCTGTTTTTTCTTTGTTTAGATTTTTTTGAGAGCTAGTTCAGATAAAATAGCGATAATTTATTATCAAATTTGGAGATGATAGTAGTTTTTGCATGGTTCGCAACAAGATTCAAAGTGAACCAAGTTGGTTCGCTCATAAAATTTTGTATGGCGAATCATGTTGGTTCAATCAAGATTGGGCCGCGAACCACGAATGAGAGAGCGAACCTCGAAAATAAGCCTTCGTGTGAACATGTTATTATTCCATTCAACATCTTTCGATTATTTCAGTGTCATCACTAGAAAAGTGGCAATAATGTCGATTATTCTTGTGGCATCACTGAAAAAAACGTCATTTATTTTGAAAAAATTAAAAAAAAATCATAATTTATTTATTATGTGTCAATTGTTTGCATGTTATTTTCTGTGTTTTTGTTAAACTTTGTTTGTAATGCCTACATTTTATTTATAGACATATGTATATAAGTTTTATAATCATACTTTCGTTTTTAAAATTAATTTATTTCCAAAAAATTTTACGTGTGTTTGTTAAATTATTTGAACATTAAAAAATAATATTTTTGATTGATAGTAAATGTTCGATGTGAGCAATGTAAACAGTGTTTCACATTTTTAACATCTTTCATGCGTTTCATGAAGATGTTTATCAGTGCAAAAAGCCTATTAGGGTTAATCGGCCGCATTCATAAAAAAAACATTGTATGTTCATTAAATACTCATTTGACAAATTTCCAACAAATACCCAATACTCCTTATGAATAAGGCCAAATATGTTTAAGTTTTGATTTTATATTATGTCCCTCACCATTACTTGCACAAAATCGACGCACGCATTTAATCTAAACTGAATTTGAAATAGCTCCAAAAGATCAATCATAAACTGGATAGGAATATATTTTTAAAAGCACTAATAGAATATGAAAATTTTTTGTTTGAGTAAGGAATCACTGTATTCCACAATCTTGACACCTTAACACTAAAAGCTCGGCTCATAATTAAAATCGTGTACCTGGGGCAAATGATACAATGCGTTCTATTAGATGTGCCGAACTGAAGCTTTCGCCGCTAAATAAGCTGGATATCCAAATTTAATAGTTTTATAGAAGAAGATAGTTTAAGTATTGGTCAAACTCACACCCTAGAACATATGTGCGATATATGGTGCGATGTTATTGTGTCTCTGACATTCAGATTGAAAATATATCGAACTACTCTATTAAAACATTTCCTCAAACGGCTCAAGTTGTCAGCAGAGGTGCTGGAAAATACCTCAATCCCATACAAAAATAGCGGCCAACATATTGCCATTGCAGATTTGTACCTAATACTTGGTGGAATATAATAAGAAATACTCCTGATTCGACGCAAATACCATGAAATCCGAGAAATAACGAGATTTATATGGTTAGAAAAACTTAATTTATTATCTAAAATGACCCCTAGTGAAAATCGCTTTACATTTTAGATGGTTTAGCTCAAGAAAATTTACCTTCGACCACTCAACAATCTTTTTAAGCTCATAATTTATTTGCTCTTCAAAAATATATAAGTTAGACATCCCCCATGAGGCGAGTAGCTGTATGTCATCAGCGTAAGAATAGCATGAAAAAACAGAAATATTCCAAAAAATTGTCGTTAATATAAATAAGAAAAAAAAAGCAGCGGACCTAAAATAGATCCTTGCGTAACACTCCTATAAAGGTTGACTATTTCTGACTGCTTTTCTCCTACTTGTACAAATTGTCTACGTCCACTCAATATAGACCATAGCAACTTACAACTAGACGATGGGAAACTAAATTAGTAGAAAAGTTTTTCAATTAACCTATAAGGACAAACGGAATCGAAGGCTTTACAAAAATTAATGTTGCCACTTTATTTTCGTCCAACGACCTCCTAATACTCTCCGTGACATCTAAAAAAACACCAGTTGTACTGTGATTTTTTAACTTATGTATTTATTTCATTTGATCAATTCAGTAATATAAAGCCAAAAAAGGCCAAAATAACAATATTACTTAGTAATTCAGTCTAAAAAAAAATAAGTATGTAAACTTCAGTAAAATCTAAAGAGCAACTAAATTGATTATCTTTTTCAAAACGCTTTGCGGTTTCAGACCACGCGTTGCTCAGAACATGGCTGCATGTTTATACCAATCTAAACATATCGGATGGTTAAATTTCAGGGGCCGATGTTGAATGTAAACCACACCTAATCGTCAAGTTTGTTTCTGCATTTCATTTAACATTTGTCAATGTCAGACAAATTCAATTTCAATCATGGGAAGATACACAATCTAGCAACGCATTGAAATTATTCAGGCTTATTATGAAAGTGGGCGTTCAAATCAAAACGCATGTCGTGCATTTCGTGGCCTTTTCGGTCAATTTAATCGTCCAAATGTACGTTCAATCGTAAAAATCGTGCACAAATTTGAGCAAACCGGGTCTGTAGGAGATACGAAAAACCCAGTGCATGCTCGTACAGCTCGTTTTGCAGAAAATATTGCTGCTATTCGCGATAGTGCGGCTGAAGAGCTCTACACCTCAACTCGGCATCGTGACCAAAAATTGAACCTATTACGCTCGTCGTTGATGAAGATTATGCTTAAAAATTACGCTTACAAGCTCCAATTGACTAAATAACTAAAGCCTGTTGACCATTACAGGCGTCGCCAATTGGCAACGGTGGCAGGAAATAGCAACAGCGGATAATAAATTTTCGAAGAAAATCATCTTCAGTGACGAGACACATTTTCACCACAGTGAAGTCGTCAATAAACAGAATTACCACATTTGAGCAAATGATAGTCCAAGAGTGATTATCATAAAACCAATCACCTACAAAAAGTGACTGTTTTGTGCGCAGTTCGCTATCGTGAGATGATAACAAACGATATGAACGACATGAGGTTTCAACACATCGGTGCCGCATGCCATACAACTAACGAAACAATGACAAATTAAATGGGCGTGTTAGCTTACGTGGTGGCGATGCCAATTGCCCGCCAAGATCATATGATTTGACACTGTTGGACTTCTTAATTTCGGGTTATTTGAAAAAAATGTGTACGTCGTTAAAATACTTCGGCACATTAACGCCATAGAACCTAAATTATTCCTAAGCATCATGGAAAATATGGACCATCGGATGAAAGGTGTGCCGCCGAAGTAGCAGCGGCCATTTGACCAATATTTTGTTCAATACATAATTGAACCATATTACCAACCAATATTATCATAATAAATAAAAGTGATAGTAATTCCTAAATAATTTGTGTTTTATTCAAAATCAACATCGGCGGTTAAAATTTATCCACCCTTTATATACCGCTTGTTTTTTTATGTTCCCCAGCTGTCTATACGTTGACGTTACAAAAAACTACCCTAATCATGAGTATACCTTTGTAAATACTTTTTACCAGCTTCCAAGCCTACTGATAATTAGGGTACCTCCTATGACATCTAGACAATTATGAAACATAAAAAACAAGCTATACTTGTATATTACTGTCTTTTTTTTTAATTCCGATCTATTTCTTTTTTTTATACTTACACTGGATATCTGTTATGGTTTACACAGTGAGTGGCTGTCAATATGTAGCGATTTGTTATTAAAGCTCCACCACATTTGAACTCTTCGCCTGGTGCATCGTAGCGCAATAAAGCCATCCATGGGAATTCTCCCAATTCTGTTTCATTTCCACCAGCTATACGATTTCCATCATCAATACCACACTTGTGTTCCTTTAGAATACGTATGCCTATAATTTAAATATTTAAAAAGGTGGATTAGAAAACAAATATAGCCGCACAAAGAGTGCGCTGATGAAAGCTGCTACAAAAAAAAACATAATAACTTATTTTCTGTGTAACTAACCTGTTCCATTTTTATTGTATTTTATAGATTGATCTTTAAGTTTAAATAAAATGAAGAATTCGGACAATGAAACAATAATTTGGATAGTGCAACGCCGTCACGCTTTAGAGTCCGTTGTTTCCATCCAAAAAGAATATAGGCGCACGTTTGATGGAGTATAATGAGACTCGTAAAGAATTTTGCCGAGCGTGGCACAATCGCAAGAAGGCCTTATCATAGAGATCCCTCAATCCAATCTTAGAGTTTCGACAAGGAGCTTATCTGATCAAATCGGTGTCAGCAGACAGTCACTACAGACACTTTTGCACCAAGATTTAAACTTATATCCATATAAGATTCAATTAACAAACAAACTGAACCCTAGAGATTTCCTGAATCGCTTGGAATTTTGTGAGAAGATCATTCAAATGGTGTCAGAGGATGAAAACGTCTTGAACTGCACTTTTATATCTGTCGAGGCAGATTTTGATTTAAACGGCAATGTTAACAAACAAAATTATGGAATATGGAGTAATTCTAACCCACAGATACTCCATCAGATGCAATTACATCCACTTCGCATCACAGTGCGGTGTCCAGTTTCTTCAAAGTTCACTGTACCTTATTTTTTTGCAGGCTTATTGCAAACAAGAAGTTTACAAAAAAAAAACCCCCCTATAAATTTGGATGATTTAAAGCAATCCATTCGAACGATAATTGAGACAGTTCCCGCTTCAACACTCCAGGCAGTAATGAATAAATTTCTGATAAGATGTCGTACATGTGTCAACGAGGGTGGAGGCCATTTGAATTCAATTATTTTCAAGACTTAATGAATTACTTTAATAAAAAATTTTAATTATTCTTCAAGTGAATTACTAAAAAATTAATTACATAAATTTTTCAAAAAGTTATTTGAGTTTCTTAATATAGCAAAATTGATCAACCACCCTGTATAAAATTTGTTACTTATTATTCAATATTTCGTTTTAAGATCCACACACATTAACAAAATTATGAAAACAGAAAGCAGAACCCATACATACATATATTAAGGCACAAAACCGATTGAAGCTTTTGAATAATATGAACTGTAGATTTACCAAGTTTAAAATTTTTAAAATTTCTAAGAAATAAATATTCTTTATCCTAGTTTTTCGACCTTTTTATACCCTTCACAAAAATGTAAAGGGTATATATAAGTTTGTGATTCCGTTTGTAATTTCTACAGTTTTTTTTTTGCGACCCTATAAAGTATATATATTCTGAATCAGAATTAATGGAAAAGTCGATTAAGCGATGTCCGTCTGTCCGCTGTTGAAATACCGTTTCTGAGAAAACCATTAGACTTAGAAACTTTTTTCTTTCACCATTCTTTTACCCCATCGATTCATGGGTTTGCTATTGAAATTCAGTAATATCGGTCCACGTATAGCTGAGATATATTCAAAATTCCGAAAAAAGCCATTTTTTTTTGCAGTTTTGTATGAAAATTTTTGAAAACAAAAGTTGTTCGTTTTGCTTCAAACTTCACACACTTATTAAGCATGGTGACTAAAAGACAAAAAATTTTTTTTTCAGATATCGGTCCATATATACCCGAGATATAGCCCAAATCGGATTTTAATGAAAATGTCGCATAGGCGAAGCTAAATAACTTTTTTTTTGCTCAAAAGCAGTTCTGGTAATAAAATTAGGTTATATAAATATGGAAAATGAAAATTTCCGATATCGGTCCATATATACCCGAGATATAGCCCAAACCGAGTTTTTCATGAAAATGTCGCGTAAGCGAACTTAAACAACTTTTTTGTGCTCAAAAGCAGTTCTGGTAATGAAATTAGGTTACATAAATATGAAAAATGAAAATTTTCGATGTCGGTCCATATATACCCGAGATATAGCCCAAATCGGGTTTTTCATGAAAATGTCGCGTAAGCGAACTTAAACAACGTTTTTGTGCTCAAAAGCAGTTCTGGTAATGAAATTAGGTTACATAAATATGAAAAATTAAAATTTTCGATGTCGGTCCATATATACCCGAGATATAGCCCAAATCGTGTTTTTCATGAAAATGTCGCGTAAGCGAACTTAAACAACGTTTTTGTGCTCAAAAGCAGTTCTGGTAATGAAATTAGGTTACATAAATATGAAAAATGAAAATTTCCGATATCGGTCCATATATACCCAAGATATAGCCCAAATCGGATTTTAATGAAAATGTCGCATAGGCGAAGCTAAATAACTTTTTTTTGCTCAAAAGCAGTTCTGGTAATAAAATTAGATTACATAAATATGAAAAATGAAAATTTTCGATATCGGTCCATATATACCCGAGATATAGCCCAATCCGGGTTTTTCATGAAAATGTCGTGCCCAAATCGGGTTTTTCATGAAAATGTCGCGTAAGCGAACTTAAACAACTTTTTTGTGCTCAAAAGCAGTTCTGGTAATGAAATTAGGTTACCTAAATATGGAAAAAAAAAATCCGATATCGGTCCATATGTACTCGAGATATAGCCCAAATCGGGTTTTTCATGAAAATGTCGCGTAAGCGATCTGAAACAACTTTTTTTTGCTCAAAAGCAGTTCTGATAATGAAATAAGATTACATAAATATGAAAAATGAAAATTTCCGATATCGGTCCATATATACCCGAGATATAGCCTAGACCAGGGTTTTCATGAAAATACCGCGTAAGCGAACTTAAACAACTTTTTTGTGCTCAAAAGCAGTTCTGGTAATGAAATTAGGTTACCTAAATATGGAAAAAAAAAATTTCCGATATCGGTCCATATGTACTCGAGATATAGCCCAAATCGGGTTTTTCATGAAAATGTCGCGTAAGCGAACTTAAACAATTTTTTTTTGCTCAAAAGCAGTTCTGATAATGAAATAAGATTACATAAATATGAAAAATGAAAATTTCCGATATCGGTCCATATATACCCGAGATATGGCCCAAATCGGGTTTTTCATGAAAATGTCGCGTAAGCGAACTTAAACAACTTTTTTGTGCTCAAAAGCAGTTCTGGTAATGAAATTAGGTTACATAAATATGAAAAATGAAAATTTTCGATGTCGGTCCATATGTACTCGAGATATAGCCCAAATCGGGTTTTTCATGAAAATGTCGCGTAAGCGAACTTAAACAACTTTTTTGTGCTCAAAAGCAGTTCTGGTAATGAAATTAGGTTACCTAAATACGGAAAAAAAAAAAATTTCCGATATCGGTCCATATGTACTCGAGATATAGCCCAAATCGGGTTTTTCATGAAAATGTCGCGTAAGCGATCTTAAACAACTTTTTTTTCCTCAAAAGCAGTTCTGATAATGAAATAAGATTACATAAATATGAAAAATGAAAATTTCCAATATCGGTCCATATATACCCGAGATATAGCCTAGACCAGGGTTTTCATGAAAATGCCGCGTAAGCGAACTTAAACAGCTTTTTTGTGCTCAAAAGCAGTTCTGGTAATGAAATTAGGTTACCTAAATATGGAAAATGAAAATTTCCGATATCGGTTCATATGTACCCGAGATATAGCCCAAATCGGGTTTTTCATGAAAATGTCGCGTAAGCGAACTTAAACAATTTGTTGTGCTCAAAAGCAGTTCTGGTAATGAAATAAGGTTATATAAATATGGAAAATTAAAATTTTCGATATCGGTCCATATATACCCGAGATATAGCCTGAACCTATTTTTTTCATTAAAATTTTTTTTTTTTTTGCTGAAAAGCAATTCTTGTTATAAAAGAAGGTTACTAAAATACAGAAAATAGAAAATTCCGATATCGGTTCATATATAACCGAGCATATTCAGGCCACATTTTTAATATACTGTACATATTCGTGACTATCGTGAAGGGTATTTTAGATTCGGCCCAGCCGAATATACTACACTCTTACTTGTTCTTAAATTAAGATGTAACGATCTCCAACCTTGAGGTCTTTTTCTTATAAAATTTTTGTTAAAAAATTATTTGAAAGGAATTTTTTTTTTATAATTCAATTATTTATTGTATCTTCTAAAAGAACTAACAATAAGTATGCAAATCTTAAAAATAAAAATTTATCAATTAATATAGAAAAAAAATTAATTAATATTGAAAAATTTTATTTGCTTAGGTCCTGCGAATGCTAGACGAAAAGTTGTTTCTTGCGTGTATTTTGTTGGTAAATCACCTTTCCAATGCACTGGTGGTTGCAAAGGTGTCCATCCTTCTCAGTCGAGTGTGGCCACCAAAGTTAAGGATGCTACGTGCGAGAGGATTCGGGTGAGACTCCAGTCTGTTAATGTACCTTATCGCGTGTTTTGAAAATTCATCTTTCACTAAGGGTACACCTAGATCTCTGTGAATTCGAGAGTTTTTAACATACCATGGAGCTGCAGTAATTATGCGGAGAATTTTATTCTGGCGCTTTTGAATTTTCTCAGTTTTAGATGCAGAGGCGGTACCCCACAATTGAATTCCATAGCTCCATATTGGCTTTAGGATTGCGTTATACAACAAAAGTTTACAATCTAACTTCAAGATAGAATTTCTGGCGAAGAGCCAATTTAGTTGCACCGCTTTTAATTTCATTTGGGTGACTTTAGCGTCAATGTGAGACTTCCACGTGAGCCTACGGTCGAGATGAATACCAAGGTATTTGACTTCACTGTGCTGCGGAACAATATAGTTGTGGATTTTAATAGCCGAACAAGTTTTTCTACGTAGTGTGAATGTAACATGGGTACATTTTTGTTCATTTACTTTGATTTTCCAAAGTTTCAGCCATTTCTCCAGTATAAGAATATGTTCTTGCAAATTTTGTGAAGCTAATTTATAGTCTCCATGGACACTGATGAATGCTGTATCATCTGCAAAAGTTGAAGTGTGAATTTTGCAGCTCGTTGGCATGTCTGAAGCATAAATCAAATATAAAGTTGGACCCAATATGCTACCCTGGGGAACTCCAGCTTCGATTGGCTGAGCCGAGCTTTTGAAATCACCTTCCTTAACGACGAATTTCCGGTCATATAAGTAGCTCTCTAACAGCTTGTGCGTGTTTGCAGGCAAGTTTAATTTTATTTTATGGGTTAAGCCTTTGTGCCACACTTTGTCAAAAGCTTTGGAAACGTCAATAAATAGAGCTGAGCAATATTTTTTATCTTCGAACGCATTTCTGATAACATTCACCAGCCTGTGTGTCTGTTCTATGGTGCTATGCTTAGCCCTAAAACCGAATTGATGGTTAGGAATACATCCTACTTCATTCAAGATTGGGGTCAAAATCGTCATTAGCAATTTCTCGAACAGTTTTGAATTTGTTGGCAATAGACTTATCGGCCTATATGACTCAACTTTTGCAGGATCCTTGCCTGGTTTGGGTATCATAGTAATGACAGACACCTTCCACTCAGTAGGAAAATACTCGAGACGTAAAATAGCATTAAAAATAAAAAGGACGAGTCTTCTAGCTACTCGGGGTAACTGCACAAGCATTTTGTTGGTAATTTTATCAATACCTGGAGCTTTTCTCGGGTTTAAGTTACTAATAGCATTATCCACGTCTTGAAAACGAAGTCTAAAAGGTACGGGAGGTCTAACTGCATATGGCGGCATATCAGCTTCATCATTCAGTCCGTCAATGGCAAACACGTTTCTCAAGTGGTTAGCGTACAGCATTCCCTTTTCGGAGTCACTTCTGGTCCAGACCCCAGTTGGAGTACGCAAGGGAAAAAAGGAAATGAAAATAATTTTATAGAAAGCGTTATACGTTTGAGATGCTGCAGATAATCGATGTACCACCAATAGCAAATAAAATTAATTTTAGAAAAGATACGGAAAGTTTAGCTCAGAATTATAGGCATCTAATTTATAAAAATAAATAAAGTAATAAATAAGCATATTCGGAAATCTATTATTATGTTAATAACATTTTTGTTTTAAACGTTTTTGTGTATTTTAATTTTTTGTGACACTTTATGTAGAATGTATTTATGTATGTATGTATGCTAAAATTATTTTCATTTCCTTTCAAATAATTTATAAACAAAAATCAAAAAACAATCCTGAAAAAGTCTTTCGAAGGAAGACGAAATATTGAATTTAATGAAACAATTTTTAAATGCAGAAATCAATTTCAATCTAAGTTATTATATTTATAGTACGTTTCCATTATAAGCAAATTAAATTGATTTGAGAAAATCATTTCGAAGTATTTCCATTATGTTCTATGTAATTTGTTCTTCGATTTTTCGAAATTAGTTTGACGTTTCTGTTGTTTGATTGGTATTGATTTCTGGAAATAAACTTTTATGGGCATATTCATAAAAATTTAAGTGAATTTGAAATGTTAAAACTCAAGAATTCCATATAAAATTTTACTAAAATTCATTTCAAATACATTTTAATTTTTTTATGAATATGCACATTAGACATTCATTTCTTAATTGTATTTTTAGCCCAAAATGCTTAATACGAATGCTGCTGTTATTTATAATTTACTCTGTAGCAAATAAAGCATTTGTAAAACATGTGCTATTTGCATTCAGATTTTGCCAAGTCGCAAGCAATACGCGTGATTCGCAGAAATAAATTTGGCGTTTTCACGTCGCCTGGCGACTTTCAATATTCGCAAGTGTGGGAACATGCCTGTTTATATAGCAAAATAAAAAACATAAAACTGGAAAATAATGCGCATTTAGTTTATTATTTTTCATTATATTAATAAACTGGAACTTCACCCAAATCCTCTAGCACGCAACATACTTAATTTTGGCGGCCACTCTCAGTTGAGAAGGAATACCCTTGCCACCATCACAACGTTAAATAGGTGATTAATATCTGTATTATTCGCGCAAAATAAAACTTTTTTGTCTAGCAGTGGCTGGACTTAAAAAATAACTTTTATATTTAGTATTAAGATTTGAATACTTATTGTTAGTTCATATTTTGAAGATTCAATGAATAAATAAAACCTAAAAACAAAAAATATTAATAATTTAAATTATTATTATTTTGTTTAATTTGCATTCACTTTCTATACATTGTATAATAATACAGAAATCGAATGTATTGCAATTGCTTTTCGTCTGGAAACAAAACAGTTATTTTTCTATATAGCATGGATTGATATTATAACTTTCACTTATTTCACCATTTTAACAAGATCCGAACCAATTATAGGAAGTGGGCCACAGTCTGTTCAGCAATTGGAATATCGTCGTTACGATATGAAAAATGTATGGGAAATCATGTGGCAAATTACTTAATTTGGACAAATGAAATTATTTGAACAACTCACATAAGTATATGGAAACATACTATTATTAAGTTCTGTTTGCTATGACACATACATACATATATTTGGATCGCCTAATTTAAAATACTTTTATTTTTATATGTAAATCATTAATGAGTGAACTTTTTTAGTTATATACATATGTACGAGATTAACTAGTTGTGAGTTCGAGTCCAACTTCAGTCAAGAAGAAGGATTATTTTTAATTATAACAATAATTGATGTGAAACAATAAGACCAAGGAAGAACAGAAAAAATAAGTGAATACCATTAGCTGGGGGACAACTAGCTGTTTCGTAGTCGCTACACTACTCATCAGCACCCACTGGGGTGCTGAAGTAAATAATAAAAAAATTAAAAACTGGTTGTTCAGTGACAGAAAATCCTGTACAAACAACTGGGGTTATAACAATTGCATTATATGTGATCAATATGTGGCAAACATTAACGTAAGAATAATTAAAGAGCTCGGTGGCTGAAGTGGTTAAAGCGGCCGTATTAAAAATACATCATGTTCACATTATCCCGAGTTCGAATCCCAGTGGGTGCTGATGAGTAGTGTAGCGACTACGAAACAGCTAGTTGTCCCCCAGCTTAATGGTATTCAATTATTTTTTCTGTTCTTCTTTGGTCTTATTGTTTCACAGCAATTATTGTTATAATTAAAAATAATCCTTCTTCTTGACTGAAGTTGGACTCGAACTCACAACTAGTTAATCTCGTACATACTTTTTTTTTAATTTTCTAACATGTAATTTTTTCAATTGGGCTAATATTTCCTGTGGTTCGTAGTAAACAAAAATAGTAAAAAACTAATTAATAACTCCTGGTTTTCCTGTTTTTCTACCTCAAATGTGCGATGATATGGCAAATTTATATTCACTTTAACTTCATATTCTTCTAGTATTGCTTGGTCCACTTACCTTCTGTATTTAATTGAGAACTAATATCTTTGCTGTAGTCCAAATCCTCCGTCAACTTTGGATCATTTTGAGAAGTTGTTGGTGGAGTTGGCCTCTGGTAATTGGCAGGCATTTTGCAACAAAGTCGTACCTAATCAAATTTACAGTCATTTAGATATATATAATTTAATAATATGTGAGTTAAAAAAATTTTAAGCGGAAAAAAGGTTATGAAAAGACATTTTCTTCGTCTAGTGGCGCCAAGAACATTTTTTTTCTCAGGGGTAAAGTAATTTTAAACATCAATATCCTTTAGTCAAAAAGTATTAATGAAACAAATATATTCAAATTGTTTTTTATGTTTCCTAGCTGTCTATAGGAGACTCGGAAACCTTCTGTAGACTTGGAAACCTTCGAAAAATATTTTCAAACACGTGTCTATATATCAGTACATCGTTTCTGTAACTTTAGTGAGAAGTTTTCGCATCGAAAACTATGAAACAAAAAATTCCGCCGTTTCTCTATTAGTGAGAAAATACTGTTTTTGTATTTCAAAGTGAAAACAGACAACATTAGCTCAAGGCGAATTTATTATTAGGTGGATGCATAGGCGAATTCAGGCGAATTCGTTTAATATGGCGTCACTTTCTCTGTCAAGTTTTGTTTAGATTTTTACTAGTCATTCAAGATCCAGAAATGAGAACAATAGAACTTATTCGTCTGAAATTGAGCAACTTCTGTCAGAAAAAAGAAGAGTCAGAAGAGAGTGGCAACTTCGCAGGTCTCCCCAGCTTAAAACTAGGCTACGGGAATGCATAACTCAGTTAAGAAATCTGCTTGTAATCCACAGAATGGCTTCCCTTAAAACATATTTGCAAAGCCTTGATGGTACTCCTCAATCTAATTATTCCTTCTGGAAAGCGACAAAAGGCTTAAAAAGACCTGCAATAGGTAAGCCACCTTTGCGAACTTCAACTGGCGACTGGGCAAGAAGCGGTTCTGAAAAGGGGATGTTGTATGTCGATCATTTGAGAAACGTTTTTATTACAAATGATTCAGTGAATAATATAGCGGAATTACCACCATATGTTGTTAGACCTCCTGTGTCTTTGAGATTTAATTTTCAAGATGTCGAAAACGTTATCGGTAATACAAACCCCAGGAAAGCTCCAGGCATTGATCAAATTACTGGTAAAATGCTTGAACAGTTACCACGTGTAGCTAGAAGAGTTCTACTTATTATTTTTAACGCTATCTTACGCCTTGAGTATTATCCTGCAGAGTGGAAGGTCTCAATGATTACTATGATACCCAAGCCAGGAAAGGATCTGACTGAGGTAGAATCATATAGACCAATAAGTCTTTTACCAACAATTTCAAAACTATTCGAAAAATTGTTAATGGCGAATTTGACTCCGATATTGAACGTTGTAGGATATATCCCTAATCTTCAATTCGGCTTTCGGGCTGATCACAGCACCATAGAACAATCGCTCTAGTCAATGTCATAAGACAAACCTTTGAGGAGAAGAAGTATTGCCCAGCTCTATTCACTGATATATCTCAAGCTTTTGATAAAGTGTGGCACGACGGCTTGATGCACAAAATAAAGTTAAACTTGCCTGCAAATACACTCAAGCTTCTTGAAAGCTACTTATATGGGCGGAAGTTTGTTATCAAAGAAGGCGACTTTATAAGCCCAACTCAGCCAACCAAGGCAGCATACTGGGGCCTACTTTATATATATATATATATATATATATATATATATATATATATATATATATATATATATATATATATATATATATATATATATATATATATATATATATATATATATATATATATATATATATATATATATATATATATATATATATATATATATATATATATATATATATATATATATATATATATATATATATATATATATATATATATATATATATATATATATAATATAAAATAAATATATATATATATATATATATATATATAATATAAAAGGAAAATTTATATAAATAAACTTAAAATCGCCTAAACCAAACTATGTATTTACGTTGCAATGACAACAGTTACCAAATAACTGACATTTATACATATATAATAATAAAAACCAAACAGAGTATATTTCGTAAAATTCAATTCAAGGAAATAAAAGTTAAATAAGTGTAGCCGGTTTGTTCGTTATAACAAAATGGCTCTTCTTAGATTTGATTTAAAAAAAATTATTTATTTTTAAGATGCTTGATATAATAATTTTTACAAAAAATGAACTTGACTGTTCAAGCGAAAGAACTCGATTGAAAAAATGTGTATCCCTCAATATATTTGTATAATATGGTGTATTACCTCATGGGTAGTAGTGCTGATTGTAGCAGAATCCCGTGTAATCTCTGGAAATTGTTAAAGCAGTGTGTGAAAAGGGTCAATTTTATTAACCGCAGATAATCCCAAAATAGGAGATTCTATGGTGGTGATTGAACAGATTTGACAAATTTGTATTGCCGTGGAAAAGTTTTTGTTTCCGCATGCTTATGACGAGATTGTGATGACCTAAAAAATCTGCTCCCAAAATTGGCTGTGAGACTTCAGCAATCACAAAATTCCACGAAAAAGGCCTTCTTAGATTTAAGTTAAGTGTTAGCTTCTTCGCTCCGAACGTTTTAATCGCGGATTTGTTTGCTGCAAACAAGAAAATGTTTTGATCGGGTGATCGTTGTTGTTGCTTGTTAGGGGGTATTATACGATTCAACTTGTGCAAACCACAGCTCAGGTCAGGCGTGCCAAAAAGGTGGAATCTTAACAGAAATACGAGCGAGCTCGCCGCCAAGTACACCCGTTGGAACTACCCTTCGAGATGGCATACCCCTTTCGTCATCAGAACCCATTGCGTTTCTTTGTCGGGGTCACCAAATGTAGCCGGATTGTTCGTTATAATAAAAAGGCTCTTCTTAGATTTGATATAAAAAAAATGATTTATTTTTAAAATGCTTGAAATAATAATTTTTACAAAAAATGAGCTTGACTGTTCAAGCGAAAGAACTCGATTGAAAAAATGTGTATCCCTCAATATACTTGTATGTGCTGTTTTCGTTTCTGACATCAGAATTGTATTCTGGGGAATGATTGCCACATAAGTAATATTCAGGACGAAAACATGGATGATGAGCAGTTAATTCTGCTGGTACAAGCAAACGAATGCTTATCTAATTAATCTAGTCCCGGCTTTAAGCTAGTCGACAAAAAAACGTAAAGTTTGGAGCGATATTGCTCAACAAATAAATTTACAAGGTAAATAGCTATATATATTAACAATTATTTCTTATATTAATGTTGTTTTTTATACGAAGTATGTATGAAGAGATGGTCATGTTTGCGCGACAGATGCATAAAAGAATAACGCCTAGAGTATCTTTCTTCCGGCAGCGGCTGTAAATTCAAAACCCTTTGGCCCCTCATGCAGACTATGGAATTTATTCCTCCATGTATTGTTCCAAGGGTGTAAGTATTGTTCTTAATTTTAGTTTTATCCTTTTTAAAAGAACCTGTTTTTGCAGAACACGTTGTTCGTTCAATATTGTGGGGAAAGTACTTAGTTAATTGAACCCATCGGAATATTCACCACTATCGTCACCTTTCCTAGAAGAACTTGCCTCATCACTCAATTGTAACATGGAAACTACTTCATTCCCCATTAATTTTATTTGTAACGTTGAAAATACTTCATGCCATGAAATTCAAAGCGGTTCACAAAATATAAATAATAGTGAAAGGCCAATGTAAGCGGCATGCGGGATCGGGAGGCAGCAACCTGTTCTATTTGCCGCTTGAATTTATTTGATATAGACAAATGAACGCGGCTAATTGCAGAAAAATTTATGCATCGGAATTTAAACAAAAGAACATTTCGACTTTCTTAACGCAAAAATAAATAAATAAATTTAATTGTTAAAAATTTTAAACCCGAAGATAAAGAAAATTATTTTTTTTATTCTATGTTTTGTTCCTTTACTTTTTGGTTTGACAAAGCAAAAAGTTAAATTGAATTCATAATTGCCGCTCGGCCGCCTTTAAGGGCATTGCCAAAGTAAATTAAATTCAACATATTGAAAATTTTGTATGAATATTTTTATAAAAAAACAAATTTTCTGTAAATGGGTCACATTTTTGCCGCCCGCTGCCGCATGCCGCTTACATTGGCCTTTCACTATAATCGTGATATTAAAGCAACTGACAATAGTTTTATAAAAGCAGTTGAATCCAAAAAAGTGTGTGATTCGCAAATAAACAATATGTGATGAAAATGTAATTAAAAGTGAAAGAAGCTGAATAAAAATCTAAAGACTAATATTATCATTACCAATTCTTACTTTTGCATCTTTTCATTATGTTTTGTTTTATAAAAAGGTTTAACAATATATATTTTCAATATAAATTTTATGTTTTGTTTATTTCAAAAACATATGACACGTTTTTTCATTGTATAATCGCACTTCCGTCTTAAGCTTACTTTACGTTACTACTACGTTCCATTTACATTATAGTACTGTCGGCTAACTGAGCCTTAAAGGCAAGCTAACATCTCAAATGTGTTGAGCAATATACCATGTGCGGATATTGATTTAATCATCTATGAGACTCTAAAGAAGAAATATTTAAGTGGTGTTAAGCCTGCAGCTGTGCTTTCTCAACATTAGGTCAAGTGTGTTTGTTTCTTTTGGCACTGGTGCGAACTCGACTGCAAGCTCAAGGCAAATATTTTAATGACTTCTTCAGATTATGTTTAACTTATTTGCATTACTTGTCGACTTACAGTTGTACTTAAATCGAAGTAAACACAGTATAAGTGGCATACCATTGAAACAAGTTGGTACTGGCAATAATGGCAATATGTTCTTATGTAAGAGCCCCTAATAATCGTAAATTATGTGTTTAAAAAGTTCAAATAAAGTAGAAAAGATAACAGTTAAAACAGGTCAATTTGATTGTTTTATTTAGCAAAAAAAAAAAAAAAATACTATAAAAAGATTAAATGTGACTAAATATTCCTTATAACGCTGTTTTTTCATTTGACACTTGCTAAGACTCTAAAAGATAATAGGTGTGTTCATTAACTCTACTAGTAAAAATTAGCAACGAGAGAGTAACAAGAAATTTTTCAAAATTATTTTCAAAAATGTGAAAAAGTAAATGAATACTTTACTAGCAAAAATTTGCAAGTTAGAGTAGTGGTGTTAAGTATAACTACTTAATAACTACATATACAAATTATACATATACATATATATATATATATATATATATATATATATATATATATATATATATATATATATATATATATATATATATATATATATATATATATATATATATATATATATATATATATATATATATATATATATATATATATATATATATATATATATATATATATATATATATATATATATATATATATATATATATATATATATGTATTATAAAAGTAATGTGATTATTGTCATTTATATTTGGCATTTTTCGAGTACGGCTTGTAATAGAATAATGAAAAGTTTTACCATTTTATTGAATCTAGTACTAGGCGTAGTCGAAATACGCTAAACACCATAAGCGTGAATAGCTACTTTTGAATATAATATCTATTTTTAATTGGGGCGTTTAACCCATACACATTTCAACTCAATTGGCAACTGAGTTGGTTGTTGTGCAAATCAATACGTGTATGTATTAATTTATGGAGACTTTGGTGAACTTTATAATTTTTTAAATTAAATTTTTGGTTTGTACATATTTTTTTTAGTTCAAGTTTTTCTTTTCTTAAGAAGGATGGCTTTGCAAATTTATTAGTTTGGCAGTTATCGAGTTGGTTGAAGAAAAATCAAACGATTGAGATTTTTCAAGTTGACTAGTAAGTCTCTCAATTCGATTGGGCTGTGTGCATTCGAGTCTCCTAATCAGCAGTCAAAATTTATATTGGTAGTTTTTTTTTTTTTTTTTTTTTTTTTTTTTTTGCAAAGAAAACGGTAAATATTTTTAAAATTGTCTTTAAATTTATTGAATCTGATAGTCGGATGAAAATCTTTCAAATCAGTTTATGAAGTGTGTGGCCAAGCACCAATTCAATTGAAATACTCAATTGTATTGAAACGTGTATGGGCCGCTTTATACCAAGGCAGCTTTAATATGGTAGTGGTATAAGCGCAGCTGTTTTTCGTTTCCTTTGCGTAAATTTATCAAAAACACATAGACTTTCTTGCTTTTTCAAATAAAATTTTGACAACTATTCGTAAATTCTACCAACAAAATACAAGTTAATGTTCGTTGGTGTTGTATTTATTGTAATTCTGCCACTACCTATTAAATCTGCCATGCTTTATACGTTATAACCACCTGCCTACACATAGCATGTTTATGTTAAATTAATTTCAAAGTGTAGCTACATTTTACCTAGGTACTCATAATATTTACAATACTAAAAATAATAGCTGGTCTGTAAAAATTAAAGAAACAAAAAAAAAAAAAATTCAGAGGTGGAAGTTTTAAACACATTCAAGCAAGTAAATTTGTCGGAACATCCTTTGCCACTGATGTGCCAGATACTGTGTTGCTTAGTTCATTTCGATTAGACGTCTTATCTGACCTCTGTTACACAAAAATAAATTTGTTATCTTTTTAATACTTTTTATCGTTTTTTATACAATTTCTTAAAATTTCCACAATATTTTTAATTCTAACTCATTTTAGAAATACTGTTTTGTAAACACAAACGCAAAACAGCTATTTGAAAAATTATTGCAAGTAAAAATTTTACTAAAATTTTGTACGCTCTTTTGACGCTCTCTCGTTGCAAATTTTTTGGGTTAATGAACGCTTTGTTGCAAATTTGTAAAAAATTTGTTTGTAAAAAAATGTTCGTACATATACAGTCAGAGTCATAAATCTAAAAGCAGCAAATTAAACAAAATTATTTTGTAAAATTAAAAATTTTTTTTTTATTAAATTAATTCAGTTTAATTTTTTACTAAATAAAACTAGGAAAGAAAAAATATTGAAAACAATTTTTTTTAATTTTTGAGAAATAACAAAAAGATCGGGATTTTCCATCTTAAGCGAAAGAAAACTTGGAAGCAAAAGTGTACAAGCAGCCAATAAGCAAGGCTGCCAATTAAAAACTGTATTAAATTTTATTAACTTCAGTAACGAGTTGGATATCCACGCACTTTAAAACTTCCAACAATCGATTTTTATAGAAACTACTAGTCTGCTAGTTTCCTCAGCCCACTCCTTTAAAATTATCTCCTTGAGCTGTGAAACGATTGATATTGTGTGGTTTCTAATTTTTCTTTCCAAAAGAATCCACAAGTGCTCTATTGGATTTAAGCCGGGAGATTGTGGATTTATTTGCGAACTCTATTCGCTTTTTTCTATTTGTTAAGGAAATGTATGGCTTTTTTCGCGCTACCCTGCCGTGAAAACAAGCTCGTCTCAAAAGTCTTCGTGCTGTTACCAAAGAAATATTTTTTGAAAACCTTTCCTGCACATCGCGAGTAATTTGGATTGCCGTTAAGCGTGGATTTTTCTTTACCATATATAAAACAGATCGGTTTTCACGAGTATTCAGCTTCGGCGGACGCCCAGATCGAGGCTTAGATGTTATAATTCCAGTGGACCGGAAATTTTTTATTCTGTATCAGTGTGATGTTTTCCCCTCTTTCCATAGCTTTATGATAATATTTCTTTCTCAAAGACGCTTCGCTTGGAAGATATTGCAAATTTTTGATATTTTTATAAAATAAAAGTAGTAGTAGTAATTGAATTCTTTATTTTTTCAAATTTAGTAACATGGAAATTATTCAAATAAAATTCCTTTATAAATTCAAATAACATTTATAAATTTAAGTAACAATAATAAATTTAGGTAACATTTATAAATTATAAAAGAATTCATGATAGAATAGAACATACGACTTTGACAGTCAGTCGGTATTACGTTTTTCAAACTAAAAATTATATATTTTAAGCATTTCATTTTTAAAGTTTAATTATTAAATTCAATAATTAGCTCCTTTCTATACTCAAGTGCATCTATTATGTAATGATATAAATCTTTCCAAGAGACGTCTACATTGTTTAATAAACAAATGGTTTCAACTTCTGTTAATGAAAATTTTCCAAAACAATTAAATCGAACGCTGTCGAGAATAGGCCATTTTGCTAAGAAGTAAACTAAGGTTTCGGGTTCTTTAAGGTTGCATAGAGAGCATATTGTTGATCTTTGTGATTGGAATCTTGTTGCATTTAATTCTATAAGATCGCAACGGGCTTTAAATATCCAGCTGATAATATTTATGTTATAGCACATTTACACCAACTCAAAATCTAGTAGATTTGAATTGAAATCTACAACGAAATCTATATTGTTTACACCACCGTTTTTTGACATCTAGCAAGATTTCATTTGCTCAAAAATAGTTTATGCATGTGGGTTTGACAATACAATATTATCAGAGACTAAATACACCAGCATTATAGTGTATATTTTTTGTGCAGCGTACTATTTTTAAGTACTTTTTGCAAGAAATCACAATTGCATCGCTTAGTACTGAGTAGATTTCAGGAGATATCGTCGAAATCTACTCATAAAGTAGATTTCATTTTGTATGGGAAATCTTCTCAAAATCTACTAGATTTGGCTTGAAATCTCGAATGAGCAGATTTCGCTTTGGTGTAAATAGGCTATTAGGAATATTTCCAAAGAATGTATGTGCATTTTCATAGCTTAACTGTTTGTAAAATCGGTTTGTAACAGAGGCTCTGTGAACATTACCTTACGTGTGTACATTATCTTACGTTTTATTTTTTAAATGAGTAATTCCTATTCTTAAAGATTCCCAGTCTTCATTTGTTGAACATTCTGTAATTTGAATCGAGTTGCTTTCTGAACATAATCTGTTTACATAATTATACCAAAATAGCTGTTTTCTTATTAGAATATGGGTTAGCTGATTTGGCAGGCGATATCTGTTGTACGTAAATAGTGTTTTTATTATATATCTCAGGTGTAAGTCCAAGGTGTATATGTGGCCACTTTCTATGCCAGTTTCCAGCATTAGTACATACGTTGGTGTAAATTCTGGTAACTTTAAAATCTTTTTTAAGAAAAAGCGTTAGAGCTTGTTAACTTCATCAAAAAGTGTAAATCCTCAAACTTGAGCACCATATGACTGAATAGCTCTACATACGGATTGAAAAAGATTCCATTTCGCTTTTAAGGATATATTTTGTTTCCCCAGAAAGTTACTCCATGTAGCATTAATGTTGTTTTTTATTGATATATTTATTTTCTCTAGGTGCTTGCTAAATGATATTTTTGGTGTTAACGTTACACCCAGGTAAGTATATTCTGGCGTGACTTTTATTGGTTCGCCATTTAAATAAAATTTGTTAAGCTTTGATAGCTTTCCCCCTTTACGAAATATCATCATTTCTGACTTACTTAAATTTGCTCCCCCCGTGGAACAGGTTTTGTCTTGGCGTATTGCTAACTTAGGCGCTCTGTTTTTCGGGGAAAAGAGGGGAAGGGGTCCCTCGTTTGGTGCGGCAAACAAAACTCTAGGAAGCCACATGACTTATGTTGTGTTGGCTTCCAAAACCCTTACCAAGGGTATAAATTGGCAAAACGGGGATCAGCATGGCCCCCGGGAAGTTCCGCTTGCGGTTCGACCCGGGCTGATCATGGTTGAGGTGCCTACCTTGGCTGAAACGTTCTGGCTGTGGTTGAAACCTAAAACGCAGGAAGGGAGTGTTAGTATCCTTGATAATTGTTTGGTGATGGCTTTTTTCGAGGGCTAACAATCTCCCGAGGATCTGTTGCCTATACAACAGATACGTGTACTGTAAGGAACCAGTGGTGATGATTGACGGGTGAGTTGGTTTAAGGGCTGATGCTCTTAATGGGCTTCGGCCTACCAACTCATTAAGCCTTGTCCTCCATTGATTGCTGGGAAATTGCATACATGAGGGATTAGAAAGCCCGAACTCCTCAACAAGAAGTTGTTCATATGACTGCAATCATATGACAAGAATTGCTACCTGTGTGAGCCTAGCAAGCCACACGGGGGCGGTGGTGAATCGTGAAAAATTCACTTGGAATTGATCCACCATCAGGTTGGGCCGTCAAGGCAGGTACTGATTTAAATTATTTTCACAGTTACTTAAATTTACCTCTAAGTTCCATGTTGGACAGTAAACTTCAAGTCTTCTAATCATTTATTGCATAGTTGTAATATCATCTGCTAAGATAACGATGTCATCCGCATACAATAATAATCTTACATTTATTCCTGGAATATTTACTCCACCCTCAGTAAAATTATGCAAGTCATTTAAGTATAGTGAGAAGAGAGTTGGCGATAGTAAACATCCTTGTTTTACCCCAGATACGGTGACAAATTTTTGTGATAACTCTTCTCCTGTCCATACTGTGAAATCAAATTTACTACATATGCTCTCAATAATTTTAACAATTTTTGTGGATATGCCAGTGTTGTTAAGCTTATATATAAGTGCTTTTCTTGACACTTTATCAAAAGCTGTTTTGAAATCAACAAAAAAAAAAAACTACAATTTTCGGTTTTCATTTGGCTTTATATTTGCAATAGCAGCTAAATTGTAGATGTTATCGGCTGTCGAACATCCTTCTCGAAATCCTGCTTGATATTTTGTAATAACTTTATGTTTTTCCAGCCATTTTTTCAATCTGTTATTTAAAACTCCCATTAATATTTTTGCGATCACATTCCGCGATAGTTGCTGGTCAAACCTTTATCTCCTTTTTTAAAAATCGGAAAAATTATACTAGTAATGAATTTTTCATCTATCTTAGCGGTTTCAAATTATATGTAATAAGAATTTGCCAGTTCTTCTATAAATATATCGGTTGTGTTTTTAAAAAACTCATATGGAATCCTGTCTTCACCTGGAGCCTTGTTATATTTAGCTTTTGCCAAAACATATTTTATTTCGATCGATGTAATGGGGCTATCAAGATCGGCATCGGAATAAAACATTGGCGCATAAATCATGTCATTAGAAATTTGTGGGGGATTTAATAATGAAAAAAAAAAAATAGTTTTTAAATTCAGTAGCAGATATTTGAGGGAATTCTGGTTTACCTATTTTTCGTATTTCCTTAACTATATTCCACCAGTATTTATTATTTCGCACCGTATTTATCTGAATTTCAAGATTTTCGAAATAGTTAGTTTTGCTTTCTTTACATACATCTTTAAACTTACGATTTTTGTTCAAATAAAGCAGCTTATTTTCTATTGTTGCATTTTGTCTAAATTTTCTTAGTGCTTGAAAAGAGTTTTTCCGCGCGTTATTACATTTGAAGTTATACCACCTGTTGTCCATTCTTAGAGGTAGGATGATAAGCGAATGATTTCCGTTAGTTGCTTTAATTCTAAAACTTCACTTTGTTGTTTAAAAACATTTGTTTGATGACTCAGTTTATTTTTATATATTTCTACTCTTCTTTCATCCCATCTTAACTTAGGCAAGAGGTTCATTATGTCATTTGGACTATTTTCTGCCGAAATATTAATATTAAGAGTCAACAATATTGGCATATGACCTGACCAAACTCGGTTATCTACTTTAAAATTGTTGACATACTTAAGAATTTCATGCGAGACAGTACATATATCATTTACTGATGCGCCTACATTGCTGATAAACGTAAAATTACCTTCTTCGTCACCCTTAGTACGTCCATTCAAAATATATAAGCCATAGTCTTCACAAAATTTAATAAAAGATATGCCTTTACCATTTATAACAGAGTCTTTAGAGCTTCTAACGGAAAGACCAGCACTGAACGACTCACGTAAACATTCTTCCAACATCTGTTGCTTATTGCCAATTCGAATGTTTAAATCTCCAACAACTATTGGATTTATAACATGTTTATTTGTAAAAAAAAACTAATGACCGTTTTAAAATCATTTTGCCATGTTGCATCTCTAAGATACAATGGTATAACATTTTTTTCAAAGTTGTGTGTCTTGAGAACAATTTCTTCGTTCGCTATAAAGTCATATTTTATGTTACACATTTTTAAGTCTTTTTTCGCTCCAAAAACACTCCCTCCAATGGCCCTGCCAAATCTGCTGACTGTAATCGCTGGCTTCCAGTAGATTTCGTAGCCCGTAAAAAACTTTTTAAACTTCTCAAACTTTTCTTCAGTAATATAAATATATCACTCGATTTTATGTATTGAAAAAAATCATTAAAAATACATTTATTTTCCAAACCATGGATATTATAGGCAGGTACATTTAAACACAAATTACTTTCAGTTACATTATAATGCTTGAGTTTACAATTTTATTTAATTTTTGACTATTAGTGTTTATTTTATTGTGATCTAGTTTTTTGACATAGAATTATGTAAAATGTTATAATCTAAATCAATAGCATCAATGTAGACGCCGTATAAATTATGCAAAACTTCCATGCCTGTCTTCTTTCCACTTACCAGCTCTTTTTTCCCGTTCCAGTAGAATAGATCAGTATTTATACGCCGTCTTTTCGTTTGTTATCGTTATTCGATGTTTGCGACTCACATTTAAAATTTCTTTCTTAAGCGTTAGCATAACTCGTTTATCTTATTGTTTTTCCCCAGTTAGATCACGGTCCAGGAATATTTTTGAGCCCGCTAAATTTTTGGCATGTTTGAAAATGTTAACCATGTTGTCAGATTGAAACTCTGCTACAATTCCAGCTTTCCCATTCTGTTCCTATAGCTTTCTTGTAGACATTATGATTATTTCGTCGTTTAATTTAAGTTTATTAACACGGCAATCTTTAACAGCTTCCTCCAAAGGCGTTTTATAATCAATATTTTAAAAAATAAAATTTTTCCTCTTTGACCGTTCTTCCAAATATATGATTTGTTTATGTTCTTTTTCTTCCTTTAAGTGCTGGACTTCCTCTTTTAAAGATTTATTTTCAGCTTGTAGCCTATCAATTTGACTAGAAAGTTCATTGACCTTATCTTCAATTTTCTCAAAATCCACCTTTGTCGGCAAGTTTTTAAGTTTTTATCCATTAATTTGGACATAAAGGACATTAAATCTTGAATAGCTATCTGGCGTACTGCTTCAACCGGTACGCCATCTGGTGATAATTGATTGCGCTTTCGCTTTACATTTGGAGTTTCATTATTTTGTAAGGCAGACATTATTTTTTAGATAAAAATTGTTGCCTACCCTTAGGCCGAAATATAAACTGTTTGTAAATTTTAAGATACGGTAATATTATTTTGTATTTACATTACAAGTCTACACCCACAAATGTTTTTTGTCTCTCTCAATTTCTTATTATTTTTTTTTTTTGTTTTAATATTTTAGTTTGTTCTAATAGCAATTTTCAACTTTTAATTTTTGTTTGTTTTTAGCAATTCTTGTAGATTTCTTGATAAACCACTTCCAAAAAAAAATATTCCTTTTCCTAAATGTCACTACGGCAGATTTTATTTATGCCTCTTGTTAACAAAAATTCAATTAAAACACGGAGCTGTTGAAAACACGTCTGTTCTTCGCTTTTGGTGTCGTACGCGTTTTTATAAAATAAAAGTATTTACGAATAATTGCAATAAATTCTGAATTCTAATTTAAAACACAATGCGAGTTTAAAAATGTACTTCTTATATAAACTTCAAAACTGCACTAAGAATGATTGCCTGCAGACTTTTGATAGCATGTTTTCTTATGCCTATCTGGAAAAGTTCCGTTAAATTAGTTATTTCGCGAGAGATATGCAAGAAATTTTACAACAACATTTTTCAATAAGTTTTATATAAGAGTATATATATACTTGTCTCTGAGAAATGATTTTTTGCTTCAATTTACATCGTTTTTCTTTCAATTCCCACAAACGAGGTACAGATTTACTATATATTTACCAGTGTCAACTATATTTAAATTTTTTTTTCTTTTTGCGAAAAATTTCTTAGCATTAAATCGAATTCTACACAACTTTTTGTTCTAGTATAAAAAAAACTGTACTATTGCGAGGGCTGACCAAAAATGACCATTATTTTCAGTATTTATTTATTCATCAATAACTAACTTATCCCCTTTAAAGAAATCCCCCTCAAATAAAATACACTTATGCCAGCGATTTTTCCAACCATCGAAACATTTCTGAAACGCGCTTTATGATATCGCCAACAACAGCTCCTGTTTCGATTTTTCTTTTATCTCCTCAATCGTAGGGACGGGGGCCAAGTCCTGTGAATACGATGGTTGAGGCATGGTAACGGTTTTGTTTTTGGCCAAAATATACATTTTTCCATTTTTTTCAGTAGTGCTGACACGTTTGTTCTAAATTTGGTAGTTAAACTCAGCGTTGTCAATTTTGAAATTTCAAAACGCACCAAAATCGGGGGAGAAAAGTGCGTTATTTCAACAAAAAAGCACCAAATTTAGAATTTTAATTTTTAAAAAACCCTTTTTCATTGTAGAAAATATTTTTATATTAAAGACCCGATAATGAAACAGCCTTTTAAGGGGCTATTAGACTATCAAACTGAGTCTGATAGCACCGGCTGATGGCATGCTATCATATTCATTCAATAGTAGAACTCGTGTTTATCAAACTTGGCCTCTAGTGCGATTCTAGAACTTTTATTAAGACAATAGTATCTTTACAATAATTATTATTTGTTTTATTACCTATTCACCGTTAAAATTATATTGCAGGAACATACAGTCATTGCTGGATGAAATATGTCGATAAAATTTACGTTTATCGGATCATTAATAGTTAGAGAATCACACTACAAGCCATCCAATATTAATCAAAATTAATAGCAATTCCATCAAACATAGCGTAAATTTTATATCTGTTTTCGTAAGCGAACAATGAAAATCAATTGGCTAGACTGGGTGGCTTTTAAAGAATTTATTGATATATACGAAAATTTGCCAGAATTGAAGATTTCTGTAATTTGAGGGAGAAGATTTTGAAACAACCAAATAATTTTATTAATAATTATTTGGCGATGTCTCAACTACCAAAGCAGTAACACGCGCCATCATAAATATGGACTTCAATATTCAGTATCTGCCTTTATTGTAATATTTCAGAAACATTCTCTAAAAACCAGCAAATTTTATCAAACGAAATGTCTCGTTTTCTCCAGAGAATAGGTTTATTATAATGGGTGATTTTATGAGAACTATCGGAAATTAAAAAAAAACACATAAAATTCAGAAAAATGCATGAAATATTTATTTGGATCGATAGTTGGGTCGATATAATTTAATGTTTGAAGATTAATTCATGCAAATGTTGGCCGCGGCTGCGCCTCAAATGGTCCATCCGCTTAGTCCAATTTTGGCATACTCTTTCCAACATTTCGGCCGGTATCTCACGAATAATGTTGGCTTCCAGTGCGTCAATCGAAGCGGGCTTGTCGCTATAGACATTAGCCTTAACATAGCCCCACAAAAAATAGTCTAGAGGCGTTAAATCGCACGATCTGGGCGGCCAATTGACTGGTCCCAAGCGTGAAATAAACTGTTCACCGAACTCGCCTCCCAATTGGTTCATTGTTTCGCGTGCTGTGTGGCATGTGGCACCGTCTTGTTGAAACCACATGTCATGCAAGTCAAGCTCTTCCATTTTGGGCAAAAAAAAGTTTGTTATCATCGCACGGTAGCGCTCACCATTCACAGTAACGTTGTGATTCGCATCATCTTTGAAGAAATACGACCCAATGATGCCGCCAGCCCATAATCCGCACTAAACGGTTGTTTTTTGTGGATGCATTGGTAGCTCTTGCAATGCTTTTGGCTGCTCTTCACTCCAAATACGGCAATTTTGCTTGTTCACGTATCCATTCAACCAGCAATGAGCCTCGTCGCTGAACACAATTCTTCGATAAAAAAGTGGATCTTCATCTAACTTTTCAAGAGCCCATTCACCAAAAATTTGGCGTTGTGGTAGGTCATTTGGCTTCAATTCTTGCACCAGCTGTATCTTATAAGGCTTCACACCCAAATCTTTCCGCAAAATTTTCCACGTAGTGGAGTAACAGAGGCCCAATTGCTGCGAACGGCGCCGAATCGATAATTCACGGTCATCACCAACACTGGCCAATACGGCTGCGATATTTTCTTCAGTTCGCACTCTACGTAAGCGTGTTGGTGGTTTAATGTCCAACAATGTAAATTTGGTGCGAAATTTTTTTACAATAGCCCGAATAGAAGCCTCAGTAGGTCGATTAAACTGACCATAAAATGGAAGAAGCGCGCGATGAACTTTCTTAACAGAGCACGCATTTTGGTAATAAAATTCAATAATTTGCAAGCGTTGTTCGTTTGTAAGACGATTCATGATTAAATTATAGACCAAACTGAAGATGTTTGACAGTGACACAAGATACAAAACGTGCGTGAGCTGTCAAAACTAGTGTTGCCAAAAAGATAATAGCAAAAAAATCACTCGTTATAACAGCAAGATTTCCGAGTTCTGATTGTGATCCACAAAACGATTTTAAAAATTTAGTACACTTAAACTTTATTCTTACATTAAAACAAAAAGTTGAGTTGAATTTGGTTTGGTGCCACCGAAATTTAAAAAGCGCACCGACAATAAACAGAAAGCACACAGCGCACCGGCTAAAGAATTGTTCGCACAAAAATTTTAGAAATCACCAAAAACGGACGAACCGCGCTGAGTTGACAACGCTGGTTGCACTCAAAAACAAATTGATAAAACATTGAGTATCAATTGTTTATATTCAAATGATTCACAATTTTAATTAAAGTGTTGATAACACACCATAGAAAAAGGATTGAAAATTATGTTTGATATGAAATAATAGTCATTTTATATCAAAGGTTCGTATTTGTTGAGTTTCTTTTTATTTGATTTCCTATTATTATTTTCAATATTCGTATTATTTGATCTTGTTTACGTATATTAATTTCTTCTAAAATCTTCCAGCTAAAGAGCTTTGTTTTTGTTGGTTTTTAATAAAAAAAAGTTTAACAATTTTTATTTTCGATATTTCGATAACAGTTTGTTATCATCCTCAGGAAAATTAAATTATTATTTTTTTAATTTTATTATTCTTGAATTCATCGTAAGGGCGTAGTATTGTAGTTGACTGGGCGTAGTATTGTAGTTGACAATAATCTAACTACTTCTTCACTTTCGTGTTAAAGTTTTTTCCTATTCGTGTTATTACTTATTATAACTAAGTATTATTATTATCTAAATGCAAACGGACGCAACTACATAAAATTTCGAAATTGAGTTTTTTTTTTATCGATTATGGTTCGTTTTATCAAAATACATGTTCCTGCAAAATTTTAGATTCCTACAATAAAAAATGGCAATTTTATTAACAAAATTAAACGGACGTAACTACAAGTGCGTGTATTTCTAAATGCAATATGACGTAACTACACATTTATATGAAAATCTTACATGCAAACTCATTTGTTGAACATTATGATTTTCGAGATTTACGAAATCCCAAATCCCAGGATTTCCCAAAAAATAGTCTCTGCATTTTCGGATTATAAAAACTTCCGAAAATCATGAAATTTTTCGGAATTTTGCGTTTTTCACCAATATACAAATAGTATGCACATATTTATTGATTTTAAACTATATATTTTCAACAGGGAAAAAGTCTGTTGATTCCACAGTGATTCGTGCTTTAGGATACGATGGCACTGGTATTATTTATTTTAAAACAAATATTAACGATGATTACGAATTACTTCCGCAAAGAACTATAACGAAATTTGTAGATCGTGAACCCAACCCAAAAATTTAATAAAACAGTTAAAAAAATTTAACATATTTTTATTCAAAAGTAGAAACAATTTAAAATGGTGAAATTCAAAACAATTGGTGAGGATTTTGGCGGATTTCTCGTAAATTATAAAATATGAAATAAATAATAAAGTTAAATATCTCTTAAAGCGTAATAGACTAGAATACTAGTATATAGTGAGCATGTTCTTTCATAACTTTTTCAGTAGAAAATTCAAAATTATTTTGAATCGGAAAGTTATACGGATCAATAGATTTTACATACGCGATTGTCAACTTTGTTCCACTGTAAAATCCACTGTGCTAGAAATACACAACTACTGAAACATCGCTTTGAAAGTCTAACATCTCTTGTGCTGAGTCTTCAAATTTCGTCCGTCCAGTAGTTTAGAAGTTAATGAATTCATACCAAAAGGAAAACCTTTCACCCACTACTGTGACTTTTTGTAGTTACGTCTTTTTGTTTGAAAAAAGTGAAAGTCAAAAGAACGTGATAGCATGTTCACACGAAGGCTTATTTTCGAGGTTCGCGCTCTCATTCGTGGTGCGCAGCCCAATCTTGATTGAACCAACTTGGTTCATTTTGAATCTTGTTGCGAACCAAGCAAAACCTACTGTCATCTCCAAATTTGATAATAAATTATCGCTAGTTTATCTGAACTAGCTGCAAAAAAAATCCAAACAAGGTAAAAACAGATAATTAATGCATGTAAAATCAAAATAAACACATTGAAAATGTAAAAATTTGCTACTTACATAAAGAATTAAATAAAAATTGAAAAAAGAATCGATGAAACGTTTGCACAAAATATATAAACATCAGTGTGAAGCAAAAAACAACCGTCTGAACACCTAGTTTCGCAATAGTGGTTCAGAGAGCGAACCAAGTGTTTCATATTACCGTCTGAACATGGTATTACTAACACAAAAACTTAGATGTTCGAAAAAAATTAAAAATATCTTCACCAATAGATAAATCCCCACAATCTAAGTTCAATTTACAAAAATTGCAAAGAAAACATAATATTTATTGATTTTAGAAGGTTTTTTGCTTCTCCTGTAAAAAATAAAAAGTGTAGTTACGTCCGTTTGGATTTAATATGACTATATAATTGTACGAGTATATTGTTGACTTGCTTCTGGAAGATAATTATCTTTAATTCTTAAGTGATTTTTATCGCCATAATAATTATTTTAATTTATTTTTTCAATAAATACTGTCACAGTTGCTTAGATCTTGAGAATTTCACCCAACATCGAATGGATAAAACATTTGGAGTGAAATATTTATATTCAAATGATTCTCAATTTAAATTCAAGTTAAAAGCAGAACATTGGAAAAAAGCTTGATATCAAATAGAAAATTAATTTTATATCAAAAGTTTGTCTTTGTGTTCGTTGGCTATTGATACAAAACACACTTTAGAACTGTACTCACCGGCTCATTGTCTGAGGAACACTTTGATTTAAATACATATTTTAAATAGTATTTAGGAATTGTTTCAAAACTTCCATAATTCTCTATCAGCTCATTCACAAACGGGCACTCCTTATATGGAACGCAAAGACCGTCTTCCACAGCAGGTGTTTTACAAGGTTCCTCTGTGAATTTGAAAGCATTAGCAATTTAAAATTTTATATTTTTATTTAATTTAATTTTAATATTAATTATTTTAATTAACCTACGACCACTAGCAATTGTTGCACAAAATAAAAAAATATTTAATAGTTTAAATTTAAAACGCAATGAAATTTTCATTTTTCTTGATTTTTTACTAAAATGTTTGTATACAATATTTCACAGCAAGTTTTTCAAGTTCAAGTTAAAAGCTAAAAATTATAGATCAATTAGGAGGTACTCGTATGTTGATGATTCCTCAAACACGTATTCTTTCCGACTGTTTATTAACTCAAGCGTTGCACACAGTTTTAATTAAGTTATTTGTTTACAAGTGAATAAAAAACAAATCCGAATACATGGAAATGATCTTTAACAATAAAACCGGCTTTTGATTCTCAAGAATTTGCAGCGTGCATAAACTTGATTCTTTATTCTGTATAGTTCAGATATTTTACTGCTCTCTTAGTGCGTTCAATTCTTTTTTTTCGTGAATGAATGAATGTTGAAATAAATTTTAAAACGCTACATCACATAAATATTAGCGTGATAGTAGCAGGGTTCTGAATAAAGAAAATAAGCAGAAATCGTAAAAAAATATACATTTAATGTGAAGTAACTTTAAAAATTTTTAAAACAAAAAAATGTTTTCCAATAAGGAACTGACAATTTTTTTATAACCTTGACAAAAATGTTAAGGGTATATATAAGTTTGTAATTTCTACAATTTTCGTTTGCGACCCCATAAAGTATATATATTCTGAATCAGAATTAATGCAAAAGTCGATTAAGCGATGTCCGTTTGTCGGTCGGTGAAATACTGTTTCTGAGAAAACCATTAGACATAGGCATTTTTTTCTTTCACCATTGTTTGCTGTTAAAATTCAGTAATATCCGTTCACGTATTGCTGAGATATATCCAAAATTCCGAAAAAAGCCATTAATTTTTGCAATTTTGTATGAAAGTTTTTTAAAACAAAAGTTGTTTGTTTTGCTTTAAACTTCACACAATGATTAAGTACGGTAACTAGAAAGCAAAAAAAAAAAAAAAAAAAAAAAAAAAAACAAGAGTGTGGTATATTCGGCTGGGAATCTAAACTACCCTTCGTGAAAGTCACGTATATGTATAGTATATATTACAAATTTGAACTAAATATTCTCGGATATATGTATATGGACCGATATCGGGGAAAAAATATTTTTTCCTTGCAATCACCATTTCAAAAAAAGAAATTTTTCATGGACATTTTCATGGAAAAGTTTGATTAAGCTATATCTCGGTTATATATGAACCGATATCGGACATTTCTATTTTCTGTATTTCAGTAACCTTCTTTTATAACAAGAATTGCTTTAAAAAAAAAAAATAATTAATGATAAAATCGTTTAAGGCTATAACTTGGGTATATATGGACCGATATCGGAAATTTTCGTTTTCGATATTTATAAACCTTGATTTCATTACCAGAACTGCTTTTAAGCAAAAAAAGTTGTTTAAGTTTGCTTACGCGACATTTTCATGAAAAACCCGTTTTAGGCTATATCTCGGGTATATATGGACCGATGTTGGGCATTTTCATTTTCCATATTTATCTAACCTTATTTTATTACCAGAACTGCTTTTAATGAAAAAACGCTGTTTAAGTTCGCTTACACGGCATTTTCATGAAAACCCCGGTTTAAGCTATATATATATCTAAGCAAAAAAAAGTTGTTTAAGTTCGCTTACGCGTCATTTTCATGAAAAACCCGGTTTAGGGTATATCTGGGGTATATATGGACCGATATCGGAAAGTGTCATTTTCCATATTTATATAACCTTACTTTATTACCGGAACTGCTTTTGAGGCGAAAAAAATTTTTGTAAGTTTTCATGAAAAACCCGTTCTAGGCTATATCTCGGGTATATATGGACCGATATCGAAAATTTTCATTTTCCATATTTATATAACCAGATTTCATTACCAGAACTGCTTTTAAGCAAAAAAAGTTGTTTAAGCTTACTTACGGGACATTTTCATGAAAAACCCGGTTCAGGGTATATCTGGGGTATATATGGACCGATATCGGAAATTTTCATTTTCCATATTTATATAACCTTACTTTATTACCAGAACTGCCTTTGAGCAAAAAATAGTTTTTTAAGTTCGCTTATGTGGCATTTTCATGAAAATCCCGTTCTAGGCTATATCTCGGGTATATATGGACCGATATCGGAAATTTTTATTTTCCATATTTATATAACCTAATTTAATTACCAGAACTACTTTTAAGCAAAAAAAAGTTGTTTAGCTTCGCCTATGCGACATTTTCATTAAAAATCCGATTTGGACTATATATCGGGTATATATAGACCGATATCGGAAATTTTCATTTTCCATATTTATATAGCCTTATTTCATTACCAGAACTGGTTTTAGGCAAAAAAAAGTTGTTTAAGTTTGCTTACGCGGCATTTTCATGAAAACCTCGGTCCAGGGTATATCTGGGGTATATATAGACCGATATAAGAAATTTTCATTTTCCATATTTTTATAACCTTTGTTGAGAACCCCTGTTCTACTATATTAAATATTAATCTAGCTATATTTGGAATATTAATAATACTGTTTCTTTACTCTGAGTTTTATGTCACATAACTTTCATTCTAGTATGAACAATAACTCAATGTTTACACACGCAAGTGCAAGTGCAAAAAACCCAATACATACCCATATTTTTACTAATACATTCACACACCTGCAAGTAGTAGCCTCACTTGCAACTGATTTTGGTTGGCAGTGATTTTTTCACTTGCATGCAAGCAGAAACAAACAGTGTTGCCCATAGATATTTCATTTTGACTTTAATAGGTATTTTTCAAGGAAAAATTTTTAAAATTTTAATATTTTTAGTTATATGCCGAAAACATAATATAAAAACACAAAAATAAATAAACATCTATAACTTATTTTTTCTTTGGATTACAAATTTATTATTTATATTGTGAAAAATTTATGTACTTAATATAATTCCCCTGTAATATTGCTAGGCTAAAACTTTGGCAGCACAGACATCAAAAGCGCATATAGTACAAAGGCGTACAACGTTTGTCTTCGACGACATTTTGAAAATGAACTTGCACTTGCGTGTGTAAACAATCGTGCAAATTGCAAGTGTTTTTATTATTTTTTTCGATGTATTGGTTGTTAATATGTACACGCTACTTGTAACAAGTTACTTGCACGTGTAAACTTAGTGTTATAAATAGTTGTTGAAAAATTGACTTTGCTTTTAATTTTACGGCTGTAGTCAACAATGCAAATGCCCAGTTTTTAAGCGTATTAAATCACCGAGTTATATTTTAATTAAAAAAGTATGCCACATTAGTAGATCAAGGTGTGCAATTACGGTATTTGCTTTTAGCTCTCATTAGCTCTACCGTGTCCGAAGCCTTGGGGAAATCGTCTATTAAATGATAGTTTGTACCATAAAATGCGTATATGGACACGGGTCCAATAACGGCAACAACATCGCTGATGACCTAACCAAAAAGGAAACAATCATCGAAGATAGGGACATAGATCTCTTTTGTGGACAATCTTTATCAGCATGTTGGAAAAGAATAAAACTCCACATGCTAAAAAGTGCGCAAGAAAAGTGGCTCACAGTGCCCACATGGCTTATATCAAGGAATCTGTGGCTGTAGAAGTTGAGAAGACGAGGAAAAAGAGGAGACAATCCTTCATCTCTTCGGAACATGCCCGGCATTAGAGCATCATCGCCTAAGATACCTAGGCGAGAGGAGCTTCAATATCCTTTCATGTCTGGGTTTGGTTTATCCGACCGCGTTAATTTCTTTCATAAGGTGCAGCGGATAGCTAGTACATCAGCAAGTAATGCCACATTAAGCCACCCTTCCTTTCCCTCTCCCTCACTCCTTCTATATCCCCCTAACTTTTATTCTTCAACTCTTCTACCCACTTTTCAGGCAATCACAAAGAGAACGATCTTCAGGACCCAAGTGAGCTGGAGGACCCACGTACTTTTTTGGGGAATCAAGCGGCCTGCCTACCTAACCTAACCTACAGCCGTCGGGTCAATTATAATTTTTGTTGAAGTTGCGGTCTTGGCCTGTTTCATCAATTACCCATTTTTAACATTTTGCATTATTGACAATAGCTGTAAAATTAAAAGCCAAGTAATTTTTTTTATATATTTTTAATACATATTTATAAAATGGAAAGCCAATGATCATTGCATTTTCTCCTGCAACTTTAAAAGTCCTTCCATTTGGATTTTAAAGTAATTTTTAAACAAAAAACTTTTTTTATTTTCCACTTTTCTGATTACTTTTTCAGTTGCACAATTGATTCCAATCTGAAGTGACCAAAAACAAAAATTTGGTGGAAGTTTGCATAGGAAATGAAAACTATTACTCTTGCAATTTCTCTCAAAATTCTTAGTTGCTATTGAGTAACTTTGCGCAAGTTCAGAATATATCGTTATTCATTTGATACAGACCTATAAATTACCGTCAGTTTTTCGAGACGACATGCCTACTATTACAAAAGTGATATATAAAGGGGTTTTCAATAGGTACTTGACAACTTTGAATTTAATTTGTGAACACATTATTTCACTGATCATCTAACGTGCGCTCTCCGATTGCGCTCTGGAAAAGATGATGATCTTCAGTGACGAATCTAATTTTTGGCTCAATGTGTTCGTCAATAAACAAAATATGCATTATTAGTCTGGTGAAAAAACACATGTGCTTTATGAATCCGCACTTTGTCCACAAAAAAGGATTGTTTGGTGCGGGCAAGACGAATTAATATAGATGAATGCAAGCGGGAAGGCGAATTCAGTACTATGCATTTTATTATTGTAAAACATATCGAGAATGTCAAAATCTAAATTCGCCTAAGATTGTTCAGCTAAGAAAAAATTTTACTTAAACGTTAAATACAAGTTTTTATCATTGTTTGTAATTAAAATTACAGATTATAAAGGTTTTTACTTTTAAATTCACAAAAATTTCTTAAAATCATGCAAAAACACTTCAGAAGAAAATGGCGCGAAAATGTTGGTAAAGAAAAGAAAAAATTTTGACAGTCTCATTGGAAAAAACGCGGCAAGCAAAAAATAATCACCTGAGCTGTCAAGTTCACCTAGTAATGAATTCGCAAGCAAAAAATAATCACCTGAGCTGTCAAGTTCACCTAGTAATGAATTCGCCTTGGGTGCGGTTTGCATGCCAGCGGTGTCATAGGACCATATTTTTTCATAGACAATAACTATCATCACGTTATTGGCAATCACGCCATGATTACCGATTATATTTGGCCAGAATTGGAAAACCCACATCCACACATCAGAGTCTGAACACAATGCAACGATATCTTTTGAATAATTTTCACAACATTATTGTACACAAAAATCATGATTTTGAAGTTTATTACTTTTTTTCATGAAATATAAAAGTTAAAAAAATATATTAACGGAAGAAGAAAAATAGGCAATAACGAAAGAATTATCGAAGAAGTTAGAAGTATAATTACAATTTACAGTTGGCATGTTACGAAAACTTCCAGTATAAAGAAGGTTTTCTAATTCTATTTACAGTTGGCATGTTACGAAAACTTCCAGTATAAAGAAGGTTTTCAGCAAAAAATTAGCAAAGATGTTGGCGTATCAAGCAAGTGAATTTCTTTCAGTTACCTTCTTTTTTGTCAGACTTTATTTAATTTTAGCTGAGGAAGGCAAAAATAAAAAATTTCCAAACGCACGGGATACGTATAAAAAGTGGAAGCAAAAGGACAATTGGTACATTAACGGGTCTTACCGATCACATTCTGTTAGTCAAACGTGGCTTCTACCGAACTAACAATTTTTTTGACAGCTATAATTTTTTATTTACTGCCATTACAAATACTTTGCACAAACAGTTAGAAATTATTATAAAAATGTACTCGTATAAATACTTTGCACAAACAGTAAATATTTTAGAAATTATTGTAAAAATGTACTCGTATACACAAATAATTAAATAAAAAGGTAAACTAACAATGGCAAGTATTGCCGTCACCGTCTTCCGTTGTATTATGTTTATTTTTCTCTCCCGCAATCGTAAATCATACCGCACCGCACCGCAAACATTGTGTTCAGACTTTAATACGTTACAATCGATTTATTGAAGAGTAAGTTTGGTGAGAGTGTAATCTCAAGAAATGGACCAGTTAATTGGCCACGGTTGCCAGAAATGCAGATTTATTTTCATTTTGCAGTTTTTTTCCTCTCTAAAAACACTAAATGAAAATTTGAAGATTTTTGGCCTAAAAACACAGATTTTCAAAATTTTTAATAAAGTAACTTTTTGTACTTTTTCCCTTATATTTCTACTAACATTTGCTTACGTTACGTTACAACGAAAATATCAATTGTTCATGTTATAAAATAGACAAAATGCAATAACATCTTGCACATGTTTTTGAATGTTATGTAAGAAAATTAAGCGAAATTTCGAAAAAATTATAAAGGTTGACATCTACCTGCAATTGATTGTTTTTGGACTCAACGTTTAAAAAATTACTTTGTTACAGCAACTTTGGCAAGTTTGTAGAAAGTAATATGAGCTTATTTATACGATAATTTAAAGTCTTTTAAAGTTGCTACGAAAATCATGTTACGTTTTTACGACATGTCATGTCTTTTTCTTTAATTAAAATTTTTTTTTAATTGTCGACTGCCTCTTTTTATCATTTTGCTAATATCGATGTCAGTCAAATGAAAATAAAACAATTTTAAAAGCATAACAAATGTATCAAAAGGAAACTAGAAACAAAAACATGAAAAATATTTTTCGTTGTAAGAATTTTTCAGTACAACAAGTAATGCCGTTTAGACATGGCTTTAAACCATCCTGAAAATCTGCTCTATCTAAAATATTGATTTATTTAACTATACTCATAGATTTGTAAAGTGTAGGATGCACAGCATGGACGGAGTAACAAAGACCTTATGCCCAGGACTAACTATAACGACTTATGCCTTCACATAAGAGATTGCCGCATGGTTAACAACGAAATACCTCAAGAAAACTGGAAACTAATAGAGTTAGTTGAGGTAGACAGTTAACCAATGAGGGTGAGACGCCAAACACTCGATACTCGATAATTACGATAACACGTAGCCAGCCCAGAGCTGTATCTAAAATAAAACCAGCTAATTCTGACATAATTTTCAAATTCTAAATTAATAAATATATAATGATTTTACCACATACATCGATATACGTGTTTAGGCATTACTCGTAAATAGTTTTAATAACTTGCATATATGTTTTTCTCATATTTCTGAAATGCAAAATTGCTTTCAGTAAGTTGTTAATATTTTTAAACTTATTTATGAAAAAAGGTATATTAATAAGAGTTGAAAGATTTGGAAAATAAAGTACAGATTTTGCAGATTTTTTCATGAAATATTCTCGAGTTTTGCAGATTTTACCTCTTTAAATTCTGGCAACCCTGCAATTGGCCACCTCCGTCCGTTTCGATATAATTTTTTCGTTGTGACCACTCTGGGCTTGCATATTCCGAACAAGAAGGAACTATAATGTCGTTATCTAAGAGTTCTTTGATCATCTTCGCTATTACATTTTTCTTCGGTTCTGGGACACGATACGGCTTTTGATTCACTAATTTCGAATCTGTAAGCTCTATTTTCATAGTAACTAACTCTGTTTTGCCAAGGTTTTGTAACCCATTTGAGAATACATCTCCATTTCCCTCAACAATTTTTAATAACTCGTTCTTCGTGACTTCATCGTCTATTTCACATCTTATCGTATTTATATATGTGGCCATGGTGTTCGTACTACTAATGCGTACTTCTAAATTGTTCTCGATTCGCGTTTTTTTTTTTCTTCTTTCCTTCTAGATAATATTATTTCCCTGTCTTTGACTAGCATCTCTATATTTCCATAAATGAATGCGTCCTGACCCAGCAATATATCTGTCATTAACAGATCATCATCTACAAGATATAATGGTACCACTACATCTATACCATTGATAATCAAATTTGCTAAAATCTTCTGAGTCGATATTCTAATACCTCCATAAATCCCAAAAATTCTCATGCTACAATCAATGCGTTCTAAAGTTACCTGTTCGCCAACTGATTGTTTAATGATGCTACATTGACTTCCTGTGTCAATAAAAGCGCTAAGCATCTTACCATTCATGTTAACGTTGATTTTAAATACATCATCATTATTGCAAAACATATTTCTTGCAGTAGCTTTCTGTTTACATTATATACCGTCTCTACTGTGAACTTTTCTACATTTCTCACATCGCGAACGTCTTTGTGGCTTCGGACAGTTGGTTGAAATATGCCCCATTTCGTTACAGTTAAAACACTTCACATTTCTTGAAATTCGAACAAAGCCATCGTTTTTTGGACAGTCAATATCAGTATCATTACTCAGAGCATCATACGGCTTTCCCTTAATATCAGCCCTCTTCAATGTACACTTCATCGGCAAATTTCTTTCATACTCACATAAAATTTCGCGTAACTGCTTCACTGAATTAATCTTGTGAGCCGCAATAGCAACTTGAATATTACGGTCGTTCAATCCTTCTCTGGCATACTTAACAATAGCTTTCTCACTCAGCTTGTACCGCTTACCCAATGCACATATTCGGAAACAGAAGTCAGTCACTTTTTCACCACCTCTTCGTACCGTCCCTATCATCTTAAAATGTATTTCCGCTTCATCATGTGAAAAGGCAAACTCATCCACTAAACCTCTCGCAAAATTACGCCATCTTGAATGTAACGTTTGAAGAGACTCTAACCATAAGCGCGCCGCACCTTTCATTCTGCTATAGACGGCCAAAATCAGATATCTTTCTTCCCACTGATAAGCTTCAGCTGCACTCTCAACTCGCTCGACGAATTGTTCCACTGATAGTGAAGCCTCATTCGTTGGATCAAAATCCGGAATTGTTTCTGGTATTTCGCGAACTGAACAATTTACAACCGAACGTAAATTTCTTGCATTAGATGAATTTTGCGTGTATGTTTGGAAGGTACTCATCACATTCTCCAGCATACTTTTCAAATCGTTTATCTGCCGTTGCAAACTCAAAAAAGGGTCGTCGCTTTGTGGAGCAGCATCTCCTTTTAAATTGCACCCATTTGGAGAAACATCTATTGAATCCGAATCTTCAAAAGCATCTTCATCATTATCGCCAATCTCGTCTGACCCAATGTAAGTGGAAAGTCGTTGAATTAGTTCAGCTTTCGTTCCCATACTCGGCAGTTCTCGCTCACGTAATAATTGCTTCAACACATCGACTTTTAATGTTGATAGTTTCCTCATTTTAATAAAGGTCTATTGTTTCCAGGAAATATTCTTAATACACGTTGATACAGATCCCACTTCTAATCTAAAAGCTCCAGTAATAGTCTAGAGCTTTTTACATTAAAATTTCTGGATGGAGTTTACATTAAATAAATGTTTACGTCTTTACACTGCGTTTAGACATACAAGTAACTTGTTACAAGTTGTGTGTACATATTAACAACCAATACATCGAAAAAAATAATAAAAACACTTGCAATTTGCACGATTGTTTACACACTCAAGTGCAAGTTCATTTTCAAAATGTCGTCGAAGACAAACGTTGTACGCCTTTGTACTACATGCGCTTCTAATGTCTGTGCTGCCAAAGTTTTAGCATAGCAATATTACACGGGAATTATATTATGCACACAATTTTTTCACAATTTAAATAATAAATTTGTATTCCAAATAAAAAATAAGTTATAGATGTTTATTTATTTTCGTGTTTTTATATTATGTTTTCCGCATACAATTAAAAATTTTAATATTTTAAAAAAATTTCCTTGAAAAATATCCATTAAGGTTAAAATGAAATATCTATTGGCAACACTGTTTGTTTCTGCTTGCATGCAAGTGAAAAAATCACTGCCAACCAAAATCAGTTGCAAGTGAGGCTACTACTTGCAGGTGTGTGTATGTATTAGTAAAAAAAATGGTAATGTATTGGGTTTTTTGCACTTGCACTTGCGTGTGTAAACATTAAGTAAAATGCAAACTCTTATGTCCAAACTTACCTAAAGCAAAGTTGGTACAACTTTGAACAGGAAATAAAAAAAAGTTATTCTCTCATTTTCTCACAAAATAACACAAAAATTCTAACTCGTACGTGAGACCATGTTGCCAGATTTGATGATTAATCGTCATTTTGACAATTTTCATGCTCAATATAGCAAAACGACGATTTGATGATTTATGACCTAAAAATTACGATTTTTACACTCTTTGTAACTGAGACACAAACTATGAATATAAAAACACAGGCATTTTGTTTGTCGTATGCCAGAAATCCTATTTAAATCATAATGTCAGAAGATTGTCTTTCGTACAAAGTAAAATTTATGGCAACTAAAAAAATGTGTCATTATTTTATTCCATTACAAATTTCTATATCGCTATAAGATACACCCTTTATTAAAATAAATGTATTTGCTCCTTATCATCTCAACCACACTTCTAATCTTGGCTATTTTTTCTAAGACATTACTCACTCACTCTAACCAGTGATGCAAAATAGTATGCGCAGTTGTTATCGTATACAAAAGACTCGAAAAATACTCGTATGACCGCTTTTTTCTAATATGCGGTTTTTTTCGTGCAAATTTTATATAGCAATATAGCAAAACGACGATTTGATGATTTATGACCTAAAAATTACGATTTTTACACTCTTTGTAACTGAGACACAAACTATGAATATAAAAACACAGGCATTTTGTTTGTCGTATGCCAGAAATCCTATTTAAATCATAATGTCAGAAGATTGTCTTTCGTACAAAGTAAAATTTATGGCAACTAAAAAAATGTGTCATTATTTTATTCCATTACAAATTTCTATATCGCTATAAGATACACCCTTTATTAAAATAAATGTATTTGCTCCTTATCATCTCAACCACACTTCTAATCTTGGCTATTTTTTCTAAGACATTACTCACTCACTCTAACCAGTGATGCAAAATAGTATGCGCAGTTGTTATCGTATACAAAAGACTCGAAAAATACTCGTATGACCGCTTTTTTCTAATATGCGGTTTTTTTCGTGCAAATTTTATAAAGGAAACTAATAATGGCTTATCAACAACAAAAGCAATAGCTCCATAAAAAAAGTTATTTTCGCATATTTACATGCGCAAATACGTAAATAAAAGTTTCATATAAACTCTTTGTGAACAAACTCTTTTAACAAATTTTATTTCTTAAGATACTACAATTTCTGTTGCATCTATAATAAATATTGAGAAAAATAAATTGATTTAAACAATGTAGTGGTGTCAGAAGTTTTGTCGAAAAATCTTCACTTTTCAAAGAAAAAATCTTAATTTCAGATAAAAAAATCTTAAATTATTTTGCTTTTTACTTTTTTGACATCAAATTGTAAATTCTTAAATTAAATTTAAAAAAATTATGTAGAGAAGAGGTAGAAAATAGAAAAATAAGAAGAAAGTGTTAAGTGAGAAAGCTGGCAGAAACGCAAAGTCTCCGAGTTTTGGACCTCTGAAGTTTTGATATACGAGTACGTGTACATGAAATTTTAATTTTCCACTGCATATCTAAAGGTATTTAGGCAAAATTGTCATCAGCTGAGAGCTTTTGAGTAGATACTTTAGATCAGATGTGCCCAGGCCTATGTGCTTCATGCTCAATTGTTTTTGTAAAAGCGCTTAGCTATAGAGCTGTGCTTTTTAATACACACATACTGCGCTCAGCACTAGCAATGAAAAATACACAACCAACTAAGTGTATGGTCACACACAGCAACTTTAGTTGGGCAATTCTTGACTTTATAGAAGCTTTCGGTGAGGGGAATAAGATGGGAAAAAGAATTGCTGAGAATTGCCGGTACTCGGCAATTCTCAGCAATTCCTTACTCTTCTCTCATGTGTGTATGTGTATGTGCATATACAATGTAAATTGCATAAAGCAAAAGGTAGAGAATTGCTCAAGAATTGCCGAAAAAAGTTTTTGTGTGTGGACAAGAAAGCAATTCCAAAAGAAAATTGCTAAAAAGTTCGGCAATTAAAATCGTTCTGTCTGACCACAGACTAACAGCCTGTTTATAAGACACGACTCGTCGATAAAAAGCGCTAACTTTGTAAGTTTTTTCTGATTTTGGTTTACAAACCGCGACTATTGACGATTAGTATTAAAAAACGTAACATCTGTCAATTTATTTTGGTTTGTAAGACGCGAGTCATCTCACCATAAATGTCAAAATCGGCGAATGAAGAAACATGCTCGTCAATAGAAAATGTGTAGAAATTGTTATAAATAATAAGAAATATAATAAAAATAATCTATAAGTGGTAATAAATAAGAAGAAAACTAGGAATGAAAATTGCAACAGAACGTTTTAAGAGTCTCTCAAATTTCTGGAGACATGAATTGAAATTGTTTTTTCGTTTTGTAGACATATTTACAGACATAATAAAACATACACATATACAATATAAAACTTGCAGTTAAAATATACAATTTTTGTTTGTTTATTCGTTTTTTTTCAATTAGCCTTTCCAAAAAATATTTTGTTTTATTTATTTACTTACGCATACATGCGTATGTATGTATGTGTGCCAACTGTGCCTAGAATAGGAATGCCGCTTTTTAGCTTGAAAAAAAATTTTTTGGTATGAAAAATGTAAACAGATACTATTTTTTCGCATGATGGCAACAAACAAATATCATAAATGTTTGACACATACGCGAATTTACGTAAGTTGCACGACACAATCAAGTCGCGTTTTATGAACCCAATTTCTTACGTACTCGTCTATAAATTGGCTCGTCGCGAGTGAGCTAACTCGTGTCCTATAAACAGGCTGTAAGTCTTATACATACATTTTTTTGTCGTTCATCACTGCACACATACAAGAGCAAAGCAACAACACTTTCGCATGCTTTGCTGGTACACATTGACGACAGCGGTTGTCAGTGTAAATTTTGCTTTTTTTGTAAATTGTTTTGCTTTTTACAACAAAAAATATGAAAACAATTGATTTTTTTATTCGCTATTTTAGGTTCTAACATTGAAACCAATAAAAAACTTTAAATAGCTTGTTTTCTATGTTTCCCAGCTATCTATATGTCGACATTTCATAGGAGCTACCCTAATCGTCAGTAGACGATATATATATATATATATATATATATATATATATATATATATATATATATATATATATATATATATATATATATATATATATATATATATATATATATATATATATATATATATATATATATATATATATATATATATATATATATATATATATATATATATATATATATATATATTTTTTTTTTTTTTTTTCAAAGTCTACTGACGATTAGGGTAGCTCCTATGAAATGTCGACATATAGATAGCTTGGAAATTATTTGGTTTTATGATATTTTATTAGAAAAGATCCGATATTTTTCAGGCGAAAGATTGCTATAAGCTTACCTTTTCTAAAATCTTAATTAATTTGAGCCACATATTGTTATTTAAAATCAGTTTTGTCTAAATAAATTCAGCCACGTAATTGTTATTTATTTCTTTTCCAAAATATTTGCTTCTTAATAAGTAAAAAAACCTCATAACTCAAAAATCATAGTTTCAAAAAAAAAAAAAAAAAAAGAAACACATTTTACATTTTTAATTTCCATACTCGTCTTAGAAAATATGTATGTTTACAAAATAGCTCCTAAAAGTTTGATTGAGTTTATGGAACACTACAAAGGATAGTATTGTTAACAAATTTGCATTGTTGGCTCGAAACAATTATGTGTATATAATGAATTATGACGTCGTTTGATTAAATCAGCGATATTTAGTAAAATTGCACTACAAAAGTTTTTATATAATTAGCTTAAAATTTTAATGAATTTAAATGAAAAATAGTGAAGAAGGTATTTGTCTAAAAGCGTACTTTTTTAAACAATATTTTGACATGTGATATCTTAATAAATTAAAATCTTACCATATGTATGCAAAAAAAGCACATATGTGGGCTACAGTCGGCTTTTAGCCGCCGCCGACCTTCTTTTTGCCCAGCATCCGCCGCCGACAACTATGCGACGAATTGAACCTCTGGCTTGAAGTTCTATTTCAATTTTGTTCTATTTCACTTGGTTCTACTTGTATTTGGTTCAGTTTGTACTAAATGCTAAATTTGTTTGTTTTGAAATGTGAAAGAAGAGGATAATACTACGTTTCACATTTTTATTGTGCTTGAGCAGCCCTTTAGTATGTATAATGAGTGATACGTCTAGAAAATTAGTATGAAATATACTCATAATATTGAGTATACGAGTATTTCATAAACAATTTCTAGACGTATCACTCATTCGTGTCCCATAAACACCACATTACTCACCATTTTCTTGTTCCACCTGACCATACGAGTACTACAATTAAACATATGTAATTTAATATGCAATTTAAAAAATTAAGCTTAAAATTTATATATAAATTACTTATCAATAAGAGAAACAATTAAGAAAATAATTGTGTTACATGATTTGAATAAGTTGTATCCGCAGTGAGAACGGCATAAGTCATTTATTACTGTTTTAAGCTCTTTCAGCTGCAATAAGAATAAATAAAGCTTTTATTAAATGTGAATAATCTCGTTTATAATTAAAACTGTAATGCTATAATCTGGAAAGTAATTACTTACTTTCGAAAGTTCGATTTTTGTTTTGTAAATAATTAAAGTTTTTCTGTTATAAACTGAATAAAATAAATTACGGAAACATGACTGTCCAAAATTTTTCCTAAGTTTAGTACAATATTAATGTATATACAAGTTACAATTTACTTAATATAACAATTTTCCATTTTTAATAATTGTACGAGTACTTCCTACTAGAAAAGTATAAAGTATAACTTTCGCTTATAATAAGTCTGAAGTATCTAAAAAGAGTAGAGGTGAAGAATTTGAAAATCGGTTTTTTCGTAGTCAATAACTGAATCCTCTAAATCAGTTTGTAGGTAAATTGTTTGAGTACGAACCTATAAAGAAATTCGTTAATTCAAACCAAATTTTTCACACATGTATGTAACTGTAAGCGGAAAATATACTTCGTGAACCAACATAATAGAAATTTCACGTAACTCCAGAAAAACTGATACAAGATTATATTGAAATAAAACATTTGTTAAATCAGCAAAAATATTTATTGATTATTGCTTTATTTTCAGACTAAAATTTTATTGATCCTTTTTTTTTATTATAATTTTTTACCGTATAACTTTTAGAACACAATGATGTTTCGAGCAACTTTTATTAAGACACGTTGTTTTGAAATTTATATAGCTTTAAGCTTTGAAACAATGATTTTTGTGTTTCCACCAATATATTTACAAAATTTCGATGAATGCGAAATCCCCTTTACTTCCCGTATGAAAATTTTAAAGAGATTCACGCATCAAGTATTTTTACTTCTACTGACTAAACAACCACATTATTTGGGGATTCACAAGGAGTGCAAAGAATAATATTGTAATAATAATTTTTTTATTTTTTCATTAGCTAGGAGTGTACCGAAATTGCATGCGAATTGCAAATATATTTATACATTAACTTTAAACAAATTGAAGCAAAACTCATAAATGATAAACAACTTGAAAAAGTTAAAATTGGTCTAAATCTAAAGTTATAAACTTGCCGTGAATTTGTTAAAAGAGAGATAATTTCTAATACATAAAAACAACTCATGCTTATGAACTAAGCGTACTGGTTACAAAATTATGGTCAAAACAAGTGGTTTACGCATGCGTGTGTTATTTGCGGTACATAAAATTTTTAATTCCGCCTTTGCTCTTAAAAAAACGCCAAAGTAGTTCCGGTGTCATCGTTGAACAATAAGTATTAAATATCTTTAAATTTTTTGCAATTCATCATTTTTCAAGACAATGTACACTCAAAAAATAATTCATAAAATTTACTTTTTATGAATATTGGAGTAAAAACAAGTTTTGCCGGACGAAAAGTAATGCATTAAACACATTCAAGACAGCAAGCTACCGCATACATGGTTATAAATTTCGCTAGCTACAATCAAAGCCGCATATTCAGCTACTTAATTATATTATAAGTGGCAGCAGCAAAAACAACCCATAGCTCGCTGCTGCACAGTTAATTTTTTTCCGATGTATATATTTACATACATAGATCTATAGCGCAAATAAATATCTCCTGAAATCTACTCTGTACCAAGTGATGCATCGTGATTTTGTTCAAAAAGTGCTTAAAAATAGTACGCTGCAACAAAAATTACACTTTAATGTGGTGTATGCAGTCTCTGGGAAGCAAAAATATACACTTTAATGTTGGTGTACTCAGTCTCTAATAAAATTGTTTTGTCAAATCCGCGTGCATAAATTATTTTTGTGAAAATGAAATCTTGCTAGATGTCAAAAAATGGTGGTGTAAACGATATAGATTTCGTTACAGATTTTAATTCAAATCTACTAGATTTTGAGTTGGTGTAAATGTAGTATAAGCTTTTGCCAAAATTAAGCGAAAAGCCTGTCAAATGCATAGGTGAATAAAACACGACTTTTAGTTGGCCATAATGTACTTATATGAACTTATAGCCTATTTACACCAAAGCGAAATCCGCTCATTCGAGATTTCAAGCCAAATCTAGTAGATTTTGAGAAGATTCCCCATACAAAGTGAAATCTACTTTATGAGTAGATTTCGACGAAATCTCCTGAAATCTACTCAGTACTAAGCGATGCAACTGTGATTTCTTGCAAAAAGTACTTAAAAATACTACTCTGCAACAAAAATTGCACTATAATGTGGTGTATGCACTCTCTAGGTACAAAAAATATACACTTTAATGCTGGTGTATTCAGTCTCTGATAATATTGTATTGCATAAATTATTTTTGAGCAAATGAAATCTTGCTAGATGTCAAAAAACGGTTGTGTAAACGGTATAGATTTCGTTGTAGATTTCAACTCAAATCTACTAGATTTTGAGTTGGTGTAAATGCGCTATTAATGATTTTAAACCCATTGTTGCTCAACTTCGTAATACTTGTGTCTTTTCTGAGTAGATTATATAAAAAAGTACTAAAAATTACAACAAAGCATTTGTATGCAATAATTTTCAAACAAAAAGTAAAAACAATTTTGTAGTAATTTGTGTAATTAAAAATTGAATAAAGCTAAAACACATTTCTATTAAATTAAATACAAATGTATTTGTTTCAATTTTTTTTTTATTTTAATAATTTTTGTAAACACACACACACACACAAACTTCTGTAAACAAATGATTCCGTACAGAAGATGCGTTCGGTTTCGTACTTTGCTTAAGCAACTGACATTAGACGAAACTTAACGAAAAGTTGCATTAAGTACATTATAACATTTGATTACATGCATTCGCACAGTTACTTAAGGTGGCTTGAGCCAGTCTATGCACATTATGGTTAGGCCTTTAGAATTATCGGGTGTGCGGATTTGTCAGTCACCACAGCGACAGTGGTCGAGTGAGGATCGCTCGTTCGTTGTGAAGAAATTTTTTAAGAGTAATGATTCTTACATAATTGTTCGCCGACGATTTTGTTCAAAGTTCGGAATTCAGCGAATCGTGATGGATCGAGTGTAAATTGAATTTGTTCGTGGGTGCAGACTGCTTTGGCTATGAATATGCCACGGCCATGTCCTAGTCGATTTTCTAGAACTCCAGAAATTATTGAACTGACTGAAAGTAGTTGCCTCACAGGGACTTCCAAGTGTGATTATTTATGAACCTTTATAGTAGGATCTGATGTTCCACCTTTTTAAAATTCAGGTCGTTCAAGAACTGAAAGGAAGCAAATTTGATTTACTCAAAAATCTTGTGACACGATGTTGGACCGTTTTCTGATTGTAAATTCCATTTTTTTGGAGCGACCAATATCATTTTCACTTAAACGGCTACGTCAACAAGCAAAACTGCCGTTACTGGTCTCCAAGAACCCGCAACTTTTGATTGAAACATCAAAAGCCATTGCATTGCCCCCGGGTAACTGCCAGGTGTGCATTATCCACGCATAAGATAAATGAACCACTTTTTTCGAAAAATTTCGACGAATGTTAAAGGTGAAAATTATCGACGCATGATTACGGAATTCTTTTTGCTAAATCTGCGAGCTCACCCATCGTACTCTTCACATCCGTGGTTTCAACAGAATGGGACGACAGCACATACAGCCAGAGCTTCGATGAGTTTGTTTCGGGAAAATTTCCCTCAAAAACTGACCTTTGCTTTGGGGATATCCCATGGCCACCGAGATCGGTCAATATAACCCCCATGGTTTTTTTATGGAGCTAGCTCAAAGAGTGGGTTTATAATGACAATCCCCAATCTCTGGTAGCTTTAAAGGAAAACATTCATATGCTTACACTTGTTGGGTCAGATATTACCTTAAACTTTTTAATTTTTTAAAAACATTTTGCACGGTTCTTAAAATTTTTTTTTAAACTTTTCATAAATTTAGGTTGGTTCCTTTAAAAAATACTAAAAAATCTATAGTCTAATTGTGTTTTGCAATTGTTTAATTTTTATTTTTTTATCTTGGACCAGTATTCAGGGGATGACCCCTACATATGCAGTTCATTGTACCAGAACTAGGAAAATAAATTGTAAGGAGGAGGAAAGAGGGAGTAGTATTTGTGAACATTTGACTTTCATATTCACACGTTATAATAGACAGGAAACACGTCTGTAGGCAACTTGTTCCACAGGCGAAGCGTACGGCTGAAAAACGAATTCTCTCTGTAATGCGTAGTATGATTCTCCGGGCAATAGACCACAAATGGATGGGCTCTGAACGACGCACGCGTGCTACGTAAAAATGTGCGGGTTTCAGGAACATGGTTCCTAATCTCGTCAGAGGAAAATCCGTTATAGTAACGATAGAACAGACGCACCTCGACGCAGTGTCGATGCTCCATTGAGCCAATAGAGTTGGATACCATACTGACATCGATAAGCTTTTTCGCCCTCTCCTGCACATGATCGAGTAACCCCAAAATTTATTTTGGGGCACCGGACCAAACAGTTGAGAGTTGCATTCCATTTTCGGTAGTAAGGAGATCGCATGGTGTGAAGTACGTCTTACACCGTTTCAGAAACTCTAGACAATTGCATGCTTCTTCAGAGACATGAAAAATGTGATCAGTCCAGCGAACATCACACTGAATCTTCATATCAAGAGCATCCGATTTCTCAATATTTATACCATCCATGAGTACAGATGAAGCAGTATCGGCGGTCGTTTGACTGTGTGCTAATAAGCAACATTGGGTCTTACGAGCGTTAAAGGCAACCCTGTTTTCCCAACCCCATTCGGAGATTAATAGAAGAGCACTTATATTTTTGCTAAATTTTAAATAAAAGACATGGATAGTGTGGACAGCGATTCAATGCTGTAATAGAAAATGCGCAATCGGGCAAGTTTGTATGATCCTGGACTACAAAAGCATCAAAAGGATTGAAAGAATATCATATGTTTACGATTTAGCTAGCGCTTCCAAAATATTTAATAAGCTGGCTACAGGGCTATATTCGCAGCCACAGCATTTGTAGCCGTGTGTCCGTGTAGCCTGCTAGGCCGAATGTGTTCAATGTATTAGTTTAATTTGGCGACAGCTACAAACGTAGCCGTGTAACCGTGTTGACATTAGTATAATCTCCATATAAACATATGTATTCTATTTATTTATTCATCAATAATTATCTTGTCCTCTTTAGAGAAATTCCCCATCAGATATAATACACTTATGCCAGCGTTTTTTTCAATCCTCGAAACACTTCTGAAACGCGCTTTTTGGTATCGGCAGCAGCTCCTGGTTCGATTTTTGTTTTATCTCCTCAATCGTAGCAAAACGCTCTCATTTCGTCGGTGTTTTCAGTTTTGGTAAGAAGAAAAAGTCAACGGGGGCCAAGTCCGATGAATACGGTGGTTGAGGTATGATAACGGTTTTGTTTTTGGCCGAAAATTCACGCACAACCATCGATGTGTGAGCTGATGCGTTATCGTGGTGCAAAATCCATGATTGTTTTCTCTACAATTCTGTGCGTTTCTGACGAATAGCTTCGGCGCATAACTTCAAGGTAGTATTCTTATTGACCTTGTGCCAATAATTCATGATGCAGTTTTGGTTTCAATATCATAGCCGTACACCCTCGATTCGTCACCAGATATGACCTTTTTGAGGAAATTTGGATCGTCGTTGGCGATGCTCAACAGGTAATGAGCGATGTCCATGCCACGTTGTTTTTGTTAAAAATTTAATAAATTTAGCCAAAAAACGAAGAGCACACCAAAATACGATTAACCTTTTAATCTGTCAAAAACAAACTGACAGTCCGAAATGGTTGAAATTGCCAATATATATAAAGGGCATGTGTACCAACATCACAGACAAAAATGCGAAAATCAAACATACGTAACTCACGAAATTTTAAAATAACGGTTAATTTTTGATCAGACCATGTACATAAATATTATACAAGCAATACACTATACAGACAATGAAAAATTGTACAGTATTTAGACAACTTAATTAAGTTACTGATTGTAGTTCCTTAATTAAACTGAGAGTGCTAAACAAATTTAGCTATAGCTTATAAAATGTTCATTTCTTTATATTTACATGCAGACATATATAAAATATGTGTAGATTTTAGCTAACGATTAATTAAGTCTCACCTTGAGCAAATCTCGACGTAATTAATTGCTTTTCCAAGTAATTTTCTTTAAGATTATCGGTAATCCATTGTACATGATGTGATACGTTTGTGTAAATACCAGGCACATTGACAACACCGCATCTATACAAACCAATGGAAACAATACCAAACTGAACGAAACGAGTTCTATCATTGTAATAATCTCGATAACCTAAAGGTCCGCCAGAATCTCCTCGACATGAATCAACGAGATCACTACCACCGGCGCACATATGTCCAAAGTTTAATGAGCTTTGTAGTTTATATTTATGTAATCGAATCTCACATTCCGTACGATTTACAAAGGGAACAAATGCAGTCTGCAAAATATCCGACGATGATCCTAAAGTGTGACCAATTTTTAAGTAAATGCTTAAAAGAGAGTTTGTAAAAATAAACTAACCGTTTTCTGTTTTCCCCCAACCTGTAATGATATAACTCTCATGGGCTTTTGATCTCAAGTCATCATAGATCGGCAGGCAAATTGGTTGTATATGACCTAAATAAATGACAGAAAATGATCAAACTCGAAAAATTATATACTGAGTGCCCCAGAACTCAACGTTGAGCCGAAACAGGGTGACAAGATTGATTGTAACAATCATTTGAAAAATCAGAAAAAAATTAAAAAAATACAAGGGCTTGTGCAAAAAAACAAAAACATTTGAACTGAGTAAATTTTTTGTTGTTTTTTCTCATGATGGTTACAATCATTATTTGATATTCTCCCAAGCGTACAGATTTACTGAAATAAATTTAAATATATTATATGATTAACTTGAGAGGTGCATCAGCTACATTTTACTTAACAAGTAGTTGAGATAGAGTTCCAATGTGTTATTAAAGCTACAAATTATTCTGCTGTTTCCGCTTGATGTTGAACTATGTAACACCCTGAATATTTACAGCAATTCACGGATAAGTGCATCACTTTAAGAAATTCTGAACAGAGACATTTTGCTTGCTCCATATAATTTGCGTACTCGTATACGTGTTTCTCTGCGTTTCATTCATAAATATGTCATATTTTTCATAAAAAAATTATAATTGAGTTTTATTAACTATATTAGTAGCTTCTAGTATTGATAACAATCAATAAATTATAAACAGCTTGTTTTTTATGTTTCCAAGCTGTCTATATATTGACATTTCATAGGAGCTACCCTAATCATCAGTAGACTTTGGAAATTTAAAAGAAATTTCCAAAGTCTACTTGAAAACACGCTGTTTATAATAAAAGAAATAGTATATCAAACAAAATTTCAAAATTTCAGTTAAATGCACTATAACAGTTTTAAGCATTAACTTAACAAAACGTTATATATACATATATATATATATATATATATATATATATATATATATATATATATATATATATATATATATATATATATATATATATATATATATATATATATATATATATATATATATATATATATATACATATACATATATATATATATATATATATAAATATATATATATATATACATCTATAGTTAAGTGAAACTCGGCAACATTTGTCAGTAGTGAGAAATGTCAATTCGTTGTGTGTTACATACATATGTATCTCTTTGTACATATTTTCCAAATAAAATTACGTTCGTAATGCAATTAGCCGCGATCCTTTTAAATTCAAACGCATTTCTCGCTTAGACATTTCCCATAAACGCATTTATCCGTGAATTACAGTATTTATAATATACATTTTTGTTTAATCTGAGCTAAATTACATATTTCTTGTCTTACGTTTGAACTCCACTTTACGGTTTAGTCTTATAAGTGCAATATCGTTGTAAACAGTATCGAAGTCTTCATGAATTATGAACTTTTCAATTTGAATATCTTCTACGGGTGGAGCGCACTGATTTTTTCTGGTAAAATTTGTACAATCTAATTGAGTACTTATTTGATATTCTCCCAAGCGTACAGATTTACTGAAATAAATTTAAATATTTTATATGGTTTACTTGAGAGCTTTGCTCCTGAGGTGCATCAACTACATTTTACTTAACAAGTAGTTGAGATAAAGTTCCAATGTGTAATTGAAGCTACAAAATATTCTGCTATAATAGGCTTTCCATCTATCTTCAATATAAAAGTATTGAAAAAGAATTCGGATCCACTTCCCTAGCCGGTTTGAAACCGGTTTTTTATATTCGGTGCGCGTTTTTGCAGTGAAATATACATCTGAACTGTAAATGATCATATGCTTTGGTGCGAAAATTGAAGTTGCCGTATTGCTTCTGAGAAAGTGGGAGATTTTGAACCGACGTTTCCTATTCGGTGCGCATTTTGGCCATGGAACATGTATCTGAGCTATTAATAAAGTGTCAATATTGAAATTACCATATTGTTTCCGGGGAAGTGGGATATTTTGGTGACTCCTGAAGCCGATTTTGGGAATTCCAGAAAACAGCTCGGAACGCGTTATACGGATAATTATCTGGCTATTTGTTTAATATCGAAGCGTGTTTTAACTATTTTTATTAAACGCAAATTTAATGCTCAACCCACATCCGAAATTAATGTGGTGTTTATGGGAAATGATTGTGTGATACGTCTAGAAAATTTGTATGAAATACACTCAATATTTTGAGTGTACTTCATACAAATTTTCTTTACACTCACTCGTGTCCCATGAACATCACGTAAATGTTTTCCATTTTAGTCAAGATTAAGGAAGTGACCTGATTTTAATGGCTGTCAAGCGTAAACTAAATGGCAAAGCTTGCTTAAAATTTGTCACTAATGCATTAAAAGATGGTGGTAGACGGCTATAGTGTTGTGTTTAAAGTTACTGAGTGAGAAATTTTAAAAGTCATGGAGTTATCAAATAGCTTTTATTTATGTTATGTTACAAGCCTAGAAACCGAACCCTTATATTTCCGATTTTCTAATGATTTTAACGACTTGTAAGCCAGTTTTACACAAAAAAGAACATGTTTTTTTGCAAGTTTTACTTATCGAGTAGTTTCTGTTTGTAATCGGCTGCTTTTCGAAAATATTTTTTTCAGCTATTTCATTGACATATCACAAAGTGGATAAGAAGTACAAATTTCTCTCTCCATTGGCGGTGATATATAGGGTTGCCCTCGTACTGTTTTTTGTAACATATACTGTTTTATTGACAACACGTAAAACAGTACGCAAAAATACTGTTTTTTTAGATTTCTACTGTTTTTTTTTTTTATAAAAAAAATATTTTTACGTGTACAAATAATTTATTTTTCATACATGTTTTTTTCGCAGTGTACGATATTTTTGTATAAATGTTGTTTGAATACGAAGTTTTTATACCATTTTGTTTTGTTGTATACAAATTTGGTTTGTTTACTTTTCAAGCAAAGAATGTTGTTTGTAAATAAGGTTTTGTGCTTTACTTATGTTCTTTTTATGTATAATTAGTAATCATATACAAAATAAACACATGAAATAGATTTTTCTATTTTTTCATTGTATATTTCTTGATTTGTTTAAAAATGGAAAGCGGTTCTAGTGAGTATATAAACTCAAATACCGATGTCGGAGAAATTAATTGCCAATCGCCTGAAAAAGTAGCAAAAATAATCGGAAATCGCCGTAAAAAAAAATTTAAACATCGTTGGGCAAAGGATTTCAATTGGTTGATAAAAACCAAGGATAAATCGACGGCTAAGTGTTCGGCTTGCGGGATAACGTTCTCAATTGGTAATGATGGAAAAGTTATGTTATCAATAATTGAAAAATTTACTGTTTTTTTTAATATTTCTTATTTCTGTAGCTAAAGCTTGTTTTATTTTATATAAAAAATTCAACAGTATTTATTTTCAATATTTCGATAACAAATTGTTATCATCGTCAGGAAAATTATTGTGTTATTAAAATTTTCAAAGCGAAAGAATAAGAAAACCCCAAGTCGATTCAAAGATATATAAATATATACATATATATATATATATATATATATATATATATATATATATATATATATATATATATATATATATATATATATATATATATATATATATATATATATATATATATATATATATATATATATATATATATATATATATATATATATATATATATATATATATATATATATATATATATATATATATATATATATATATATATATATATATATATATATATATATATACAGTATTGGGCAAAACCTAAGAAACGCTGCTTGATTTTAGCTTGTAGTCAAAATTATATTTAAATGAGCATATTTCAATTCAATGCTTTAATGCAGTTTTATTAGTAAATGTGTCATACAAAATTACCAAAAAAAAATTTGGTAATTATCTCTCACCTAACGGTTCTTTTAGAACAACAACAAAAAATACTCAAAAAATCACTGGGCAAAACCTAAGAAACTTTTAATATTTGGTATAATAACCCTTATTTTTTATTACTGCGGCGCACCGACGCGGCATAGATTTGATTAAATTATTAATTATTTTTGGATCTAAGCATATCCATTCATTCTTCAGACACGAAAATAAATCGTCTCTTTAGGAAAATCGTTTCGATCCAACATTCCTCTTCAATAGGGAAACTAAATTTTCGATTGGGTTCAAATCGGGCGATTGAGCCGGCCAATCAAGCACTTGAATCCCTTTCGATTGTATCCAGTCCTTCACCAACTTCGATGAGTGTTTCGGATCGTTATCATGTTGAAACACCCATCGAAGTGGCATATTCCACTCGGCATATGGCAACGTCTTATTTTCTAAAATGTCCCTATACACAAATCTGTCCATTTCGGTAGAAATTCTGTGCAACGGCCCTAGACCATTACCTGAAAAACTCGTCCACACCATCAAACTGCCACCCCAATGCTTGATAGTAGTTTTTACAATATCGGGGTTTAATCCTTTCACCTGTATTGCGCCTCACACGACATACGCTATCGCAGCTGAACAAATTAAATTTGCTCTTGTAAGCAATTAAAATATTTTTTTTTGCAAATTCGAGCCTAAAAAAAATCAGACATCAATGGGTGACTTGCATAGCTTAAAAATACATACCATTATATTAATTAAATTTGTTCAACTCCGGTGGCGTATTTCGTGTGAGGCGCAATACAAGTGAAAGGCTTAAACCCCGATGTTGTAAAAAAAAAACTGTCAAGCATGGGGGTGGCAGTGTGATGGCGTAGATGTGCTTTTCAGGTCGTGGTCTAGGACCGTTCCACAGAATTTGTAACAAAATGGACATTTTCGAAAATAAGATGTTGCCATATGCCGAGTGGAATATGCCACTTCGATGGGTGTTTCAACATGATAACGATCCGAAACACTCATCGAAGTTGGTGAAGGACTGGATACAATCGAAAGGGATTCAAGTGCTTGATTGGCCGGCTCAATCGCCCGATTTGAACCCAATCGAAAATTTAGTTTCCCCATTGAAGAGGAATGTTGGATCGAAACGATTTTCCTAGAGAGTCGATTTATTTTCGTGTCTGGAGAATGAATAGATACGCATAGATCCAAAAATAATTGATAATTTAATCAAATCTATGCCGCGTCGGTGCGCCGCAGTAATAAAAAATAAGGGTTATTATACCAAATATTAAAAGTTTCTTAGGTTTTGCCCAATACTGTATATATATATATATATATATATATATATATATATATATATATATATATATATATATATATATATATATATATATATATATATATATATATATATATATATATATATATATATATATATATATATATATATATATATATATATATATATATATATATATATATATATATATATATATATATATATATATATATATATATATAACTATTTTTGACGGTGTGTCTAACGTTGAGTATGATATTCCTATTTCGTTTTCAGAAATTAATGGGTCTGCAAACCGAGATCAGTGGCATGAAGCGATAAAAGGCGAGTTAGATTCCATGGAGAAAAATGAGGTTTGGAGCATTGTCAAGAAACCAAATGATAAAAAAAAATAAAATAAATAAGTCAAAATGGGGTTTCGTAATTAAATCTGACGCTAAGGGAAATCCTGTTCGATTTAAAGCAAAGTTGGTTGCAAAAGGTTTTCTTCAAAGAAATGTGGTAGATTATTATGAAATCTATTCACCTGTGGCGAAGTTAAGCACATTGCGTACACTATTGGCAGTAGGTGTGAAAAGAGGCTATACATTTTATCAATTAGATGTTAAAACAGCTTTTCTAAATGGTGAACTTAAAGAACAAATCTACATGGAAGTCCCAGAAGGCATGAACATCAAACCCGGAATGGCATTGAAGTTATTGAAATCACTATATGGGCTAAAACAAAGTCCTAGATGCTGGAATCAAAGGATAAATTCTGTTTTAAAATACCTAGGCTTCACAAGATCCCAACACGATTATTGCCTTTATACAAAATTTGTTGGTAAAAGTGCTACATTCCTGCTACTTTATGTTGATGATGTTTTAATTGGTGGAACAGATTTAGATGATATTGAGCAGATTAAGGAAAAACTATCTGAGGTGTTTGAAATGTCCGACTGTGGAAGCTTGAAATACTTCCTTGGAATTAAGATTGACTATAATGTTAAAAATGGTATAACGAGTTTGAGTCAAGCCGTTAGTATTGAAAATATATTGTCAAAATTTAATATGGAGAATTGTAATGATAGTGATATTCCAATGAAGAAAAACCATCAGTTATCAAATTCTGTAGGGGAAGCTATTAAAAAACCGTATAGAGAACTCTTAGGGAGCTTAATGTATTTGATGTTGTGTGTGCACCTTCATATTTGTTATTCAATTGGGTATTTGGGACGATATCGAGAAAATTTTGGTGAGGTGCATTGGTCTGCACTTAAACGAATCCTAAAATACCTTTAAGGGACGAAACTATTAAAATTTGAGGGATGCAATGAATCTGATGAAGTTTTGGTTGGCTATGTAGATGCAGATTGGGCTTCCAGCGTTGATGACCGTAAATCAACATGTGGGTACTTTTATTATTTATATGGCTGTCCAGTATCTTGGTGTAGTAAGAAACAGAAAACCGTGGCTACTTCGTCAAGCGAAGCAGAATACGTTGCATTAAGTTTGGCTACTTCAGAAGGCTTATGGTTGAATGGAGTCTTAAGTGATATGCAAATTACAACATCCGAGCAACCGTTTTTGTTATATGAAGATAATGCGGGATGCATTGCCATGGCTAAAAACTCTGAAAACAACACATCAAAGCATATTGATATTACACACCATTTTATACGCGATCATGTTCTAAAAGGCCATTTGAAAATAACACATATTGCTACGATATTTCAACTGGCTGATATATTTCCAAAGGCACTGGAGAAATGTAATTTTTCTGCAATTAGAAATTCGTTGCAACTCCTTCCTAATTGAGAAGAGGTGTTGTAATATACTTGTTACATATAATACCTTAGATTATTCTATTGTTTCTAAGTATGCTTGTTTTGTTTGATCGAAATATTATATGAAAATATGTATCTGGTTTTTGTTTTAGAACTTTGAATTGTCGAGCAAACATTTTATGTAAAGAAAATTTTAAAAATAAATACATTCAGTTGGTTTAGTTTAACTTTCTTCCCAATATAAAATAAGAATTTCATTATTAATTAATTTTCCTGACGATGATAACAAATTGTTATCGAAATATTGAAAATAAATACTGTTGAACTTTTTATATAAAATAAAACGATCTTTAGTTGCAAAAATAAGAAATATTTACTTAAGCAAGATCAAATAATTAAATATCAAATGTATTTTTTTTTTTTTTTTTTTGAAAAGTACTGTTTTTTCCTCAGTGTACTTTTTTCACTTTTAAATGATGGCATCCCTAGCGATATATCACCGGACAAGTTCTTAAGTCAGCTTTTACATTTGTACAGACGACGGGCAGACAGACGAAATTTGATGGTGCGGTAACGAAAATTTTCGGTGGGGGAGAGTGTGTAGTACACGACTCTCGGTACTAGACATTTGTGGACATTCTTTGTTTCTCTTTTTAACTTTTCGTATTTCCTATGTTGTTGCTTCATATCATTATTCTCATATCAACATCAACTTCATATAAACACACTAGCTGTGCTTAAAAATACAACAACAACAAAAGAAAAACGAAAAGTTTCTGTCTGTCTATTAATTTCTTAAATGTAAAAGGTTTAGGCAAGACCAAAAGAGAATTGAAAAAATGTCTGCCCATCGTCTGTACAAATGTAAAAGCAGACTAATGGAAAGCTCAATAATTCAATACTTAAAAGCTAAAAATGTAATAATTTTCTTCGAATTATAATTTAAAAAATATTGTAAAAATGGAATTGAAATGAATTCCATTTAATGGTGTAAGTAAATATATGTAATTGAGCCCCTCAAGCTAACATTTTTCTATATTTACTTTACATTAAATTTTCCTTTCCTTTGATGCAATGAGCTGCCGTCAAGACGTACTCTAAAACAAATTTCACTTCACTGAATTATCGTTCGTTTGATTACTTCAAAAACTTTATGACTCACGATCACTTATCAGAGTGCCAGCACATTTGAAAGGATTGTATTCATCTTCATATATTATCAAGGCCATCCAAGGATACTGAAATAATGGCGCCATAAAACCACGTGCTATTCGATCGACAAAAAAGATACCACAACGAGTTCTCTTAAGAATATTGAAGCCGTCAACATTAAGTTGTATTTCTGTTTGGGGACAACAAACATGTGGAACACTTTGGTATGCGCCACAAAACATTGAAGCTAATTTTGTTTTATCCTGTTCAGAAACAACTCCTCCACTTTCGCTGATCCGAGAAAACAGCTCATAAACTGTTTTACAAGATTTTACCGGCATGCAAACGCCTGGTTGTTGATCGGTGGTGTTGCAAGGTGAGGCATATTCTTGAAGTAATTTACAATATTATTTATTTTGTTTTCTTATTATAATTAAACAAGTTTTATTATTTGTATATTATATATTTATTCTCAGAATACACGTACTGGTGTTAACATGCGTCATTGTTAAAGCAAACAAAATGAGCAGCATCCAACACATGTTCGCTTGTAAAATGTGCTTGTTTTATAATTATTATTGCTACCGGTGTTACATACATACACGTACGTACATATATAAATACTTATTAATTTTGACAAATTCTCAATTGCACTCTGAGACGAGCTATAATTTGTTAAGAGATTTTTTTAATTTAATAATTAATGACTGCACTGTTTATTAAAATTGATCACTTTTTCTATTCGAAACACAACAAGCCAAGTCTTTTAGGAATGTAAATTGTTTCGATACCAAATTATAATGCATCTATATGTTTCTTTTAAGATTTTATAATCTTTATACTGAAATCGTATATCGTATATTTTTTCTTTGTCGTTTAATAATTTTTAGTTTTAAGATAATTTTGAACTAGCGTGCGATACTTTTTTGCTTTTCTTTAGAATAATTTATTGAAGTCCAAAACGCAGTTTAAAAGCTGAAAGTAAACTGGCAGCGTAAAAAATTCTAAATTAGTACTAGTTTCATTAAAAATCTCGGAGTTTATATTAAATTTAATGCACACAAATGAATACGACGAAAACATAAATTAAGATTTTCTACCCACATCTAGTGGGTATTACCCCATAATTGAGTGCTCTGCAAAAAACTTAGTTCTAAATCTTACAAAAAAAAAATCTTATCAATGAATTTTTACTCTCGTAATTTATTATTTAATAAAAACAATTATGGGAAGTTCGCTTAAAATTGTGTTATACGTTTCGCAAAAAAATGTGGTTACGATTTGAAACCACAATATTGGTGTGCTGAAAATCGTAATGCAAAATGATGAAGTAAACTCTAGAACTGGAAGCATATAAATAAACGTGTGTTTTATCACGAAAATAATAATTTTCATAAATTAAAACTTTTTTTTTATCAATTAAGTTTTTTATTCGCTATTTTTAGCTTCTACCATTTATACCAATAAAAATTATAAATAGCTTGTTTTCTATGTTTCCCAGCTATCTATATGTCGACATTTCATAGGAACTACCCTAATCATCAGTAGACTTTGGAAATTTTTGAAAGATATTCTCAAACATTCAACTTTATATCCCAGCAATATAAATAAATTGTTGAGAATTTAAAAGAAAAATGCTCCAAAATAGACTTTGCGGCACCGGCTCAAACTTGAGAGTTGTATTCCATTTTCGATCGGATATAAATAGTTAGGAGTTCGGATGGAGTGAAGTACATCTTACAACGTTTCAAAAACTCTAGGCACTTTAAAGGCATGAAAAATGTGTATTTTCATTCTTAGAACATCAGGATCATCCGATTCCTTAATGTTTATACCAGTCATGAGTATAGATGAAGCAGCACGTGCGTCGTATGCTTATGTGTTAATAAACAACACTGGGTCTAACGAGCGTTGAAAGCGACCCTGTTTTTACGACACCATTCGGAGATTAATATAAGATCACTATTCAGTGAGTCATTCATATTTTGCTTCTTGTCAACGATCTCGGATAGGCTGGGTCTATAACTGAAAGGGTACGAATGTCAGATGCTGCTGACATCCGCGAAGGAGTGGATAAGGTTGGAAGTTTGAAATAAGTCATTGAGGAAAATAAGAAATAGGGTAGTAGAAAGAAAGAAGCCTTGCGGTACACCTGAATTAATCCTGAACTCGTTTGATTGCTGTGTTGCATTTGTTTATCTTACAAATGGCGACCACAGATGACGAAACTAGATTTTTCCCATACAAAAAACAAGTGCTACCAAATTTTACACATATTTTTGCTCAAATAAAACGCGCGATCTTCAGCACACAGAAAAATGGGATTAGCGATTTTGACTTTTATACGTAAAAGTTATTTGCGAATAAAAATTATTTCTAGTCAACTTAACCAAAGAAAAGTTACGTACAACTTTGTACAGGATATGAAAAAAATTCTATCTCATTTTCTCTTAAAATTGCATAAAAATTGTAACGTGGAACGCTTTTGGACTATTTCGAACAGTTTCGTTACTCACGTGGATCAATCCTAGTGTAGAAGTACTTCCATGATCTGTGCTTTTCGTTCGAGTCCTTATCTAGTTGCATCCGCTAAGCACAAATCTAGCGCTCCATAACCTCAGCACATCATGTAAAACTAATGACACTAAGCTTATACCCAGACATATGCGTGAGTGGTTTCTAGCTGATCTTTGATATGAACCTTTAGTTTAAAATCGTAACCAAACCAACAAAAAATAGAGGAATCTTAAGAGTAGGAAATGTTTTCTCTTCTTGTATCTAGGACTACAGAAAAAGCATATTTGCTTAACCTGTAAAACCCTACGAATGTACAAAGCAGCTTTCAATTTGAACGCATCATAAAAAATATACCAACGTAATCTTCGGCATATGAATTGCTGAACTAAAGAAAATAGAGAATTATACAAATGAATCGAATATCGGTTTTATTTGCATTCGAAAATAACATAACCGACTTGGTTCATAAAATGAATCCAGTGTTGGTTTACAAAACCAATAATCAGCAACCGACTTGGATTCTATAATATCCCCCGTATAGATTTATAATTTCAAAAAACCAAAATAATCTAAAGGAGACCTTCCCTTACGAATTGTGTTCATGCAACTGTTGATTAAGTATTTCTTGGAAAAAGCTACATATCGTATCACAATTTAAAAATGGATTTTTATACACAGAGAGGAACCCCCTCAGTTGGCATAAAATTTGTGGACAACGAGTGGTTTACTTCATTTCCATTTTATTAAATTTAAGTTGGAGTAAGGCCTAGTTTTTTTGGATTTAGTTCGACCATGTTTATAGTTTAAACTTGGTTTTAATTTAAAATGGTTCATCCAAGTGCTGGGAAATGCAAAATTTTTAAATACCTTGTGTGGTGAAACCCGTAAACCTCACTTTTTATATGCTGAAGAGCTCCCGTTTTGTTTAAACATAAATAAAATAAAAATAAAATAAAATTTGGTAGCACTTTTTTTCTGTATGGCAAAAAACCAGTTGTACTCTCTGAAGTTGCCTTTTTCATTCGAAAGAAAGGGCAGTGCATTTTCCAATTAAAAATTATTTATTTATTTAGTAACTATACAGTTGCAAAGTATAGGATGCACAGCATGGGCGGGGCGACGTTTGTAGCGTCGCTGTGACTAACTGTAACGACTTATGCCTTCACATAATAAGTTTCCACGTGGTTAACAATGAATAACTTCTAAAAAAAAATGTAAACCAATACAGTTAGTTGACGCAAACCGTTAACCAGTGCGAGTGAGACGCAAAACTCTCGAAGACCGAACAACAAACACAAGCCTGAAAGCACTTAAAGTGCCATGGAGACGATCAAAAAAGCACATCAACGTTCTAAGTGTGTGCGTGCAGTCGTGTTTTTTCGGGTACACCTATTAGTTGTCGGCTCTGACTGATGAAAATCAAAAACTTTTGATATTTTATTTTGACGTGTAATTATTTTGATAGTCTCCAGTTGTGATTGACTATAAAAAATTTCAGTTTTGTTATCGAAAGGAACAACAATAAGTAAAATAAAAAACTACGTCTGTATATGTGTATATATTATGATTATTGAATTTTATTTTGAACAACATAGAAAACAAGCTATTTATAATTTTTTATTGGTATGAATTTTATTTTGTTTATGATTATTTAATTTGATTTTGTTCATATATTACTACTTTTCATCTATAGTTTACTTATTTTCATGTTTTGTTTTCTTAACAAAATTGCTCAAGATAGCAATAATTAATTCATCATCCGATGATGACATGTTTAGAAACGAACGCAACGAAGTCAAAATAAAAACAAGTAAGAGTGTAGTAATATATTTGGCTGGGCCGAATCTAAAATACCCTTCACGATAGTCACGAATATGTATAGTATATTAAAAATGTGGCCTGAATATGCTCGGTTATATATGAACCGATATCGGAATTTTCTATTTTCTGTATTTTAGTAACCTTCTTTTATAACAAGAATTGCTTTTCAGCAAAAAAAAAAAATTTTTTTAATGAAAAAAACGGTTCAGGCTATATCTCGGGTATATATGGACCGATATCGAAAATTTTAATTTTCCAAATTTATATAACCTTATTTCATTACCAGAACTACTTTTGAGCACAACAAATTGTTTAAGTTCGCTTACGCGACATTTTCATGAAAACCCCGATTTGGGCTATATCTCGGGTACATATGGACCGATATCGGAAATTTTCATTTTCCATATTAAGGTAACCTAATTTCATTACCAGAACTGCTTTTGAGCACAAAAAAGCTGTTTAAGTTCGCTTACGCGGCATTTTCATGAAAACCCTGGTCTAGGCTATATCTCGGGTATATATGGACCGATATCGGAAATTTTTATCTTCCAAATTTATATAACCTCATCTTATTACCAGAACTGTTTTTAAGCAAAAAAATTGTTGTTTAAGTTCGCTTACGCGACATTTTCATGAAAAACCCGGTTTGGGCTATATCTCGGCTATATATGGACCGATATCGGAAATGTTCATTTTCCATACCTATATAACCTTATTTTGCTATTAGAACTGCTTTTATGCAAAAAAAGTTGTTTTAGTTCGCTTACGCCGCGTATTCATGAAAAACTCGGTTTAGGCTATATCTCGGATATGTATGGACCGATATCGAAAACTTTCATTTTCCATATTTATATCACCTTATTTTATTACCAGAACTACTTTAAGGCGAAAAAATTGTTTAAGTTCGCTTACGCGGCATTTTCATGAAAAACACGGTTTGGGCTATACCTCGGGTATATATGGACCGATATCGGATTTTTTCATTTTTCATATTTATGTAACCTAATTTCATTACCAGAACTGCTTTTAAGCACAACAAATTGTTTAAGTTCGCTTACGCGACATTTTCATGAAAAACCCGATTTGGGCTATATCTCGGGTACATATGGACCGATATCGGAAATTTTTATCTTCCATATTTATATAACCTTATTTTATTACCAGAACTGTTTTTAAGCAAAAAAAAATTGTTGTTTAAGTTCGCTTACGCGACATTTTCATGAAAAACCCGGTTTGGGCTATATCTTGGGTATATATGGACCGATATCGGAAATTTTTGTCTTCCATATTTATATAACCTCATCTTATTACAAGAACTGTTTTTAATCAAAAAAAGTTGTTAAAGTTCGCTTACGCGACATTTTCATGAAAAACCCGGTTTGCGCTATATCTCGGGTATATATGGACCGATATCGGAAATTTTCATTTTCCATACTTATATAACCTTATTTGATTACCAGAACTGCTTTTAAGCAAAAAAAAAGTTGTTTAAGTTCGCTTACGCGGCATTTTCATGAAAACCACGTTCCAGGCTATATCTGCGGTATATATGGACCGATATCGGAAATTTTCATTTTTCATATTTATATAACCTTATTTTATTACCAGAACTGCTTTTAAGCAAAAAAAAGTTGTTTAATTTCGCTGACGCGGCATTTTCATGAAAAACCCGTTCTAGGCTATATCTCGGGTATATATGGACCGATACTGGAAGTTTTCATTTTCCATATTTAGGTAACCTAATTTCATTACCAGAACTGCTTTTGAGCACAAAAAAGTTGTTTAAGTTCGCTTACGCGACATTTTCATGAAAAACCCGATTTGGGCTATGTCTCGGGTATATATGGACCGACATCGAAAATTTTCATTTTTCATATTTATATGACCCTACTTCATTACCAGAACTGCTTTTGAGCACAAAAAAGTTGTTTAAGTTCGCTTACGCGACATTTTCATGAAAAACCCGATTTGGGCTATATCTCGGGTATATATGGACCGATATCGGAAATTTTCATTTTTCATATTTATGTAACCTAATTTCGTTACCAGAACTGCTTTTGAGCACAAAAAAGTTGTTTAAGTTCGCTTACGTGGCATTTTCATGAAAACCCCGGTCTAGGCTATATCTCGGGTATATATGGACCGATATCGGAAATTTTCATTTTCCATATTTATGTAACCTAATTACATTACCAGAACTGCTTTTGAGCACAAAAAAGTTATTTAAGTTCGCTTACGCGACATTTTCATGAAAAACCCGGTTTGGGCTATATCTCGGGTATATATGGACAGATATCGGAAATTTTCATTTTCCATATTTATGTAACCTTATTTTGTTACCAGAACTGCTTTTGAGCAAAAAAAAAGTTATTTAGCTTCGCCTATGCGACATTTTCGTTAAAATCCGATTTGGGCTATATCTCGGGTATATATGGACCGATATCTGAAAAAAAAATTTTTTGTCTTTAGGTCACCATGCCTAATAAGTGTGTGAAGTTTGAAGCAAAACGAACAACTTTTGTTTTCAAAAATTTTCATACAAAACTGCAAAAAAAATGGCTTTTTTCGGAATTTTGAATATATCTCAGCTATACGTGGACCGATATTACTGAATTTCAATAGCAAACCCATGAATCGATGGGGTAAAAGAATGGTGAAAGAAAAAAGTTTCTAAGTCTAATGGTTTTCTCAGAAACGGTATTTCAACAGCGGACAGACGGACAGACGGACATCGCTTAATCGACTTTTCCATTAATTCTGATTCAGAATATATATACTTTATAGGGTCGCAAAAAAAAACTGTAGAAATTACAAACGGAATCACAAACTTACATATATATACCCTTTACATTTTTGTGAAGGGTATAATGATGGTTGACGATTTTATTTGTACGTCTCCTTTTAAACGACAAAAACACGACACTCACACATATGCACTAATTGACGTGTTTTTATACCCTTCACAAAAATGTAAAGGGTATATATAAGTTTGTGATTCCGTTTGTAATTTCTACAGTTTTTTTTTGCGACCCTATAAAGTATATATATTCTGAATCAGAATTAATGGAAAAGTCGATTAAGCGATGTCCGTCTGTCCGTCTGTCCGTCTGTCCGCTGTTGAAATACCGTTTCTGAGAAAACCATTAGACTTAGAAACTTTTTTCTTTCACCATTCTTTTACCCCATCGATTCATGGGTTTGCTATTGAAATTCAGTAATATCGGTCCACGTATACCTGAGATATATTCAAAATTCCGAAAAAAGCCATTTTTTTTTGCAGTTTTGTATGAAAATTTTTGAAAACAAAAGTTGTTCGTTTTGCTTCAAACTTCACACACTTATTAAGCATGGTGACTAAAAGACAAAAAATTTTTTTTTCAGATATCGGTCCATATATACCCGAGATATAGCCCAAATCGGATTTTAATGAAAATGTCGCATAGGCGAAGCTAAATAACTTTTTTTTTGCTCAAAAGCAGTTCTGATAATAAAATTAGGTTATATAAATATGGAAAATGAAAATTTCCGATATCGGTCCATATATACCCGAGATATAGCACAAACCGGGTTTTTCATGAAAATGTCGCGTAAGCGATCTTAAACAACTTTTTTTTGCTCAAAAGCAGTTCTGATAATGAAATAAGATTACATAAATATGAAAAATGAAAATTTCCGATATCGGTCCATATATACCCGAGATATAGCCTAGACCGGGTTTTACATAAAAGTGTCGCGTAAGCAAACTAAAACAACTTTTTTGTGCTCAAAAGCAGTTCTAGTAATGAAATGAAGTTATATAAATATGAAAAATGAAAATTTCCAATATCGGTCCATATATACCCGAGATATAGCCTAGACCAGGGTTTTCATGAAAATGCCGCGTAAGCGAACTTAAACAGCTTTTTTGTGCTCAAAAGCAGTTCTGGTAATGAAATTAGGTTACCTAAATATGAAAAATGAAAATTTCCGATATCGGTTCATATGTACCCGAGATATAGCCCAAATCGGGTTTTTCATGAAAATGTCGCGTAAGCGAACTTAAACAATTTGTTGTGCTCAAAAGCAGTTCTGGTAATGAAATAACGTTATATAAATATGGAAAATTAAAATTTTCGATATCGGTCCATATATACTCGAGATATAGCCTGAACCGATTTTTTCATTAAAATTTTTTTTTTTTTTTTTTTTTTTTTGCTGAAAAGCAATTCTTGTTATAAAAGAAGGTTACTAAAATACAGAAAATAGAAAATTCCGATATCGGTTCATATATAACCGAGCATATTCAGGCCACATTTTTAATATACTATACATATTCGTGACTATCGTGAAGGGTATTTTAGATTCGGCCCAGCCGAATATACTACACTCTTACTTGTTTATATTTAACTTGTTTTTTATCGTTTCCAGAGCCCTTAAGAAATAATTACGATAACGCGAGAGCTGTTCTTCAGCCCAGAGCTACTTTTAAAAATATTTTGATAAAATTGGTAAAAAAAGATAGCACTCGTATATTATATTTGAAGGGAATAAATAACACTCTTTGACACTTAGTTTTTATGCATCGTAAAGACGAAGGAACTTTAAAGGAAACATGGGTATGTTCCTCGTCTGTTGCGATTTTGCTGGTTTAAAATCATGGTTTTTGGTTTCGAAAATATCAAAATATTTTGATATTTAATAAAAACAGCTTTAGTGTATTCAATTATTTTTTCCTGTCTTCTTTGATCAAGAGTTATTGCTTGCGGCAATTATTGATTATTAATTAAAAACAAGTAAGAGTGTAGCATATTCGGCTGGGCCGAATCTAAAATATTCACGATAGTCACGAATATGTATAGTATATTAAAAATGTGACCTAAATATGCTCGGTTATATATGAACCGATATCGGAATTTTCTATTTTCTGTATTTTAGTAACCTTCTTTTATAACGAGAATTGCTTTTCAGCAAAAAAAAAAAAATTTTTTAATGGAAAAATCGGTTTAGGCTATATCTCGGCTATATATGGACCGATATCGAATATTTTAATTTTCCATATTTATAACCTTATATCATTTCCAGAACTGCTTTTGAGCACAACAAATTGTTTAAGTTCGCTTACGCGATATTTTCATGAAAAACCCGATTTAGGCTATATCTCGGGTATATATGGACCGATATCAGAAATTTTAATTTTTTCTATTTTCGTAACCTTCTTTCATAACAAGAACTGCTTTTCAGCAAAAAAAAACATGTTATTGGAAAAATCGGTTCAGGCTATATCTCGAGTATATATGGACCGATATCGGATATTTTCTTTTTCCATATTTATATGACCCTATTTAATTACCAGAACTGTTTTTAAGCAAAAAAAGATGTTTAAGTTCACTTACGCGACATTTTCATTAAAACCGCAGTTTAGGCTATATCTCGGGTATATATGGACCGATATCGGAAATTTTCATTTTCCATACCTATATAACCTTATTTTGCTGTTAGAACTGCTTTTAAGCAAAAAAAGTTGTTTTAGTTCGCTTACGCCGCGTATTCATGAAAAACCCGGTTTAGGCTATATCTCGGGTATATATGGACCGATATCGAAAACTTTCATTTTCCATATTTATATCACCTTATTTTATTACCAGAACTACTTTTGATCACAAAAAAGTTGTTTAAGTTCGCTTACGCGGCATTTTCATGAAAAACACGGTTTGGGCTATATCTCGGGTATATATGGACCGATATCGGATATTTTCATTTTTCATATTTATGTAACCTAATTTCATTACCAGAACTGCTTTTGAGCATAAAAAAGTTGTTTAAGTTCGCTTACGCGACATATTCATGAAAAACCCGATTTGGGCTATATCTCGGGTATATATGGACCGATATCGGAAATTTTCATTTTCCATATTTATGTAATCTTATTTCATTATCTGAACTGCTTTTGAGCAAAAAAAAGTTGTTTAAGATCGCTTACGCGACATTTTCATGAAAAACCCGATTTGGGCTATATCTCGGGTACATATGGACCGATATCGGAAATTTTCCATATTTATGTAACCAAATTTCATTACCAGAACTGCTTTTGAGCACAAAAAAGCTGTTAAGTTCGCTTACGCGGCATTTTTATGAAAACCCTGGTCTAGGCTATATCTCGGGTATATATGGACCGATATCTGAAATTTCCATTTTCCATATTTATGTAACCTAATTTCATTACCAGAACTGCTTTTGAGCACAAAAAAGTTGTTTAAGTTCGCTTACGCGATATATTCATGAAAAACCCGATTTGGGCTATATCTCGGGTATATATGGACCGATATCGGAAATTTTCATTTTCCATATTTTTATAATCTTATTTCATTATCAGAACTGCTTTTGAGCAAAAAAAAGTTGTTTAAGATCGCTTACGCGACATTTTCATGAAAAACCCGATTTGGGCTATATCTCGGGTACATATGGACCGATATCGGAAATTTTCATTTTTCATATTTATATGACCCTTTTTTATTACCAGAACTGCTTTTGAGCACAAAAAGCTGTTAAGTTCGCTTACGCGGCATTTTTATGAAAACCCTGGTCTAGGCTATATCTCGGGTATATATGAACCGATATCGGAAGTTTCCATTTTCCATATTTATGTAACCTAATTTCATTACCAGAACTGCTTTTGAGCACAAAAAATTTGTTTATTTTCGCTTACGCGGCATTTTCATGAAAACCCCGGTCTAGGCTATATCTGGGGTATATATGGACCGATATCGAAAATTTTCATTTTTAATATTTATATGACCCTATTCTATTACCACAACTGCTTTTGAGCACAAAAAAGTTGTTTAAGTTCGCTTACGCAACATTTTCATGAAATACCCGATTTGGGCTATATCTCGGGTATATATGGACCGATATCGAAAATTTTCATTTTTCATATTTATGTAACCTCATTTTATTACCAGAACTGCTTTTGAGCACAAAAAAGTTGTTTAAGTTCGCTTACGCGGTATTTTCATGAAAACCCCGGTCTAGGCTATATCTCGGGTATATATGGACCGATATCGGAAATTTTCATTTTCCATATTTATGTAACCTAATTTCATTACCAGAACTGCTTTTGAGCACAAAAAAGTTGTTTAAGTTCGCTTACGCGGCATTTTCATGAAAACCCCGGTCTAGGCTATATCTCGGGTATATATGGACCGATATCGAAAATTTTCATTTTTCATATTTATATAACCCTATTTCATTACCAGAACTGCTTTTGAGCACAAAAAAGTTGTTTAAGTTCGCTTACGCGACATTTTCATGGAAACCCCGGTTTGAGCTATATCTCGGGTATATATGGACCGATATCGGAAATTTTCATTTTCCATATTTATGTAACCTAATTTTATTACCGGAACTGCTTTTGAGCAAAAAAAAAGTTATTTAGCTTCGCCTATGCGACATTTTCATTAAAATCCGATTTGGGCTATATCTCGGGTATATATGACCGATATCTGAAAAAAAAATTTTTTGCCTTTTAGTCACCTTGCTTAATAAGTGTGTGAAGTTTGAAGCAAAACGAACAACTTTTGTTTTAAAAAATTTTCATACAAAACTGCAAAAAAAAATGGCTTTTTTCGGAATTTTGAATATATCTCAGCTATACGTGGACCGATATTACTGAATTTCAATAGCGAACCCATGAATCGATGGGGTAAAAGAATGGTGAAAGAAAAAAGTTTCTAAGTCTAATGGTTTTCTCAGAAACGGTATTTCAACAGCGGACAGACGGACATCGCTTAATCGACTTTTCCATTAATTCTGATTCAGAATATATATACTTTATAGGGTCGCAAAAAAAAACTGTAGAAATTACAAACGGAATCACAAACTTATATATACCCTTTACATTTTTGTGAAGGGTATAATAAACATATTTCTTGGCTTTAGCCAGGATTGAACTTGAGCCAGACGAAAGATACCAACCCATCATATAATATAAGAAACAAATTTATTTGCTATTAACAAATGTACAAAACCAAAAAGCAAATTTAACAAATATAAAAAACGAGATATTTTTACTCTAAACACATGTGTTTCATATTATATGATCTGTTATCCATTGCAAATAATATGAAGTGTTGGTGTAACTGGTGGGTACATTTTTCACGCCACATGCTTCGAGTCCCAGGCTAACAATGCCAAATTGTATGAAACGTGGACGATCATTATAGAAATCTCGATACCCTAACGGTCCACCAGAGTCACCTTTACACGTATCTACCAAATCTTGGCCACCAGCGCAAATCTGACCCAAGGTTAGAGGCAAACGAAGGCGATTCATTTTCAATACTCTCTCACATTCTCCACGATCAAATAGAGGCACCACGGCGACTAATAAAATATCGGAAGAAGTTCCTGCAAGAGCAAAATATTAGACATGTATAAAACAAATAAAATATATTATTTAAAAAGCAGACCGTTTTCCGTTGCACCCCAACCAGAGACGACATATTGATTATGTTCCGTGTTGCGTAAATTTTCATATACTGGCAAGCAAATCGGTTTAATATGACCTGTTAGAGATATAATTGTTGTTTTCAAAAGGATACTCATTTTATTATAGTCTATGCGCCACTCATCAAACTATTTAATGAAATTTCTACATTTGCTAGTAAAATTTAGTTGACTTACTTGTTTGTCAGACCATCAAGTTTTCTTTCAATTTTGCGTTCAAGTTTTAACTCTCTCATTTTTTTACCAGCAAAATTCAACTTTTAAAAATTGAAGTGAACTTGCTTTCAATTTTTCTTTCAAGAGGAGTGTTCAATTTATGTTCAAGAAAACAGCTGATTGCTGTTTTCTCATTTGTATTCTGTTTGAATGTAGTCTACGTCACAGCTTTCAATTATTGTAAATTTTGACTAGCAGTGTGAGTGATAAACTCGAAACAGAATTGAAGAGAAACTTGATAGGGCTGAAGTTGATATGAGTAGGAAAGAAAGTGTGGTACTTTGATCGGAAAATGTTGCATTATTTTTCGTTTGTGATACCCTGAAGGTATATGCAAGAGCCATAAATACAACACTACAAAAAATAAATCTTTTTCAAATGGCAAGGAAAAATATAAACACAAAAAGGAATTCAAAAAAAATATAATAAAAAAAATTTACAAGAAAAGAAAAACTTTTAAATATTTCGTGAGAGTATTAATTATATCGTGAGAATTTTAGTCTCACATCATAGAGCTTGCAAGGGTGTTAGTGGCCAGCCAGATTGGGAAGGAATCTGGATGATATCTGGCGCTCAAGATATAATACAAAGTTTAAAACATTTAAAATTGTCCAATAAAAGAAAAACTTAATTATTTCGTAAAACCTTCAATTATTTCGTGGAACTTAAAGTCTCAGATTATAGAGCTTGAAAAGGTGAAAATGGCCAGCCAGATTGGGGAGGATATCTGGCGCTCAAGATACAATACAAAATTTAAAAAATTGTTTTAAAATTTTTTTTTCCAACTTTGTTTTAATTATGCCATTGACATCTGAAACAGATTAAAATTAAAAAAAGTTATCGGCTGCACTGTCAATTTCACCTGTTATGAATTCGCCTTGATATTGTCGCTTCCAACACCACACAAAAATTAGTTATGCGCACACATATCAAACTACCTTCAAACCTCTACTGTGACGTAGGAAAAATCTAGATTATGCATTATAAACTGTATATTCAAGACAACAAGCTACACGACTACTAGTATTTATGTAATTTTGAAATATTTACTCCCACACATATCAAACAAACTTCAAATCTCTATTGCAGCGTAAAAAAAATCCAAATTATTCATTACATATACGGCTACTAATGTCGCTAGCTACAATTATCGTCGTATAGTCCCCGTCCAGCGTTGTCAACGTTGAAATTTCAAAACTTACCAAAATGGAGAAAAAAGCGTGTTGTTTCAACAAAAACGCACCGAAGTTTTGAATTTTTTCTTTTCAGTTTTAAAATCCTATTTTGTATTTTAAAAAGTATTTTTTTTAATATTAAAAACACAATAATGAAACGGCATTTTAAGTGACTATTATACATTCAAACTGGGTCTGATAACATAGCACTTCCTGACGGCATGCCATCAAATTCGTTTAATAGCAAGAATTCGTGTTTGTCAAACTTGGCCTCTAGTACGACTCTGTTAGTTTTATTAAAATAATGTTACCTTTGCAATAATTATAACGATATTTTATCATATTTATTATTGAGCATTATTATTTAATTATATTCGCTGTTGCTTTTTCTGCCTATTATCAGGGACACAAAAATACAAAATTATATTGAAGGAACATGCAGTCATTACTGTGGAAAGAATTTACGAATTCGATTAATATCAATTCTATTAATCATTTCATCTGTGTTTTCGTAAACAGTGTCTTAAAAAGAATTTATTGATATATACGAAAATTTGCCAGAATTATAACATATAAAAGATGAAGTTTATCATAATCAATATTTAATGCAAATGTTTTGGAAAATATTTATTTAATAATTTGGTAATTTCTCAATTACCAAAACCGTAACGAACAGTCAGCGCCTGCGTTTATTGCAATATTTGACAAGCTTGGCTTGATCGTTGAATAGTTAAACACTCTAAAGGCAGCAAATTTAAAAAAAACGAAATGTTTCTTATTTTTTCTTATACTACATTTACACCAACTCAAAATCTAGTAGATTTGAATTAAAATCTACAACGAAATCTATATCTTTTACACCACAATTTTTTGACATTTAGCAAGATTTCATTTTCGCAAAAAAAGATTTATGCACGCGGTTTTGACAAAACAATTTTATTAGAGACTGAGTACACCAACATTAAAGTGTATATTTATGTTGCCCAGGGACTGCATACACCACATTAAAGTGTAATTTTTGTTGCAGCGTAGTATTTTTAAGTACTTTTTTAACAAATTCACGGTTGCATCACTTGGTACTGAGTACATATTAGGAGATTTCGTCGAAATCAGCTTATAAAGTAGATTACATTTTGTATGGGAAATCTTGTCAAAATCTACTAGATTTGGCTTGAATTCTCGAATGAGCAGATTTCGTTTTGGTGTAAATAGGCTATTATATTAAAACAAAAAGTTAAGTTGATTTTTATTTTGTGCCACCGAATTAAACAAAAAAATGCACCGAAAATGTAAAAAAGCGCACCCCGCACCCACTAAAAAATTATTAACACAAATAACTTCAAAAAGCACCAAAAACGGAATTTTTTGGTTGCAGTTTGTATTGTTTGAAGTACTTTCCTTGCTTCTTCTTCTATTTAGTTTTTAAAGTGTTTGGGCAAAAATACAATTTTTTGTCTTAAATTAAATGTATTAATTACATTTTTTAACATTAATATTGTATAATTTGTTTATTTTTTTGTGGAACTACTTCATTTCGAATACTAACAAGTAAGAGTGTGGTATATTCTGCTGGGCCGAATCTAAAATACCCTTCACGATAGTCTCGTATATATGAACCGATATCGGAATTTTTTTTTCTGTATATTAGTAACCTTCTTTTATAACGAGAATTGGTTTTAAGCAAAAAAAAATTTTTAATGGAAAAATCGGTTCAGGCTATATCTCGGGTATATATGGACCGATATCGGAAATTTTCATTTTCCATAATCATATAAAATTATATCATTACCAAAACTGAGTGTCAATTTAATTCCACCCTAATAGTTTTAAACGCATTCATGCAAGTAAATTTGCCGGAACACCCTTTGCCACTGATGTACCAGATACTGTGTTGCTTAGTTCATTTCTATTAGACGGCTTATTTTACCTCTGTTTTTCTCAAGTTACACAAAAATAAATTTGTTATCTTTTTAATACTTTTTTATCGCTTTACATACCCTTACAATTTCTCAAAATTTTCCAAAATAATTTTAGTTTTAAGGTTATTTAGAAATATTGTTTTGTAAACACAAACGCAAAACAGCTGTTTGAATAATTATTGCAAGTAAAAATTTTACTTGTAAAAGCTTGCAAGAATTTTCCTGTCTCGTTCTCTCGTTGCAAATTTTTTTGGGTTAATGAACGTTTTCTAGTAACAATTGTTACAAATTTGTAAAAAAATTTAGTAAAAGAACAGAACTGAAAACAGCTTTTTTCAATTTTCAATATCTTCCACACACATCTCTAGGATGTGAATAAGTGTAAATATGCTATTATCGTCTGAACATGGCATTGCCCTGAAATAAATCTATTTCAGACATTTGATTATATTGGCAACACTAACCTGCTAATAATAAAAAAAATTAGTTTCAGCTGGCGACAAAAGTCGCTGTGTATTACATTTTTGACAGATATTGTAGTCGGTAACTTGCTGTCTTAAATATGCTTAAGGCATTATTTTGATTTTCGTCAAACTCGCATCAAATCAAATCTCTAGCACAATAAAAAAAAAGAATTGCTTGAAGCAGCAGTTTGATATGTGGTTATGTCGCTTTAGTATTTAGTCAAAATGAAGTAGAAATTGAATGATTTACAAAATAATATTCCTATTTCTACATCTATTATTAAAAGAGACTAGAAAACAAAACGGCAGCCAGTAGCTCCGCTATAAAAAACTAATTGGAGCCTAATTAAATAATTTTTTTAGTTTTATACATTAAATATTGAAAATATTCTACTTACGCTGGAAGGTAATTTTTCTTTTAAGACGTATCAGCGCTATATCATGATACAAGTTATTTCTGAACTTTTCATGCATGATTATTTCGTCGATGCCAACATCTTCCACTGGAGGCGCGCATATATCTTTGAATGGCGTTTTTATGCAATCGATTTCAGTACTAATTTGATGTTCTCCCAAACGCACTGCTTCACTGGAACAAAAACCAAATAAAAAAAAACGAAGTCTTTCAACTTAAAACTTACATTAAATGCTCCAACTTATAAACGCAATGAGCAGCAGTTAGAATATATTCTGTTAAAAATATTAGAACAAATTTTATTAAAATTGTTGCTTTTCGAAAGAAATCAAGAGATCTTACGGTCGGTTACTATTGTGGCACCACATTTGAAAGGAACTTTTTCGTCTTTGTATTTCAATAGAGCCATCCATGGAAAGCCGAATAATGCTGCCTTCTGCCCATATGCCACCTTATCAACATTATAAATTCCACAAGTTTGATTCTTCAACACGTTCAGACCATCGACATTGAGCTGAATTTCTGCTTCAGCGCAGCAAACTAAAGGCTTTAAAAGTATTTAAAATCATATTATCTACTAAATTATCAACAATCTATTATATGTTTAAAAGCACAATCAATTCTGGAAATTGGTTGCTTGATGACACGTACTGATTTAAGCTCTAATAGTTGCTTAATTTGAAGTTTGTGTTATAAAATATTAATTCGAGCTTAAGCTCGAATTTATCTACAAGATTTATTTTATGAGATATAAATGTGTTGAAAGTAATAGGGTAAAGAGAATAACAATTACTAAACCAAACAGCATTTTTCCAACCACTTTAATACATTCTAGATCAAACAACTAAACGAGTTTCTCGCAGATATGTGCAAGCCTGATAAAAAATGAAACTTACAAGCTCGTGTTAAAAGTCAAATGAACTACACAAACTGCTTGAAAATCATACCAAAATGTTACCTTTGTACAAACATTTTGCGTTATTTATGAGCAACTCCACTATTATACTCCCATTTAAATTGTAAAAAAATAGACTAGAGAAAACATAAGAATTGCCGAACACAGTTTGTGTGCTGGAACACAAAAGCAAGTTCAAAAGAAAATTGGGATCATGTCAAAATTTTATATATTTTATATTATATATCTATATATATTTATATATATATATATATATATATATATATATATATATATATATATATATATATATATATATATATATATATATATATATATATATATATATATATATATATATATATATATATATATATATATATATATATATATATATATATATATAACGAGTGATTTTTTTGCTATTATCTTTTTGGCAACACTAGTTTTGACAGCTCACGCACGTTTTGTATCTTGTGTCACTGTCAAACATCTTCAGTTTGGTCTATAATTTAATCATGAATCGTCTTACAAACGAACAACGCTTGCAAATTATTGAATTTTATTACCAAAATGCAATGGACCAATTGAGAGGCGAATTCGGTGAACAGTTTATTTCACGCTTGGGACCAGTCAATTGGCCGCCCAGATCGTGCGATTAAACGCCTCTAGACTATTTTTTGTGGGGCTATGTTAAGGCTAATGTCTATAGCGACAAGTCCGCTTCGATTGACGCACTGGAAGCCAATATTGCCAACATTATTCGTGAGATACCGGCCGAAATGTTGGAAAGAGTATGCCAAAATTGGACTAAGCGGATGGACCATTTGAGGCGCAGCCGCGGCCAACATTTGCATGAAATAATCTTCAAACATTAAATTATATCGACCCAACTATCGATCCAAATAAATATTTCATGCATTTTTCTGAATTTTATGTGTGTTTTTTTTTTAAATTTCCGATAGTTCTTATAAAATCACCCAATATATATATATATATATATATATATATATATATATATATATATATATATATATATATATATATATATATATATATATATATATATATATATATATATATATATATATATATATATATATATATATATATATATATATATATATATATATATATATATATATATATATATATATATATATATATATATATATATATATATATATACAACATTTTGTGTTGTTTATTGTTTGTACAAATATTTGGAGCATGATTGCACAAAAAAAAATTTTTTGATTTCCCCGTTGTTCACAGCTCAATTTTGTAATTTCAGTGAAAATTTGCCAGAGTAGCAGAAGAAGAACCATACAAAATAGATCAAGTAAAATCTGTCTAAATTATTTTAAAAAAAAACTAACGCAATCGTACTAGAGGACAAGTTTGACAAACACGAATTTGATGGTATGCCGTCAGGCTTAGAACTAGTTCTCAGCAAAAAAAAAGTTGTTTAAGTTCGCTGGCGCGACATTTTCTTGATAAACCCGATTTATGCCATCTCTTGGGTATATATGGACGATATCGTTGAACATTTTTTTTTGCATTTTAATCACCAATTTTAATAATTGTGTGAAGTTTGAAGCAAAACAATTATTTTTTTCAAAAAATTTTGGAGTTTTGGATATATCTCAGCTATATGTGAACCGATTTTACTGAATTTCAGTGGCAAACCCATGGGGTAAAAGAATGGTAAAAGAAAAAATTTTCTAAGTCTTATGGTTTTCTCAGAAACGGTATTTCAACAGACGGCCATCGCTGAATCGAATTTCTATCGTCGGAAATGAAAATGGCAGAAATTACACACGGAATCACAAACTTATATATACCTTTTACATTTTTGTGAAGGGTAGAAAAAACATGTACATAAGATGGAAGACAAAATACTGGTTATTCTTGCTTACTACAAATCCGTCCTATTTGTTCTTTACTTTTTTTTTTATTTTTTTTTTTTTTGAATCAACACAATTACATAGCAAGAACATATATATACATATATATATAAGTATATATATATAGAAAACAAGGACGGTAAAACAACACGTATGCGTGTGGCGTTTGGCTACTTTTATCTTCTTTTATAAAAATTAACGGTTTTTTGTCAAAAATTCTTGCATACAAAAAATTCATACACAGAAAAATTCTTAACAGTATTAACAAATTGAAAAATAAAAAAATAACATACTTTAAATTAAGCTTCTGCAATTAACACATGCCCTGTTAACGATTACAAGATCTTGTACCTCAACCCTTCACAAATTAACATGTCACATGTTGCTCATAACCAGGGCTGGGCAGTATTTGAAATACGTATTTGAAATACAAATACGTATTTTGTATCTGTACCCAACCTGAAAGTATTTAGTATTTCAAATACATAACTTAAAAGTATTTTGTATTTCAAATACATATGGCTTAAAAATAAATTTTTACAAAATACATTTATTTATTATAAATTCAAAATAAGTTTTTTCACGCAAAAGCTAAAATTGCTAGAAACTGCCACCACTAAAATGTTTATAATTTTGCAATACGCCAATTCAGCTTTCAATTGTCTTGTCCAGAGCAAATACATTTTACACTAATCAGGTGATATCAATAGAAATTTTCACATATTCGCCACCAGCCTTTTCCCAACGCTTTGTATTATATACAGGGAAATAATTTTTATTATAAAAACTTTTGCCTACCTTAATGTCTGTGAGATTATATCGATTACAAATACATATAATAATTTGAAGTATTTCAGTTGTATTTTAACAAAACTAATGGAGAGCTTAGAAAGGACACATAACGACACCTGAAGCAAATAGAGCCATATTGGCGTCCAAACTAGTTTCAAAATACACTGGTCACCAGAAATGATCTCATTAAAAGAGAGGCAACGAATTCAAAACCTTGCAATAGATACCTTAGAGAAAGATTACAAAAAACATGAAACCGAACATGGATGCAATAAAAGAAGTAGTAGTTGCAGTAAAGATGATGAGAATTTTATTGTTTTTTTGCATATATAGAATTTGGCAGCAGGTTCCGCAGAACCTGTAGAAATATGTTTTTCCTCGGCAGATTTTATTCACTCCCCAAAAAAAGGTTGTTTTTCGGATGACTTATTAAATTATCTTGTTTTATTAAAGAAAATACTTGTTTTACCGAATGAATCTTTTATTTGCTATCTATTAAATCCTAAATTTCCCAGTTGGCGAGTTTAGAACAATCATATGAATGTACACACGTATGTCACACGTGTATATATGTAAAATGCATAGAATGTTAAATATATATAATAAAAAAAATATAACACATTTTATATAATATTACACAGCTTTATGTCTAGATTTGTATACATAATAAGTATATATGCAGTTGTAAGTATGAACATACATATATGTATATTATCGCCTAAAAAGAAAAAGAGCATAACTGACAAAAAAATTCTAGTCTAGTCTAGTTATTATCAATAATACAACTATCCACAAGTTTTAATAGGCTTTCAATACTTTGCCAGTTACGCCCTTTTAAGTTGTATGTGACAATATACAACTTAGTTTAAGTACATATATAAAATAAAATATTTATCTAAAACCAGAGTGGTATATTCTTAAGAAATCGAAAGACAAAAAAGTATTTGTAGTTTTTAGTTGTATTTTGTATTTAAAATACACAACTTGAAAGTATTTTGTATCTTGTATTTGAAATACTTAAAGTGAGTATTTTGCCCAGCCCTGCTCATAACATAATTTAATAATATCCTAACAAATAATACTTATACATATATACATTCAACTAAAAGACCGTTACTTTTTATAAAAAAAAAACATAAAAGATCTAAAGGTAGAAAAATAAAAATTATTTGAAATCACTTTTTTTAATTTCACTATTAGACATAATAAATTCTAATTCACTAAAGATTTAGTTATATGTATATTACACGCCAGCGTCGTCAAGTCGGTGCATTTCGCTCCGTTTTTTTGTGCTTATTATAGTTTTTTGTGCGAATAATTCTTTAGTCGGTGCGCGGTGCGCTTTTTTTAAATTTTCGGTGCGCTTTTTGAAATTTGGTACCACCAAATGATTTTCACTGTTCGCCTATAAAAACACATATGATAGGATTACTACTAATCGTGTTTGATGCGATTGTGTAACTTTTAATGATCGCATGCCGTAACGATTGTATACTCCTGCAATGTAATTTAACGACAAAATACATAGTACTGAATTTGCATTCCCGCTTGAATTCACCTGTATAAATTCGCCTTGGAGGAATTCAGTACTATGTATTTTGTTATTGTGAAATTTCCTGAGAATGTCAAAGTCTAAATTCGCCTAAGAAAAAATGTTAAATAAACGTTATAACAAATTTTTATAATTATCTGTAATCAAAATCACAGATTATATTGGTTTTTCACTTATGAAATCACAAAAATTTTTTGAAATCGCACTAAATTATACAAAAAAAAATCTTCATATTAAAACGGAGCGAAAATGTTTGTAAACAAACGAAAAAAAAATTTACAGTATCAGGAAGAAATAGGAGGCAAGAAAAAAATTATCACCTGCGCTGTCAAGTTCACCTAGTAATGAATTCGTCTTGGTTACACCCAAGGTGCATTAACGTATACACGGTGGCAGCACTAGAGCAAAATTACAACAATACAACAAAAACAGACATCTGGTAAGCTATGTTTATCAAAAGTATTTGTAACTATTTTCACAATTATAAACTATAAATTTACCTTTTCATAATTATAAATTATATTTATTTGAATTATTTTTATGTCCATAAAATAATTTGTATATGTTTAATTCAGAATAAAACACTAAATTCACTTTCAAAAATGTAAACAATACATTTGACGTAAATAGCTTCCTATATTGCCAGTAGCAAAAAATTGTTACATGCCGTAGTGCTGCCACCCTGTATACATTAATGCACCTTGGTTACACCTATGTATGCAACATATAGTGGTTCAAGACGTTCTTTTCTAAAAAATTTTACACACTATTAAACGGTATCATATTCTTTTCAAAACATAAAACTGGCATGCGCTACACCAATGGTGCCCACAAGTTCTATATGGAAGAGTAAACACCAATACATTTAAAAAAAGCATTTACAAAAACAAAGTTCACTCTGATAATCGCTGTCGCCAATGTTTACCAACAAAGCATGCCAAAGTGTTGTTGCTTTGCTTTTGTGTGTGAAAGAAAACAAAAATATAAAAGACGAAGTTGTTTGTGTACTTTTCATTGCTAATGCTGAGCGCAGTGTTTGTGTATTAAAGAGCACAGCCCTATAGCTAAGAGCATTTACAAAAACAATTGAGTACCAAGTGCATATGGCCGGGCACACTTGCCCTACACTGTACTTCGAGTAAGGTGGAGATACTGCCCTTTTTGCATCTTTGTTGCATACGTATTTATGCAAATATGAGGTTATTTTGTTGTTGTAGATGAGTAAACGTTGGTGCTGAAGATAGTTTTTATTTGATAAAAATAGTCACTAAAACTTTGGTTTGTTAAAAGTAGTCATGATATATATGAAACGCTAAGTATACATTATTATTAAAATTTTTACCGCAAAAAGCTCTTGCAGTAAAGTTTAGTAAAATAATAAATATATGTTAAACAAACAAATGTAAAGAAAAGAAAGTAATCAAGAACAGAAAAATTTTTAGAAAGGTTAATAATAATATAGAATTAAATGCTTATTGCTTTTAAAATGAATTGATAAACTATTTAGAAGATAGTAAAATAATTGTGCGCTTATAGTCAGTCAGAACCCAGTAATCACTTAACTTTGTGTCAACACCTGAGATAATATCTGAGATGAGAACGTCAAATTCAATCGCAGAGAGAATTCTGTTACGTGTAGACTTAAAATCAGTGTTATCGCAGTCTTATAAATATTTTTATGAGAGCGTTCTTATGAGAAATCTCATGGCAACGATCTTATAATAAGAGCTATCAAAAAGCGGATGAGTATGCGTTTGTTTACAAAAAGACGCCATTGGAATTTTACCGATTTTTAGTTTTGCAAAATATCTTTAAAAATACTCTTTTAAATTGAAAATAATTTGTTTTTACGTATTAAATAAATATTCTATATACTATAAGCAATTGATTTTGTAAAAAATGTGCACATATACAAAATTTATACAATATTCTATTGATCGCCAAGCTGTGTTTTCTTCTCGGCTTTCAATGATTTATGGATTCTTATAAGATTAACAAGATTACGTATACTCCTTGTTAGATATGAAGACTCGCTCTCTCATTCTGCCGACGTTTTCTCAGATATTATGTCAGAGTTAATCGCAGTTGTAGACACTAGGTTACGAATTTTTACTATTTTTCTGTTCGAATCATTTTTTGGACAAGAGAGCTTACAGAGAGTAATTTTAACAATTTGCTGAAAAATTACTCATTTAGTGCATTTTACTGTAAAGTAAGCGAATAAACCTATTTTGTTAGCATTTTTTGTTCTTTTATGTACAGCTTTTTAAGGGTGATGGTAATCGTAAAAAAATTATAAACATTAAAAGGGCAGCACCTTTTATCAGAAAAGAAACACCATTAGCTATTAAAAAAATTTGATGGCGTGCCATCGGCCGATGCTACGCTAGTTTGATCGTCTAATAGCCGCTTAAAAGGTTGTTTCGTTACCGTGTCTTTAAAGTATGATCTCCACCTGACATAAAAACCCTAACTTTAATGCTAACTTCAAGTTAAAGTTAAATGTGGACCGCTCATGTTGAAGTTTGATTAAAGTTATAACTTGGTTCTTAAAGCATTTCATTTGGAAACTCTGTTATAGCTTAAATTGACAACAGCCTGCTATTTGTAGTTGTTTTTCACCATTTTTATTTTTTTACTATGAGAAGTTATAACTCTAACATCACTACGTGTACGCCGACTTAAACAGATAGATATTGAAACAGCAAGTTTTAACTTCATGTTTTAACAGCGTTTGAAGTTAGGTGTAGTCTGCATGTAATATAAAAATATTGCACTTCTTATCAAAAAAAAAATTGGTTTTAATAATGAAAAGGAACACTTGGTGAGTTGTTGAAATAAAGCGCATTTTTCACCGTTTCGGTTAGTTTTGAAATTTCAAAGTTGATAACAATATTATGCATACAAATAAGTGGATGTTCTACTCACGTTATTTCTCATGGTACCGCATTGTAACGCTAACAATTCATCACGCTGAGAGGCGGTCGGGGTATTACGACCATCCGCAAGAATTTTATTTAAAAGTTCAAGAGTTTTTTTACACGATTTTACGGGAACACATCGTCCATTTTGTTGATCTGGTAGCAAACAATCTTGATCATATTCTAGACAATAACGGTTAATATTAAATGAATTAAATAATTAATTATTGTACACAAAAGGTTGTAATTTACTTACGGCCAAGCGAAATTTTTAATAAAGTTAAAACAGAAAGAATAACTAACCAAAACATCGTAAATAAAAAAAATAATCTCTAGCTGTTTCTTAGCAAACGTTTAAAAGCATTCTTTAAGCGCGGAATTGCAATTAATAACTGATTTGGTATTCTCTCGCATATTTATTTTATAAATTTAAAATATGCAAAACATTCATCTATACATATGTATTACGTATATAGCACGTATTATACGTGTATATCAGAACGCTTAAAGATAAATCTAAAACATGTATTTTAAGGAATAATAAGAAAATAATAATAAAACACTTTTTACTGACTGCATGTCTGCGAGTAGTGGCTTATGTAACCATTAAAAAATATACTCATAAACGTCCCTTAAAGGAATTATTTGGAAGTGATGAGTGGATTGCTGGCTTGGAACTTAAACTTGCCATCCGCTTATTTTTTTTTTCTTCACTTTGAAAAGATGAAAAATCATCACGATTTTGGCCAGTGTAAGTTCTGTCAAGAATGCTAGAAAATGTACTTTTTTTTTATTTCCCAAATTCGCAAATCAATAAATTATAAAACAAAATCGCAAAGACGTAAAAAGCAGATGATATTCTAATAAAAACTGAATTTGTTGACTTGTAGATACTAAACTTTCTGTTTAGTGTATGCCAATGTGGTTAAATATTGAATATTAAAAATGTGTGTTCCACGCATAGCTGCCAGATTTGACGATTAATCGTCGCTTTAACGATTTCCATGCTCATATATAGCAAAATGACGATTTATGTCCTAAAAATTACGATTTTTGCTATATGAAAAATTTTTGTAGGTCTTATTCATAAAAAATATTGTATGTTTATTAAAGTGTAATTTGATAAAATTTCTATAGGAAATTTGTCAAAAACAGTTTATGAAACATACAATAGTTTCTATGAATTTGGCCATAAATATTTACAAAAACCAAAATAAACAATCACCCCTACTTTTACGGCCTTATTCATAAAAAATATTTTATGTTTATTAAACTGTTATTTGACAAATTTCTATGGGAAATTTGTCAAATAACTGTTTAATAAACATACAATATTTTTTATGAATAAGGCCATTAAAGTTTAGTTGAAATGATAGAAATACAAATTTGAAATGAAAATTAAAGTTGGCATTCTCTTTTGAATTTCTGAAGTTGAGCCATATAAAAAAGTTGAAGCCCTGTAGCTTTTACTTTTGAAAAAGTATTGCCAGTTAATCAAACTGAAATTGCTTGTTTTCCAATCATAATTATCTTCTAGCCATAACTCTTTGAATATATTTCGAATATTTTTATTATTATTAACATTTGGACATTTTACAGCAAGAGTATTCCGTTCAACGCCCGTATTTTATATGAATTTATTATAATATAAATTTTTTTTATTTATTAATAAATATAAAAACAATTGTAAATTGCCTCAATTTCGTTTTCAAAATCAATAAACTCTCTAATAAATGTATCAATCGATATGATTTGTATCATACATATGGGCTTCTTTAAGGAAACATTTTTTTAATTAACTCTTTTTCAGAATTTTTAATATTGATTTCACGGGAGACTTTTATATAAATATTCCAAAAAACAATATTCATTCAATATTTTTAATATTGATTACACGGGAGACTTTAATATAAATATTCCAAAAAACAATATTCACTCAATAGGGTGGCAATATCATCATTTAAATAATCAAAATTCCCTACTTTTTAAGATGTGCAAAATTTCAAAGTGTATCAAAAAGCGCTATTTTAGTGACTTAAAAAAAGTTGCTGAAGTGAAAAATGCGTCTTTTTATGCGCTTTCCACAGGAAATTGGTTAAATAACAGCTTAATAAACATATAATATTTTTTATGAATAAGTCCGTTTGTATATAGATAAATAAATGCAACTCGACAACAATAACAGTTTTCGAAAAATTTCGAAATTTTTGTTGCCAATTGCTTATGACAGCAATTGCCAACAAAAATAAAATGTATACAGCATGATATAAAAAACAAGTAAGAGTGTGGTATATTCGGTTGGGCGGAATCTAAAATACCCTTCACGATAGTCACGTATATGTAAAGTATATATTACAAATTTGAACTAAATATTCTCGGATATATGTATATTTACCGATATCGGGGGAAAAATACTTTTGCCTTGTAATCACCATTTCAAAAAAGTAATCTTTCATAAACATTTTCAAGGAAAAGTTTGTTTAAGCTATATCTCGTTATATATGAACCGATCTTTCAGGCGTTTTGAAATTGATTTTTGCGTCACTCACAATTGATCTTGCCAATTCCTGTTGTGTTTGACACTAGTCTTGATCAGGTAATGCCTCCAATCCTGCATTTTCGAAAACCTTCTTTCTTCCACCACTATGCTGGTCTATGACGACAAAATCAACGTTCTTGAAGCGTTGAAACCATTCTTGGCTCGTTATTTCATTAATAGCCTCATCATATGTAGTTGAGAGCATTCGATGAGCCATAGCCACAGATTCATATTAAAGCAGAAAATTAGAGCCTTCCGCAAATTACGAGAATTTGGTTAGTAAGCTGACATGTTTAATCGAGAATAACTTTTTGATGCAGACACAAATCGACTAATATTTCGATGGCATTAAGTTTACAAATACCTAAGCTTATTGTATCACATCTATGATCCATTTATTTCGACTACCACTTACCGCTACATTCATCTATTACGAAACGCCAGAACCAAAGTTGTGTACCCAACATTTTTAACTTGAAATCAGACGCGTTTACACTATTTTTTTTTTTTTTTTTTGAACAAAATAAAAGAGCTCAAAGATTTTGAAATACCAACGATTTCAATTATATTTATGATTTTCGAACAAAATTAAAAAATATCGAGTTTATATGAAAACTACACTTTTTTGTTGAAGAAAACCACTACGCACTAATTAAAAAATAAGCGAAAAGGTTTGAAAAAATTTTTTTCGGTTGAATTACGAATTTTTGTTATATATTTGATTATTTCATTCAAAAGGCTTACAGTCGCAAATTAGAAGAACACATAGCTTTTCGTCTCTGAGAGTTTAGTCATAATTGCTATTATACTTTACCAAGTTAATCAATAAATCACAAATTATTCAATAATAATCTTTTTTAACATTTTCCATTCATTTATTTGGAGTTCAATTACTTTAAATGTCACAAACAACAATTTGATTATTCTTATTTTTAAAGTTCTTTTTATTAATATGTAACTTAATACTTAAAATTAAAAATAATTAAAAAAAAAAAAAAAAATACACAGTTCAGCTAAAACAGATAAATAAATAAATATTTAGTTTGTAATTGTCGATTAAATTGGGGAATACCATAATTTCTTAAAGTTCATTATGGCTATTCAGGAAGTATTAGGTAAGAAAAATTATTTTTCTTCTTCCGCTAAAAAAAAAGAATAAGAAAAATATATAAAAAAAACTCATCAGTCAAATATGAAATTGTGTTCCGTTTCAGCAGTTAAAAAGCTTCAGTGAAGTTACATAAAGGCGTAGTTATAATAGAATTATTATGTGTTAAAAACAGCAATTTCAGTCACACGACAATTATTTCAGTTAATTAATAATAACAATAAAATTGGGGTTTCTTAAATATTTTACCTAAAGTTAATATAAATCATTAATGCATCAAGTATGAAATATAAATCGATTGATCCGAAAGCAATGTTTTAAAGATGTGATAACATAATAGTTATTTTGAGCTTTTTTTTATAATTTTCTTTAAAAAAAAACCGAAAAAAAAAATTAATTACAAACATGTTTAAATCGCAAAGAATATTAGAAAAGTTTGGTTCATCACTTGTATTAAGCTCTGCTTTAAAAATCGATTTTTATTTCATACTTAATTATAAGAAATTATGTACATATGTATGCACATACATAAGTATGTATAAATGAACAAATAAAAGCTTGATGAAGCCTGTTTAACAATTAATTTTATGAATGCTTTGAATACCTGAGGTGCTTGATGCAAAATTATGAGCTTTTTAAATACTGAGAAAAAAAGCTATTGACAGTTTGGATTTATGATATGTTCTTTATGAAATGTTGTTTAAAATACTTAAGAATCACCTAAAACACAAACCTACATAATGGACAAATGGTTTGAACCAGAGATCTGCAACCGGTGCATTTTTTAAATGATCTAAGTACACCCGACTTAAATCGAGTTGCGGTGTGACTGCCCACCACATATTGTTTGCACATATGTGTTTTCTACTCGTTAAAGCAGGGATGCCCAAAAGTTCTACATTCAAGGAAAAACTACTTTTATGTAATATTTTTGTTGTAATAAGGAAAACAATTTGCAAAAACAAAATTTACGCTGATAATCGATGTCGTCAACGTTTTCCAGCAAAGCATGCAAAAGTGTTGTTGCTTTGCTCTTGTGTGTGTGCAGTGAAGAACGACAAAAAAATATATAAGACGAAGTTGTTTGTGTATTTTTCATTGCTAGTGCTAAGCGCAGTATGTGTGTATTAAAGAACACAGGTCTATAGCTAAGCGCTTTTACATAAACAATTAAGCATCAAGAGCATAGGCCTGGGCACATCTGCGTTAGAGATTGCGTCTGTTAACTAGAGTATATAACATACCCAATCCAGTTGGTATGCGGTGGCGTGTGTGTTAAGTTTTATGTATTTACTCACTCACACTCGTTAAACGTATTTGTACTAAGCGCGGCGTAGCCAGAAGGTTTTTAAAACATCATGTTTTGGCGATCGTGTTTTGAAGAAATTATATACAAATACTTTACTTGAACATATTTAGTACAAAACCGGTAAAATAATAACTTTTGCTTAAAAAAAGTAGATTCTTTTATGAAGCACATTTTCATAAAATTTCTTTTATAATAATTTTTATTTCTTAGTTTTAATCCATAACCACAATAAATGCACAGTTACACATATAACCAATTGTGGAAACAATTTTGTTTGAATAGAATTTTCGTTTCAAATTTTTCACCAAAAACAATCTTAAAATTATCATTCAGTATGCTACTTTCAAAATCGTCAATATGATTATTAAATATGAAAATACGAAAGTGATTGGATACATTTTTGATGTATCAAGATTTCACAAGCGAACGACAGGTATAAATACCACCGCAAAAAATGTTTAAGTGTTTAAAATACTTGGATGTGGATAAACAACCGGTGTTGTGGTTGCGGTACACCGTCGCAGATCTCTGGTTTGAAGGTCCAATTAAAATATTTTTGGATTATTTTAAATTCAAAGTCGCCACAAGTAAAAAAATCGGGTTTTGAATTATGGTGAATACAACGATTTACGGACATTTTTCTTTGTGTTGTCAAGGAGGCAAACTTATTCATCTTATGAAATGTTGCTTTTAAAAGAAATCAAAAGTTTTCCATCTTAATAATGCAAAGATATGATGTCTATCACTTTTGTTGTTGTTCCCGTTTTTATAATTAATTGGTATGCTATTTACAAAGCAGAAATGAAATTAACGCCCATAAGTTCTGTTCACCTTCGATTGACGGAGATGGATATGCATCCATGTGTTATGTGGGAAAGACACCACAATCTTCCAAGCGGAGCTATACGTAATAAGAAAAGCGGTGGATATACTTTCCGATTAAAATACTCTCTGATAGTCAATCAGTCCTAAAGGCCCTGGGGGGTTACTCTCTCTTTCTCTATTGCGATCCGAAAGAAAAATGGTTCGTAGTCAAAGAATTGGTACCCTGTTATGCGTTTTCGTAGTTTCCTTGCGCATTTAATTTTTTCCTTTCCCACATTTTATTTTATCATTCTTCGCTATTGTTTCTTTTGTGATGCCAGTGTTGCTTCATTTTCAAACTATTTCGCGAAAAAACGGCACAGAGTACCAAATTATACTCTCGTATTGACCTAACGCATCGAAATAGATGCAAATCAGTAGTTGTATCTTTACGTTCAGGTTAGTACTGTAATGCCATAACAGGCTAAATGAACTGATCTGGGTGACAGGACATGAGGGGCACTGTGGCTTTTAAAGGACAGACATTTACGCCAAAAAAGGAGTAGAGGAGACTTTTATTGGTCCTACTCCAACTTTTGGCTTCAACAAAGGTCTCCTTAATGAGGAGATGAAGAAATGGATGGAGTCCATCGTGGAACAACATTGAAACGACACAACTGGTTTTGAAAATTCCAATAAATTTCTAAGCTTTGATGCAAAGATTGCCTGCCGAATGTGCTCTAAAGCAGGATAGGAATAGCCTCAGAACACTGAAAGGTGCACTTACAGGTCATTATACCTGCCTTAAGCACCTGTACAGGATGGGCATTTCCTACACAGACATTTGCAGATTTTGCGGTGAGGAAGGCGAGTCAATAGAGCACTTGATCACACACTGTGGGGCATTGGGACACAAGAGATATAGGTTGCTGCAAATGGGCGCAGACCATCACACCCAATCCAGTACAGGTGCTAGTCCGCAAAAATTGTATGAAAACTCGTTTAGTTTTTATTCTAGTACAAAGACAACAAATTTAATTTTATGTATACTTATGTCATTTTATTATTTTTTTAAGGTTTAGTTTACTGCTAATTCATCAGTTCACTTTAGTATACTTTTGTGGTTTGAGCTCTCCAAAACACCTTACTTGCGAGTTCAAGCCACAATCGCAAATGTCATGCGAGATGCGATTGTCAGAACACCCCCGAATATATACTTTTTTTTTGTTTTAAAAGAAAAAAGTTGTTTGATGAAATTAAATTCGTAAATAACTACTAAATGAATTGTACTTTTTATAACAGTGTAGCAATCACAAAAAATTGTCCATGAAAGATATTAAAAACCGATAGTTTTCTATATCACACCTGCTAAAAACGATATCTTTTAAAACGATGGATTTCCATCACATTCGTGATATAATCGGAAACATTAAAAAAAAACATTTTTATGCATTAATTATATTAAGGTCTTAGTCATCAGGTATCTGTGAAAATGTCATGTGGTCAAAAATTGCGCAAGATGTGTGACAGCTTTTTTACAGGTCTGCCCGATGATTTGATCTTTTTAAAATTTCATTAGAGTGTATAGTATTTAAATAGAGTTGGATACCCTAATGTCACCGATGAGCTTCTTCACCATCTTCTGCGCACGATCGAGTAACCATAAAATAGACTTATGAGGCACCGGCCCAAACATGAGATTTGTATTCAATTTTCGGTCGGATGTAGGTGGTATAAATACTAAGGAGGTCGGATGGAGTGAAGTACATCTTACACCGTTTCAAAAACCCGAGGCACTTGAGTGCTTCTTTAGAGACATGAAAAATTCGAGTAGTGTTTTGTCTCTCATCATGTGCACACGTCTTTTATTAATCCTGTCCGTATTTTCTATATGTGTATGTTTATTAATTAAATTCGTATGAAACCAAATTGCACCGAAATAGGTAGCAAGATGTGTACACGTGTTTCTTTTCTTTTCGCTTTTTTCACGGTTGTTCAAAAATAGATTTGGATTTTTTCTAACTTTATGATGTGTCAAAATTCAATTAAAATACATAAGTTCATTCGAATATGAGTGACGAGCTTTCTTTCGCATACATTTTCATTCAATATGGTCGAACAGGCTGTTAAAGTTCCTTATCGTACAGACCAAAGAAGTTGGATGCAGTAAAATAAAATCGTTTTTTAGGTTTCTAATGTATTTTAAAATAAGAAAATTAAATCAAAATTTAAAAGAAAGTGTGAAAACACGCAGAAAAAAACTACAAAATTATAAATTGTTTTAAATTTAAAATAAAAAAAAAAATTTGTCTACTTTTCGGCGTCATACATATTTAATTATTAAAGGAAAAATGAAAGGGAATTTGCTTTGAAACATAGTTTTCAGTCGAGGCTATATAATGATATGATATCTTTATAATATAATACTTTAAACTGTATTTGCCTTAAGCGGTATTATAAATTGTTTATGAATTTCCAGCAGACATAAAATATATGTATGTAAAATTTTTGATGCAAAACAAAAATTATTATAGAAAGCAATTGTATATACGAGTAATGTTCTTTTTGTGTTACTAGCGCTCTTCTAATGACAATCGGAAATGACTCTTCTGAATTAGACAGAAATCTACTAAATTTTTTATGAATAAATGATACGATTGACTAGGAAAGAATACGAATTAGTTAGGGCATGAACATACATACATACATTACATACATACATATAGTTTTTTTTTTTTTTTTTTTTTTTTTTTTTTTTTTTTTTTTGTATAATACAGTTGGATTTATTTTGAATTCTCAATTTGAAAGGATAGTAATATCTTAAAAAATTTAAAAGCAATAAAGTTAGAACAAGTTATGAATTACATATGTGGATTATTGGCGAAATCTCCAAAGACAAGATAGGCAAGCAGATAAAATTAATCAAAATCAAGGGTTAAGTTAGTAATACGAAAATAATTGGAAAATAGTGAAAAAGCTACGATTCTAATTCATTTAATGAAATTCATTCCATTTTGTTAACCTTTTTTTTCATTTTTTTATTTGTCTTCAGAAGTTTTGCCGAAAGCCCACAGAAGTAAAAAAAAGACATTATTATTTTAGTGATATATGTATGTGTTATTTTAGAACCAATAAAACGATTTATTGTTGAAATGCTTGTGTATTTGGTGTCTACTAAAAAGTAGCAGTTCCGGAAACCAACAACACATTATTTAATGGTATTTTTAATTACTGTATTTAGACAAATCCATACATATAACACTTATGTATAACCTTGCTTATAATCAAAACTCCTTCACTTCCTTTCAATATATAGACGAAAACTTGGAGGGCTTTGAATATACATCAACGTTATACTATATTTAGTTCAATAAATTAACTAAAAAATACTGTTGGATATTAATTAAGTTAATATTAAAAAATACATATTTGTAATTAAAACAAAATACAAAAAACCCACATCCAATTATTTAAAGGCGATAAAAAGGCAGAGATAGAGAGTGTTTTGTTAGCAGTTTGAGGCAAGAGAAAAAATTATCATATATCATAAAAGTAGTAGAAACATTAAAGCAACATATCAATTAAACTCGTGACATTTAGAGCGTTTAAAGTGTTCAAAATTATACAGATGTTAGCCAAAAATTTCTTATTTAATTGCAGCTAAAAGAGGACTCTCTTCGCCTAAAGAAAAAAAAAATAGGAAAAATAGGTTAATTACTTTTTTCTCCAAAAAGATTTGTGGGATTTAATTCACGAGTCTTGATGTATGGCATGCGAGGCCACGCCCAGGTAACAGGCAGTGAACATTCGTAGTTGAAGTTGTATAGTTGATCTTGTAGCCATTTACGTTTGTCGTTGGGCTCAGGATATGTTGAGGCAAGTCCTAAAAAGTTTTTAAATTTGTATAAATTTATTGAATTTTTGATGAACTTTTATAATTTTTTATATAAAATTTTTTGGTTTGTACATTTGTACAACGGGTTATAGTTCATAGTTTTTAAATTTGTTTATTTATTTACCGTCTTCCTTGGGCTCAAATTCATGTTTTTCCTTTGTTAAATTATGAACGAAATTATATTTAAATTATTGATGTGGTTAAAAAGACAAGAAAAAAGAAAAATACATTGAAAGTATTTTTTTTAAGCAGCGAGACTATTGCCTGGTACATAGTCGCTACAGTACACATCAGCACAAATTGGTCTCCAGGCTAAACATATGTTTAAGCTCTACAGTCGCAGCAGAACGTATTTACTTTGACTGGTCTTCGTAGACTATTAAGTGCTGATGAGTAATTAGTTCGTAGTCGTAGTTCGAGTTATCAGCCAGCATAAATAAGTATACAATTACTCTTCTTATTTTTTATAAAATATTAATCACAGCAGTAATTCATAATAACATTTGCATTCTTAATTTAATAAAGCAAAATCAGAACTCAAGCCCGATTAAAATAACTAATAATTGCTTTATTGAATTTTTGATGAACTTTTTTATAATTTTTTAAATAAATTTTTTAGTTTGTACATTTGTACAACGGGTTATAGTTCAGGTTTTTTCTTTCTTAAGTTTTTTTTTCTTAAGAAGGATTTTTTACAATACAAATCTGCTGTGATCAATAATTTTGATTGAAGAAGACAAGAAAAATAATAAAGCAGTAGATCATGATACGTCATGACCCGAGTTCAAATCCCAGTGGGTGCTGATGAGTAGTGTAGCGACTACGAAACAGCTAGTTGTCCCCCAGCTAAAGATTGGATTATTATTTTTCTTGTCTTCTTCAATCAAAATGATTGATCACAGCAGATTTGTATTGTAAAAAATCCTTCTTAAGAAAGAAAAAACCTGAACTACAACTATAATTGCTTGCTTCTAATTTTTCGACCCTTTTTTATTTAAATTATTATTTGTTGTTGAGCTAGTGGTCTTCTTGTTTTGGTAAAAATTATGGTTTTTTATTTCTCAAATATTTCGACACTCCGCTGTGTGTCTTCTTCAGGAAAATGTTTGTTTTGAAAAAAAAAAAAAAAACAAAAAGACCACTAGCTCAACAACAAATAATAATTCTAATAATTAATTATTAGAAGGTCACCTTAATTCGAAAAGAAGTACCTTTATCATAAGCACATTTTGTAACACCAATAGCAATACGCATAGAAATCTCCTGGATGGTGTTCAAAGGAGGATATAGAGATCCGCGATCAAGATCGGTTTGATCTACAAAGTTGGCAAGTTCTTGGGCAGCAATTAGGAACATGTCATCAGGTATATGATGGGTACCAGTAGCAATAACGCCCAATGCTACACCAGGGAAAATGTATGCGTTATTGCCTTGTCCCGGAGCATAAGTCTTTCCGTTAATAGTGACTGGAGGGAACGGCGAACCTGATGAGAATATAACACGACCCTGTAAGTAAATTTAAGCAAATTATATAAATTAAGACAAAAAAAAAATTTATAAATAAATAAATTCCCATTGAATTTCCGACAGATTTAACTTACAGCCTGTTCAGTGATATCGAATGAAAATGTATGCAAAAGAAAACTAGTCTCTCACATTCGAATCAATTTGGGTTTGTCTATGTCACTATTATTCGTTCGCATAATAACAGTTTGTTATCATCCTCAGGAATATAACATTTTAATTTTCCTGAAGATGATAGCAAACAGTTAACGAAATATAGAACATAAAATACCGTTAAACCGTTTTTATAACAAAAAGCAAATCAATATCTTTAGCTGAAAATTTTATTAAAAAAAAATATATATATAAACAAGATCAAATCATACGAATATGAAAACGATTATATATGAAAATACTCAACATATCTATTATCTTCTCAACACACTTTTTTGTGATAGTTTTTACTCTTTGAAAAAATACACAAGACACGAGAAAAATTGATGTATCAAGATTTTAGAATATCCGAGTAATACTCGAATGTAAAAGTGATTGGGTAAACAACTGATGTACTTATGGTTGCGGCGCACCGGTGCAGATCTCTGCAGTACATGTTTCTTTTTGGCTAGCGAAATTCGGCTCTCTGCATTCCCGTAGTTGTGCTTTCTCTCATTTCCATTGAATTTACACAAAAAGTAAAGTAACACACCTAATATTAATGCAATAGCATTGAAATTATTTGTATATGATGTTATTCAAATGATTCTTTTTTCATTTTTCAAACAGCTAATCAATCAGTTGTTCTTTGCCCCAAACTTGCCTGTAGAAAAAATACGGGTTGTTTCGTGCAAGAAGAGAAAAAAGTAAAAGATTTTAAATGCATGATACTTGTCGACGAATTAACGCGTGCTTTGTTTAAGTTTAATCGTTTAACCATAAAGCGAATTTAAGTCTTAGAAGTACTTTTAGACAAATATAAGTAGTCGAATATTCAACTGCAACAGTTTGTAATAGAATATAAAAACGTTTTTTTTTTTCATTTTTAGCAGTCATATTTACTACAATTATTTTTGATTAGTTAGCAACACAATAACTATTTTTGTAGACGGCGAATTAAAAAACTCGCTACGGCAGTTTAGTAGCAGATTAAAGGGGCAACAGTTTGCAGTAGAATAAATAAGTTTTTTTTTTTTTTAAAGAATGAAAGTCGAATTTAGGGCAATGTTTTCCTTTTTATTTTTGATTAATTAGCAACACAACTATTCTCGAAATTCACAAAATAGTTACTACAGTTTTGTAGCAAATGAAAGGGGGAAAAGCTATGTGTTTTTTAAATTCACTAACAACAATGATGCAGAATATTTAATTAATTTTCATAAAAAATATTCTAATTTTCAGTTAATAATATGAATAAATGCTATAGAAATATTATATTCTGTATTAAATTTCAACTACGGAAACTTCTGCCTACATAAATAACATTCTTAATACATACAAAGCAAATAGAATTACAACACATATAAATGTCTTGACTTACGTCCGTGTTTTGGTATGCCTGTTCAGCCGTACATTCTGCTTTACTAGTTGGATTTGATAAAGCAAACACAACTGGGCGATCATTATTAGCGGCCATAACTTGCAAAATCTTAGGTGTAAAAATACCAGCTGCAGCCGAAGCACCAATTAATACCTAAATGAAAACCAAATTTATAAAAACAATTATGCAATAGAACAAAATTAAGTAGTCAAGTTTTACATTAGGTTTAATTTTTTCTACAATCTGTTCCAAGTTTTTCATTGGTTCAACATCTTTGGCATAGTTAAGTTTGTGACCGTCTAGGTTTCCTTCATCACGAGTGCTCGTCAATAACCCATGAACATCAACCATCCAAATTTTACTGCGAGCAACCTAAAATGACATGAGTTGAAAACAAATTACTTTGAATAAATAAGAAAAGATAATAATAACTGTACACCTACATCGATTGGTACACCTTCTGCTACCATTGCTTTTACCGTCAAATCGGCTATACCAATAGCCGCTTCTCCAGCACCAGCAAATAGGAAGGTATAGTCGGCAAAACTTTTACCCGTTATGCGCTTTGATGCGTATAAACCAGCTACCGCAACCGAGGCTGTACCCTGAATATCATCATTGAAAGTGCAGTATGTATTGCGATATTTATCAAGGAACCTAAATGCGTTATGATTTCCAAAATCTTCAAATTGTATTAAAACATTTTGGCCATATCGTTTCACTACGGCTTCCATAAATTCGTCGATGAAGTCATCGTATTCGCGGCCCACTACACGTTTTTGGCGCAAACCTACGTAAAGAGGATCTTCCAATAGATCAATATTATTGGTACCCACATCAATAACAATCGGCAAACATTGATGAGGCTTAATGCCAGCCAGGGCAGTATATAAAGCCAATTTGCCGACAGGAATACCCATACCAGAAGCACCTAAGTCACCCAAACCTAAAATACGTTCACCATCTGTCACAACAATAGCACGAACATCTGGCTCAGGCCTGTTAAACAATAAATAGAATTAAACAATAATATCAAATGTATAGTTTTTCTGTCATCAAAAAAATACACACCAATTTTTAATAACATCAAACACGTGGCCACGATCATTAATTGTTACAAAGAGACCGCGGGGTCTACGATAAATTAAACCAAATCTTTGGCAGGCCAAACCTACAGTTGGTGTATACACAATCGGCATTAGTTCTTCTATATTCTCAGACAGAAAACGGAAAAAGAGACGTTCATTTCGATCTTGTAAATCGCTCAAATATAAATATTTATTCAACGATTCACTGTAACGATTAACTGCAAGTTTACACAATTGCAATTGTTCTTCCTGAGTTTTGAAGCGGGCGGGTTGCAGGCCATGTATACCTAATACTTGGCGTTCTTCGAGGGTAAATGCTAAACCCTATAAAAAAGTAATACAATATTAAATAATGACTATTAAAACACAACCATTATCAAATTACAAAACGACCTAGAAATTTGCGCGGCATTAAGCGTCGGCAGAGCATAATTTTAATTTATTACTTACTTTGTTTAAACGTGGATCTCTGATGTGATCGATACCCATGACTTGCGAGGGGCAGAGAATGTCACCAACTACTTCATGATATTCACGTGCGTTGTTGCTGGCAATAGCGACAGCTGCTGTTGTTGTAGTTGAATTGTTTGATGAACGTGCCGATGCGGTTGCACATATTTTGGTTAGATTTCCGTATAAACTGTAACACATATTTAATTGAATTACATTTTTAAATAAAAAATATAATGTTGTGTTTATATCAATGTTTTTTTTTCTGTTTAAATTCATTATTTTAGGAATCAGAATGATATTTTTGGACACAAAAACTTATACGAAAGATTTCCACAAATGTACTGTAGAAAATTTGCACGACTAATTTGTGTGCAGAATTTTTAAAATGGACAAATTCGCTACATATGTATATGTAAGTGATATTAGTTTAGGTTAGGTAGGAAGGCCGCAGGATTCTCCAGCTCACTTGGGTCCTGTAGATCGTTCCCTTTGTGATTACCTGAAAAGTGGAATAGTAGAATAAAATATTGGGAGTGAGGGTTGGGGAAGGAGAGGTGGGAAATTGCTTAATGTGGCAGTTGTTGCTGATATACTAGCCATCCGCCGTTCCTTATGAAAGAAGCTAGCGTGGTCAGATTGACTGCGGCCAAACATGATAGGGTATTGAAGCTTTTCTCGTCTAGATATCTTAAGCGATGATGATCCAATGCCGGGCATGTTCAGAGGAGATGAAGGATTGTCTCCCCATCTTCTTCGTCTTCGTAGCTTCTGCAGAAGTCACTATAGGGTAAAACTAGCCTGCTAGCATGGTTCTCAAACGGGCAATGTCCAGAGATCACTGCTACAGTGACTCTCAGGTGAGGTCTGGGCAGTTTTAACAGCTCCCCCTTTCTCTTAGAGTTAATGTGCATCCACACATTCCTTGATATAAGGCATGTGGGCTCTATGAGAAATTTTTTTGGGCACTTTCTAGCGTGTGGTATTTTATTATTTTCCAACAAAAGGGATCTATGTAACTATCCTCTAGGGTTGTTTCCTTTTTGGCTAGATCATCAGCGATGTTGTTGCCATTATTGGACCCATGTCCACGTACCCATTTTAGGGTTAGGTTAGAATGTCTCGTTATCTTATTTAAAGATATCCGGCATTCTTGGATCAGACTGGAATTAGTATATATTCCAATCAGGGAGTTGATGGCGGCTTTGCTGTCCGTTACTATAATGATATCCCTACCGAATATCTTGTGAAACGTCAGCCATCTGGCCGCTTTGTTTATAGCCGATATTTCAGATTGAAGAACACTACATCCGTCTAATAGTCTGAAGGATATTTTAGTGTCAGATTTATCTATGTAAACGCCACTCCCAACCTTATCTCCCCTTCTGTATCCATCTGTGTAAGCATAGAAGGATCCAGCTTCTAAGGCAGATTCTTTGATTTGGTAGCCGAAGCTCCTTGACAGGAATGGATCTCAAGTATATTGGCGTGTCCCCACGGTCTTTGGGTCCATGCTCCTGTCGCGTTCAACCTAATCGCGGCTTTTCGTGCTATCTGCCTGGCTTTTAAGACACATGCCATCCAGCTCATAAGTGCAAGAAGTGCTTTACTTGGTGTTGTCCTCATGTCCCGTTTTGCTAGTATTGCCATGGTTCGACTGACTTTATCAATTTGCAGTCTGTTGTTTGCGGAGTCCAGTGATTTACACCATACTGATACTCCATAAAAAATTATTGTTTTTATAACCATTTCAAAAAGCCACACAACTCCTTTTGGTTGTATGTCGCATGTTGAGCCTAATAGATAGCTGGCTGTTGAAGCCTTGGTTACTCTGACGACTAAGTATGACGCCTAAGTATTTTCTTTTATACGATACGATAAGTGTGGTGCCATCCGTTTTTAGAGGTGTGAAGTATGAGAGTTTATACTTTTTACTAAAAAGCACGATTTCCGTTTTCGTTGGATTTGATTTTAGTCCGTATTGTATACTCCATTGGCTAACCATCTTTAGAGCGTATTCTAACTGCTCAGTTATGGTGTCTAAATGGGTTCCAGAGACTGCAATCGCTACGTCATCGGCATAAGCTACAGTCTTTATATTCCTATGGTCTAGGTGTTTGAGCATATTATTCACTACAGCATTCCACAAAAGGGGGGATAACACCCTTCCTTGGGAAGTACCCTTGCATACTTTTCTCGTAATTCTAGAATTCCCCATTGTCGATGTTATATATCTGCGCTTTAGGATGCTCGTAATGAGCATAATTGTAGGTCGATCAGCCTTCAGATAGTCAAGTGCATCTATGACTGTCTGCGTCTCAACATTATTGAAAGCACCTTCAATATTAATGAAGGCTACTTAGTAAGTAAGTAATAATACATCTACAAATTATTTCTTTACGAAAAAGTGCATGCCGACAAATTTTCTGCAGGAAATGTCGGCTATTTTCTCTATGAAGACAAGAAAATTTATTCGATATTATCAATAAAATCAAAAAACAAGTTTTTGCATCATAAAAATATCTCTATAAAATAAAATGTTAGAGGAAATTTCTTATGCTGAAAAGTCTTATAGAAAATATTATTTTTTTTTTATTAACTTTTTAACGAAATTTTCGCGAACAAATTTTTCCTAAAAAAGTCTGTCAGACAAATTTAAAGGGGGTAGGTAGATACAGAAATTTTTAAGCACACTCAAAGTGCTTGACAAGCAGCAGGTGTGAAAATTCGTTAGCATGTGTGACACCAACGATACTTGATGGGAAAATATAAAAAAATTGAACGAATAAAAAACTTTTGAACTGAATAAAATGTTTTTTTTAGATTTTTTGCTGATTTTTCTCGTGATGATTACAATCAATCCTGTAACCCTGTTTCATCTTGACGTTGAGTTCTGAGGCTCCCTGTATATGCATCAGTGGTGACCAAACACATATGCTCATATGTATACGCTAATAATAGTAGCAGCAAAAAACAAAATTGTATTTTAGAAAAGAAACGCTGTGGTATTAAGTATAGTCTAAGAGCAAATAATTTGACGATCTTTGTTGATATCTGAATGTATGACTTCGCTGTTCGCACATGTATAGCTGAGTTTTGTGGCCTATGCTCGCGAGTATATTTGATAGTTATATTCATATATACATACGAGGGCTGATAAAAAAAACCGTTATTTGCAATTTTTTTTTTTTAAGTATTTATTTATTCGTCAATAACTATCTTGTCCCCTTCAAAGTAATCCCCCTCAGATATAATACACTTATGCCAGCGTTTCTTCCAATCCTCGAAACACTTTTGAAATGCGCTTTTTGGTACCGCCAACAGCTCCTGTTTCGATTCTTCTTTTATCTCTTCAATCGCTTTCCTTTGATCGGTGTCTTCAGTTTTGGGTAGCGAAAGCAGTCGGCATAACTTCAAGGTAGTATTTCTTATTAACCGTACGACCTTGCGGCAAGAATTCATGATGCACCACGCCATTGCAGTCGAAGAAAACAGTGAGCAAAACCTTCACATTTCACCAAACTTGACGTGCTGTTTTCGGTCTTGGCTCTTCTGGACGCTTCCATTGGGATGATTGGGCTTTGGTTTCAATGTAATAGCCATACACCCATGATTCGTCACCAGATGTTTTCGAGGAAATCTGGATTGTCGTTGACGATGTTGAACAGCTCGTGAGCGATGTTTATGCGCACCAAAACACGACTAACCTTTTATCTGTCAAAAACAGACAATCCGTAATGGCATATATTGCCAACATCTAAGTATAACAGACATGTGTACCAACATAACGGGGGAAAAAATGTGAAAATCGAAAATACGTAAAAATTTATAAAATGACTATCGTTTGATATCAATCCAAATTTTCAAGTCTTTTTCAACGGGTAGATTCTAAAACTTGAATTCAAATTTAGAATTATATGAATATAAACATTTGATGCTCAATATTTTATCAATTTGTTTTTGAGTGTAATAGTGTGTTTCCATACAAGTGTTTTACTCGAAAACACGTGTTTTGCGCAAAACATGTAGAAATAAACGTGTTTTCCCATACATTTTTGAAAAAAGGAAAACACCTCAAGATACATGTTTTCCAGCAAAACACTTCGAAAATGTTCTGTACAACACTGCTTTTACTTAAGGTTATCAATTAATAATGAGTTCCATATTGGAAAAAAACATTTTTATTTGTCATGTACAAAAAATAAAAACACCATAAAAAAGTGGAAATAAAATATTATATTAATCGAGCCGCAATGGCAAGCTGCGTATTTACTTACAATGTTTCGTTCTTGAGGCAATGATTACCTGGATACCTGATGCGGCTCATGGCAGATTGCAAAGGACAAACAAAGCCTTATATCTTTTAACTTTCAGACCAATTTAGCGTTTACTGCATCACATTTAAGTTTGGGACTATACGTGGCTTCCACATGAAGAATTTGTTTTAGTCGATATATAATTTTATTGGAACAATTTAACTGAATGCCACGGATACAACATAATTTTTCACAAAAGCCTGAATAAGCCAGACTTATTTTACGCTGAAGATTTCTTGCAGCAAGTCTACTTTTTTTATGACATTGTATTTTACCCATGGAAACTAAAGCTCTAAGCTCTTCTTTTAAACACCTGTACTAAGCTTATGTTTTAAGAAAACGTTGTATATAAAAATAAATAAAAATGTACATCTTTATAAACGAGTTATCACATCTCTTAATTTTTTTAAAAAAAGTTGTAATGATAATTTCAATATTAAATTTTATGTGCGTAGTAGAAGATAGTCTGCTGCTACACGAGTAACAGATGAACAGTCATTAGCCCAACTATTATCAAAAGAAGGTTTCTTTCTGAACATTTCTACGGGAACAATTTCACTTCCAACTTCTTTTGTTGAGTGGATTGCTAGAGTCAAAATCATTAAATGCATTGTTCTGCAGCAGAAAGAAATAACTTGTTGAGAAAGAAAAATGCATTAATATAAAGTATAAACTTTATAATCAAATTACTTCATATTAATATTAATTTTTTCACAATCTACTATGGTAATAACTGGCCCTTCATATTGAATAAATTTATGGAATAAAATACACGTCAAACTAATTTCGAAAATTCGAAATTAAAAACACCTCATATTATAATGGAAACTCTTCGACATGTTTTCCTCAAAACACGTGTTTTTCTTTATAATGGAAACATAGTATAACTATCAAGTTTAAAACAAATGTGGCAGCACTTACTAAAAAAATGTAAACAACTTATATTTGGAAGAAAATCAATTAAATGAAAGGTTTAACAATTCAAGAAAAGATGGATAAATCCGATATTTTGTTTGTGGACAATATAAAGGGTTGTTATATTCGATGTTGATTTTGAATAAAACACAAAATATTGAGGAATTATTGTAATTTGTTTTTATTATGGTAATATTGGTATAGTTCAATTATGTATGGAACAAAATATCGGCCAAATAAACGCCGCGACTTCTGCGGCACACTTCCATCCAATGGTCCAAATTTACGATGACACACGATGAGGCATAATTGAGGTTCTCTGCCTTTAATATGCCGAATTATCTCATCCTTTAGCTCTTAAATTGTTGCTGTCTTATACCTTTACTTTAAAATAACCCTAAAGAAAGAAGTCAAACGGCGTAAAATCACATCTTGGCGGCCAATTGACATTGCCGCCACGTGGAGATAACACGGTAATTGAATTTGTCGCTCAAAACAGCCATTGTTTTGTGAGTTGTGGATGGATATGTTGTTGAAACCACATATCCATCCACATCCATATCTTCCAATTCGAGACATAAAAAGTACGTTGCCATCTCACGGTAGAGAGCGAACACTATTCACAAGTAACTGCCTGGCCGTCTCCTTTTGGCTCATAAACCACACCAAACAGTTACTCTCTGTGGGTGTATTGGTTTTTCGACAATCACTCTTGGATTATCATTCGTCCAAATGCTGCAATTCTGCGAGCCCACTGAGGTGAGAAAGTGTACCATCACTGAAGATGACTTTCTTCGAAAATTGATTATCCACTGTTACCATTGCCTGAATAATTTTAACGCGCTGCTCGATTGTGTATCTTTTCATGCTTCAGTTTCAGATAGTCGGAAATTGGGAAATGTCAAATGAAATGCGGAAAAAACATGACGTTTAGGTATAGTTCACATTCAACATCGGTCCATAAAATTTAACCAGCCGTTGTAAAAAAATAAGATTTTTTAAATTATGTAATTTTCAGACACATTTTCCAAAAAGAAAATTTGCATATTTTTTAGATGCGATAAATTATTGAAATGTTTGAAAATTTTGTCGAACTTACGCTCAAAAATAATTAATGATTCACTCGGCCAATGTCGTCTTTTGTATGGCAACTACTGTATATAATATGTATGTACATACATATGATTGTATGTAGATATGTATGGATGTATATACATATGTATATAGGTATTATAGCGGAAAATAATTCCAAAATCATTCACACCACATACTTGCGTATACATCATAAATTACTGCTGATAAATAAATAAACATATCTTTCAAAATTCTAAAGGTCTTACTTGTCAGCTGACTCTTAACTGTTATTATATTTTTTTTATTCTAGAAATTAGCAGTTCAAAGTATTTATTTTGATTATGAAGAAAGCAAACATAAAAAATATACAATCTGTTTTTAAATGTATAAAGCTATGTACGTAAGCATGCAAGCATTCGTACTTTCATATTTAAACGACACTGCCCAGCTAACCATGTCCTCAAGACATCTTGGAAACAAGCATTTTAAAATTAACTCTACTTTCTTTTTTTTTCTTGGGCCAGTACTCAGGGTATGACGCCTATATATGCAGTGCATTGTACCAGAACTAGGAAAATAGGTTGTGGGGAGGGGGAAAGAGGGAGTAGTGTTTGTGAACATTTGACTTGAACTTTTCAACGCCATAACAGACAGGAAACACGTCTGCAGGCAACTTATTCCACAGACGAAGCGTACGGCTGAAAAACGATTTCTCTCTGTAATGCGTACTGCGATTCCACGGATAATCGACCACAAATGGATGAGCTCTGGACGATGAGCGCGTGCTACGTAAAGATGTACAAGTTTCGGGAAAAATATCCCTAATCTCGTCAGAGCAAAATCCATTGTAGTAACAATAGAACAGAGTAACGCACCCCACACTGCGTCGATGCTCCAGTGAGTCAATAGAGTTGGATACCCTACTGTCACCGATGATCTTTTTAATAACATTTTAATTTTCCTGCCGATGATAACATATTGTTACCGAAATATTGAAAATAAATACTGTTAAATTGTTTATATAAAACCAAAACGATCTTTAGCTGCAAAAATAAGAACTAATGATTTATTTAGATGTTTCGATTTTCTTGCGGCTTTAAAGACATTACATTTCAGTAAGTCTTAAAAATTCACGTTCCCATGAACTTAAAATTCCACTTAAAGCTTTTCAGAAAAATTAACAAAAGGTGGCTACTTGGGCACAGAACACATTTTTTAAATAAGATATTTGTAACAGTGTTTAAATAAATGCTACAACAAATACATTAACAGGCTGTTCGCCGATATCGAATGAAAATGTAAACGAAAGAAAGCATTCGAATCAATTTGGGTATGTCTATGTCACTATTATTCGTTCACATGTTCTTGTGTATTTTAATTGACTGCCTGGCCCACGATGTCACTCGACATCGCTCGCACGCTTAAATACATTTAACAAAAAATTTTAAATTTTGTTTTTGTTTGAAACGTATTTATGCGATCGAGCGATGTCGAATGACATCGTGGGCCATGCAGTGAATTTTGACACATCGTTCGCATAGAATAAAGTTAGAAAAAACCCAAATCAATATTCTTTCGCCTAGAATGCGAATGAACTTATACTTTCGACATCGACGAACTGGCTGTAATTGTTTTTAATTTTTTTGACGTACCGACAAAAATATAAAATCGATCGAAATTTATATATGTGAGTTACGCGATTTTGCAATTTAGGTGACGGCATATACTTTGCCATCGACATCCGACTGGCCAACTGGCTAACGTTTACATTTTTAAGCGTGCTTAATGCCCATAATTAGAGTGAGAACTGAATTTTGCCTCATGTGCTCGTATAGCAACATAACAAAATATTTTTACAAATAGACGGTGCTCAAAAGAACTCAAGAGCTTTAATTAGCACTTTTTGTATTCCAAAAATATTGTTTTTAGTAGTAAAAAAAACTTTGAATAGAAAAGAAAGAAAGCATAATTAAAAGTATTTTGGATGTTCAGTGGCAATGCGAGATTACACAGACATTTACAGAGTTTCTATGAATATACTTTGTGTATTTTCTGATATCTTACGCTATTGAAGTTTTATGACGTTTTTACTTGCCAATATTCACTCTTCTACAGCGTGGCCGTGAATATGTACACTGAAAAAAAAAAATCAAGCGCTCCGTACTTAATACAAGTAGAATTTTAGAGTTGATTCAATCCCGAATGCGTACTTGAAACAAGAACCATACCACTCGAAAAATATATACAGCTTGTTTTTAGGCTTCCTAGCTGCCTATACGAGCATAGATGCCAGATAAATCTGGTTCAAAATCGTCAAATTCGGCGGAAAAAATCGTTAAAACCGTCAATATGATTATTGCAAATCGTCAAAAAATCAGCTAGTAAAATTAATTATTTTTGAATAAAATATTTATTTCAATGGGCATGAGTATAGCAAAACAAGTCATGGTTGCCTTTATTAAAAAAACTACAGCATTAAAAGCTATAACAAGATATATACTCGTATACTCCTACAAACATGAATCGAATTTCAGAAGTATACCATTTTGTATTTTGTTATACATAGTTTTTAAAATGAAAGGTATTGTTCTTGTACTAAACACTTCTATTAAATCGCTTTCCTTTCATCGGTGCATTCAGTTTTGGGAAGAGGAAAAAGTCAGCGGGGGCCAAGTCCAAGTCCAACACCGATGTGTGAGCTGGTGCGTAATCATGGTACAAACCCCACGATTGTTTTTTTATCCACAATTCGGTGCGTTGCTTCGCGCAAACGGCGCATAACTTCAAGGTAGTAATCCTTATTGACCGTACGACCTTGTGGCAAGAATTCATGATGCACCCCGCCATTGCAGTCGAAGAAAACAGTGAGCAAAACCTTCGCATTTGACCGAACTTTACGTGCTTTTTTCGGTCTTGGCTCTTCTACAATCTTCCATTGTGATCTTTTTGAGGAAATCTGGATCGTAGTTGACGATGTTCAACAGCTCCTGGGCGATGTCCATGCGACGTTATTTTTGCTCAAAATTGAGCAATTTTGGAACAATCTTCGCTGCCGCACGTTTCATGCCTAAAACATTCGTAAAAATTACTAGGCATGAGCCAATTATCATTTTCTTCACTGCTTCAATGTTTTTATCGGTTGACGTGCTCGGGCGACCAATACGACACCTTCTCGGCTTTCCTTAAATCGGTTATACCACAATTGAACTTGTGTTCTGTCATAGTAGACTCACCAAACGTCACAGTTAACATTTCAAATGTCGTTGCGCATTTAATTTAATTTTTTACATAAAACTTAAACGGTTTCTTTGATAAATTTTTTCGAATAGTAAAAAATCGATGAGCACACCAAAACACGACTAATCTTTTTATCTGTCAAAAACAAACCGACCATCCAAAATGGCTGGATATTGCCAGCATATATAACAGACCATCATAACATGTGTAGCAACATAACAAAAAAGCGGTTATTTTTGGATAAGACCTGGTAGCTTCATGTTTTCAGGTAAGAGGTACAACATTTCATTCAAAATTTTTTTCATACTCGTACACTCGTATGTGAGACAATTTTCTTTCAAATCGTTTATTTCTTCTGGTGTCAAATTATTCTTGAATTCCTTAGCTGAGTTTCAAATTTAGACCCATAATCTATTTAATGGTAGGAAAAGAGTCCGATCTATCGATGCTGCATCGTAAGCAAGAAATTTTCAAAATTATTTGGTTTAGAATTTTTGAGGGTAAAACTTGTGTAGTAGATCATTCATGCTTTCTACATACATGTAATCAGAATGAAATTTAAGGTTTAATTAATTCATTTTAACAGCTATCGTACTTATAAATATCAAAACCAGACGATTGCTTTCGGCACTTATTAGTTCAGTATAAATCATTTAACCATTCAGTATGACAACAAAACATTGAAAGCCAGTTCGCCGATGTCGACAAGTTCATTCGCATTCCAGGCGAAAAAATATTGATTGATGTCAAAATTCAATTAAAATACATAAGAACATGCGCACGAATGATAGTGAAATAGACAAACCCAAATTTATTCGAATGTGAGTGACTAGCTTTCTTTCGCATACATTTTCATACGACAGGTTGTATGTATGTAGCTGCTATAGTTTACTATATAAATGGAAGTCCGGAAAAAAATAATACAAGCCAGATTTGAAATAAATAAAAAATATGTAAATATAGCCAGTCGCCATAGTAGATAAAAATTCGCCACGTTTGGCGGGAAATCGCCATATTTGACAGCCCTGCCACATACATCTATTTATCTCTTTGTTTTGGTTTTTTTACTCGGTTCAATAACTCTGCACTTGATTCAACAATTTTGTACTTTTTCTAAGACATTTTAGGATTGGTTTTCTTGAACAATCCCGTTTTCGGCTGGTTTTAAGTACACTCGTGTGTTATTCGTACTTAAATTTTTGAGTACGACTAAAAGCTAGAAAAAAGTACTTAAATTTAGTACAAGCTTTTTCTGTCTGTGTATACTGATAACACAATCCAACTCTTTGAAGTTAAACTACTAATAACAAGTGTGTAATTATGTATCTTTGTTGGTACACTTACTGTAAGTACATTTACTATAAGTAGATATCAATTGTTTGTTAGTGAAAGGTCTTTTGTATTTATTTTTTTCAATCAATCACCTCTTGTCAGTAAAATTGGTCAAGGAATGTGAAATAAGTGCTGCTTTTTTGCTAAATAAAGAGGCATGTACGAGTACAAATTAATTTAATAGACAAGTTTGAAGTATTAGAGGTGTGTGCTTTGTTTTAATCATCTTAAGCAAAATATTGGACATTACGTCTGCTTTATTAATGTTTTCTATTTGTTTATCATTAAAGTTATATAAAATATTTTTGAATTAAAATCAATAATTTTTGCAAATTTATTTCGATCTTTTCATAATACTTCGGCCTATTTTACGATAATATTGATTATTGCTGTTTCTATAAACACGGTATAGTATACAGTGACAAAATATCACATCTTTCTAAACGCAATCGTGTGATATTTTTAGAGTTATCTAAAACGTAGTTAGGGCAATATTTATATTGGATGTTGATTTTTATAAGCACTTCATTTGATTTGCAGTGTTATAAAGTAGCATAGCTTGATTTAAACGGGGCTTAGACGTTATAGATGTTTACGAAGGCCAATTGCGATCAAGTGGTTAATAATGCTTAAAAGTCCTGTTACTAAGCCTTCTGGTGACACAATTTAACGCATTCACCGCTGTTTTGCTAGCGCTTTGCGTTACCTCTTACCGAATAAAAGCACCAAAGCTTTGTCAAATAGAATACCACTAACACATAAACTGAAAAGTCCCGGGCCGAGCAAAGAAAACACATTTTTTTTGGTTCAAAATTAGCTTTGTTCATCAACGTAATCTCTATCAAGAGCAACGCAATCATTCCAGCGCCGCTCTAATATTTCAATATCACTTTTGTAGAACGATTTATCTTTTGCCTCAAAATATGCCTCAGTTTCAGCGATTACCTCTTCATTCGTGCGAAATTTCTTAGCGGCGAGCATTTTTTTCAGGTTTGCGAATAGCCAGTAATCATTGGCAGCCAAATCTAGCGAATACGGTGGATGTGGGAGCAATTCGAAGTTCAATTCATGTAGTTTTGCGATGGTTTTAATTGACTTGTGACACGGCGCGTTGTCTTGGTGAAAAAAAAATTTTTTTTGCAATTTCGGCCTTCAAACGCTACAACAACGCTATAAATAATTCTAATATGAGTCTAACATAATGCTATAAATATGTGGAAGATATATTTCAGACTTAATATTCGTTTATACTAAGCAATCTAATAAAATTAGTTTTACGTCTTTAAAACATATATTGCTCTTACAAAACTGTCAAAGAAAACATTAACGGAGACGATTTAATTCTTCATACGAAATTCTTTGTGTTACGTTTGCTTGTCACAGTACTTTAAATGACTCTCATAGTATCTCACTAACACAAGTGCAAAACAAATTTGGCCACCACGGTTTTATATCGAGCATACCTTCTATAATCACATGAAATCAGTAGTGTCATCCTGTGCACACGCCTCTTGTTACTGCAAGCCGTGTACACAGTTTGCTACCTATTCCGTTGGTTCTGTTTTTTTTTCTTCTCTTTTTTTCACCGTTGTCCGTATTTTCTATATATGTTTCTTATTAATTTCGTATCAATCAAAAGTGCATCGGAATAGGTAGCAAGATGTTTACATGCTTTTTTTTTCTTTTTTCACCGTTATCCGTGTTTTCTCTATATATGTATGTTCATCTGCTAATCTGAGCAGTGTCGTAGGTATATACACTGGTCACTGATCAGTTTTAAATAAATTAATTCCAACATTTTAAAAGCTGTAATAGAGTTTCTTTTAGTCCTTCGTGTTGTTATTGTTGTTAAAGTTAAGCCTCCACAAACACTACTCCCTGTTTTCTCCTCATCATAACCTATTTTCCTAGTTCCAGTATAATGCTCTGCATATGTAGGGGTCATCGCCTGAGTGAGTACTAGTGTAAGATGAGAAAAAAAAATAGTAAGTTCTCCCGCTGGGATGCAAAAATCGTAGATATTATTATTTTGGATGAAACCAAATGGAATCAAGTAGCGAAATATTGCGAAAAACTTTTACAATGAAAAAATCATGAATTGGCGGACCTAGACGCAGGAATACATTAAAGCAAGTTGTGCCCAGCCCTATGCGCTTGATACTCAATTGTTTTTGTAAATGCGCTTAGCTATAGGGCTGTGCTCTTTAATACACAAATACTGCGCTCAGCACTAGCAATGAAAAATACACAAACAACTTCGTTTTTTATATATTTTTTTCGTTCTTCACCGCACACACACACAAAAGCAAAGCAATAACAGCGATTATCAGTGTGAAATTTGTTTTTGTAAATGTTTTGCTTTTTACAACAAAAAATATTAAATAAAAATAGTTCTTTCTTAAATGTATTGGTGTTTACTCTTTCATATAGAACTTGTGGGCACCACTGCATTAAAGCTTAGAGTCACGTCTAACACAACGGTACCAAATTGGACCCTAGTGCGCTGACTTTTCAATGGCAGTTAAACGTATAGGCCCGTGTGATGCCACATATAGAGACCTCCCTGAATTAATGCAAAGGCCGTTACAGGATGAATTTTCTTCCTTAGAGTAGGAAGAAGGCGGTTTTAAGTCGCTATACACTATATGCGTAGTCAGACAACCACCTTCTTAAACAGAAAGGAAATTTCTTCGATATTTTCTACATCAGTGAAATTAAAAAAAAATTTATTACAAAAAAGATTTTCTGCAATAAAAACTTTTAAGTTTTCTTAACAATACTCGTTAAAATATAACATTGTTTGCTGGACAAACAAACATTTTTGCTGAAATATTTTTGCATTCTGCAGCAGCTTATCTGAAAATAAATTTTGTGATAATATCTTTTGTGTTATTTTAAATTGTTTAATGTTTTTTAATTTTTTTTTATTGGAATTTAGCAGAATTTTTAAACGTTCTACTTTATGGCAAAAAAAAAGTGAAAAATTAAAAGAGACCGGCCAAAAGCAAGAAAGAAAACAGCTAGCAAATATTGTATTTTGTTTTAAAAGAAGTTTTTGAAAGCCAAATTATAATTAGCTAAATTTATTTTTAATTTTTAGTACATAAAACTTGTGAAAATGCAAACTGTAGCGGATAGCAGAAAATTTCAATTACTTTTACGTTTAGTTTCCATTAGCAACATTGTCTTTGTTTTCAAAAGTTTATCGCAGCTTTGGCTTGGCAGCCGCTATTATCAAAAGAAATATTTACACATGTTAGTGAATTTACTCGTATGTACGTGCTTTTACGGCTGTCATTTAACACACAATGTAAAAATTAGATAGATAGACTATTATAAGTTTATTTTAAAACATTTACAGCCGCAAGCAAAACTGAAATGTTTTGCTGAATCGCTGATTAGGCGTACAAATACGAGTACGTGACAGTTTAAATTAAGAAGCATTGGATGTTATTCTACAGGGTGGCTAAAGCTAGGAGACAACTAGCTGTTTCGCAGTCGCTACACTGCTCATCAGTACCCACTAGGATTCTTTAGTGTGTTCAATTATTTTTTCCTGTCTTCTTTGAGTTATTGATCGCGGTGTTATTGTTATAATTAAAAAATAAATGATAACTAATGATACCATCCCATCATATAATATTAGAAATACTAAAAAATTTTTTCATGATTGAGATTAATATACATAGCAGAGATCTGCAACCGGTGCATTTTTTTAGTGATTTAAGTACACCTGTCTTAAATCGAGTTGCGGTGTGATTGGTCACCGCGTATTGTGTGCACAAGTATGTTTGGAAGCTCGGTCGCGTTACACCAGTTCCAAAAAATGGACATTTCGATATTGATAATTTAAGGCCATTGACTATCTTGTCAGCCATGTCAAAAGTTCTGGAACATATTGTGAAATCACAAATGCTAGCACATTGTGAAAAATGTTCTCTTATTCATCAGAATCAGTATGCTTTTCAAAAAAACCTGAACTCTATATTTTTACTACTTTCTTTAACAGAAAAAAATTTAAACGCACATACATATTGCATGCTGGTTTCCCTGGACCTTACCAAAACTTTTGACCGAATAAACCACTTTAATATAGTATGCAACTCAGCATGCAAGCTGATTTATTCTTATCTCTTAAATCGTTCGCAAGGATCTGTATTAGAACCTTTTTTATTTCCCTTTTACTTAAATGACTGCTTTTCGACAATAGATAACTATTTTTGCCAATCTTTCGTGTTTGCGGATGACATTTATTTGTTTTATATTAGTGGCTTAGAAAATTTGAATAGTCTAGAAATGCAAATAAATAATCATTTGCATTCAATATCGAACTGGATGCAACTAAATGCGTTTGATATATATGCAGAATTCTGTTTACACTAACCCCAAAATCTTCTTAAACAATGATGAAGTTTACTTTGTTGACTCACTCAGATGTCTTGGTATTTTTCTTGATTCTAAAATAAATTTTAAACAACTCGGGCCTTCTAATTCCTCCTGTATGCAATTTCCCAGCAATCAATGAAAGACAATGTTTAATGAGTTGGTAGGCCGAAGCCCTCTAAGAGCATCAGCCATCGACCATCACCACTAGTTCTTTACAGTACAGATATCTGTTGAATAGGCAACAAATCCTCGGGAGGTTGTTAGTCCCCGAAAAAAGCCACCCCAAACAATTATTAAGTATACTAACACCCCTTTCCTGCGTTTTAAGTTTCAACCACAGCCAGAACGGGTCAGCCAAGGTAGGCACTTCAACCATTATTAACCCGGGTTGAACTGCAAGCAGAACCACCCGGGCGCCATGCTGATCCCCGTTCTGCCAATTTAAACCCTTAGTAAGGGTTTCGGAAGCCAACACAATATAGGTCATGCGGCTTCCTAGAGTTTTATTTGCTGCAACAAACGAGGGACCTCTTCCCCTCTTTAGCCGAAAAACAGAGTGCCCTGGTGACGAATACGCCAAGGCAAAACCTTTTCCCCGGGAAGCGCTTATCATGTCAAGAATAAATTACTGTATTGAAGTTTCCTTTGCTACATGGACTTACAATTTAAATATTATAGAAGGTATTATAAAAAAGGTTATCCGCTACATGTATAAGATTCGAATATATGAACATAATCGTACTTCTGAGCTTGTCCCTGTTTTCTTAAAGTACAAATCTAACGACGCCCTCATTTACTTGTAAATGAATTTTCGTTCTTAAATTGTATAATATTCGAATATATGAACATAATCGTACTTCTGAGCTTGTTCCTGTTTTCTTAAAGTGCAAATTTAACGACTATATTAAAATACGAAATTTACTTTTTTTTATAAAATTATGAGAACGGGACACCCTCATTTACTTGTAAACGAATTTTCTTTCCTATATATAAGTTTGTGGTTCCGTTTGTAATTTCTACAGTTTTTATTTGCGATCCTATAAAGTATATATATATATATATATATATATATATATATATATATATATATATATATATATATATATATGTATGCTTCGAGCATAGTTCGACTGCATTTTTTATATTTACCACATAATTTGAATGCATTTGCATACTTTAATTGCAGCAGTCATACTTTTATATGTTTCTAGTATAGTTTGACTGCATGTCAGTTCGGATGCATTTTTTTCGACTTTTATATTTTCTTTTCAATCGATTCCGCCGTATCAATAGAACATTAAACGTGTACCAGTTTTACTGTATATGCGCTTAAAATTTATTAATTTTACAAAATAAAATTGAAAATTTTAGCCTAGCATTACCATATTTCAGTCGAACGTTATTGTGTTTTGCGGGATTGGGATTCTATTTAACGGCGTCATAAAACTGTGTTTATAAAAGACTATGGAGTTTTAAAGAAAATAAAAGAACATTTTTATTAATGTTTTCCAGAAAACAGTTTACAGTGTTTTAGTACAACTTTAATTAATATTAAGGACATTTTCCACGATATATGTACATACATCAAATGAAAATCAAATGAATTAGTATTATAATTTGTTTATTTAAATAAATATTATGTGAAATAATAAAGTGAGCCTAGGCATGAGATTTGTGTATTTAATGTGTAGTGACTGTGCAAAGGTTTATTGATTACGTTGAAATCTAATTTACGCACGGAGCTCCAATTTAAATAAAACCAGAAAACTATAACATTTTGATATAAAATTTTGTTTTTTGTAAAAGACTTATTAATTTGTAAATAAATTATGTCTGTCCAGAAAAATACATTAAAAATTCTTCAAATGACACATATGTTCTCAAATTTAGTGGAAAAATGCAAATACATACATATATGTATATGAAAACTTCTGATTGAGATGATTGACAACAAGGAGTTTCATCCCATTTTACCATTTGTGATTTATTTCTAATTTTTCAAATTTCTACCACATATGTACATACGGAGCTACATATGTACAAATGGAACTGTGAGCGTGAACTAGATTTGTTCCTAATCAATAAATCTTTGCAGTCGTCATACATTACGTGTTTATTATTTCTTGTCTGTGTACGTCGTTTTGAAAAAACGTATTGTTTTGATTTCAGTCTTTATTAAGATAAAAATAAACAAATTTTTATATACAAATTTGGGTGTTTCTCAGTTGATACTGTCCTCTGCTTGTTTTTTATGTTTCCTTGCTGTACAGACACCGGCATTGCATGTAGCTACCCTAAGCATCAGTAGGCTTGGAAACCTTTTAAAAATATGTTCATACATGTATTTCACATTATTTTAAATAAAACCATACTAATTAACAATTTTAAATACACACGTTTTCTTTTAAAACGTTTTTATTTCTTTTATCAACATATAAAACAGGCTGTGTATATTTTTTGATTGATATAAAAGTTGGCTAAGAAATTGATTGGTATAAATATTAGTAGCTAATAAAGTGAATAGCAATAAACTCAATTGTGAAAAAAGTTTCAGAAAAATAGTATTAACATAAAAAATACAGACTTTTTCACTATAATTGCTAAAATTTAAAAAATATTTTATAATGTAAATACATGTGCATTTTGTTCATAGATTACTATATTTATTGTACTTTATAAGTACATATATCTAAAATATTGTGCTAGTTAATTTAAATGATCTCAAAACGATTTTTCTGCAATTTAAATTGAAAACAAAAATCTGTGTTCAGTTTTTGTTTTCAATATGCACAAATATTTTAAAGTTTGTTATTATAGAAAACAGACAGTTAAACAAAATTGTGATCTACACGAAAAACTAGAATTTTTTTCTAAAATCATATGTTATAAAGTTTTTAGAAAAAAATCACCAGAACTACTATATGAAGGTTGAAAAAATAATAACTATGTACGAGTACATAAGCGCGCTTGCGTTTATACATTTATACCTATATCTTATTCGTGATTTTTGCTTAATAAGTTAATTTATGTCATAAGCCTTGGTGTCGGTAAAAACTGACAAACATGCACTTTTGGATGTGCATATTTGACATCTGTCATTTCAAATAGGGGCGTACAAACCTGTATTTAATATAGTCCCAGTTGACACACATACGGTTTTCTTCAGCAATTCTGATGCAATTGGACTTGCATTTCCGTTCACACACAAAAGTTTTGTGTCGTCAAGTTTTCATAGTCTTTGATATTTGATTTTAAACTTGAAGGTACCGTCTAGTCTGAACCCTGTTCTATTCTCTTCTCCCCATTCTCCTATGAACTCAAGACTTGACGAATAAATTAGTCGTTATTCGGAATAACATACATACATATGTATGCAAGTAAATTTGAATAAAATATCTGCTTATAGCTTTAGAAAACACCTGTCTACATACATAAATAGTTCTTTTGGTTTTGTTTATTTAAAGTTTCAAAAATTAATTAAAATTTGCATATGTAGTTCTTTAAAGCATAATCTCCATAAAATTTTCACAATGATCGTATGTAATATACCAAAGCTGTGTTGACCCAGAAGCGTACCAATTTCCTTCCATAAAAATGAGTGTATTTTTAAGGGCTGATCTTAAAACCTGTTGGATATATGCACATTTATAGAAATGTTAAGGTAAATATATGTATACATACATACATACATTCATATGTACACAAAAGAAGCTCCCGTTGAACTTTAATAATTTATTCGTGTTTACGGAAAACTTCTAATCCATATGTTGTTATCCAGTGAACATTCGATCGATGATATGTTATACATATGTACATATCTGCATGACTTCTAATTTTTGCAGCTCCGAAAGATAATTCTGAGAAATACATACATTTGTGCATAAAAACATATATATATATATGAATATATATATATGTCTGCATATGCATGTACATTCATAAAAATATTTTATTTTTTGGAAAAAATGCTTTTAAAAATGTTTTAAAAAAAGTGTGTTGCTTATTCTGTGGTGTACGCAAAGCGTAACAGGTGAAACTGCGATTACAATAAACACAAATGTTGTTGCTTGTGCGACTCGTCTGTCAACAAAATGCATGTACACACATACGCACTTTACTTGCAAATGTAGTTAAACCGGCAGCAACTTTTACAACTTGATGTTTTGCAAATAGAATAAAGTAGAACATCTGTTTTTTCAGTTTCACCTGTAAAATAAATTCGCCTTGGGTGTATGTGTGTATTAGAACACACGGGAACAATTTTCTGCTCTTTTCATCACACACGAGACTAATTCATCTGACATAATATGTATACGTGTACACAACATTGTGTATTTGGTAGTGTTTTTGTATACATTTGATTGCTTGGCTTGTGTTTGTATTGGTGTTGCTGCTTGTGCGGGCGTAAAGCTGGTTGAAAAAATTAGCCTCGTGTGTTATTGAATAATTTCCTCGTGTGTTATTAATCATTAATACAGAGTTGTGTTTACAGTAAACTTAGCGATTTTTGGCAACCTTATTAAGTTGATTTAGTGATTATTGTCCACGAGTAGCATAACAAAATTGGATAAGTTTTAAGAACGTGCATGTGTATTGAAATCTGTTTCTTTTAGTTGACCATGTAACAATAAAGTTTTGAACATTGGCATATTAATATTTCTAGTATTTATGGTGCACATACGAAAATGCCAATTAAAACTGATTTATAAAGGTTACAAGCATGACTTGACAGATTTCTTGGTTCACAAAATATTCTTTTAACAAAAGAGCTTGCTTTCAAGGTGTGCTTTTTTATGTATTTTTTTACAGAATCTGATTTTTACTGTACTATTATCGATTTTGTACTTGAACAAGTACTTCAAGTAATTTTTAACTAACAAAAGGATAAAAAAAGACAAACGACATTATTTTGCAACATTAATTGAAACAAGTAAGAATGTAGTATATTCGGCTGGGCCGAATCTAAAATACCCTTCACGATAGTCACGAATATGTATAGTATATTAAAAATGTGGCCTGAATATGGTCGGTTATATATGAACCGATATCGGAATTTTCTATTTTCTGTATTTTAGTAACCTTCTTTTATAACAAGAATTGCTTTTCAGCAAAAAAAAAAAAAAAAAAATTTTAATGAAAAAATGTCTCGGGTATATATGGACCGATATCAGAAACTTTCATTTTCTCTATTTGGTAACCTCCTTATATTACCAGAACTGCTTTTAAGCAATAAAAGTTGTTTAACGACATTTTCATGAAAGAAATGGGCTTAGGCTATATCTCGGGTATATATGGACCGATATCGGAAATTTTCATTTTCTATATTCAAGTAACCTCCTTTTAAAATCAGAACTACTTTCAAGCAAAAACATTTTTTTCATGGAAAAATCGGTTTAGACTATATCTCGGGTATATATGGACCGATATCGAAAATTTTAATTTTCCATATTTATATAACCTTATATCATTACCAGAACTGCTTTTAAGCACAACAAATTGTTTAAGTTCGCTTACGCGACATTTTCATGAAACCCCCGGTTTAGGCTATATCTCGGGTACATATGGACCGATATCGGAAATTTTCATTTTCCATATTTAGGTAACCTAATTTCATTACCAGAACTGCTTTTGAGCACAAAACAGCTGTTTAAGTTCGCTTACGCGGCATTTTCATGAAAACCCTGGTCTAGGCTATATCTCGGGTATATATGGACCGATATCGGAAATTTTCATTTTCCATATTTATGTAACCTAATTTCATTACCAGAACTGCTTTTGAGCACAAAAAAGTTGTTTAAATTCGCTTGCTCGGCATTTTCATCAAAAAACCGGTTAGGCTATATATCGGGTATATATGGCCCGATATAGAAAATTTTTATTTTTCATATTTATATGACCCTATTTCATTACCAGAACTGCTTTTGAGCACAAAAAAGTTGTTTAAGTTCGCTTACGCGGCATTTTCATGAAAACCCCGTTCCAGGCTATATCTGCGGTATACATATATGGACCGATATCGGAAATTTTCATTTTTCATATTTATATAACCTTATTTTATTACCAGAACCGCTTTTAAGCAAAAAAACTTGTTTAATTTCGCTGACGCGGCATTTTCATGCAAAACCCGTTCTAGGCTATATCTCGAGTATATATGGACCGATATTGGAACTTTTCATATTTATATAACTTTATTTCATTACTAGAACTGCTTTTGAGCACAAAAATGTTGTTTTAGCTTGCTTACGCGAGACTTTTTTGTAAAACCCGGTTTAGGCTATATCTCGGGTATATAAGGACCGATATCGGAAATTTTTATCTTCCACATTTATATAACTTCATCTTATTACCAGAACTGTTTTTAAGCAAAAAAAAATTGTTGTTTAAGTTCGCTTATGCGACATTTTCATGAAAAACCCGGTTTGGGCTATATCTCGGGTATATATGGACCGATATCGAAAATTTTCATTTTTCATATTTATGTAACCTAATTTCATTACCAGAACTGCTTTTGAGCACAAAAAAGCTGTTTAAGTTCGCTTACGCGGCATTTTCATGAAAACCCTGGTCTAGGCTATATCTCGGGTATATATGGACCGATATCGGAAATTTTCATTTTCTATACCTATATAACCTTATTTTGCTATTAGAACTGCTTTTAAGCAAAAAAAGTTGTTTTAGTTCGCTTACGCCGCGTATTCATGAAAAACCCGGTTTAGGCTATATCTCGGGTATATATGGACCGATATCGAAAACTTTCATTTTCCATATTTATATCACCTTATTTTATTACCAGAACTGCTTTAAGGCGAAAAAATTGTTTAAGTTCGCTTACGCTGCATTTTCATGAAAAACACGGTTTGGGCTATATCTCGGGTATATATGGACCGATATCGAAAATTTTCATTTTTCATATTTATGTAACCTAATTTCATTACCAGAACTGCTTTTGAGCACAAAAAAGTTGTTTAAGTTCGCTTACGCGACATTTGCATGAAAAACCCGATTTGGGCAATATCTCGGGTATATATGCACCGATATCGGAAATTTTCATTTTTCATATTTATGTAACCTAATTTCATTACCAGAACTGCTTTTGAGCACAAAAAAGTTGTTTAAGTTCGCTTACGCGGCATTTTCATGAAAACCCTGGTCTAGGCTATATCTCGGGTATATATGGACCGATATCGGAAATTTTCATTTTCCATATTTATGTAACCTAATTTCATTACCAGAACTGCTTTTGAGCACAAAAAAGTTGTTTAAGTTCGCTTACGCGACATTTTCATGAAAAACCCGATTTGGGCTATATCTCGGGTATATATGGACCGATATCGGAAATTTTCATTTTTCATATTTATGTAACCTAATTTCATTACCAGAACTGCTTTTGAGCATAAAAAAGTTGTTTAAGTTCGCTTACGCGGCATTTTCATGAAAACCCCGGTCTAGGCTATATCTCGGGTATATATGGACCGATATCGGAAATTTTCATTTTCCATATTTAGGTAACCTAATTTCATTACCAGAACTGCTTTTGAGCACAAAAAAGCTGTTTAAGTTCGCTTACGCGACATTTTCATGAAAAACCCGATTTGGGCTATATCTCGGGTATATATGGACCGATATCGGAAATTTTCATTTTCCATATTTAGGTAACCTAATTTCATTACCAGAACTGCTTTTGAGCACAAAAAAGCTGTTTAAGTTCGCTTACGCGGCATTTTCATGAAAACCCTGGTCTAGGCTATATCTCGGGTATATATGGACCGATATCGGAAATTTTCATTTTCCATATTTATGTAACCTAATTTCATTACCAGAACTGCTTTTGAGCACAAAAAAGTTGTTTAAGTTCGCTTACGCGACATTTTCATGAAAAACCCGATTTGGGCTATATCTCGGGTATATATGGACCGATATCGGAAATTTTCATTTTCCATATTTAGGTAACCTAATTTCATTACCAGAACTGCTTTTGAGCACAAAAAAGCTGTTTAAGTTCGCTTACGCGGCATTTTCATGAAAACCCTGGTCTAGGCTATATCTCGGGTATATATGGACCGATATCGGAAATTTTCATTTTCCATATTTATGTAACCTAATTTCATTACCAGAACTGATTTTGAGAACAAAAAAGTTGTTTAAGTTCGCTTACGCCACATTTTCATGAAATACCCGATTTGGGCTATATCTCGGGTATATATGGACCGACATGGAAAATTTTCATTTCTCATATTTATATGACCCTATTTCATTACCAGAACTGCTTTTGAGCACAAAAAAGTTGTTTAAGTTCGCTTACGCGACATTTTCATGAAAAACCCGATTTGGGCTATATCTCGAGTATATATGGACCGACATCGGAAATTTTCATTTTCCATATTTATGTAACCTAATTTCAATACCAGAACTGCTTTTGACCACAAAAAAGTTGTTTAAGTTCGCTTACGCGGCATTTTCATGAAAACCCCGGTCTAGGCTATATCTCGGGTATATATGGACCGATATCGGAAATTTTCATTTTCCATATTTATGTAACCTAATTTCAATACCAGAACTGCTTTTGACCACAAAAAAGTTGTTTAAGTTCGCTTACGCGGCATTTTCATGAAAACCCCGGTCTAGGCTATATCTCGGGTATATATGGACCGATATCTGAAAAAAAAATTTTTTGTCTTTTAGTCACCATGCTTAATAAGTGTGTGAAGTTTGAAGCAAAACGAACAACTTTTGTTTTCAAAAATTTTCATACAAAACTGCAAAAAAAATGGCTTTTTTCGTAATTTTGAATATATCTCAGCTATACGAGGACCGATATTACTGAATTTCAATAGCAAACCCATGAATCGATGGGGTAAAAGAATGGTGAAAGAAAAAAGTTTCTAAGTCTAATGGTTTTCTCAGAAACGGTATTTCAACAGCGGACAGACGGACATCGCTTAATCGACTTTTCCATTAATTCTGATTCAGAATATATATACTTTATAGGGTCGCAAAAAAAAACTGTAGAAATTACAAACGGAATCACAAACTTATATATACCCTTTACATTTTTGTGAAGGGTATAATAAACTCAATTGACTCAGTGTGCAAATTTACATGAATACTAATGTAAATATATTTTATTTTGTGTAAACAAAACTGTTTTTGACTTCTACTAAACATTTTTAGAATTTTGAGTAGGCATGACTTGATAATCAAGTGCGATAAAAATGTTGCTGGAAACTTTTATTAAGATGATTTGGCTCAGGTGTAAGTGGCCTATTAATAATGTTTAGAATTGTATAAAAGTTTACCTTCGTTGTAGAAATTAAAAAAAAAAAATGATTATAGAAGCAGAATAGAGGTTATAAAAACTCATAAAACAATTTATATTTTGTGAACTTAATATAGCGAATTACCGCAACACAATGTCCGTCTACTCTAATTAAAAACAAAAAATAAGTGATTAATTTGTGCTTGTGAAATTAAATTGCATTTGAATGGTTTAGGTGCAAGCGGAGAGCGTGTGTTTGCCAAATGGTTTGCTTGTTTGTACACCGCCATAAACAACGTAGTTGCTTGTTTGTACAAAAATTTGAAGCAAGTTTGTATGAAAATCAAAAAAATTTGATTTTCGTGCAAAGATCTTGAATTAAATCCGACTTAAAATAATATTTCATTTCTTGGTTTCAACCCACGCACGTAGTACACATATAATAAGCCATACTTAAATAATTACGAATTACTAATTTTAGAAAAATATTTTATGAATGAAAAATTTTTGTTTAACAAGAGTTATGTGAGATTAAACATTCTTTTATAATAAGAAATAATGAAACATTATTTTTACATATAACATTGAAGTAAAATAAATATTTTAAGATTATTTTTCTAAAATTAAGATTTACTTTTTAGAAAATGAAGATTTTTCGATAAAAATTTCTGGCATCCCTGCATTGGTCTAATTCTTAGTTTTGCTTCTGGCAACTCTTATTTAAAATCACAAAAATTTCACCGTTTCAACCAATCAGAACATAGAAGGTGCAATTGTGATACCAAGCAGGAATTGATAACATGTATGTAAAAATGGTACCCAGTGGTTATTACAGTCTAGAAACATATTAAGAAACAGCGTGGTATATTTGCGGCAAAATTTAGCATATATTTTTTGATTTAGCTACAAATTTTCCATTTAGCAGTTAGCAATAACATGCAGAAATATATTTTTTCGTGTATTTTGTTCAAATAAATTAACGAAAAATTATTATAAAAATGCCAAAAATGTGGGCGAAGAAACCTCTTTAGATATTGAAGTGATAGTCTATAATTTTTAATTTATAGTAGGGGAAACACATTTAAATTGTAAAATATTTTTTGTTGAGTTTGTTTTTGTAATATATCTATAGTCTTACATGGAGTCTATACGTGCTATAATATCAAATACTTTTCTATCAGCAAATGCCAAATTTGATAGCAGAGAGAATTATACCTGATATAAGTAGCCTTCGAAGTTAGTATTATTGCAATATTATATCAGACATTAAAAGATTGTTTTGATAATACATATTTAGAAAACCATATCATGATATGAACTGTCAAAAAAGTCATAAAAACATTAAAATGTTTAAGAAAAATCGTTTATTATTATTATATTGGAATGTACAAATTTTTTTCAGAAAAACACAACACTCAACCAACTCCAACTTTTCTTAATCTAAGATTGAAAGAATGAAATAGCTAATAATAGAAAGAGACGATTATATAAGTTACAACAAAATAACTTATATACATATAAATACGAAATATGTAAACAAAACGATAACAACATGCAATTTTGTTAAAAGATACATTTTTCGTGCATTTAGTTGAAATAACTTAGTGAAAAATTATTATAAAAAAAAACCAAAAGTATAGTCTCTTTTTAATTTGAAGTGAAATAATGGAGTAGTCTATAATTTTTAATTTATATTTTGTTGTTTTGCGTTTGTGTTGTTCATTTTTTTAACATTCGGTGATGCATCATCATTATCTGCATGAAAAAATCGTTTAGTTAAGAAAAAATCTCTACATTAAGGCATGAAACTAAAAACTTAACAGCACCGTGGCATATTAAACTGCAAACATCACTTTTAAGCAAACATTTTTTAGATTTTTTTTACACTTCCCACTCTTTATCGATAACATGTTGAAAATTGTTAAATTTTTTGAATATTTTTCAATATAGCCGAACTGTTTGCTCTTAATAATAATTTCAATTGTAATACATCTGTACTCTTCTACAAAATCTTAAAAAGACAATATACCTAATAATTTTTTTTCTCATTAATTTGTCGATATTCTCTCTCATATTATATCAGAGTTAATATCAATTGTAGAGACTGTTAAAAAGGCAGAACAAGTTTCATTAGAGCGCTTTTACATTTGGACAGACGATGGGCAGACAGACGAAATTTGATGGTGCTGTAACGAAAATTGTCAGTGGGGGAGAGTGTGTAGTACACGACTCTCTGTACTAGACATTTGTGGACATTTTTTCTTTCTCTTTTTAACTTTTCGCATTTTTTATGTTGTTGCTTCATATCATTATTCTCATATCAACATCAACTTCATATAAACACACTAGCTGTGCTAGTGTGTCTTCTATTAATTTCTTAAATGTAAAAGGTTTCGGGCAGACCAAAAGAGAAATGAAAAAATGTCTGCCCACCGTCTGTCTAAATGTAAAAGCAAACTTACGGCTTTAACATTGTTTTAAAACCGCTAAATTTGAAACAAAAATCGCTGAATTAATATCACTGAAAGTTTTGCAAAAACTCATTCTAAGCACAAGTTGCCAGACTTAAAATGTCTGGCAATTCTAATGAAAGGGGAAAATAAATTGTGGCTGGGAAATCATTATGTCTACGCGTATATATACAAGCGATTTAATCCATAAAATCAAACAGAATATATTAACGTTTTTTAATTATAGTTTGTTGCTTGACCTAGTGAATACTTCTTAAAAAAATTTGCTTATTTATTATTCAGTAAAAAGGATCGAAAAATTAGCATAAAAAAATTTAAAGTTTTTTCACATAACTTTAGGTAAAATTTTATTATTTAATTGAAAATATGTGGCCATCTTTAATATATTAATAAAGATAATCGTTTAGCTGTTTTCAAACACGTGCAATCAATCTGATTTAAAATAAAATGTTTTGAAAATTGTAATAAAAAGAAAATAAACATTCGTGCAATTTTATATGTTGCATAGAATATTCACATATGTATAAATTGGGACTAATTAGATCGCGAACGCAAGAACATTATCGAGAAGGAAAAACGCTATATTTTTTTAAAGCATGTATTTTATTCGCCATATAATGTTTTCCTTTCCAGAGTGTCTAGCATCGTTGATTGTAACTCCTATGAACTTAAAATAACTAGAAGCATAGAATTATATTTGTGCCAGAATCGTATCACGTCGTGCAGAACGAAAATAAAGGCAAACTGCGTCTATGAATGACAAGCCATCTTCCGATATTGCCTTGCCATGAAAGATCTCACTGTGTTCCGCTTTCACCTGTATATTATTGTACCATGGATTGTGTATTTGATAACATGAACGGTTGATATTTTCGTTTTAGCGTAAAACAAAAAAAAATGTTACAATATTAAAAAAAACGTGACAGTGACAAAAATCTTAAATTTTTTTTGGTGTTTTTATGAGGGCAAAATCTGCATATCTGGCAACAGCGATTTAAAATAATAACGGAATTTAAAAAGAGACAAACAATATTGTTCCGTTACTCTGCCAAATATCTGTTTTACTGCTAATGACTAGCAGCATCACGCGTCACTAGAAGTTTGTCTGTAATAGTGAAAAGTTGTAAAAAAAAAGTTAAATCAAAATTTTCTTTATTGGCAATAAAATCAAATCCTATTTGATTACAAAAAATAAAAAGTTTATAATTTTATTCAAATCAAGGTGAATAGATATGAAAAAAGTGTAATATTTTTGTGCTGAACAGAAAGTTTGAGGTAAATTTAGAGTAAAAGGATTCAACATATGTGCAAAAACATACGTACAGCTCATACTGAAAACGAAGCACACAGAAAATTGTGCGTACCCAAGATGTAAAATCAAAAGGTAAAGTGGCATTTTAGAAGCTCAATTTATTATATATCATTTAATTTGATGTGTATAAAGTCTAAATTAACTAAAAGTTATGTCACTTCCATTAAAAAAATTTATTAAATACGACACTTACTGACACTTAAAGTGGGACACAATATTTTCCGTACTAACACGCTGTATTAAGTTGCTTTTAACAACAACGAGTAGACACCGAGGTATGTAGTGTTCCACTTTAAGTGTTATCTACACCTTAAGCAGTTGCAACATAAAATTACGTATTTAAAATTTTTTTTAATGGAACTGACATAACTTTTAGTTAATTTAGACTTTATATGTATGTATACTGAACTGGGTTTCTAAAATTTAACCTTGCCTTTTATTTTGCTTTGAATTAATATACACATTTTACTTCTATTTAGCATCTCCTTAAAGTAAGACACGACGTGTTCGATGGAAAAGTACTGAAAGAGAAGCAATTTCGTTAATCTTCGGTGATATTACAAAATTAGAAAAACTTCCGAGCTTAGAAGAGTGTTCTAACGCTGTACGCCAATCATTTGCCCTTCGCAACAGCACACCACAACAAGTCAAATGTTGGATAGACAACCAAAGAAGGTACAAAACAGATTAAGGTGTGTACTCGTGTAATTATAAAAACGTTGTAAATTTGGTAAATAATTTATACAACATTTATCTTTGTACAGATTTATCCAGGAGTCCTAAAATTTGGTTAAATAAGCAACACTGAAAGCGGGTGAATTTCATTAACTTTTATAATTCGGAATAGTTTATGCTAAGATACACATACATCTTCATTTCAAATTCGAAAGGAACTTGTTTGTATTATACATATATTATACTTGATAAAAAAAATACTATTGTGATGATGTACGCGTGACCAAAACTATTTTTTAGTAAGAATTCACAGCCATGCAATCGTCTATCTCTTCCTAATTGTTTATTTTTCTCTTTAATTAGTTTTGCTCATTTTTACAAATTGTATCTGATTTTTAAGTTGACTCTCAAATTGTTTATCTTTTATGAAGTTTTTTTTTTTTTTGCTTAACGACAAATTGAAATTATTCACTGTATTAGCTTCTACATTGATACCAATCAAAAAATTATAAACAGCTTGTTTTCAATGTTTCCCAGCCGTCTGTATGTCGACATTTCATTGGAGCTACCCTAATCATCAGTAGACTTTGGAAATTTTTGCAAGATACTCTCAAATATGAATATCTTTCAAAAATTTCCAAAGTCTACTGATGATTAGGGTAGCTCATATGAAATGTCGACATATAGACAGCTGGGAAACATTGTTTATAATTTTTTGCTTAACGACGATATGTACATAAAAAACTCTTGTATTTAACTAACTAGTCATGGAAAATAAAATTATGAAAAAAACATTTATGTGATTTTCTAATTTTTATAAATAAGTATAAGTTCTGTTAAGGTACACATTGGCATATGAAGTGGTAAAGAGACTGCCATTATATATTTTTTTCGTTCATAAAGAAAATCACACTGTTGTGATCACAAAAAATGTTTTTTTAGGGTAGTATCATTAATCTTTGGTTGATGATACTTCCTAATTTGTTATCTCTTGAAAAACGTATAAGAATGATAATTGATCTTTTTGAATTTCATATGTAGGTGTTTATGTAAATGAATTATTCTTTTAGTATTGAATAAAAAATGTTGTGCCATGTAATGTAAAAAAATTATTTATATATTTTTTTTTTGTTTCGTTTTGCATTATATTTACTAATTTCTAACAACAATATACTTATGTATAATAAAAATTAACAAAAATAATTAAAAAACAAAAAAGAAAAATAATTCGAAAACAACGATTTCCATATGTTTCTTTTTAGTATTGACTTAAAAGTAATGTAATCGTTGTTTTCCTAAACGGGTGTTTGTTTTTGCATTATTCTTTTATGTTTTAAAAACCGTATCAGAATTTTTAATATAACTACGATTGAATAATAAAACATCTATAGCCATAATAGTTGTTCAAATTTTTAATTCATACATCTTTTTAAGTTTGCTAAGGTTTAAGGAGAAAGAAAGCAAACTGAGTTTTTGTTTGGGTTTAATTGACACAGTTTTTTGTTCTTAATAAATTAATTCTAGCACAAGTACTCACTTTAGACAATAAAGACCCATTTAGCCAACCGTAAATGCGGAAATGTACTTGTATCATTTGATCGAGCCTGTTGTATGAGAATGTATGAAATGACACTTTAGGACGTAATGAAATTCTACAGGTTCAGATATTACGATTACGTGACATTTGATACAATTAAATGTAGTTCTTACGTGGAACTTCATACATTTCTACATTTACGGTTGGCTAAATGGGCTTTAAATGTCATAAAAACACAAAAATAAATTATTAATATATTGTAGCAAAATATTCAGTTTTTATATTACTAAAGGAGGTATGAAATTTACGCTTGTGAAGAAACCGAAGAGAGTGGGAGTGTTCTAGGATCTGAATTCATTTGAAAGTGGTTAAGTTTAGCATTTGTGGTGTTCTGCGGTTCACATTCACATGTTTTTAATCATTTTCATATAGAGAGGGGTTGGTGAAATTAAAACGAATCGACTTATTTTTATACATACGTGATATTATATTAAACACGAACAGAATTTGGTTTTTAGTTTGAAATGTTCTTTACTCAATTTAATCAGAAAAATATATACAGATATTTTCACACAAAAATTTCGTTTTCCTAGTTCAAAATGAATAAAAATCCAAAAATAGCTGTTCTTAGTTTTGTTTTCAAGGGCCAGATTCCGTAACAATGAATTTTTTTACCAGTGAACACTCAAAGTACACCTCAACGACAGGCGTAGTGTTTACTTTTCAATAGCGATTCCGTAAGAATCAATAAACTTTATTGTGCTGAATGTGTTCGTAAAGGCAGAATGATGAGCTGAAATTGGTGAACATATAAGTATATGCTATAATTTTTGATTTTTGTGTGTTCAAATTTGTACAATTTAAACATTCTTAAGTTTTTATTAAGCATCCACTTGTGTAGAAAAGTAAACATACTTATGAACAAAAGATGCTGGCATTTGTATAGAAAAACTTTATTTTCTGGAAATAATTGTTGATATCCTTCCAAAAACTGTAAGGATGTGAAAAAAGATGCTGGCATTGCAAATTATTTCCTACTTCTCCGTTTAAGAGGTTTAATAGCCGGACCAAATGCTTCAATTATTTTATGCTGAGTATAAGCATGAAGAATGTGTTTTGCGTGTTTATTAATTAGGAGTTGTTTATATTGACAATTTATTCTGTGGCTTTATCCATAAATTCAAGAAATCTTTTAGCATACTGATCAGGATTACAGGTTGAAATACCATCAACAATACTGCCGTACTTAACCGTTTTTGCAGCCTGTTTCTTTACTCCATATTGAGTTAGAACATGAATTATTGCAATAAAATAAATTTATCGTCTTTCTTCAATACTTGGAATGGCATACATGTCAACCTCATACACAATTTCTTTGTACTGAGCACCTCGTGGCGAATCAGGAGGTGTGTTATAAGTCCATCTTTCACCGCTATCACATTCTTCACTTTCACTGTTTTCGCTTCGACCAGGACCACCACCGCTTTGACAGTTCTCACTTTGCAAGGCTTCTTCCTCAGCTCGTACACAATCGTGTATACCTACTAGTAAAGAATAATCCATTATATGCAGTTTTGTGAGTAGTTTTACGCATTGGTTAAAACATCCATTAGTTTCGTTTTCGCTCCTTCGCCAATTCAATACGAACTTTTTGCTTCATAAAGTCATTATCTTTATAAGTAGGTAAGTGTTTTTCCGACTCCTTTTCAGAAGCTTCACGATCTACAGTACTTCTTTTTAAATCGAATTTTTTGTGAATGGTTAAATGGGAACTAAACACATTACGTATTACCACAAAATAATACTGTACACTCTCTACGGTGATTCTGTACATGCCTAAATACTGTGGCAATAACGCATTACCGTGACTTTCAACAACGCATGGATGACACTGTTTAAGAAATGCATGCATTCTTTCGATTTCTTCGGAAGTTAAGCTTTTTATGATAAAAAATCTATTATAACTTTCATAAAACTCTGCCCCTGATTTACCAGATGAATCTATTCGCACTGGTTGGGAACGTGTAAGCGATTCTCTATAATCCACATCATCAACTCCAAATCGTTCTCGTAAATTACGGAATGCTAATGAGAACATTGATATGTACATATATACATATCAAAAAAGATTTCCTTTGCGTGATAGCTTTTAGTCGTGATTTTAAAACTCCGATATATGTGGGCCAATTTTAAACATTTTCTATTTTAAACATTTTCTATTTAAGTCCAACCTCCATGTTTAGATTTTCTGGAAATTGATTTAAAAGTTAAGGCACCAAATCCATTATAAAATTTTCACTGTTTAAAACAATTTCATATGAATTTTTGTTTGTAACGTAGAGTTGCATTTTTTAGAGTATAATTAGCGATTTTTTAAATAATTTTTAACTTTTTATTAGCGGTTTTGTAATGTACAAGTTTCGCAGTAAAGTAAACACACAAGGTTTATGTAATCTGCTTTTATTATTCAAAATTTAATTTATAATTCATTGCTTTAGTAGCACATTTTAATTAAGAGCCTTTTATTTTTCAAAATGTTTAAAGTATTTGTAAAAACTATACAAAATGATTGATTTATGTATATTTATACCCTTCACAAAAATGTTAAGGGGATATAAAAGTTTGTGATTCAGTTTGTAAATTCTACAATATTCATTTGCGACCCTAAAAAGTATATATATTCTGAATAAAAATTAATAGAAATTTCGATTCAGCGATGTCCGTCTGTCCGCCGTTCAAATACCGTTTCTCAGAAAACCATTAGACATAGAAGCTTTTTTCTTTCACCATTCTATTACCCCATCGAGATGGGTTTGCTATTGAAATTCAGTAAAATCGGTTCACATATATCTGAGCTATATCCAAAATTCTGAAAGAAGCCATCATTTTTTGCAATTTTGTATGAAAATTGTTGAAAAAAAAATTGTTTGTTCTGCCTCAAACCTGACACAATTATATATCATGGCGATTAAAAGGCAAACAAAAATTTTCTCCGATATAGGTCCATATACTCGAGATATAGCCTAAACCTATTTTTTAATGGAAATGTCATAAAAGCGAACTTAAACAACTTTTTTTGCTTAAAAGCAGATCTGGTAATAAAGCAAGGTTATCTAAATATGGAAAATGAGCATTTTCGATATCGGGTCATATATACCCGAGATATAGCCTAAACCAGTTTTTTAATGAACAACACTTAAACAACTTTTCTTGCTTAAAAGCTGTTCTGGCAATAAAATGAGGTTATATAAATGTGGAAAATGAAAATTTCCAATATCGGTTCATATATACCCGAGATTTAGTCTAAACCGATTTTTCCATGAAAAAAATGTTTTTGCTTGAAAGTAGTTCTGATTTTAAAAGGAGGTTACTTGAATATAGAAAATGAAAATTTCCGATATCGGTCCATATATACCCGAGATATAGCCTAAGCCCATTTCTTTCATGAAAATGTCGTTAAACAACTTTTATTGCTTAAAAGCAGTTCTGGTAATATAAGGAGGTTACCAAATAGAGAAAATGAAAGTTTCTGATATCGGTCCATATATACCCGAGACATAGTCTAAACCGATTTTTCTATAAAATATTTAAAATTTTTTTTTTTTGCTTAAAATCAGTTCTGATTATAACACGAGGTTACTAAAATACAGAAAATTAAAATTTGCGATATCGGTCCATATATGTATACCCAAGATACAGCATAAACTAATTTTTATAAATATATGGTTACTAAAAAAAATTAAAAATTCAGATATCGATCCATATATGCGAGATATAGCCTAAACCGATTTTAACGTGAAAATTTCCATGAAAGATTACCCTGTTGGCATGACGATTACAAGGGAAAAATATAAAAAGCGATATCGGTCCATATATATCCGAGCATATTTAGTTCAAACTGGTATTATATATACTATATACGTGACTATGGTGAAGAGTATTTTATATTCGGCCCAGTCGAATATACTACACTCTTACTTGTTTTAAATTGTTTTGTATCGGAATAAGTAAATACGCAGCCCAGAGAAGCTCTGTGCTTTTAAAAATAAAAGTTCAAAAATAAGAGTTTGCTTTGTAATGTTTTATGCATAACATTTATCAAAGCGAATTCGTTTTACCAGGTGAAACTGCGATTACAAGTACAACGATGCAAAAACAATATGGTGTTTTATTGTTGCTTGAGCGATTTATGTGTCAAAAATTATATAGAAAGTGTGCATGAGGAAATGCATATATGTGAGGAAATAACTTTTGACACTTGATGTTTTACGAATCGAAAATAAGCAGAACATCTAATTTTCAGTTTCACCAGTAAAATGAATTCACCTTAATATGAAAATGAATTTTTAGCATAAGACTAAAACACGCAATAAAAATATATACATATATGTATGTATACATAATTTGTGTTTTTGGGAAAGGGTATTAGACACGTTAAGAGTTTGTTTGACGGCTTTTCAGCACACTAATGAGGGTTTGGAAAACATATAAGTATATTTTTGTATGTATGTGTTTATACATACTTTTATGAATATATTTTTTTATTTACCTAACCTAATTTATAAACCCAATCTGTTCAAAAAGCAGGCTACAGCGCAAAAAACTAGACAGAGAACAGCGCTTGCTAAATTGGAGCAAAAACAATTTACCTTTTTTGCCTCCACTCCCCGCGCACAATCCGATTCAAAATTCGAATAAGTATATTTTTATTCATATCGCTCAAAACGTATTTTTAACAGTTTGTTAGCTTGTTACACTAGTCTGTAAACTTTAAATTTACCTAATTATGAAATGTGCTTTTTATAGAACACAGACGAACAACACGTCGAAAAAATTTATATGGAAATCAATAAAAAAATATAGTAACTTTCATAAAAATTATCTAGACGAGTTGCTCGTCTCTCCTCTATGAACAAAACATTAATATTAGAAAAGCTACACAAAAATTAAAACATCATAGTGCCGGTCCCCACACACCATCTTTTGGTTTTTCTGTGAGAAAGAAGAAGATGGTCTACAATAGCATTTCTTTCTTTCTCAAAGAAAAACCACAAGTTCATATGTGTCAACGATGCTTTATTTTTCAACGATCTTTAATAAATAAGTAAATAACTTCAGTTTTTATAATTACCTGCCAAATTTATTTATCTATATGCATTTCGATTTTGTGTACAACTATAAAAGCGATAGAAACTTTTTCACACAATAATAAAAAATAAATTCGAAAATCAAGTCTACTGCTCGTGTACAAACATAAACTAGACGCAATATGATAGGCCACAATTTTATTCAGATAAAAACAACATACATATGTATATACAATAAAAAATGTACTGCAGTTTGTTAAGTAGCGATTTTCATGAAAAAAAGTTTTAACAACACTATTTCAAATAATAAGGCAAACTTCATATCCAATACTGAAAAAATGACGGCGGCAGCCAGAAACGGGGAAATATAAATATCATGTGGCAACAAATTTGTCTATAAACGATAGCGATTGTACCATAGCACACATCAGAAATATGCGCGTAGTATAACGAAGCAACGAAACTATACGTATAGTATTTTGAATGGGGGTTTTTTGATTAAAAGTGGAAGTAAATAAAAAATTTCGGCATAGACTTGATCCTCTTGCTTGATTCTATCAGATTACATCAGAAAAATGAATGATTTTTACTGCAGCCGAAATATACTTAATGCATATATATATATATATATATATATATATATATATATATATATATATATATATATATATATATATATATCTATATATATATATATATCTATATATATATATCTACATATATATATATATATATATATATATATATATATATATATATATATATATATATATATATATATATATATATATATATATATATATATATATATATATATATATATATATATATATATATATATATATATATATATATATATATATATATATATATATATATATATATATATACATATATATATACAGCTATGGACTTATAAATGGCACATCTTACAGAGAGTTCATTCGTATGCTACTGTTGGGTAAAAACAATTAGCAAGCAACAAGTTTTTAGTTTTTTTCTAAGAGTTATTAAGTATATTTATTATTGATAACAACTAAAATAAAAATTCATTAGTTAAAAAAAATTTTATTATTAAAAGAAAAAAACACTAGTGAAAAAAACTGGACACATAAATGGCACAATATCTAAATATAAGAAAAAAATGATTTTAGTATTGAATTATTTGGGTTTTTGGTATGTAAAAGTATTTTACCGTTAATATTTGGTACTGTAATCTTTATTTCCGATGACCGCTTCGCACCTACGATCCATACTTTCCACAAGTTTTTGGCATTTTGCTTTGGGTGTGGCATACCAAGCTTCTTGCGCGGCTGACCCACAAATCGTCCATATTTTTATAATTTTTTTTCGCGATTTCAACCTTGACTTCGTTCCAAAGGTTTTCTATTGGATTTAAGTCAGGACTCTGGGCTGACCAATCCAAAACGTCGATCTGCTCTGCACTAAACCAATTTTTTATTAGTTTGGAGGAGTGTTTGGGCTCATTGTCTTGCATGAATTTCCATTTAATTGGCATCGAATCGAAAGCGTATGGTTCCATATGGTTTTTTAAAATGTCGAGGTACTGAAACTTGTCCATTTTCCCATTAATTTTTACAAGAGGACCTACGCCATGCCAAGAAAATGCACTCCATACCATAATGCTACCTCCGCCGTATTTTACCGTCCTCTGAGTGAACCGATGATTGTATTCTTGTCCTTTAGGACGATGTACAAAGGTTCTGCCATCTGGTCCTATTCTATTTATTTTAGTTTCATCACTCCATAATACGTTTTTCCAAAAACTAATAGGTTTTTCTTTGTGCGTTCTGGCGAAGACTAGTCGTTTGGAAATATTCTTTTTTGAGAGAAGAGGCTTTTTTCTGGAAATTCGCCCAAAGAGATTTGCCTCATTTAATCTTCTTCTAACAAGTCTGCTAGATATTTCCGCGCCCAAATATTCGTTAATTTTAGATGCTATCTGTCGTGAGGACTTAAATGGATCAATTTTCGCCATTCTGACAATAGCTCCATCCGTACGCACATTTGTTTTTCGAGGCCTTGGCTTTCGAGTTTTACCCTTAATCAATACATCGGGGTTCTCAACACATGATTTGATTGCGTTATACACTTTTTTTCTAGAAACTTTCATTACTTCAGCAATTTCTGACACTTTTTTCCCGTCTTCATGCAGTTTCCATATTATTCGCGAGAACTGCCTTAAGTAAATTGTGCCATTTATATGTCCATAGCTGTATATATATATATATATATATATATATATATATATATATATATATATATATATATATATATATATATATATATATATATATATATATATATATATATATATATATATATATATATATATATGTATATGTATATATATATATATATATATATATATATGTATGTATATGTATATATATATATATGTATATGTATATATATATATATATATATATATATATATATATATATATATATATATATATATATATATATATATATATATATATATATATATATATATATATATTCTGAATCAGAATTAATGGAAAAGTCGATTAAGCGATGTCCGTCTGTCCGCTGTTGAAATACCGTTTCTGAGAAAACCATTAGACTTAGAAACTTTTTTTCTTCTACCATTCTTTTACATGGGTTTCATTAATATCGTATAATATCGTAATATAATTCACGTATAGCTGATATATCTTCAAAATTCCGAAAAAATACATTTTTTTTTAATTTTTTTTTGTTTCAAACTTCACACATTCATTAAGCATGGTGATCAGATATCGGTCCATATATACCCGAGATGTAGCCTAGACCGGGTTTTTCATGAAAATGTCATGTAAGCGAACTTAAACAACTTTTTTTTTTTTTGCTCAAAAGCACTTCTGGTAATAAAATGAGGTTATATAAATATGGAAAATGAAAATTTCCAATATCGGCCCATATATACCCCAGATATAGCCTGAACCGAGTTTTCCATTAAATTTTTTTTTTTTTTTTTTGCTGAAAAGCAAAAAAGAAAGTTACTAAAATACAGAAAATAGAAAATTCCGATATCGGTTTATATATAACCGAGATATAGCTTAAACAAACTTTTTCAAGAAAATGTCTATGAAAGATTTTTTTGGAACAGTGATTACAAGGCAAACTATTTTTTTCCCGATATCGGTCCATATAATTCCGAGCATATTCAGTTCAAATTTGTAATATATACTATACATATACGTGACTATCGTGAAGGGTATTTTAGATTCGGCCCAGCCAAATATACCACACTCTTACTTGTTTTCTATGGTATTTTTCTTCTTAACTTAAAATAAACTTTTCGATATTTTAGAAATCAATTCTTTTTTCTCTCACTGTATTGTTACACAATTTATGTTTTCAATTTGAAGTTCACGGCAACCAGATTTTACTAGGAAAACATGTTAAATCTCTAACGTAATAAATACACTTTATTGAAAAAAAGAGTGATAAACATTTGTTTGAAATTATTTCTAATTGATTATAAACTGGTTTGTTTGAATGAAAGTATGTATTGTACATACATATGTATGTACTCGTATATATGTATGGATGTAGTTTACATATGTTTTGTATTGCTTGGAATTTGGATACTTATATTGCTCCTATATTGCAACAGAGTCATATATCAAAAAATTAGCTTTTAGAGTTAACAATGCAGAATTGCATTACTTCCTTTTATAGTGTGGCAAAAACTTTTTCATATTACTTTTAAACTGTTTCCGTTAGAAGATATTTGATTAAAAAATTTTTCTAAGACTTGTATGAAAACTTAAAATTTTAAATATGTTTTTCTCGAAACAAGTTTTTTTTTTATGACTATGTTGCAATAAAGGAGCGATATATTTAAAAATACATATACAAAATATCTAGATATAAAAATTGTTTGAAATCTGTCACATACTTAAATGATTTAAAATCGTCCTCTTATTCTCTTACACCCCTTTGTGTTCACCAATAAATGAGCTAATTAATCAAATGGAAATATAAATAAATGATACAAGTTGTTTCATTATTTCTTTCTTTATCTTTAATTTTCTTTCAGTTTAGCAATAAACAAATATTTTTTTATGTATTCATATATGATGTCAGTTGGATTTAGTCATTAAGATGTAAACACTCTTTATACAATAAATAAGTATTTATTATGAAATCTTACAAGTTTATCTTCACTAGTATTTTATTGCTAAATTCTTTTAATTTAATTACGCGCTTGTTGAAGTTTTATTTTGGTTTATCATAATAGCTGCAGCTAAAGTCGCTTGTAAATGATTGTTAGGTCGGTAGTGACTTTAATTCGTATTACAAGTACTCGTATATACTATTATGTATGTATTAGAAAAGTAAACATTATTCTCATGCCAGGAATACTATATAGCTGGAGGACAACTAGCCGTTTCGTAGTCGCTACACTACTCATCAGCACACACTGGGAATTATTTTGATTACCTTCAAGCTCACACCAAACATTAATACAATCAGAAAAGCCTAGTTTGAAGACACAGTTTGATGGAGTAGCGAAAATGCTATGGAAATTTCAGACCAAACCAATACAGGCAAATATATATGCACATGTGGCAATACGTTTAACTCTACAAGATTTCGATTCCGAAATCATACTTGAATAAAAATATTCAACTCAAGACATAATTAAAAATTTTCCCTTATTTCTACAATCACAGTCCTAAATTAAAAAAAAAAATAAAATAAAATTAGTAAACTGTCCCTTACAAAGAATTTCTTTACCATAATTCTTAATGTGATTATAACATTGCTACCAAGGTGCTAAAAAGCAGCATTTTGCCCCTTGAAAATTTTGGATTTTTGATTTGTGGCATATCTGCTTAATATGTTTTTAAGCCATCATATTTCACGAACAGCAAAAACAGCCTATCAATGAAAATCGTACACTTTTGCTTAACACGCTTATGGTGTTTTCTTTTCTGATAAAAATGTTACACCTATGCTACATATAGTGGTTCAACACGTTCTTTTCTAAAAAATTTGAACCACTTTTAAACGGTATCATGTTCTTTTCAAAACATGTTGCACTTAAAACTGGCAAAACATGTAGCATGTCCTACACTGTACTTCGAGTAAGGTGGAGATACTGCCCTTTTTTACATCTTTGTCTCATACCTGTTTATGCAAATATGAAATTCTTTTGTTATTGTAGATGAGTAAACGGTGCTGCTGATGATAGCTTGTATAAGATAAAAATAGGGATTAAAACGTTGGTATGTTAAAAGTTGTCATGATATATTTGAAACGCTAAGTGTACATTATTATTAAATGGCACTTTGTTAGCATTCTTTGTTTTTTGTGCTAATAACACATGTACAACTTTTTAAGGGTGATGGTAATCGGAAAAAAATTATAAACATTTAAAGGGCAGCATTTGTTATCAGAAAAGAAAACACCATTATGTATATTAGTTCCACTTGTATGTTTGCAACACACGAAAACTACGCCATATTAGTTACATATGTAGGTATATAAACCTATATATACAGTGTTGCTGCTTTAGTGCGAAAATTCGAGTTGCCGTATTGCTTCCGGAAAAGTGGGGTGATTTTGGGGATTCACTAACTATTCGGAACCACTTCTCTAACTGGTTTGGAACCTGCGTTTTGGCCGTGGAACGTGTATCTGAGCTTCAATATTAACGGTTGTTCAATATAATGCGAAAATTGAAGTACGAGTAGCAATATTGTTTCCGGGAAAGTGGAGGAATTTGGCGATTCCTGTAGGCGATTTTGGAAACACAAAAAAAAAACGGAACGCGTTGTACGGATAATTATATCGAAGCGAGTTATTTTAGTTTTTTAAACTATATTTATTTAATATAAGCATAATCTAGGCTTTGAGATACTTGGACTTCATTTTATATAAGTAACTTTCCGTCAGGAAATCTTGACTTGGCAATATTTTAAAAAAACTACCGATTTACTGAATTATAAAGAAGAACTTCAATCAAAACAGAATAACATTTTGCCGGAATATCAGCGCCTAAACCATTAGCGGCTACTCAAACAACTCAGCTGACATACGTTGTTTGTTAGACGACTGTGTCCGCAAAGGAATCTTCTGTTGATTATCTGACGGGTAACAATTACAAAAACAACCGTTTTTTATTTCCTTTTTTAAATTTTCTGACAGGCACGTCACACAATCCTGGATTGTTTATTAGATGTGTTATCGCCACCAGCTTTGTATAACAGTTGTAAACTTTACATTTTTAATGAAAATACAACTAAATACAACTTTGTAAATGTCATTTCATTTTTTATATATGTGTATTTATTATTTGCGCCAAGATTGTATCTGGTTGTCCTATTCTTATATTATATTCCAACATTTCCAGTCGGTTTTGCGGTGTACAAATCCGCATAAAAGGTAAAACGACAATTTTTTGTAGATAAAAATAAAAACCGTTCTTGGTGCTCACACCAAAAAGAATTTCAACATATAAGTAAAATTCATGTAAAAAAGCCAATTTTGAAATAAAGTTTAAAATATTTTGAATTATAACTCTCGTGTTTATAATCTATAGTGAGTGGATGCCAGGAACCCGGGCATATTTTCCGATAACAAGATGATTGAAAATTTTATTGCTTTTTTCAGTTATATTTTTAATTGGTTTTGATATTATAGATAAACAGAAGCAAACAGCGCGCAATAGATTTTTCCTTATTGTTTAACAACCCTTTGAAATACAGCCACTATATGTATCATACAAGGATTACTCGGCTGATTTGAGGAGTTGTAAGATAGTATCTACACGAGCCTCAGACCATTACCTATACGATTAAAATGAGAGTCTTTTGCTGTGTAAGTCTCATAGAAGAATCAGCTTTTGTAACACTTACTTCCATGCCAGGGATCGTCTGTGTTTAAATTAAGCTGGTCCAAGATCAAAAACACTACTCACAAGATACCGAGTAGTCTTCTACAATTGAAAATGATAGCTGGGTAGTCATCAAGGATTGTTGACAGAAAAACCCAAGTTCCTTAAAGCGTAGATTTTAAAAAAGTTAACAGCCAGTTCGCCGATATCGAAAGAATAAATTCATTCGCATTCTAGACGAAAGAAAATTGATTCGGGTTCTTCCAACTTTATTATAGGCGAACGATGTGTCAAAATTCAATTCAAATACTAAGAACATGCGAATGAATAATAAGATCATAGGCAAACGCAAATGGATTCGAATGTGAGTGATTAGCTTTCTTTTGCATACATTTTTATTCAATATCCGCGAACAGGCTCTTAATAAATTATTCTAAATAAAAGGATCTTTTTCTTATAAAGTGTTGTGAACTTTTAGTAAAAATACCATGTATTTTTCAATATTTTTCATACTCATTAAGAGTAATGGTGTTCCTGTACGATTTACAGCGGAACTCACTGTATCTATGAGATAAATCTAGACAGCACGGTGCCGAAGGTTTGTAAATGAAAAATCCAATTTTGACAGTGCTTAAGGAAGAAGTTGGGTTTCAAAACAGACTGTTATTTTTTGTGGTAATTAGCAACCACTCTTTAACATCATTTAGTAAAATTATGGGCATTATTTATTTATTTTAACTAACAGCCTTTATTACTACTACTTCTACTTTTATCTGGACTTTGAGATATTTAACTGTCAAAAATTGTTTCTGTACAATTTTTTGACACATTATTGTACTTACTCGTATTGTACAGCTATGTTCCGAGAAACGCACGTTCTGAAAACGCAAAGCGTTCTGAAAAACGCTTAATTGATTTTTAGGTGTTCTAAGGAACGCGCGTTTTACTGGCGTTTCGGAGTTTTTTCTGAAAAAATACATGTGTTTTGCGTACGTATATATGTATGTGGTATTTATATAAAATGCAAAAAAAAAATTTGACAACAAATAGACAAATTTTTTAATTTAGTTTCTTTAATTGAAAAAGTGTAAAATTCTTTCAACTTTTTATTGAAATAAAAAGAAAACATTAAATTTTAATTCGGAATAATTTTATTGCCTTTTGCAAGTTCAGTTTTAGCAAATTCAATCAGTTCGCTTCAATGTACACATGCGAGTTGAAGTCACCAATTTTCACCAACGATATGCGTTTTCCAGAACACGTATTTGGCGATTTCAAATTGCAAAACCATACTTCTTGCGTTATACGTTTGTCAGAACACCTATTTGGCGTTTTCAAATCGAAAACGCTAAACTTAAGCGATTTGCGTTTCTCAGAACATGTCTGGTAATTAATCTCAGTTTCACCTGAGAATATAAATTGGTAACACAAGCAAACGAAGTTTTTCGTTTTACATTACAAGCTGTACGCAATTATTGATTTTATTGATTGATGCCTAAGCGGCTTTCAAACGACAAATGTGATATTTTTTTTATATACGAATTATGCAACAAAAGTTGGCAACAGGATGGCATAAACAATAAAAATAAACAGGTTGCTCTATATATATTCATATGTATGTACATATGTACAGTGTGAAGCATAAGTCAAGGTACCCTGTGTAATCTAAACAATTTTTTAATTTTAGTAACAAAAATATAAAAAAATTCATTACATATTTTACTTATTTTATTCGTTTATTCAATAATATATTAAAGAAGTAAAAAGTATTCACTTATTTAAAAAAAGAAGATACAAGTTTGTTTAAATTCCTGAGAAGTCCACATATTAGCGCAGCAAAATTCTAGGTACCCTTAAATAAAAATGTTAATTCAATTTACACATTTGGCCAAAATATTATAATAAATTATCTAGTATTTAGTTTGATAGCATTTTAGTCAAAGAACCTCATTTAATCGATTTGACGTGGAATATACGAGTTTTTTTGTGCTATCCATTGTTGTCCTAAATGATCCCATAAGAGGACTCTGAGAACTAAAGCTGCAAAACTATTGATAGTCGGCCAATTCGATAGTTTCGATAGTATCTATATTTTAAAACTATGGAAGATTTCGATAGTATCGAATTCTAATATATGAAATGTATATGCTGAAACTAACATAGCATTATTTGAAATTTTATTTTGGATACATTTCACAAACTCACGAAAATTTTTATACTGCACTATGCTGATCGTTGGTTATACATCGCTATTAGAGTGTTAGAGTGCAATAAGTCTATTTATGGCACAGGCGTTACAAACATACATATGTAAGAGCAATTTTTTCAGAAGTATGCAACTTTAATAATTGATTTACCATTGAAACTTCTCCATAACAATAAAAGAAATTTGTCAGAACCGTCAACTTTTAATAGTAATCAGCAGCTTAAATAAAATATTGCGAAAAATGTAAAATGTTTGATAAAAATTTATGAAAAAAAAATGTGGTGTCAAGAAATTTGTTAAAAGAAATCGCAGAAAATATTATATTTTCAAGTTTTAGCCGGCGATAAATCCTTTGAATTTTAAGGTGATTATTTTATAATGAAAAATTCATTTTTAGTAATGAAAAATTCAAGTTTAATGTTTATAAAATTAAAATTTTTAAACTTATCTTTCAATTTAATTTACAAGAAGATACAAGCCGTTGAGTATTTTTAATCAACTTTCTTTTTGCTTTTTTCTCGCCGATAGTATCAATATCGGATAAAAATGTCAATAGTAAACCAAAAATAAAACTATCGATAGTTTTGCGGCCCTACTGAGATGTATTCAGCATATGTGCAGCCGCTGACTTTGAATTTAACTCTTTATTTTTCTTTCTCCGTATTAACGCCCGTCCATCAAAGTTTGGACCAGTACTCAGGGGATGACCCCTACATATGCAGTGCATTGTACCAGAACTAGGAAAATAGGTTATGAGGAGGGGGAAAGAGGGAATAGTGTTTGTGCACATTTGACTTGAACTTTCCACAGGAAACACGTCTGCAGCCAACTTATTCCACAGACGAAGCGTACGGCTGAAAAACGAATTCTCTCTGTAATGCCTAGTGCGATTCCCCAAATAGATGAGCTCTAGACGATGAGCGCGCGCTACGTAATAATGTGCGAGTTTCAGGAACAAGGTCTCTAATCTCGTCAGAGCAAAATCCATTGTAGTAACGATAGAACAGAGTAACGCGCCCAACACTGCGTCGATGCTCCAGTGAGTCAATAGAGTTGGATACCCTACTGTCACCGATAAGCTTCTTCGCACTATCCTGCACACAGTCGAGTAACCCCAAAATAGACTTTGAAGCACCGGCCCAAACATGAGAGTTGTATTCAGTTTTCGGTCGGATATAGGTGGTATAAATAGTAAGGAGGTCGGATGAAGTGAAGTACATCTTAACCCGTTTCAAAAAACCAAGGCACTTGAATGCTTCTTTAGAGACATGAAAAATGTGTTCTGTCCAGCGAACGTCACACTGCATCTTCATTCCAAGAACACCAAGAGCATCCGATTCCTCAATATTTATACCGTCTATGAGTACAGATGAAGCAGCATTTGCGGTCGTTTGTTTGTGTGTTAATAAACAACACTGGGTCTTACGAGCGTCGAAGGCAACCCTGTTTTTACGACCCCATTTGGAGATTAACAGAATCGTTCATATTTAGACTCTTGGCAGCGATCTCTGATAGGCTGGGCCTATAACTAAAAAAGTACGAGTGGCAAATGCTGCTGTCATCCGCGAAAGAGTGGATAGGGTTGGAAGTTTGATAGGAAAGGTCGTTGAGAAAAATAAGAAATAGGGTAGGAGAAAGAACGGAACCTTGCGGTACCCCTGAATTAATCTTGAACTCGTTTGATGAGACCCCATCTATAACAACTCGTATAGTGCGGTCTTTGAGAAAGCTCGATATAAACCGAGAGTAGTCATCACTGACGCCAAAAGCAGTAAGTTTTGCCAGTAGTGCAGCATGCCACACTCTGTCAAACGCTTTGGAAATATCTAGAGCCACCACCTTACTTTCACCGAAATGATGGATTGAGTGGCACCATTTCTCTGAAAGATATGCCATAAGTTCGCCAATAGAGCGAGCTTTACGAAATCCATATTGGCGATCACAAACTGCTCGCGCCCGGAAGAATATATTTGGCATAGTTACAGATACTCTTTCGAGCTCGGGAAGTGATTGACTGCTTTCCGGCAAGCAGGAATTGCTTGCAAAAATTTCAGCCAACAGGTTAGCTTTGTCAACCGGGTCGGTGAATGCTTGGTCATTCTTTAACAGAGTTGGAATTGATGAACTAGCACTGTTCTTTACTCTCTTAACGAAAGACCAAAAAGTCTTACTGCCCCGGGGAGCTGCAAGGACCTTGGCACGAAGGCGCTGTTTGTGGAGAAACTTTTCACGCCTAAGTACCTTGGCACACGAAGATCTTGCCTTTTTCCGTAGCAAATCAGTGTCTGAGGTTTTGTTTAAACGGCAGGTACTGAATGCTTCCTCTCTGGATCTGACTGAGTTTTTACACGTCTGATTAAACCAAAACTACACTCTTGGTTAATCGAAATTTGATTGGAGGGGATGAATGTTTGCATCCCTAGCTATATCATATTCTCGACCATTTTTGCAGAAGCATTTATGTCATTATCTAGAAAGCAAAGTTTCCAATTAAAATGCTCATAAAATTGTCTGAGCTCAGCCCTAAGCGCCTTTTTGTAAATAAATATTGAACGTTTCGGAGCTGATTTCGAAACGTTACGAAGTTCAGAAATCAAAAAGGTGGCAGAAATGGTGCAATGATCCGAATTGCCGAGAGGTGCACTGACTCTGACTTCATACTTTTCAGGGTGTGAAGTCAGGAATAGGTCAAGTGTGTTTGAATGGTGCCTTTCAACACATGGAATATGCGTTGGCTCATTTACTAATTGTGCTAGGTAGTTGTGCGCAGCGAATAACTCAACATATTGGCCTTCTGGAGTTGTATGACTCGAATGGCGAAGCCAGTTTTTGTTGCCTCTTGCATGCTGTGTGAGAATTGTACCTGCTCTTTTGATCTGTATCTGCAGAAATACTTTTACGAGGGCAGATTGATATTGAAGCTAGATAGCAGCACATATACAAAGTTTTTTTTTAAAATTGCGATCTATCAAACGTCAGCTGTCTCACTCAAATTTATCGATTAGTTTATTTGCTGTAGTCGTTTGGAGTTAGAAACTTTTGTTTTTCTTGGAATATGAAAAAAATCTAAATTTCGTGCTGTGATTAAACACTATTATTTGAAAGGCAAATCCTCGATATCGTTATGAATGATCGCCGAGTCAAATTACATGAGATTGTTGAAATGGTGAACATATATGTACAATTTTACATGAACATTTGCATATGAAAAAGCTATCGGCAAGATAGATGCAGCGTGTGCTCAGTGTCGAACAAAAATTAGCGGTTTTTGGACGTGATAAAGCGTAATTCTGTTGGTTTTTGCCGTCGATTATCAACTGTTGATGAAACGTGGGTCCACCACTACACACCTGAAACCAAAAATTAATCGAAACAACGGGTGCAAGCTGGTGCAAGCCCTCAGAAAAAAGCGAAGATAGTGAAATCGGCTGGCAAGGTTATGGCCTCGGGATGCAGACGGAATATTGCTCATTGTTTATCTTGAAAATGGATGCACAATCACAGGAGAGTATTATCGCTCATTATTGGATTAATTGATTGATGCAATCAAGGCAAAACGGCGACATTTAAACAAGAAAATGTGCCCTTTCTTCAATATAGCGCACCGGTTCACACAGGATTAGATATGATGGTAAAATTACGTTAAATACACTTTGAATTGGTTGATTATCTACCTTATAGTCCAGATTTAGTTCCTAGTAACCTGTTTCCAAACTTGAAAAATTACTCGCAGAAAAAAGATTCATCTCAAATGAAGAAGGAATTGCCGAAACTAACTCTTATTTTGAAAGGCTCCCAAAATCATTTTATTCAGATGGTATAAAAAAGTTGGAATATCGTCTTACTACGTGTATTGAGCTAAAAAGAGTTTACGTTGAGAAATAAAAGTTTTTTGAAAAAAAAAAACAAATGTTTTTTCAATCCACCCTCATATTTAAGGATTCCCACAACTCTGCTGCGACCTTTGGAGCACTTATAAAAGGACCATTATTTATCATAGATACTATTTTTATTTCTTCTTTTGATCTTAATTTTCGATTACGTCCTTACCTTGGCTTATTTTCAGTGCGTTTTTCATTCTTAAATCGATTTATTACTTCTTAAAAGGTTATCTTATTTCTTATTATTACCGCACTTTCTGAATAAGATTTTCCCATTTTCTGGTTATTAATTATATTTCGTTCCTCAACTAAAAGTTCTTTTCGCGACGGTTTTAAAAAACACCTTTTGGTAAAAAAATCTGTAAAGCTACTGCTACTAATTAAAAGTTCTTAATTTCTAGTGTATTTATAAAGCATTGTCATAAAGTATTTTCAGAGGTATTAAGACTTTTGCTGTGGAGAAATAAGGAGTAGCCTGAAACTTCGTTATTTATTTAACTATACAGTTGGAAATAAATTCGCAAAATATAGCATGCACAGCATGGGCTGAGTACTGAAGACCTTATATCTAGGGATGAAACCATCCGAGTAAATACAAGTAAATACTCGATACTTTTCTTTCGATACCAAGTACTTTTAGTATCGATGCTTTACAACCGAGTAACAAGTAGGTATCGCTTAGAAACAATTTTTGTTCTTCTCATCACACACGAGGCTAATTTATCTGTGTTTTTATTCATTTGGTTGCTTGGCCTGTATTTCTATTGCTATTGTGCTGCTTGTGCGGATATAAAGCTTCAGCCTATTCGCCTACAAGCTGGCAGAACAATTGTTCTCGTGTGGGATAGAGCATTGCCAAGCCAAAAATATGTGTTGAACACCATTTTACCAAAATTTTATTTCTTTTCAAAATTGTTATAAAATAAATCTGTGCATCCAAATGGGACCACGAAAATGTAAAAAAGACTATAATATTGTGTGAAGAAATCGACCGATACAAGTATGTATCGATGCTTTTCTTCGATACCGAGTGGGTGAAAGTGGGTATCGTTACTTGCCGATCGACACCTCATCGAGTATAAACGATACCACCCCCTGGTGGTATCGTTTCATCCCTACTTATACCTACGATGATATTAACAGCAATTTGCAGCGGAGCTGTCACTAACTATAACGACTTGTGCCTTCACAAAAATTTTGTTATATTTTTTGCATACTTTATTATTTACATGAGTAACTTTTGTTCACATTATAGTGCTAAAGTATATTTACAAAATAAAAACATACAAGAGAAATTTCCACAAGTAACTTTTTAAAAATTAAAGTAAACTTGTATTCATGCTAATGTACATTGATTTATGTTGCTCACTGTATGTATGTGTGAACATTCACATTATGAAATAGAAAAAAAAATACCATTTTGCGGTGCCGAAGATATATGTATGTATGCATACTTATGTGTATAAATACATATTTACAGATCTGTTTATAAATAAAATACATACAAACATTTGAACACCATGAACATATGTATGAGTGCCGTAAACGAAATTGAAAGTTTACCATTGACAAAAAAAATATCTAAAATTTGGTTCATGGTCAAGAAACACACTGAGGGTTGTGTATGAAAATAATTTTAAGGAAAGCAGACGCTTTGACGCTGCAAAGATAAAATACCTACATACAGAGGTATGTATGTACATATGTATTCCCTGCAAAGATAAAATATTCCTTGATGTAGTATGGATGGAGTTAGGTAGCAGTTGTTAAGTGACAGTTTAAGCAAAGGTTTTTTCTCTCCATTACCAAATAAACAATACTATAATAGAGAGACATTTCTCATAGTCCAAAATAAGAAAACCCCGTCAATGAAAAAGCCATCTCTCGCACTTCTCAATATATGCGCATCCCTACCCCAACGCACTTTTTGGCACTAACATGAGAAAAAAATTATGAAAAATAATTTTGTATTACATAAGCAAAAAATTTTTTATATTTTATTTGAAACAGCTGAAAGTTTTTATATTTGTTTTAAAAGCAATACGAGTATATTAAAATATGAGTGTAGTTACTGTCTTACCTGGGTCGTGAGAACATATTGATTCCTTTTTCTGGATGATGCCAAAAACTATGTATGGATGTAAACTATTTTATTATTATAACGTGCTATTTTATAACAGATATCACTACTTAAAAAATCATTATATAAGCATTTTTTATACTATTAGCTTTTAAAAATATTGCGGTTTTTTGTAATTTATTTCTGCAATTTTCTAATATTGATTTAACTCACGTGCCAACCAACTCACACGTAAAAATCCAACCAAATTCGTTGAACGAAGCTTTTCAACTGACGGATATGTGAATTCGTAGAATTTCTCTGGCTTATTTAACACAGTTGTAAACAAAATGTATCTAAAAATGAAAACTCATTTAATAAAGTTTGTTTACGAATGAGAGGCAAAAAAAAACTTTCAAATAGCAAGTTTTGTTTTATAATAATTTCTCAGAGTTTCCGTAACAACAATCTTCCATATATATACAAGCCAAATAGTATTTGCTTAGCAGATGCATGAACCCACAGACGTTTTGTAAAAAAGTAAAGAAGTTTTTGTAAAACACAATTATTATTAAAAATTTACATTACTTTAACAGAAAAGATGTAAGTTAATATAACAAAATATTTATTAAAATTTGTATGGATATTGATATATGATACAACTGATGAATCTGCTGTATAACTTTGCATTGAAGTGTTTTCGGAAGGTGTTGATTTCCCTTCAAATTCGTAATAAGCTCGAAATCCATTGCGGTCGAAGCGGTCATTTGAATAAAATGAAACTCTGAAAAAGCGATCATCCGAACGTATCTCAAATTTATCACGTTTTCCACAATATTTAGGAAACTTTCTATCAGTACTTAAAAAATTTGAAAACTCAACGTAATCGCTTGCAGTGAGATATCCACAACTGATTTGAAAGAATGAAAACATAAGCATTATTTAAGGACAAAAGAAAAAAATGTTAATGCAATTAGATCAGATGTTAACTAGATTTAGAAAAAGAATTACATACCTGTCTATTCCCTCAACATCAAAAAAGCTGAAATTTATTTTTACTTTTTCCTCAAACTCGCCATAAAATAAAAAATGGCAAACAATATTTTGTGGGTAAAGCCCCGGAAAGTTGGGAGAAGTAAAAAATCCAGTTTTCTTTGTAGTACTATTATACACAAAACTGCAATTGTAGCCTAATTGATAACCAGTTGTTATGCCATAGTCTGAAAAAATGCGAAAAATAGATGAAAAAAAAAAATCGGAGTATAAGTTTCATGTCATGAACTTTAATTTCTGAGATTTTCATATCTATGATTGATATAATAACTTTTCATATTAATAAACTTACTTGTTATAAATTTATACTCTGCTTTGAAACCATAATATCCAACTTTTTGTTGGTTGTTTGGGTATTTACCTACGAATTGTAACACTAATTTCGGTCCTTTCGACATAATAGGCTTAGGTAAAAATGCTCCGCAGTAAAAGTCTACTGGTTCATATTTGCCTTTGACTTGCGTTAGTAGTTGTAATGAATCGTTTAGTTTACAATCCGAGGAGTTTTTATTCTCATTTGGCATATTAAAATCCAAAAATTTTATTTGAACTCGTTCATCTGCACTTGCGTAAAATTCATAAATACATTCGACTCGCCCTGTGATTTGTGGCGGAAAAAGATTGTTTAAATGAGTCCATCTGACATTTGCCACAAACAGCTGATTAGATTCAAATACACCGGATTTGTTCCAACGAGAATCATAAACTTCTTTACAATTTCCTAAAAATAAATAAAATAACAGTTTTGTCATAAATCGAATGTTTTTAAATAAATTTAATTTAATTGAAAAATTAATCAAGCAGTCAAATATTTGCATTAGGCGGACGTGTAAAATGTGGCGCGTGGAAGATAATCGATTGGCGACATTTACACGAATCTGTGATGAAATATCTGAGGAACGTAGTTACCTGAATAAGGCAAAAATTTTGCAGGATTTTTTACGCAAAGGTTGCAATAAAACAGAGTTTCAGGGGGACACTTTGTTGTGGGTGCGTATGTTAATACCAGGCGATTCCCAACGTGTATACAATTTGAAGAATAAACAAATGGTGAAATTATTCTCCCGTTTGTTCCATTGTGATGCGCACGAAATGCAACTGGATTTAGAACAAGGTAACTGCATACATATAATATTTTGCAACTAACAAATTTAAACGATTTAATTATTTATTTGCAGAAGGAGATATTTCGGAAACTTTACGCAAATTCTTTGAATCGTCAACAAAATTGAAACCGCAAAAAGATAGTGTTCTGTATTTGCAAGAAGTGGAGGAGAGTTTGCATAAATTAGAGCAGCGTACTAAAGAAGACGAACAAACCGATTTATTAAGAGAGCTGTGCCAGCAATCTACATCAGCTGATCTGAAAACTGTGCGTAAATTTTGTTTTTATTCCCTTTGAACATATGTTGAAGCAATTTAAATTTTCAGATTATCCGCATAATCAAACAAGATCTTAGGATGAATGCAAAAGCTAGCCATGTACTGGCTGCTTTTGGACCAATGGCGTATGCGTCGTATCAAGCCACAAGAGATTTAGCTGAAGTGGTAAAGCAGTTCTCTTTGGAAAACAAAAAGCCTGGTAAATCTGGTGATAGCATAAAAACAAAGGCGGCAAAAGCCCAAAAGGTAAGCCTAATTCTGTAGGTAAAAATGTCGGACAAGATAATCTTTGTTTTCGAACAACAAATCAACACATTGGCAAAACAGACAACCTTGTTTCGGAAGTTAAGTTTATTTTCTTTAATTGGTTTTTTGTCGACGTTATCTCAAAAATCGTAAGATTACATCCACTTCAAAAAGTTGTTTATTCTAATACGAAACATTTACCATAACCGGAACTATAAAAATTGTTAACACCCAAAAATAAGAAAAATAAAAAATGATTGTAATTCTTACCTCCTTTAATGGGGTTATAAAGTAAAATTTATTAGATTTGCAATGAGGGATATGTACTTCGATTCAAGCATGACTAGCCACTGGTGGCCGATACCTCTTCAAATATGACTTGCCACTAATGACCGGTATATCTTCAGCTATTACTAGTCACTGTTGACCGACATACCGTCAAATAATCTTTGGTGTGTTCTTATATGGACTCAATTTTTTTAAACATCGTATCGTATGCGCGCGTGTCAGTACTTATGCAAGATGACTATACAGGTTGGATGTATATTTACCTCTCCAAGTTGAAAAAAATGTCGTTTATTCTTTGCTAGTTTCACAATTGTTTTATGCCTTAGAAGTATACTCGGGTACTCATAAAACTTTTTTGAGAAAAATCCATCTGATTTTTATTTTAGATATGTATATATTTTAGGGGTATTAGATATGTATATAAGCTGGGGCCTGGAGAACAATTTTCTCGTTACTTTGTGGTTTTATTATGACACATCTTTTTACGGACTTATAAAACTCAGGATTTTACTGTGTTTTGCAAGACCATAAGGTCGAACTGTCTAAAATATTTAGTTGGAAATTTTAGGTTTTTTGGTTCAAGTAGAAAACCACAGATAATATCGCTCCTTTATTGCAACATAGTCATAACTAAAAAAGCTTGTTTCGAGACAAACGCATTTGAAATTTTTGGTTTCCATACAACTCTTAGAATTTATTTTTAGAAAATATCTCCTAAAGGAAACAGTTTAAAAAGAGTAATTTGAATAAATTTTTGGCACAATTTGGAAGGTAGTACTGTTAACAACTCTGCATTGTTAACTCGAAAAGCTAATTTTTTGAGATATGACTATGTTGCAATAAAGGAGCGATATGTCATCGTATCGCTTCATCTATTTACGAAAAATCCCTTCATGTAAGAATCACAAGAACTTGGTATTCCCTTCCCAAGAACTTAAAACTTTTCTCCGACCGATAATGCTTTTAAGAAAGATTTCAAAACCCTTTTCTGTGACCTAAACATATAAATTTCGCATTTCCTTCATAATTGTTGTAAAATGATTTGTTTTTCTTTTTTAAACCTTCACAACATTTGTTAATTATAAATTTGACTTTCTATATAACTTTTTAATTTATATTTAATCTGTTGTGTCTATACATACATAACATAATCTTTTTTTTTTTGTAACGGAGTGGAATATGAATCATATTTGGTCTTATAGGCTTGATTCTGAATTTTATATTAATAAAAATCAGAACTACTTAGGTTTAATACCCGATAATAGATTATCGTTTGAATGTCATACGCTGCAAAGATCAATAGCAAACTAAGGTCTCTATATTGTTTTAATGGCTATTTACCCAAGAAAATAAAATTACGTATTGCACACTCCCTTCTTATGACTCACGTTATATATTACATTGAAATACCCTGAGTACTGGTCCAAGACAAAAAAGAAAAGAAAAAAGAACGGATGCTCATCAGCTAATCATCGCCAAGTGAGACTTATAATTAATCGAATAGTAAGATACTTTTTTAAATTAAGGATTGTTGATCACGTCTCAGACTATGGTGAGGAATTCCTTGAATGTTCAGTCCAGAACTTTCTAAATATTAGAATTTTATGTTATTTATATCAAGTGTTAAAATTTAAATCAAACCCATACCTGAGGCCTTCGTTACGTTTCTCTAAATCAATTCGCAGTTCACAACTGATTTTGCCTAAAATTAACAATTCTATTTTTGAAAAGTCGTTCATTGTAAGGTCTTGTAGACTTTACAATGATCTCCCCATTACGCTAAGGAACTTTGAATTTTCTATGGCTCGATTTAAGCGTTTGCTGTTTTCAATGGTTTCTGTCAGTGATATGTAATATCATCATCCAAATATCTATGTATTTGTTATTGCGTTCCTATACTTAAATACATTTTCAATCACATTCATATAGTATGTCGTCATAAGGTGTCTTGAATTATTTCATTATCGAATTATTAAATATCATATTATATTATAGTTTCATTAGTTTGTAACACCTATTGGCTCGATTATAAATAAAAAAAGAGTAGCAGAGTAAACCTTACAGATCTATTGTTCTATATTCCATGAAATTTCTAAGTTCGAGCAAGATAGAAATTCACACAGACGCATACGTTTTGATAATTATTTTTCATATTGCTCTTAAGAACTGATAGAAACTTTTGGTCGATATTGTTTGTTTAGCAATGTCAATTACAATATTATTTATTTATTTGGAATACAATAAGTTTTCATGTCTAAAAAGCGTATTACTAGAATTAATTATATAAACCAGTATTATAACAAAGTATAAACGGTAAATTCAGAATTGTTTTATACTAAAAAAATTATACCAATAAAAAAATTATAAACATTCAACTTTATATCCCAACAATCTAAATAAATTATTGAGAATTTAAAAAGAAAAATGCAAAAAAAAAAGTTATATAAAATAAAATACTCAACTAGGAAAATAACATACACTGCATATGTCTAATGGGGAGACGAGATCAAAGTTGTAGAGTTATAAAAGTATCAGTGCGATTACACTTCAATAAATTACCGTACTATGCTATTTCAATAAATATACCATATTAATAATAACTATATTGAAAATATTAACCAAACGGAGTAATACTGCTCATTAAATTAAAGAAATGGAATAAGCATAATTCAAGTAGCATTAAAAAAAAAACGTTTTTAAAACGCTTATATTAGTTTCACTTGTATGTTTGCAGCACTTGAAATCCATGCGTGATTATTTCATATGCGGGTACATAAAACTATATATACAGTGTTGCTGTTGTAGTGTGAAAATTGGAGTTGCCGTATTGCTTCAGGGGAAGTGGAGGGATTCTGGGGATTCACGAAGTCGATTTTGGGAATTCCCAAAAAAATCCGGAACCACTTCGCTAAACGGTTTAGAACCGGTTTTTTATATTCGATGCGCTCTTTTGCCGTGAAATATGCTTTAGTGCGAAAATTGAACCTACTGTGTTGCTTCCGAGGAGGGGACTTTGGGAATTCCAACAACTTCGCTAAGCAAATCGAAACTGAAGTTTTGGCCGTAAAACATTTATCTGAACTATTTACGGTCATTCAATTCGAAATGAGCGATTCCTGAAAACTGTTTTGGCAACTCCAAAAAGAACTCGAAGCGCGTTATTCGGATAGTTATCTGGTTACATGAATAATTATTTAAATTTCATATCGAAGCGTGTTTTTTAAACTACATTTATTTTTATGAATTATAAGGAATGCAGAAAGAGCGCAGTTCGCGAGGTAAAGAATTCCAAATTCTCACTGTTCTAACAAGTGGAATGATAAGTAAAGGGTTTCTGGAGAGTTTTAAAAACACAGATTTGTTAAATAGATAAATAGGAATCTCATATATTATGGTCTTGTAAAAAAATTTGACTTCTTAAGTGAACGTACTATCTTAAGCTACATCCAAGGAATCTGACAACATGTTGAGATATATGATCATGATGTCTTATGCTATAGATAAATTTGGCAACTCAGTTAACCAATAGTTATAGTTTTCGTATATTATATGAGAAATTTTAAGCACCAACCTCAATACCATAATTTAAATCAGACATCAATAGCGTATGAGCAAGTAGAGATCTAACACTAATAGACAAAAATAGGCCGCTATGAAAGAGTCTTCTGAGGATAACCACAACGCGTTAGGATATGACGTCAAGATGATCGTCAAAGTTAAGCTCTTGATCGATTATAACACCAAGACATTTCATTGATTGGGTAAACGAAATAGTATCATTGCAAATTCTGATATTTGGGTAAACAATATCTCGGTGCCCAGTATGAAACATGATAGCTTTGGTCTTACTAGCATTTATCATAAACTAGTTGGAGATCATCCACTCATGTATATTCAGTAGTGAAGAATTAATAGCAGCTCCAAGAATATTAGGAGAATTCCTTTTACTACGAATAAAAGTTGGATATTCTCGGCAAAAATGAACGGTATTATAAGAGTGGAATCAATATAGTTTACACAGTCGTTTAAGTACAAAATAAATAAAATAGGTCCGATACTAGAATCCTGGGGAACATCAGAACGAATAGTAGTATTATCAGAGTTAGTTCCACGCATATCAAGAAATTGTAATCTATCTTTTAGATATGAGTTAATCAGTTTACTTGCCATTAAGGAAACATTTATATTTTCTTTTAATTTATGAATGAATTCTGTGGAATGGTTTAAACGTTCAAAATGAAAATAATTTTTTTCATTTTTCTTTGTTATGGTATTTCCTGGTGTTGTTGTGTACATGCATAGCATGGTGTAGCCATTCGTCCCAGTGCCGTACATTCTTAAGAAACTCCTCAAATACTCTGCCATTGGTCTGTGGGTTCTTTCTAGCGACCCATTGGACTGAGGGTGGTGGGGAGAAGTATATATCGTTGGTCTCATGCAGAAAGGCCCTCGGTTCATCTACATGTAATTTTTTTTGTTCAATTGCCATCTTCTGGGAGCTGGACGTAACCTCAAAAACTTTGTTATGCTTTCCAGTTTTTATTCCTAGTACGGTCAACTTCCGCTACAATTTATTATTAACGCCACCGCTTCACACTTCAACAAAGACCGGTGTACCAGAATGCGGCTGCTTAAGACCACTAGGTGATCCTTGTGTCAACGTTTAGTAGTTTAATTAATTTTTAGTTGCACCGACAGGTGCATATCAGGCTGAATGATATGCTGATTTCTTAAATTAACTGTGTTACACAAGTTGTTTAGTAGATAATTTTAATATTCATACATAATCCTTTTGTTTTTTTTTTTTTTTTTTTTTAACTTCAAAATATTAAAAAGAAACCAAAATTCACCGAAGATTTTTAAGTGAAATACTTATTATTTGGTGTGCACTTTAAGTGTCAAAATTATTCATTCTCACCATTGCGGGCTCTAAAATAAAAAGTGAACACTGAAATTGGTGAACATTTCAAAATTCATCGTTGCGGAATTTGGCCCCAGGAAAGCAAAAAGAAATAGTAGGATCGTATCCGCTAAAGTGCGAATACCGGCTGCGCCAGTTATGTTATGGTATTTATTGTTTTAAATCCTACCGGCTGCGCCAGTTATGTTATAGTATTTCCTGGAGGGTCCCTTAGGAGTCGCAGGAAATACTTATTTATTAGTTTATTTAACTTAGGAGAAGTTAATTTTAATTAATATTGTTGATTGTTTAGGTATTGATTATTGATTGTGATCTCTCTTGCTCACTAACTTTTAGCTTATATACATTTATTATTCTTTTTATACAATCATTTTGCTGCTGTTCTAATTGTTGCATACCGTGTTGTCAGCAGTTATAACTTTGCTGGTTGTTGCGACATAGTTGTTTGGCAACTGCTTGATTTCATATTTCGCAATATCAACAAATTGTGCTCTTGACCTAATTGGTTGAATTATTTCCGCATGTTATTGTTCTTCTTGATATTGTTCAATAACTCACAACAACTTCAACAAAGTCACATTAATTAATTATTATCGCTGAAGAAGTAAAATTCTAGTAAAGAAATTACTCGGGCATTTTGGTAATTCCAATAAAATTTACACAATTGATTAAATAAATCACATTTATTACGCGAAGAATAATAATAAAAAAAGGATTAAAAGGTGATTGCTCAATGCATAGTGTTGTCGAAAATACAAAATAAACATAACATCACTTCTAGTTTTACAGGAGAAGCAAAAAATGTAAACAAATACTTCAGATATAGAACTACATATTTCAAAATCTAACAATTAATAGAAGCATGTATGTGTTAGCAAACAAAAACTTGATATTGATATTGATTTTTTTTTGATATGCACTTCTGGATATTTTCGGAAAATATCGAACCGGTCACGATTTCGAACATTACTATTCGCTCAAATTTAAAACGGCCAAGAAATACATTTATAGCACAAAAATAAAATATTTTCTTGTGAATTGATACATTCTTTGTAATTTTTTCTTACACTCTTTCAGTTCCTTTCAGTTCAAAAATGGATCGAAAATAGGAGTCTTCGCCACTAATAATGCTTGCGAACGTTACGGTTCGAAATCGTGAAACAGACCTAATATCTCGACCAATCAGAATTGTTACATCAAATTATTATATGATACAAAATGTAAAATTTCCTTTTAGGGTAAAGCAGTTAACGTTCACGTCATGACTCCAATATCACCAATGTTGGCAAACGCTTGCAACTCTGTAGAGGATGCATTCAAGAAAAGTCCTGGTGGTTTATTTAGCGAAATAAAATATGACGGAGAACGTGTGCAAATTCACAAGCAGGGAAATGAATTTAAGTGAGTAACTTTTTAAAATAAAATGTGTTTGAATTAACAAAAAAATAAATAAAAAATTTATATATATATATAGGTTTTTCAGTCGTAATTTAAAACCAGTTATGGAACATAAAGTAAAGCGGTTTAAAGAGTTCATACCTAAAGTAAGTCATGTCGTTTGTAAAAAACTTTATTTTAAACTTATAAAAACTAAACTATTTTTAAGGCTTTCCCGGGAGCTGGTGATATGATATTGGATTCGGAAATCATTTTGGTGGATACTGTAACAGGAGAATTATTGCCATTTGGTTCTTTAGGGACTCATAAGAAAAAGGAGTATCCAAATGCTGAAGTCTGCCTGTTTGTTTTCGATTGTGTTTTGTTTCAAGGGGAAGACTTAACAAGTTTGTAAGATTATTAGTAAATACAATTAAAAAACATAATTTCCATTATTCTTTTTAGAGCTTTTAGAGACAGACGAAAAATTCTGGAGGACAATATATCACCTATTATGTCTTATGTACAACTATCTGAGTCACACTTTCTTAAAACCAAAAATGAACTGTCTATTATGACGGCTAAAGTCTTAAAGGCTAATTTAGAAGGTGTTGTATTAAAAGATCCTTTAGGAGCTTATCAACCCGGTAGGCGTGGTTGGCTTAAAGTAAAAAAGGATTACCTGTTTGGCGGTCGGATGGCAGATACTGCGGATTTAGTAGTTTTGGGTGCCTCTTACGGTTCTGGCAAGAAAGGCGGCATTTTAAGCATATTTCTAATGGGCTGTTTTGATCGTCGAGATCGTTTGTGGAAAACAGTGACCAAAGTACATACCGGCCTAGATGACAAAACTCGTTTGGAAATGCATGATCATTTAATGAAAGTTATGGAGAGATCAGATGGTAAACAAGTCCCATCTTGGTTTTTATGCAACAAACCTCTGATACCAGATTTTATAGCTAAAGATCCCAAAGTAATGCCTGTTTGGGAAATAACAGGCGCAGAATTTACCAAATCAAATGAACATACAGCATCTGGTATATCAATACGCTTTCCTAGAATAACGCGTTTAAGAGATGATAAATCAGCAGAAGAAGCGAACGATTTGGAACTTTTGGAAAAAATGTTTGATGCTTCTAAAAACAATGTGAATGTCGATTTGTTAATTAAGGGTTGTAATGATGAGGATAATGAAGACAAAAAAGATGTCTTAATTAATAGTAAAATTAATTTACTAAAAACACCAACTAAAAATATTAAAACTGAAAATAATTCCCCTTGCAGCAGCAGAAAGATTAAAACGGAAACACCCACCTCCAGCAGTCGGAAAAGACAATTGGAAAAAGACAGTGACAATGAAAAACTAATTCCAAGAATTAAACAAATTAAAATTGAGCCAGTGGAAAGCAATGATAAAAAACCGTCTAAAAAACAATTAACATTAGATAGCGGTTTTACAATTATTAAGAACATAAAAAAAGAAGAGTCGTTAGATGAAGAGATAAAAAAAGAAAGTAATTTATTTAAAAATGTAATAGTATGCTTCGAAAATATAAAGGATTCTAGTGAAGTATATAAAAAATTTAAAGCAAATGGTGGTTCAATAACAACAGATTCCACCAAAGCCGATATAATTTTTTACGAATCATATAATGTTAAGGTTAACTTAAGTGATTGTAGGAAAAAATACCGCCGATCATGTCACCATTTAAATATTGAATGGATTTTTGATTGTTTAGTTATGAAAAAATTATTAGATTATGGTTTATATGCAATTGTTATAAAGTAAATTATATATTTTGCAAATTAAGAAAATAAGTATTAACATTTTTGTAATTAAACTTACTAAACGTTTTATTAAATTTTATTTTGAATATAATTTTAAACGATATTGTATTATTATTTCAAGCCATTGTTCAGGCTAAAAATTTTGAACAAACAAAATTAACAGAAAAAGAGAAAAACACAAGTATGAATTGATTTGTAAAACATCAAATGTATACTCTGTAATATTCGTAAACATCGAAAGCGCTGAAGAGGTGTTTAGTTTCGATAGAGGGGAGTTTGTGTCTTTATTGACTTGACACTTTTATACATAACTTTTTTCGATTAGCCGTTGGCTAACTCTTTTGAAAAGAACTAAATTCTACGTTAGCATAACTAGATTAATGTTCTACTAGAAATCTACGCAAGATGCTAAAAAGAAAATTAAATAATTTCACCTTAATTAATCTTAAACCTGCTTTAAACCAGCTTTGTACATAAGCAAAACAAGATCTTTGATGGAGTTGACCATACAATTTCATAAATTGCACTTATTCTCGTCTTCTGCATACAAGTTCATCCATTTTTATTTATCAGATAGACCTATTATTTTGATTATTAACTAACGATATGCAAATTGATAGCAAAACTATTTGAACAAGTATTATATCGTTGGCCTCATGCAGAAAGGCCCTAACAAACATAGTCGCAATTTTACAGGAGAAGGAAAAGCCATAATGGAAACTGTATATAGGTTCATCTACAAGTAATTTTTTTGTTCAATTGCTTGTAAAAACGATATTTATTAAATTACATACTTAAGTTTTTGTGACGCTGTATATTTATGTGAAACGTAATAGAATCCCTAAAAAAGTTCGGTTCAGGGAAAATGCGAGTTAGTGTCTTTCTACATGAGACTAACGATATGCAGTATGTATGCACATATAACATAGTACTCTTGAATTTATTATCATTAAATTAAAACTAATAATTTTGCATAAATTAGTCGTTATCAATGATATATAAATATTTATCTATCACAAGTGGATGAAAAAGAGATACATATGTGTACATACTTTTTATTAGCAACTGGTAGGAAAAGCTGCACTCCTTAAATCAAACAGTTTGATACAATAAAAAAAGAAGATCAAAAGCTTTTTTTTTAATTAGAATTCTTAAAACGATTACATTTGCTATCAGTATTTTTGTATCCATAGAACAGTGTAGAAGAGGAATTTTGTCAGCGGAAAATTGTATTCGAGATGTGGATGGAATTCATTGTATTGTCAATTGTGGTGGGCATATTATTTTTTCGTTGGGCAACAAAAAACAATGACTATTTCGAAAAAAGAAATTTACCCTATGACAAGCCGATATTTTTGTTGGGTAGTGGCAAGGAAATAGTTTTCGGCAGGAAATCGGTCTTAGATGTAATATACGAATTGTACAACAAGCAAGACGATATGTTAGTTTAAAAAGATTGAACAAGTTTAAACTTTTATTATTTGTTTGAATGTCCTAATTTTTACAGCTAAAGATTGTTAGCGAAATATAGAAAATAAATAATGTTAAACCTTTTCTTATAAAAAACAATCTAATCATGATCTTTAACTACAAAAATTAGGACAAATAAGCATTAACAAGATCAAATAATATGAATATTAAACTTTTATTAATTGATTTAATTTGCTTTTATGTTTTCTTTTTTAATTAAAAAAAAAATCAAGTGTTTATGGTATATTCGATGGCCGCAAACCAGTTTATTTAATACGTGATCCTCAACTGGTTAAACATATAACGATCAAAGATTTCGATCATTTCGTCAATCGTGCGAATTATATCGATAAAACAGAGGATCTGCTACCAAACTCCCTATTCTTTATGCAAAATGAAAAATGGCGTGATATGCGCAATACATTAAGTCCAGCATTTACTGGGAGTAAAATGCGGCAAATGTTCAAGCTGATTATATTGGAAATTGAAGAGTCCTTGAACTATTTGAAAGGTCAAATAAAAGATCTTCATTTGGAAGACAGCGGCATGGAAATAGATGTTAAAGATTTTACTTCACGTTTTACTGTTGATGTCATAGCATCTACTGCATTCGGCTTACAAGTAAATTCTTTCAAGACTAGAGATAATGAATTCTTTATGAAAGCCCAAAAAACGACAAATTTCACAAAACTGCAACAATTTAAAATGATTATAATGGAACTTCTACCAAAAATTGCAAAGGTAAGGCCAGCTAATTAGCTTTTAAAAATCTCACGTACTCGTATGTTTGAACTAAGTTTTATATGTACAATGAAGCAGGATTTAAAAACGAAATTAACAGTGTAGACAGGTGGAATAGCTATTCCTTCCTCAGGTCTTGTTTTAAAACAACAAAGCCAGGACCAGACGAGAAAACGTCCTAGTTGGTTAAGCATGTTTAAAATAAGTATTAGCCTTGAGAGAGAAATCGGACTATAAAAGTCTTAAGTCGTCCACTTCATGAAAAAACGCAGCTTTTAAATTTTTTTGGGGACTGTTGCCGTTCAATGTTCGTATGCGAATGATGCTTTATTTTGAAAACAGTTTCTTATATAAAACTAAAAAGAAATTTTAGTCAAGAAATACAAAATTTATGCAAATTATTTAAAAACTAAAGAGTAATAAATGTTGTTCTGCTACAACAGGTATGTTCTGATGAAGGCAAATCGCATCTGATGAGTGTTTACGATTTCAAAGCAATCGCAAAAGATTTTATGTAAAACGAATGTCGCGAAAAGTTTGGTCTCGCAATTTGAAATCACCAAATAGGTGTTCTATTAAAATTCGATGGGTTATTTTTTGTTTTTCAATATCAGGTGTGTTCCACATGAATAGCGAAACAGTCCGAACAAGTCCAAACGCGTTCCACAACAACAACACTTTTTGATCAATTTTGATAGAAAGAAAGAGAGAAATTTTTTTCATTTCCTGTAAAAATTTGCCCGAACTTTTTCTTTGGGTGAGTTCGGACTAGAATTGAATGATCAGCTGTTTTTGGTTTACATTCATTTGAAACTGAAAAAGTGATTAGATAATTTACAAATTTGAAAAAAGCTTTGTTTTGTTTAAAAATTAATTAAAAGCAAAATGGAAGTTTACCCGAACTAAAAATGAATGTTGTGAAGTTGTAAGGAGAATTTGCAAATTTTACCAAAAACTGCTGAAACGCAAAAAATCACTATTTTACATCTTGAAATACTAATGCTGCCTACTTTAGGTGTGTTCCACGTGAATAACGAAACAGTCCGAACTAGTCCAAAAGCGTTCCACGTAACAATTTTTGTGCAATTTTGAGAGAAAATGAGAGAGTAATTTTTTTCATTTCCTGTACACATTAACCCGAGCTTTTTCTTTGGGCAAGTTCGGACTAGAATTGAATAATCAGCTGTTTTATGTTTACATATATATGAAACTGCAAATGTAATCAGAAAATTTGCAAATTAGGAAAAAGTTTTTGTTCAAAAAAAGCAAAATCGAAGGTTGCCTAAACTAAAAATATTGTTGTGAAGTTGTAAACAGACCATAAAATTGTTATTTGGCTTTTCATTTTATAAATATGTACTATAAAAATCTATTGAAAATTTTACATTGCCTTTAATTATTAAAAATTAATTTTAGACGCTTAAAACTCATTACATAATTAAAACAAAACATTTGCATTATTGGCATCAGCTGTAAAATGAAAAGCAAAGTAAATGTTTAAATAGATATTTATAATGCATATTTGTAAAATAGAAGGCCCGATCGATCAGAATCATTGCATGTTCTCCTTACAACATCATGTTTAGTTCGTGTAACTTTTCTTTATGCTTTTATTTAATTTTTAAATAAAAGAAAGCTTTTTTCCAATTTGCAAATATTCTGATTACTTTTTCACTTTCATATGTAAGTAAACATATGATTATTCAATTCTAGTCCAAACTTAACCAAAGAACGAGTTTGTGGAATCAGCGTTGTCAACTTTAAAATTTCAAGTCGCAACAAAATGGGAGAAAAAGCACGTAATTTCAATAAAACACACCATGCGTAGAATTTTTATTTCTGAACCGCATTTTGTGTAAAAAGTATAATATTTTTGCACTAAAACCATAACGATGAAACACATGTTTATACGGATAGTAGACGATCAAAATAGGCTTGACGGTGGGGCTGCCCTTGTTATGCCATCAAACTCCGGCAATAGCCAAAATTCACGATTGTCTAACTTGTCCCAGTAATCCTATCGTTAAAATAATTATATATATTTTTCAAAGATTTCCCAGTCTACTGATGATGAGGGTAGCTCCTATGAAATGTCGACATATAGACAGCTGGGAAACATAGAAAACGAGATGTTTATAATTTTTGGATAAGTGTCAATATTAGAAGCTAATAAAGTAAATAAACTCAATTGGGTAAAGATTTACTGCCTGGCCCACTATGTCACCCGACATCGCTCGCTCGTATAAATACATTTGAAACAAAAACAAATTTTAAAATGTTGTTTTTGGTATGCATGTATTTATGCGAGCGATCGATGTCGAGTGACATAGTGGGCCAGGCAGTTAGATAATTAACTGCCTGGCCCACTATGTCACTCGACATCGCTCGTTCGCATAAATACATTTGAAACAAAAACAAATTTTAAAATGTTTTTTTTTGGTATGCATGTATTTATGCTAGCGATCGATGTCGAGTGACATAGTGGGCCAGGCAGTAAACTTTATAATATTTTATTTATAACTTTTTTTTATTTATAATAGTTTGGTGTTTCATTTCAATTACCAAAGCAGTAACTAATTCATGAGTCATCATACTCGTAAATATAAACTTCACTATTCAGTGTCTGCTTTCATCGTAATATTTGACAAACTTGGCCTGATCGTTTAATAACAAAACACAGAAAATTTTATAAAATTAAATGATCCTATTTCTTTGGAGAATATGTATAATATGCAATAGCAAGATTGTCTTACTTTGTGCATTTGATTTGGTACGTTTTCTACATTATTACTCCGGGTTCTTATTTTGCTTTGTAAAATGAAATGAAAAAATGTTGGAACTTGAATAAAATGGTATTCAAACCGCCGTACAAAAACTTTCTAATATCAAAACAAAAAGTTGTGTTGAATACGATTCGGTACCAACGAAATTTAAAAAGCGCATCAAAAATTAAAAAAGAAAAACGCATCGCGCACCAACTAATGAATTTTTCACACAAAAAGCGTTTAAAAGCACCAAAAATGGTGCCAAACGCACCGTGTTGACAACGCTGTGTGCAACTTCATACAGGAAATGAAAAAAGTACTCTCTCAAAATTGCACAAAAACTGTTACCTAGAACCAGTGTTGCCAGAATGAAAATTGTATCTTAATATTGTAGATTTTTCAAATAAAATAAGATTGAAGATCTTTTTCTCAAATTAGGATTTTTGAGACTTTATTTATATTTATTCTAATAAATGTGGAAACTATTTTCAAATGTACAACAAAGTTTGACTTCTTTGATAAAATTTTACTTGAAATAGTTTTTACCTCTTGCTTCCAGGTCATTTGTACACTACATACATACATATGTACACGCTTTCCGTTTGCACTCAAATGACACAAATATAATTTATTCAAAAACAATCACTTATTTTTTCAATGATAGTAGACACTTGTGTTGCTGCCATTTGGCTCGCCATATGAAATCCGCAAAATATAAATTAGTTTTAATATTATATGATGGTTGCTTTCTGGTTCAAGTTCAAATCCGGCTTTCGCCAAGAATTATTTTTGTTTTATTTTTAATTATAAAAATAATTACAGCGGTCAATAACTCTTGATCAAAGAAGACTAGAAAAATTAGTAGTATTCATTAAGCTGGGGGGTAAAGCAACTAACTGTTTATCAGCACCCACTAGGATTCGAACTCGGTATAATGTAAACATGATGTATAAATTAGGATCAACACAAATTTTTATTGAAATTACAAAAAGCCAAGCGGATTTTTAGAAAACAAAAAAAAAATTTTTTTTCGTGCAAACATATTTCAAATATTTGTGCAAACAGTCAAATACTCCCATAAAAAAGACAACTTTTTTTCTACTACCTCAATCTGCAAAATTTTTATTGAAACAACATGTTTTAAATATTTGTGCTAACAGTCAAACACCCCCATAAACAATGCAAAATGTTTGTACAAAAAGACAACTTTTTCTTGACATATTTTGTGTGATTATTCTTCTGCTACCTCACTTTGAAATTTTTTTTATTGAATTGCAGAAGCCAAGCGGTTTTAGAAACATCAACACATTTGCGAGAAAATAAAAAAAAAATTTTTTCGTGCAAACATGTTTCAAATACTTTTGCAAACAAAGCATCAACCCCATAAACAATGCAAAATGTTTGTATAAATGTAAATTTTTGGCATATTTTCCAAGCAGTTTTGCGTTTTACATACATATATTGCTAATATTAATTGATTGAATTGAATTTTTGTTTCTATCTTTTGTTAGAATAGTCATAGTTGTGTAATAATTTATAACAATATTTGCGTTTAGACATAAAAAAAACATATAAACATTTTTTTTGCTAAAATTAAAATTTTATATTTGAGAAATGAAGATTTATCGACAAAAATTTCTGGCACCAGTGCAGGGAACACTTTTCGGTAACTTTGGCCAAGTTCGGACTATTCGTTATCAAATTTTTTGTGAAACTGACAAATTTAGATAGTAATTTTGTGTTCGTTAGTCTGAATTTGTCCAGTTGAGTAGTGTTATTTTGCAGGTAGAGCTTATTTTGCATCATGTGTGCACGTGTTTTTATTGTTTATTTTTAATAAATATTTCTTATTTTTGCAGCAAAAGATCGTTTTATGTTATATAAAAAATTTAACAGTATTTATTTTCAATATTTCGATAACAATTTGTTATCATCGTCAGGAAAATTAATATGTTATTCTATTAATTATTCATATTAATTTTCCTATATATATATATATATATATATATATACATATATATACATATATATATATATATATATATATATATATTGATTAAGCGATTTCCGTCTGTCGGTCGTTGAAATACCGTTTCTGAGAAAACAATTAGACACAGAAACTTTTTGCTTTCACCATTCTATTATCCCGTCGTGCCATGGTTTTGCTATTGAAATTCAGTAATAGCTATATCACATATAGCTGAGGTATATTAAAAATTCCGGAAAAGCCATTCTTTTTTGCAATTTTGTACGAAAATTTTTGATATGTTCATTTGTTTGAAAGGTGTAAAGAAGTGTACAGCCGTGTATAAACGAAAAAAGCTTGTTTTTTGTGCTTTGACAGTTATTATTAAAACATTTTTCTTTTCAAATTCTCAATAATTTATTTAGATTATTGAGATATAAAGTTGAACGTTTGAGAATATCTTTCAAAATTTTGCAAATTCTACTTATGATTAGGGTAGCTCTTGTGAAATGTCGACTTATAGACAGCTGGAAAACAGTAGAAAACAAGCTGCTTATAATATTTTGAATGGTATCAATCTTAGAAGCGAATATAGTAAATAAAACTCAATCGTTTTCATTTTTAAATATTTATTTCAGAATTTGTATATGTGTTTCTACTTGTAACTATATAGTTTAAAATAAATTTGAAAGGTATAGGATGCACAGTAATTTTTGCGGCACTGTGACTAACTGTCTTCGCATAGGAAGTTGCCGCGTGGTTAACAACAAAATACCTCAAAAAACTGTAAACTAATACAGTTAGTTGAGGTAGACAGTCAACAAATGAGAATGATACGGAAAACTCTCGAAGGCCAAACAACAATGACAAGCCTGACCACACTTAAGAAATAATTTCGATGACGCGAGAGCAGTTCCCCAGCCCATAGCTGGATTACTACTTTAATTCATACCACGTTCAGACGGTAATATGAAACACTTGGTTCGCTCTTTGCTCCACTATTGCGAAACTAAGTATGTGTTCAGACGGTTGTTTATTGCTTCACACTGATGTTTACATATTTTGTACAAACGTTTCACTAATTCTTTTTTCAATTTTTATTCAAATCTTTATGTAAATATCCAATTTTTATATATTCAATGTGTTTCTTTTGATTTTACACACATTAATTATATATTTCTTCTTTTTTGTATGGCGAATCATGTTGGTTCAATCAAGATTGAGCCGCGAACCTCGAATATAAGCCATCGTGTGAACATGCTATCAGAATAAACCCTTAAATTCACTTCCAAAAATTTAAACAATACATTTGACGTAAATGGCTCACTATATTATCAGAAGTAAAAAACTGTCATATGCTGTAGCGCTGCCACCTTGCAGATGTTAATGCACCTTGGTTGTGGAAAAACTGTCAAAAATAAATACATTTGTCATTGTGTTGATGTTTAAGTACATTACAGTTATGATGGGGTTTTTATGAGTGCACGGAATAAAAAAAACCCATCGACTCTATGTCAACTTCATTTCTTCTGATGACATTTTGGTATTTTTAGGCGGCAATTTATATTCTTTTCAAACTTCTTGTGTTATCTACAATTTTAATGCCTTCAGTCTTCCGACTTTAGTCTTCAATTACTTATAATTTTTAACAAAAAGCAAAAATTTCATCAGACAAACTCACATACTTATATTGTTTATAGATTGTTACAATACGAGTACACTTGTTCTTATCATTTCAAGCGGCAAGAGTTTTAAATATAGATATATATTTATTGGGTTTGTTCGTGCTCCTTTCAATTTATTTTTAACGGCTATGTGAATGATTTGAAAATTTTTGAAAGAGATTAAGTGCCAATTTCACTATAACCATTTGAGATATTTTCAATATTTTATGATCTACTTCACATACAATCAAAACATTTATGCATGGAACTCGAATTCGTTCACAAGACCACCGCAGTCACTGTTGACGCAGTGGTCGATTCGTTGGACCCAGTTTTCGATGACTCAGTCCCGCATTTCGGCCATAACGGCCGCTATTTTGCGTTCACTGTTGGTTCCGAGTTCTTCCAACTTCGTCGGCTACAGATCAATGATTTGACGTAGCCCCAAAGAAAAAAGCCTAAAAGTGTTAAATCACACGAATAAGGTGGCCAATTGACTGGTATATTTATTGAAATAACATGCTCATCGAACTTACTCTTCAATAAATCGATTGTAATATGAGCTGTTCGGCTGTCCGCATTTGAAACCTCATGTCGTCCATGTTTTCCGATTCGGAACAAAAATAATAGGTAATCATGGCGCGATAACGATCTTCATTCACAGTAGTGAGACGATCGTTATTGTTGACGAAAAAATTTGGTCCAATGACGCCGCCGGCATGCAAACTGCACCAAACAACTACTTTAAGAGGATGAAGTTGTGACTCATCGAGCACATGTGGATTTTCACCAGGTCAATAATGCATATTTTGCTTATTGACGAACCCATTGAGCCAAAAATGAGCTTCGTCACTGAAGATGTTTTTGCAATAAAATTTATCATCTTAGCACATCTTCCCCAGAGCCTAATAGAAGAACGTACGTCGCGTGAAATGGTCCATGGGCTTCAATTCTTGAGCTAGCTTGATCTTGTTTAAGTGTAAACCAAGATCCTTACGCAAAAATCACCATAAAGTGGACTTAGCGATGCCAAGTTCTTCAGCACGCCGCGGAATCGGCTGGTTTGGCTTGTTTGTTACAGACTTTTCGTCACTTCAACCACTTGTTGTCTCGCTAGCACCGCAGCATTGCACAACGAATATGTAGACTCACTAAACTTGTTATTGCTTGTCTACTAGAGGGCGGATAACGACCGAAACTTTGAGTTAACGCTTTAAAAGTTGCGGTCACTGACTCCGAATTTCGGCAGTAAATTTTTATAGTTTGCGTGTGTTGTTCGTTCGTGTACTTCACCATGATGAAAATTTTGAGTTTACTGAAAACAAGGAAAGTAGCATTTAGATGATTAGTGCAATACTGCGTTCACAAATTAAGTTCAAATTTGTCAAGCATCTATTGGGAACCCCGTTATTTTGTCAGTATAGTTTTTCAACCAGTTTCAAATCCGTCCAAGCAGCACAAAACCAATACAAGCACATGTCACACATTCAAAATATATATAAATACACACAGAATGCTGTGTATACGTATACTTGTTATGCCAGATGAATTAGTCTCGTGTGCGATGGTTTAGAATAAAAGTTATTAGACTAAAATTTTTTTTCGTGTGTTTTAAATGGGAGAAACACATCAAACTTGATACAATAGCCAACATTTTTGTTTGTTTATAGGGATGCTTGCTGGTTTGTACAAATATTTGAAGCATATTTGCACGAAAATCAAAAATGTTTGATTTTTGTGCAAACATCTGGAATATTTGTATTGTTTAGTGCTAAATTTTATCATTCATAGAGTGAAGTGTTGGAAGAACAAACGCACAAAATTAATCATGAAAAAGCTTTCTTATTAGAATTTTTTGAATTGTATAAAACTTTGTCTTCTTTGTAACAAATAGAAAAAATAAAGATTGTTGCTACAGAATCTCAAGAAATCAGTCTATAACAATTTATATAATATGAACTTCATATGGCGCGCAAATTGCCGCAACACAACGACTAATTTGTGTTCATGACTAATTTGCGTTCATGAGTTTGTCAAACGTAGTTTATTTGGCCCTTAACAGCTATGAAAAAGTAATGTTTGCATAAAACAAAAAATGTTTTTTGAACTTATGGAAGGATGTCTGAACAAAGATAGCATTTTTAGTTGTTTACTGGCAAAAAAACTGGCTATGTTGAAATCATGTTTTGTTGTTAAGTGTAGCATTTTTATACTCTTTTTTAGTCAACGCGTTCTATCTATCCATCGCTGTTTTACTACCCGCCCACACTAGGCAATTATTGCCTCGGCAACTGTCAAAATCGATTGCCGACGCAAGATATTTGCATGTGGACTGCACGATTATGTGTTTAAATACATGTTCAGTAATTATTGCTAGGACAATTATCTTTGTTGCTGGGTAATTATCTTTGAACATAAGCTGTCAAAATTCAGTTGTCATCAATGACGTTAATGAACATACATATAAAAACACGTCTTATACCATGTTCAGACGGTAATATGAAACACTTGCTTCGCTCTCTGAATCACTATTGCGAAACTATGTGTTCAGACGGTTCCATACCACGAATATAAGCCTTCGTGGGAACATGCTATTAATAAATAAACAAAAGTACAAATTACTATAAAAATTGGTTTTATGGGTGATTTTATAAGAACTATCGGAAATTAAAAAAAAAAAAACACATAAAATTCAGAAAAATGCATGAAATATTTATTTGGATCGATAGTTGGGTCGATATAATTTAATGTTTGAAGATTATTTTATGCAAATGTTGGCCGCGGCTGCGCCGTAAATGGTCCATCCGCTTAGTCCAATTTTGGCATACTCTTTCCAACATTTCGGCCGGTATCTCACGAATAATGTTGGCAATGTTGGCTTCCAGTGCGTCAATCGAAGCGGGCTTGTCGCTATAGACATTAGTCTTAACATAGCCCCACAAAAAATAGTCTAGAGGCGTTAAATCGCACGATCTGAGCGGCCAATTGACTGGTCCCAAGCGTGAAATAAACTGTTCACCGAACTCGCCTCTCAATTGGTCCATTGTTTCGCGTGCTGTGTGGCATGTGGCACCGTCTTGTTGAAACCACATATCATGCAAGTCAAGCTCTTCCATTTTGGGCAAAAAAAAGTTTGTTATCATCGCACGGTAGCGCTCACCATTCACAGTAACGTTGTGATTCGCATCATCTTTGAAGAAATACGGCCCAATGATGCCGCCAGCCCATAATCCGCACCAAACGGTTGTTTTTTGTGGATGCATTGGTAGCTCTTGCAATGCTTCTGGCTGCTCTTCACTCCAAATACTGCAGTTTTGCTTGTTCACGTATCCATTCAACCAGAAATGAGCCTCGTCGCTGAACACAATTCTTCGATAAAAAAGTGGATCTTCATCTAACTTTTCAAGACCCCATTCACCAAAAATTTGGCGTTGTGGTAGGTCGTTTGGCTTCAATTCTTGCACCAGGTGTATCTTATAAGGCTTCACACCCAAATCCTTCCGCAAAATTTTCCACGTAGTGGAGTAACAGAGGCCCAATTGCTGCGAACGGCGCCGAATCGATAATTCACGGCCATCACCAACACTGGCCGATACGGCTGCGATATTTTCTTCAGTTCGCACTCTACGTAAGCGTGTTGGTGGTTTAATGTCCCACAATGTAAATTTGGTGCGAATTTTTTTTACAATAGCCCGAATAGAAGCCTCAGTAGGTCGATTAAACTGACCATAAAATGGAAGAAGCGCGCGATGAACTTTCTTAACAGAGCACACATTTTGGTAATAAAATTCAATAATTTGCAAACGTTGTTCGTTTGTAAGACGATTCATGATTAAATTATAGACCAAACTGAAGATGTTTGACAGTGACACAAGATACAAAACGTGCGTGAGCTGTCAAAACTAGTATTGCCAAAAAGATAATAGCAAAAAAATCACTCGTTACTAACAGAAAAAAATTATTTAAATTTTTCAGTTTATTAGAAAAAACAAAAAAAAAATTGATGTAACAATTAGAATTAATTAAAATACACGCAACCTTCTCTGCCAAAATCTATCAAATTATGTTTCTAAAATATTTACATGTTCGCCATCTAAAAGAACAGCGCTAATAGCGTATTTACATCTACCCACATCTTAGAGACGTGTGTGGATGATGTTGAAAATTGAAAAAAGCTGTTTCCAATTCACAATTAAAACATAATGTTGCCAGAAACATTTCATAGGTTTTTCACAAATTGAACAGAGTAACACTTCAGCAACATTATTTCATAGATATTTCACACAAGTTTTTTTATATAGAGTTTTGACAGCATTTCGCACAACATGACGAACACAGTACTTAGCTTTAGGGATGAATACCTCTAAAGTGATTAAAAAGTGAATCTCTTTTAAGGCAAAAAAAAAAAAAAAAAACTATTTACCAAACAATGATTTTACATTTTTAAAATTCTCATGCAATTTTGCTTAAAAATGTTATCAGATTTTCTTGTCCTCTTCTTCTTCCTTTGTTATTATAAAATTTTTTTGTATACATACATACACTGCCTGCCACTTGAATAAGGAAACAAATTTTTTTAATTACGTATATCTCCTAAACTAAAGTTCAGAAAAAGATAATTTTTTGCAGAACCAAATGTCATGTGAATCTGGCGAAAGCCAGATTTGAGCTTTAATCAGAAAACAATTACGACGTATAATACATATTATATTAAAATTATGCATTTATTTACAGACATGTATGGTAATTTTTCATGTGCCACTTGAATAAAGAATTCTTTAAATATTAGTCAGGAAGGCTGTGATTTGAATTTCTTTCAATAAAAACGGCTAGGGAGCTCTTAATTTGATAGTTTTTATTCAAAATGGGACGTGGTAAGACTCTTAATAACTGTTGCGGGTGAAGCTGCCCAAGCTCTTTGTAGCCGTGTGGTAGATTGTAAACATAAATGAAATAAATTTTAGTAAACAACATTTTTATTTCATTTAAATGTGTTAAAATTCCCAAAATTATATACATACATATTTCAAAATGTGAACAAATAAACTTATACTATATTAATGAAATACAAACTTTTTATGTATTCAGTGGCTGTGTTCTGTAACATTGGCGAGAAGTTCTCGCGTCGAAAACTTGTGAAACAAATTATTCCATCGTTTCTCGGAAAGTGAGAAAAAACTGAGTCTGTAACTCATGTCGAAAACTACCCAAAGCGATTACGCCGTTACGTTAGAAATGTCTGAAAGTATATAACGATGCCGACATGCAATTTTAAAAATGAAAGCGCCAGCCACAATTAGTACCGCCGCCGACTAAAAATTACTAAAGCTAAGAAATTTTGTTCGACGGCGTCATATTATAACCGCCGGCTGTTCTAGAAAACGTATGGTATGGCTCTAACGTTTACATTTTATTTACAAATACATACTTACATACATATTTATGCACAAAATTTTGTAACATTAAAAAACAATTGCAATTCGTGAATTCTGAAAAAAACATTATAAAAGTGTTAGAATATACTTTGTTGGGTCGAAAATTAAAATTGTAGAAATTACAAACTTATATAATTATTCTCTTAAAACTTGTTGTGTGAAGGGTATAAAAATTAAATAAAAAGTTAAAATAAAAAACGATCATTCTAAACTGTGTAAATATATATGTGAAACTTAATTTAGCTGCAAAATACTTATTTTTCAGCATTATTATTCATTTAATGATGATTATTGTTATTTGAAATACTATCTTACAGCCTTTTTATTTGCGAGAAATAGTGACAGTTGAAAGCGGGAAAATTTTTCGCAAAAGTTTTACAGACACAGTTTTTCTGTAAAATGGCGAGTAATTTCCTTAAGTGACAGCTATTACTCACCAAGAAAAGTTATAGATACAGTTTAGTGAGAAAAGCAGCTGTTTGTTTCAACTTTGTTTCATTTCACACGTTTCAGTCGAAAAGTTTCTTGTGGCGAGAGTTACAGAACACAGCCACTGAGCAAGACTTTGTGGTTCTAATATGGTAGACTATTAGCGAATAAAATATGACGTTTTGTGTTAAATATATCGCGGTATTTTTGAACCGCGTGTAGAGTATTTTTATCCAATCAGCTGTTAGTGAAATTTAAGAACAAAATATCGATAAAAATGATACAACTGTAGCGATTTTTAAGTGGCGGTAACAATAACTCTGAAAAAGAAAAATATCTGATTTTGAAATCTAAAGGTCAGAATCTAAAGGTCACAAAGCCAAAAACATTAACACGGCTTTCACAACGGAAAGTTTACTTTGCAAAGTCTTAAGTTTGGTGGTAGCAAGGGAAAATAAAGAGTGTACGAGAGCTTCTCTCTTTTCCCTTGCCTCCAAACTAAAGACTTTGCAAAGTAAACTTTTCGTGTGTGAATGCGGTATAATAAAGAAAGACAGTTGTGTACAATTATTTAAATGACGTGGAAAGATACGGATAAACATGAAATTAGAATTGCATCAAATTCGGCTACATTGGTGTAAAAAATACATGAAAAAAGTGGGGTCAGTGCCAGTCTAAGAACAGTGCACCATACTTTAAAGTCATGCACATACATAGCTTGCCGAAAATTGAAAAAAAAACCACCACTTAATGAAAAACGCAAATCGCAACGTCTAAAGTTTGCCAAAAATACAATAACAATGTCCGACAAATGGGTCGAAATTGTATATTCGGATGAAAAGGAGTTTAGTATTGATGGTCCCGACGGGTATAACTATTACTTCCATGGCCTAAATAAGGAGAAATTATTTTTGAGCCGCAGACACAGCCGAGAGGACGAAAAAATGGTATGACGGGCCATTTCGTATTACAAAAATATTATGGAGGCATCATTTCCAAAATTTAATGGTTTTTTGGACCCACATCTTGAACGTACGAGCGGTAAAACTATGGATTATTCAGCAATGTTTACATTGAGATTGGCCCCCATATTCACCAGACCTTAATCCAATGGAAAATGTCTGGGAGACGATAGAATCCTTAAAGGATGCATGGATGAATGGAAGCATTAATTTCGCTAAATTACTTAGAATCATTATACAAGTGAAAAAATGGTGGCAGTACTCAATACAAATTGAATGCTAGAAGATAATAACTTTTATTTGTATAATCTAAAGTTTAAAAATAAATTACAGTTAGTTGGCTTAGTTTCAAAATATTCCGTATTCAAGTGAGACACGGAAAAGTACTACAGAAATCAGAGTTGTCAACTGTTTATAACCAAAACGCGCCGTGAACTTGACCAAAAATCGCTAAAATCGGCTAAACTATACATAAAAAAGTAACATAAACATACAATCAAAGTTTGACGATTTAAGTAAAATAACAGAAACAAAAATTTAAAAACCATATTTTATTTATATAGTTGACCCATCGAAAAGAGTAATATACAAGGTAGGGCTTCTTAAGCACTACTAAAATTTCTAGTTTTCAAATCATGTCTATTTGCTAGTCATAAAATTGTTTGGATATAATTTTTCAAATTCTTATAATATTTGGACTTTAGACGAGTACATCAGATAGAATATTATAGTATTTATTCCGTTCTACGCCTTTATTTTATATGAAATTATTGTATTTACCGGTAAATATAAAAAAAATCGGAAATTTTTTCAATTTCGTTTTTAAAATCAATAAACTCTCTAAAAAATATAACAATGCTCTTTTTGAACTTGATAGATAAGGGCCTCTGTGCGGCAAAAAAAAAATTCTTGAATTAATTAATATTGCTTTCTCGCCAGAGTTTTACACAAATATACCAAATAATATTCTTTCAATACGGAGTCAATATCACTTTCTAAATTACTAAAATTCATTACAGACTTTTGAAGATACGAGTATGCTAAAAGTAAGTGTATAGAAAGCGCCTTTTTAGCGGATTTAAAAAAAAACCCCGCTTAGGCGAAAAAAACGCAGCTTTTAGGGTACTGAAAATCACTAAAACTAGCGCGAAAGGCGCTAAATTGGCAACCGTGGCAGATGTACATGTCTGTAAATGAATACATAATTTTAGTATAACAAAAAATGTATATTTTTTATTTCCTCAGGAAGATATACTTATGTGCTGTTCATAGAATACAGACAAACACTCGTCCAAAAATTTTTAAATGGAAATCACTCAAAAAATGGAGTAACTTTCATACAAGTTTTCTAGACAAGCTCCTCGGTTGTGTTCTATGAATAGCACATTAACTAAAGTTAAAAAATGTGTTACTTTATTCAAGTGGCAGGCAGTGTACTTTGCATGCATATATTCGGCAAAACAATTTTCTAAATTATCAAATGATTGCAGCGGGGTTTGCAAATAAAAAGCTTTTTTTCAACACTTCAAGTAAATGCGAGATCATTTAATTGACTATCGATCTTATTTGGTAAACAGAGAACGAAGAGTTGATAAGAAAAGCTATTTTTATTCTCAAATAAAGTCAATGAAGGAGCCGCAAACAAATCAGTTTGAATCCAAACGCGGAAGGGGATGCACATCTCTGCAAAAATATTAAAAATAGGGAAAAGTAAATAATTAAGAACAGTGAAATAAGAATAATTTTTAATTAAAATGTGGATCGAATTCTTAATTTTATTAACTTTGGCGTGTTACTTGTTTTACCGCTGGGCCGTTGCAAACAATGACTTTTTCAAAGAACGCGGAATTCCATATTCGAAGCCGTTTTTCTTATTCGGCAACTTTTTGAAAATGGTCTTAAGGAAAAAAAATATGTTTGATGTTATAATTGATATATACAATGAATATGATGGAAAGTAAGTTGTGCTACAGACGTTAAAAAATTACGCTTTTTTAATTATTGGGTTTAAAAGAATGTTGAACATTGAACTTGACTTGTGCTTTTAAGATTAAAAAAGTTTATAAATATTTGCCATTATTGTTTTAGAGTTACACAAGTTTAAATCATAATAAAACAATAAAATAAATGCATTTTTAATATTAAATGTAATAAAAAAATATCTAAGCTTACAAGAAGAATTCAATGTAATATAGTTTTTGAGAGCAAAAATAGATTTTGCAAGATCTCAAAAAACAGAAGTGTAAACGCTTAAGGTTTTGTTAAAGTTTTTATTCAAATCTACCATATTTTGCCCCAAAAAATAAAATTGTGAGAAAAGTTTCAAATATTTTTTTGACACGAAGGGCCCATTGTTTTACTATATTGCTGTAAATGCTCTAGAGTTGCCACCTTCTAGACGTCACTTCTAGCTGATTTAGCAGCACAACTTATACCCACACAAAGTTGGAAATGATAAAGAATTAAATCAACATAAAAACATAAATAGTTTTATATTTTCTCATAAATTTATGGAATACTAGCTGACCTTTCAAACATTGTGTTGTCGTCAAATTTTATTTACTTTGATAGAATTCAATTTTGAAAAAACGTTTCTACGTTTTTTTTTTCAAGCTGGTCTGAAAACTGCAAATGCTTAAAATGCTTAGAATGGTATGTCTCTCGGAACCATTAAGGCTCATGGTATCAAAACCATTTAGACTTTCCTTTAAGTATTGTTGCTTTGATAACGTTTTTCGTCATTTTTTTCACCGGAAGCTAAGTGACATTACAAAGAAATGGTTGGTTTATACTTCATAACATTACGATTACCGATCCGCCTTTGAGTTATAGATTGTGCGGTGACAATTCCAGCGAGTTTAAAAACTCGGTGGTATAGTTGACGACATCATCTTGGGAAGTAAAGGGAACACCAATTTTTACATCACCAAATTTGATTCGGTAAAATGGCAGAAAGGGATATGTATTGTTGGAATAGATGTCGATATATATAGATTTGATTGTCCTTATTTTCACAAACTATCAATCCAATAAAATGTATGGAAATATCTGTATAAATGGATGGAAAGTTCATATTGCTCGTTACGATTTTGCTCTGACGAGATTAGCGATTTTGTTCCTGAAACTCGCACATATTTACGTAGCACGCGTTCATCGTCCTGAGCTCATCCATTTGTGGTCAATTGCCCGTGGAATCGTATACGCATTCCAGAGAGAATTCGTTTTTCAGCCGCACGCTTCGTCTGTGTTGCCTGCAGACGTCTTTCCTGTCTATTAAAACGTTGGAAGGTCCACGTCAAATGTTCACAAATACTATTCCCTCTTTCCCCCTCCTTACAACCTATTTTGCTAGTTCGGTACAATGGGCTGCATATGTAGGGGTCATCCCCTGCATACTGGTCCAAGATAAAAGTAAAAAAAAAACCATCTACATCGCCAACGCTTTAAATTTTGGTTGAAATCGGTCGACCGGTTTGTGCAGTTAGTGGTGACATTAAAGTACATTCTTTTAAAGTACATTTCTTTTTATGTATATATAGATGTATATAATTACCAAGTTTGACCAAACTATACTACTTAGATAAATCTTAAGAGCTATATTTTTACCTAACCGTGTTTGACTGTTTTCAGGTATGTACAGTGGTGGCCATATAATTAAAACGCTTTTGGTAGTAAATTAGTTTATTGTTCTGATGATGGCATATTTCAAATTGTGTTTTCAGCTAACTAGATGTCATAAATAGCGATTTCTAACGGGCAAAACTTGAATCAAATCCCATAAAATAATTTCCCAAAAACTCATTGGTTTCTTAATGATTTTTCTGGCAAAATCTAAACTGGTTTTAATTTTTATTTTTTTATTTTTTGGAGACCAATCTTTTCGCTGTGCGATGCATCCATTTAGGGCACCTTCATTAAGCCTCTAATTCTACTTTTGGCTGCTTAGAACTTTTAAGTTGGTCAGTTCTAGGATCTTGGAGGTACATTACATGAGTTCCTAAATTTATCAAAGTCGGTCATTGTTTTATAAATCTTTCCTCTAGAATAGACAAGTAATTGGGAAAATTCCCTCACCGTCTTCCCGGAGCCTTTGAAATTACTCATTACCTTCCTCTCTTCTTCGGAGAAATTTAGTATTTTTGCTATACTTGGTGACAAATATTTGTATAAAAATTTCCTTATATCATTTAAAACATGCTTACCAACAAATTTTCACAAAAAACGATGTTAGATATTAAAAATAATGTTATTTAAATAGCAGAACTGAAAATGTTTTAATTATGTGTCCACTTGAAAAACTACTACTACATAATGGCTTTCTTTTTAAGAAACCTGTGGCTGTGTTCTGTAACTCTCGCCACGAGAAACTTTTCGACTGAAACGTGTGAAATGAAACAAAATTATCATAAGTTGAAACAAACAGCTGTTTCTCTCACTAAACTATTGTTATAACTTTTTTGGTGAGGAAATTACTCGCCATATGACAGGAAATCTGAGTCTGTAAAAATTTTCCAATTTCAACTGTCATTATTTCTCACAAATAAAATGGAAAAATATGTATAAATAAAATGGAAAAATATGTATATTTTGTTGTTAAATTAACAGCCAGTTTACCAATCTCGACAGCGTGCTTGCGTTCGCAATCTAAGCGAAAGAAAATTGATTTGGGTTCGTCTAACTTTTTTCTATCCGAACGATGTGTCAAAACTCAATCAAAATACATAAGAATATGCGAACGAATAGTAGTGAGATAGACAAACCCAAATTGATTCGAATGTGAGTGACTGGCTTTCTTTCGCATTCATTTTCTTTCGAAATTGGTAAACTGGCTGTAAGTTTAATATATATATTTACACAGTTTATAAGGATTGTTTTATTTTTATTTTAACTTTTTAAATAATATTTATACCGTTCACACAAGAAGTTTTAAGGGTATATAGGTATAAGTTTGTGATTCCCTTTTAATCTCTACAATTTTAATTTCCGACCCAACAAAGTATAATGTAATACTTTTATAATGTTTTTTCCCCCTATTCACAATTTGCAATTCACTTTGTTTTTTAATTTTACAAAATTTTGTGCACAAGTATGTATTTGTAAATAAAATGTACACATTAGAGCGAAACCATACATTTTCTAGAATAGCCGGTGGTTATAATATGACGCCGTCGAACAAAATTTCTTAACTTAGATTTTTGGTTTGTACATTTGTACATCGGGTTTTAGTTCAAGTTTTTTCATTTCTTACGTTTTTTCTTAAGAAGGATTTTTTTTACAATACAAATTTGCTGTGGCAATAATTTTGATTGAAGAAGACAAGAAAAATAATAATCGAATCTTTAATCAAAATTATTGACCATAGCAAATTAGTATTGTAAAAAAAAATACTTCTTAAGAAAAAACGAAAAAATTAAAAAACTTGAACTAAAACCCGATGTACAAATGTACAAACCAAAAATCTAATTAAAAAATTATAAAGTTCAACGAAAATTCAATAAATTATTTAAATTTTTGCAGCTTAAGATCTTGTGTTGTTTCTTTTATAAAAAAGTAACGGATTTTTTCTTTTTGTTTCGATATTTCGGTAACAGTTTGTTAGCATCGTCAGAAAAATTAAAATGTGAAGTAACATTTCTTTACAACTTTCAAACAAATCAACAACCGCTGGTTGCTACGATTTGTTTTTTTTTAAGTATCGAACATGGTGCAATTATTAGGTGGCAGCATTAGAGTTGCTGTACTAGATACATAATATTTTGTTTGTATAAAAATTCCACCATACTGTCAAAAACATGTTTACAAAACAGAGGAAAATGGAGAAAAATAGTGTATATAAAGAAAATCAATTGTGTATTATTATTTTCATAAATTGTTTTTAACGCATTTTAAGCAATTAAATTATTTTAGAGGCGAGGGAAGTAGATAAACAGTAGAATTTTTCATTTTTCATAGCAGACAGCAACACATTTTAAGGAATTAAACTATTTTTGAAATCTTTTTTATTGTTTTCATACTGTAATAATATTATTATTTTTTCACTTCACTTTGTGTAAACATAAACAACTTTTGACACTACCAGTCGTTTTAAATAAAAAATTGTCACCTGCGCTAGTCATGCCAGCTGTTTAATGCGCCTTGGTATCGAAAAGTAGAGAACAAAAATTTAAACAATTGAGGTTTTCATTCGTTAGAAATGTGAAAAAGATTGTTTTTTTTTGTGTTTTGACAGGTATTATTAGAGCATTTTTCTTTTTAAATTCTCAACAATTTATTTAGATAGTTGGGATATAAATTTGAATGTTTGAGAATATCTTTCAAAAAATTTCCAAAGTCTACTGATGATTAGGGTAGCTACTATGAAATGTCGGCATATAGATAGCTGGGAAGCATAGAAAACAGGCTATTTATAGTTTTTATTGGTTCAACAAAAATTCAATAGAATTTCTTTACTTTATAAATTTTTGTCAGCCGGCGGCGGTACTGATGATGGCTGGCGCTCTCATTTTTAAAATAGCATGTCGGCATTGTAACGACGTAAAGGACATGTCAGATAACACTTTGTCGCTTTGCGTGAAGTTTAAAACTTTAACAGAAAAACGCAAATCAAAAGGTGTATCTCACAATAAAAATGTTTGCAAAGCTTACGATTTGTTTATTTATCTAAAAAAATAGTTGTTAATTATTTCTTATGATAATAGAAGTTAGACATATTATTAGACGAACTAATTGTTTTTTTAGTTCTAATTGTTTTCATAGTGCATAAAGCTTTGGAGGTATTAGAAAAAACTTCAACGCGTAGAGTTGCCGAACTTTTCGCTTCACGTTGTAAAAGTACTTTATGTGACATGTTTCATATAAGTACGTGTATTTTATCTTAGATGTCAAAGCGAAGTTATAACGCAAAGCGAAGCAAAAGTTTTGGATAGTTTTCGATATGACTTACAGACACAGTTTTTGCTCACTTTTCGAGAAGCGATAGAATAATTTGTTTCACAACTTCTCGTCAAAGTTACAGAACACATCCACTTAACAGAAAATCAAAGTGAAAAATTAATCAAGTGTAAAAAAGGTCAAAGTTATCTTTGCAGTGGAAAAGTCCTGTTGAAAGAACAAAAGATCATATAAAAAACCGAAAGACTAATAGATCACATTTATGTTTCAATTTCATGGCCACCACTGTGCATATACTCGTATATACTTACAATCATATATTTCTCAAATTGATTTTCATTAAAAGCATGGGTTTCTACTTAGACTGTTATTACTTGTGACCATAAATTTATTTGATAAAACAGCTTCTAATGTAACTTGTCAAATGTTTATAGCAGAGATAGCAGCTACAAAGCTTTTACTACAAATATGACATTTTCAAAACATCAAGTAAATGCTATATTATTTATATGACGTTTGGTAAACAGAGAACAAAGAGAAGTTGAGAACAACGGTTTTTATTTCCACATAAAGTCAGTGAACAGGAAGCTTAAACAAATCAGTTTGAATCAAAACGCGGAAGCGAATAGTTCTCCAGAAATATTAAAATAGAAGGGAAATTAAATAATTAATAACAGTGAAATAAGAATAATATTTAATTAAAATGTGGATCGAATTCTTAATTTTATTAACCTTGGCGTGTTACTTGTTTTACCGCTGGGCCGTTGCAAACAATAACTATTTCAAAGAACGCGGAATTCCATATTCGAAACCATTTTTCTTATTCGGTAACTCCTTGAAAATGGTCTTAAGACAAAAATCTATGTTTGATTTAATAGCTGATATGTACAATGAATATGATGGAAAGTAAGTTGTGATATGGGCATTTAAAAAATACGCTTTAGTTACTACGTTTAGCATACATATGTATATTGAACATTGAACTTGATTTGTAAATGCAATGTCAGATGAAGATTGAAATGAACGGAAACTGCTTCAAATGAATATCAAGTTTTTTTTTTATTACACAAAAGAAGCTCTCTGTTATTGTTAGCGAATGTGTTAAAATTTGCACCAAGTGTTCAAGATGATATTGTTTATACGCAAAATTTATTATAAAGTTATTCGACTGGATGTACAGAAAAAATTTTATATCACGTTCAGTAACGGAATTCGCTGAATTAGTTAATAAATGACTTGAATGAGGAATTCGTGGATTCAAACAAAAATTTAGTAAACAAAAGTTTTCTTTCAATATAATCTTAAATTACTTTTTTCAGGACTTCGATTTATATAGTAAACTATAGAAGCTACATACATACAGCCTGTTCGCTGATATCGAATGAAAATGTATGCGAAAGAAAGCTAGATACTCACATTCGAATCAATTTGGGTTTGTCTATCTTGCTATTATTCGTTCGCATGTACTTATGTATTTTAATTGAATTTTGACACAACGTTCGCATTGAATAAAGCTAGATAATCCCAAATCAATTATCTTTCGCCTAGAATTTGACATCGGCGAGCAGGCTGATAATATACATATATGAATGTATGCCAAAATACAATCTCGGGTAACATATATTTTTTATATTAAAAATATAATATATGAAAAATTAGTTGGTTTCGTTCAATAACTAAGTATTTTACAAAATTTGTTGTGGGAACCCACGGATTTCTTTACAGACTCGCATTCAAACAATTTATTGAGTGACTTAGCGAATTACGTTGTTGAGTAGGAAAACATTTTTTTTTTCTGGTAACGACTTTGTTTATTAGAAATATTTTGTACTTAAGCTTTCATTTCACAAATTTTGTATAAAAATTTGTCAAATAAGCGTTCAATAAACATAAAATATTTTTTACAGATAAGGCAGTAATAAACCACTTCTTAAAAAAATGTGGCCGCAGAAACACATTTACGAGTACAACCGGGTTTGCAACAACTTACGTCGAAAAGCTTAATTGACAAATTAGGTGTATTCCACGTGAATAACGAAATAGTCCAAAGTAGTCTAAAAGAGTTCCACGTAACAATTTTTGTGAAATTTTGAGAGTAATTTTTTTTTAATTTCCTGTAAAAATCAGCTCGAACTTTTTCTTGGGGTAAGTTCGTACTAGAATTGAATAATCAGCTGATTTTTGCTTATATACTCGTATATATGAAACTGAAAAAGCAGACAGAAAATTTGCAAAATGAAAAAAAGTTTTTGCTTAAATATTAGTTAAAAGCAAAATAGAAGAATGCCCAAACTAGAAATAACGTTGTGAAGTTGTAAACAAAACATGCAATTGTTATTTGGCTTTTCATTTTACACATATGTATTATATCCGAAATAGTCCGAGTTCTCGTGGAATACACCTATTGTTTGCACAATCAGGAAGTGAACATATATGTGAGAAATGAGAATTCTGTATTCCAATTCACATCGGGTTTCTTTCAACTCATTTGTTTCTTATGGAAAATTTCTCAAAGCAAGATATACGAAAATGACTTGCTGGTAGAGAAGGTTGCTTTTATAGAGGTATAAAATTTTATTGTATGTTAGCATCTTTTTCTTTAACTGGTGGCCATTTTATCAGCTGTTAAGATAATTATGTTTAGTTTGGTTTGGCCAAGATGCATTAATGTCTACAAGGTGGCAGCGCTGCGGCATGTGATAGTTTTTTTGCTACTGACATCTCAGAGATGAGAGATAAGAACCTCCACAAGACTTGTATTGTGTGAACTGGGAATTGGAAATATCTTTCATTAAAATTAGACAAATTTGATTTAGAATATATGGAAACACTCCAAGTAAACGTTTTCCATAATTTCAGTTTTTGTGAGACTTGAATTCCGAAATTCATGCAGTAAAAATTATTGGCAAGAAAATTTGCCTAATGTTAAGGCCCACCCTAATGTATAGCTGTATGTATGCACAATGTTCTTAAGAGCTCTTCAGTTTATTTGATGATGATAATGGTTATAAATATTTTATTTTCAGGGGTTATTTTTATTTGCTTTGTATTGCTGTTTATCAAAAATATTTTGTTAGCGATTGTGACTCGAAAGAAAGTCGTAATTTATTACATATGTACACACAAAGTGTGTATATATCTATGCATTTAATTAATCAATCATTTGAGCGGTTGAATCATATTCATTTTTAAATTTACATTTTGCAGGAGTGTATTACACTTGCTTTTGCGTTTTAATATAACGATTTTTTAATTTATTTAAAACTGATGAATTAGTGAGCATCGTAACACACACAGGGCTTAATTACAAATGAACAATTAAAATAGAAAAAGATGAAAAGATTTGATGCGAAAACAACACACGTACACACTAAAAAGTCCCACATTACAGAAATGCATAACTTGACTTTTCAGGTCCAAGTGCTTAGAACATATACATACATATTCTGATCCAATTTTAATCGTGCAAGCTGGTACGCAATGTGAAAATTGTCCCAACTAAATACTCTTCACTCACTTGATTGTCCCATTTTTTGCAAATTTGATTGCCGCAAGATTGTGAAAAATTATTTTGTGTCAATAATTTTCAGATACCAGTCACACGATTGCTCTCAAGGCAGCTTTACCAGGTAGTCTTAGAATTACAATAAATACAACATCAAAAAACATCACATGTATTTTGTTGTTAGAAATGATGTAATGTTGTCAACATTTTGTCTTTCTTTTGCTTGAAAAAGCAACAAAGTCTCTCAAAGCCACCTAAATTAGGACGTAAAGTGTACCACAATTTAACGCTTTGATTTTAGGCTGTAGTAAGTAACTTAAATAAGAGCGTTAACGTTCTGCCCTGAAAAACATTGTTCACTAACCTTGTTTAATAAAAATCACTAAACAGAAATAATAAAAAGTGATAAAGTCGCTAAATTAGTCTGAAGGCAGCTAAAGTGTGATTTAAAGTTAGGATCACTGGCAACAATTTTAGCATATTTTTGTACCCCAATTGTGTGATTGCTCAAGTAATTGTTACATGCGGCAATCTCGGCTAATATTATTTTTATTTTGACGAACCAAATGCAACTCTGATGAGGCAATCGTGTGATGACTTGATATGCAATCGTGTGGCAGTCATAATGCTACAAATGCACAAATATTTATAGTATTCTAGTGCGGCAATTCAAGGGGCAATACACGTTAATGATATAAATTTCTTCTAACTATTAAATTACATTTTTGTGTGTGCTCTTTTTCTTGTAACACTTGCAATAAGAATTATTTTATATTATAATTATATGTACATGGTCTGATAAAAATATTACCGTTATTTTAAAATTTCGTGAGTTACGTATGTTCGATTTTCACATTTTTCTTTCTGTTATGTTGGTATACATGTCTGTTATATATGTTGGCAATATCAGCCATTTCGAATTGTCAGTTTGTTTTTGACAGATAAAAAGGTTATTCGAGTTTTGGTGTGCTCATTCATATTTTTACAAAATTTTTAGCAAATACAACGTGACTTTGCTTATGTTTTTACAGACGCAATGTTTTTGAGGTAACAGACGACATGTAGGCATTTTAAATTGTGAAAAATTACAACTACATTGTTAACAAGTAAGAGTGTGGTGGCTGGGCCGAGTCTAAAATACCCTTCACGATAGTCACGTATATGTATAGTATATATCACAAATTTGAACTAAACATACTCGGATGTATATGGATTCTTTCCAAAAAAGAAATCTTACATGGATATTTTCATGGAAAAGTATGTTTAACCTACATCTCGGTTATATATTTATGTATGAACCGATATCGGAGTTTTCTATTTTCTGTATTATAGTAACCTTCTAGTTACAAATAGAATTGCTTTTCACAAAAAAAAAAAAAAAAAAAAGAATGGTAATGGAAAATTGGTTCAAGCTATATCTCGGGTATATATAGACCGATATCTAAAATTTTAATTTTCCATATTTATATAACCTTATTTTATTACCAGAACTGTTTTTAAGCAAAAAAAAAAAGTTCGTAAAAAAACCGGTTTACGCTATATCTCGGGTATATATAGACCGATAACGGAAATTTTAATTTTCCATATTTATATAACTTTCTTTTATTAAGGGAACTACTTTTAAGCAAAAAAAAGTTGTTTAAGTTCGCTTACGCGACATTTTCATGATAATCTGGGTTTAGGCTCTATCTCGGGTATATATGGACCGATATCTGAAAAAATTTTCTAGTCACCATGCTTAATAATTGTATGAAGTTTGAAGCAAAACAAAAAAAATTTTTTTGTTTAATTTTCATACAAAATTGCAAGAAAAAAATTGATTTTTGCGGAATTTTGAATATTCCCAGCTATACGTGAACCGATATTACTGAATTTCAATAGCAAACCCATGAATCGATGGGGTAAAAGAATGGTGAAAGAAAAAAGTTTCTAAGTCTAATGGTTTTCTCAGAAATGGTATTTCAACAGCGGACAGACGGACATCGCTTAATCGACTTTTTCATTAATTCTGATTCAGAATATATATACTTTATAGGGTCGCAAAAAAAAAACTGTAGAAATTACAAACGGAATCACAAACTTATATATACCCTTTACATTTTTGTGAAGGGTATAAAAACATATCGTTATGTGTTATCTACTTAAATGATTTTTAAAATTGTTACATTTTCAAACAACAATTTATTATCACATAACTGTTTATTTTATTATCTTGTTTTGTGTGTCTTTGTCAGCTGTGCTGATTAATGAATGACCGGAACATTTCAGTTTTGGTGCCGGGTCGTTCGTTTGGAATGTTCAAGTGAACGAAATGAACGAATAGATTAGTATTTTGTAATTGAACGAAAGTGACCGATCACTAACTCAATGTTTACACACGCAAGTGCAAAAAACCCAATCCATTACCATTTTTTTATTAATATTTACATTCACACACTTGCAAGTAGTAGCCTCACTTGCAAGTGATTTTGGTTGGCAGTGATTTTTTCACTTGCATGCAAGCAGAAACAAACAGATAGATATTTAATTTTAACTTTAATGGGCATTATTCAAGGAAAAATTTTTAAAGTATTTATTTATATCTTTTGTTATATGCAGAAAACAAAAATAAAAAAATGTGTATAACTTATTTTTTATTTGAAATGCAAATTTATTATTTATATTGTGAGAAATTTATGTACATAATATAATTCCCCTGTAATATTGCTATGTTAAAACTTTGGTAGCACAGACATTAAAAGCGCGTGTAGTACAAAGGCGTACAACGTTTGCCTTCGACGAAATTTTGAAAATGAACTTACACTTGCGTGTGTAAACAATTGAGCAAATTGCAAATGTTTTTATTATTTTTTTCGATTTATTGGTTGTTAATATGTACACGCAACGTGTAACAAGTTACTTGCACGCTTAAGCTCAGTGTAAAATGAACGAACCGGCACAGCTCTAGAATAAACTGAAGCCAACTACTTCTTCTTGTAATCTGTTATGTAACACAACAACATTTCATAAAATATTGGATTAGTCCCAATTTTCACGAGGCGACTTTTGTTGCGCAAGTGTTGAATTTGTGGACAAAAAAGTGAGGAAAGAGTGGGAAGTGTAAAAATGAGTACAGACTTGCTTGTACTTGAAAAGTCGTTTTGTGCTGTTATTCGTAATGTCAGAAATTTTAAATTTTCTTTCATTTGTGCTTCTTTTATGTGTCGATATGTTGTCCGTGATGAAAGCAATATTGGCGCGAAGTTGTGATATTTTAATTCATTTGAAAAAATAATTTAAATAGACCGGCTAAAGAAAGCTGAAACAATTAAGAATATTGTGGACAAGCTCAAAACACAGACAGCAGCATTACTTTGGAAGAAGTGAAAATTAAATGGAAAAATTTGAGAATGCAGAAAATGCAAGATTAAGAAAGTGTAAGCAATAGCAAACGAAAGTTGCTCAAGTAAAACAAAAAAGCAAGTTTAAAAGAAAAATTTCATTTTGAGTCACCGTATGTAAAGTTTACCCTTTTTTCACTCTGTTTGTTCCGTAATGGTTTTATTTTTGAAGTTAGAGAGTTAATATGTTCTACAAAAAGATTTGCCATAATGTTTTCTATGAAGTTGCTGAACATACCCTACACCTCATATATAAAGAAAATATTATTTTATATATTGACATGCTTCAGGAACAGACCAGAGCTGGGGCACATTAACCAACAGCCCGAGTGAGCCTAATCTAATGTATTTATTTTCAGTTTTCTGTACTTTAAACCAGTTTGAAAAATTACTTGCTAGTTAATTAACACATTAATTAATGTGCTACTTTAATGTAAAGTCATCGCGCATTTGCATTTTTTTTTAATTTTCTTCAAATCATTTGACTCCGTAATCATGCTTTTACATTTAAGTTTACTTTGTTACAAACTATTATTAAATTATAATTTTTTCTATAAAAAGCATATAATGGAAAATATAGTTCAGAGATTTTAATTATTTTCACCTTGCTTTTGCTATTTTATTACAAGAGCTTCAAGTTGTATAGATTACATCAAAAAGTAAACTTGTTTTAAGTACGCTAAAATTAATCAATTTTTTTATCACCAAATAAATAAATAATAACTATATATGTTCAAAAAACTTACAATAGTACAATGCGGAAAGAATTTATAAAAATATTTTTACATGAGAATCCCCCTTTTTAAACTAATTAACCCCACAGTGCGCCCTGGTAAGGGTAATTATATGATAGAACAACCCTCCAACCTGTTTCATGCTGAGTTCCTATTGAATTTTTTTTTAATTTATGTTTTTAAATGAGGAGTTTAAATGAGGAATTAAGTGCCTTTGCATTCACATTACGGAATACACTCGTACTATATACTTTTCTCTACCATCGATGATGTATTTTCTATATAAAACATAGATATACATATGTAAATGAAAGTTGAATACGTGTGTATTTAGTTGATTTACGTAAGTTTGGGTTAGCCTTTCGTCCTGTCAAACCGCAAAAATCTAGAAAAGTTTCGTTTTCACGTGAGAAATATATAGATTTTACTCATTTGATGGGCTTTTCGTTTAAGACGGTATATTTTGCGAGCTATAAAAATACCATGGAAAATTCAAAATTTGGAATTTTACGGGAGTTTGCTACTTTTCAAATTAAAATTTTAGATATACCGAGTGGACCAAAAGTCACTATGGCGCTTAAAAATAAAATAAGTTTTAATTTTTTTTCATTTCTTTTTTAGCTTATAAAATGGAAATCACTTTACAATAGTCTCACTTAAATACCACTGGTTTTCAGAAGTGCGAGAATTAATCGGCCAGCGCGTTCTTTAGGGTTATTTAAAGGAGCAAGTGTATGTGAGCAAGGTAGAGACAATCTGACAATACTGTTGCAGAACCTTGTGCGCCTCCGCCAAATTTTGAAAAATCTGATGGAAAATGCTTAAAACGAGTCTATCATTACGACGCTGCAAACGAGTATTATTTAAGTGATATCATTCCATACTTTTTGTTAAATACATAGGGGTACAACTTTGCTACCACCGTTTCTCTGAAATTCGAAGCTGGTTATAAATTTATGATTCAAAGTCTTGTCCATCGCTGACCACTACTTTCTACTATCTTTTCGGCAGTGTCCGAATCCCGCGTTGAAAAAAATTGTCATTTTTTGAAGCGATACAATTTTTTACTTTTTCATAAGACCGGAATTGCTGGTTAGCCAGGCCGTCTGCCATTGATCGAAACATATGATCGTCCGAGAGAGTCCAGAGAATACGGCGGGTGTCAGTAGGACTTCCCATTTTAATGTTTTCAAGTATGTTGATCAGTTTTGGAAAGGATGGTAGGCTGAAGTGAAAGGAAGAAGTAAGTTTTTGTCTGAGCCTTTGTGCTGAAATGGAGGGAAATTTTTTAGCTCGTTGACAGAGAATAACCCTCGATTACAGATGGACCGATAAAAAGGAAAGAAAATAAAACCAAGTGAATTAGTGGTTTGTTGGAAACATGGAGTATTTATTTGGAGTAATAGTGTGGAAATTCAGATATTTACCTGCTTACCCTATATGCGTTCGAATTAAGAGTGAGGGTTTTTTCTTATCGAACCGGAAGTACAATTTTTAAGGCATATTGACCATTTTTGTTAGGTATATATCTCAATATAAACCTAACCAAAGGGTTTGTAAGCATTTTGAGTTAAGGCATTTGGCCTTAAAATATGTCTTGACTACTTTCGCAATATGGGTTTGAACATTGTTATGCTGTAAAATCACTTTGTTGTGTCTCTCGTTGTATTGCGTCCGTTTCTATTTCAATGTTAAGCTTAAGCACATTAATGGCATTCTATAACGATCGCCTGTGATTGTTTCAGTTGGTTTTAACAACTCATAATTCACTACGCCGAGCTGCTCCCACCAAATACTGAGTATAACCTTGGAACTGTTAATATTCGGTTTGGCTGTCGACGTGGAGCATTTTTCGTCTCCAGACGCAATGCAGAAATCCCTTCAGTCTCTGCCTTGCAGGCAGCTGTTCACAAGCAAACAAACGTCGTTCAACATCTTTCGGCTTCAACTCGTTCGGCACCCAATTTCCTAGTTTCTGAATCGTTCCCATCACTTTCAGGCCTTTAAATGGCTTGTTGCATCACTCCCAATGATCCTGTAAAGTCGTGTTGCATTTGACCCGACTCGATCAAGTAATGCCTCCTGATGATGCGCACTTTTCGATTTTCGACGACGATATACATATTAAGTTCCAACCATATTTTGTACCGTACAATTTGATTAATTTTTTTATGTGCATATACATATATGTATGTATGTATAGGGTGTTTTTTTAAGCTAGATAGAACTTTAAATTGTAAAAAGTAACACAAAAAATTAAATTTTGATGAAACATTTTTTTTATTTGTTTCAGTATACTCTGACAAATCATCATGAATAGACTCACGCTTGAACAACGCTACGAAATTATCCAAATTTACTTTGAAAATCAGACCCGTTGTTTTATCGCAAAATTGTGTTCAGCGATGAGGCGCATTTTTGGCTTAACGGGTTTGTTAATAAGCAAAATTGCCGCATATGGAGTGAGACCAATCCACAAGAGACCCTACAGACTCCATTACATCCAGAAAAATGCACTGTTTGGTGCGGTTTTCATGCTGGTGGCATCATCGGACCTTATTTCTTCAAAAATGAGGCCGGAGCTCGCGTTACGGTCAATGGAGATCGTTACCGCACCATGATCAATGATTTTTTGTTTGAAAATATGGATGACATTGATCCGGAGGAGATGTGGTTTCAACAGGATGGCGCTACGTGCCATACGGCGAACGCAACCATCGACTTACTGAAATCAAAATTTGGCGATAAGTTGATTTCGAGAAATGGACCTGTCAATTGGCCTCCAAGGTCGTGCGATTTGACACCTCTCGATTATTTCCTGTGGGGCTACGTGAAGTCACTGGTTTATGCTGATAAACCAGCAACAATTGACGCCTTGGAGGCCAGCATTGTTCGTGTTGTTCGTGACATACGGCCAGCAGTGCTCGAAAAAGTGGCCCAAAATTGGACGTCCAGAATGCGCTTCGTCAAGAACAGCCGCGGTGCCCATATGCCCGAAATCATTTTCAAATGTTAATGTCACGTATTGATCTTTCGAATAAAAAAAAATTTTGATTACAATTTAATTTTTTGTGTTATTTTTTACAATTTCAAGTTCTATCGGGCTTAAAAAAACACCCTAAATATGCGGAATTAATTTGTATTATTGGTAAATTGTCTTGTTCTTTCTGTAATTAAAACTAAGAGAGAAAGAAAGCTTTTCTGATTTAAAACGAAAACTCATTCTCTTATCGAAAAGCTTTTATTGCGATTGAATCTTAAAACTTGTTTAATTTGCAAAATAAATAATAATACTAATAATATTATATTTCTTTACAATAATTTCTCATGCAGTGCCGGGGGATTTACATCAACTTAACAAATTATTTCGCAATAAATTAACAAATTAAATTTAATATATTTTATTTTCGTATTGGTGTTTTCAATAAATTAAATTATTGCATTTTCAGTAACTTCATCCTTCATAGAAAAGTTAACAATCTTAATTAATAGTTTAATGGTTCGCTAATAATTTGCTAATGCTGTGAAGGATATAGAATTCCTAATAGTTTGTTAAACCTTTCATAGAAGAAATAAATGAAAGTCTGAAGCTGCGTAAATTTAAATGATTGAATTAACAATGATTTTTAAAACTTACTAATCTAGTTCTTATCAGTACCCCGACAAGCTATGACTAGAATGGTATGAAATACAATATGCATGTGGGCTAGGTAGTCTAGGCTGCTAGTTTCATGAAATCCTGCCCACTTGCGTCCTATTTTGGTCACGTTGTCTTGTCTAAGGGATATATGCGGCCTGTTAGACTGTACACATCCTGTACCCGTTCAGATTAAAGCCAACCCAAGAACCGGATAAAAGAACTTACTCCCTTCATCTCGTACTCCGCCGCGTTTTCCAACCCATGAAGTATCGGTCTGCCCACACATAATGCTTTTATAGAAGAAAGAGCCGGAGACAACGGCAGAGCTCAACACTCTCTTGCTCCTTTTTATCCTTATAGCTTTTGCGGAAATCATTAATAGGTAAATTTAATCTCCTCGCATGCGTCTCGATGTGATAATATCCGCCAGAACTGCCGTAATATGATGGCAACCTTCGCTGAGAAATACCTCTCAAGACCATGGTCCTCCTGCAATTATACCCGACCCATGTTAGCCCCGCTAAGGAGGGGAGGTAACCTTACTGGATCATCTGTCTTGTAGAGTTCCTGAAAGCTGATGCTGGACTGATGCCAACATATTTTGTTACATTTAGTATGGAAAATAATGTCTCTTAGCTAACTCGCTTTTTCAACTTCGCAAATTTTTCAAAATTTGTGGCTGTAGCGTTTGCGTTTCTGCAGCAATGAGTTGAAGAACTGTTTTTGGCTTGTTTACATAAATACACTCCTTCAAATAACCCGAAAAAGAAAAAAAAAATATTCGAGTGTTGGCACTATTGTCAAACGCAATGGCCAATTTTTTTTGAACTTCTCGCATATGCACTTCTTAACTGTCCACATTGTTTGTTTGTACCGCTCTCTCAGGACTAGCGGTATTTCTGGGAAATTAACAAAATGTATATGTGATTCAATATGAGATGAATATAGATAGAGAATAATTAAATGGCTCGGCGGCTGTGTGGTTAAAGCAGCAGATCATGATACGTCATGACCCGAGCTCAAATCTCAGTGGGTGCTGATGAGTAGTGTAGCGACTACGAAACAGCTAGTTGTCCCCCAACTAAAGATTTGATTATTATTTTTCTTGTCTTCTTCAATCAATAATTATTGATCACAGCAAATTTGTATTGTAAAAACCCTTTCATTAGAAAAAACTTAAGAAAGGCAAATCTTGAACTAAAACCCGATGTACATATGCACAAACCAAATATTTAATTTAAAAATTATAAAGTTTTATAAAAATTCAATAAAAAAAATTCTTTTATTTTGGTTCTTGTGAATCGCTCCAACAAATGGAGAAATTACTACATTTTTGAATGCTATAGTGAATTTTGGCCCATCCTATATAATAGTTGAACATATAAAAATAGATATACTAATACAGGCATGTTCTGAGAAATGGGTTTTCGATTTGGAGACGCTAAATAGGTGTTCTGACAAACGTATAACGCAAAAAGTATGGTTTTGCGTTTTGAAATCGCCAAATAGGTGTTCTGGTAAACGCATGTCGCTAAAAATTAGCGACTACAACTCGCATGTGTATATTAAAGTGATTTGGTTGAGTTTGCTAAAATTAAACTTGCAAAAGGAAATATAATTATTTACAATTAGAACTTAATATATGTTCCTTTTTTTTCAATAAACAGTTTTTACACATTTACACATTTTCAATTAAAAATACCAAATTAAAAAATTTCTCTGTAGGAAATTTCTTACATTTTATATACATAAAACCATGATATAAAAAATACAAGGTAGTTTTATTCTCTCAATTTTCCTTAACAATCACCATCTGACAAGTATAAGGATTGTGACATTTTCCATAAAATTGTGCTACCGTATTAGTTTATTTATTCCCTTGTTTTCAGTTTTGTTTGAAATTGTGTCTAAAAATAATAATAAAATTGTGGCTTCTAACAAAAATAAATAAAATAAAATAAATAAATATTTTAAAATAAAATACATACATAAATCTAAAGTATATAAAAAATGGCCTGAAAAACATCCCCAGACTAAAAGCTACCGACACCACGTTTCAATATGCCTTTAGTATAATCTGGATTTACACGTTGGCTTTTCGGTCATATAATCAGTCTTAAATTAAATTAAATTTGGACTCATCGGAGAATAGTATGGAATTCTTTTGGTTGGTGGTCAAACTAATGTGTTGCCTTGCAAATTCCAACCTGGCCAGTCTATTTTTGCGTGATATAAATATATTTTTTACAATTTTGAATGGTATGCTTTTAGTCCGCCTTCTGCAGCCTGCCTTTGAATCCTGCTGGGGGTAACCTTTAATGACAATTGTGTGGCGATGGTTCTTGATTCCACGAATTGGTCTTTTTTTTTGAACAAACGTATTATTGCCTGGCCATCTTGTTTACTGGTTTTTCGGGAACGTCCACCTTTATGTTCTGTAACCAAAGTACCCGAACAACGAAAACGGCTTATAATTCTTGGGGAATGTAATTTTTTTTTTTTGCAATTGTGGTCACTGATTGGCTTTTATTAAAATCAGCTATTATTTTTTCTTTTAAATGCAGTGAATAATTATATCGCGCCATTTGTTAGAGAAGTTACAAGTCACGTCCAGAACAAGCTTGAAGGCACGGAACCGACGGAAAACTATGCAAATTTTCGTTATACATGCTTATTTTGATATTTAAACAAATAATTACACCTTTTGGGAGTTGGTTTTTCTTATTGTAAGTAATGAAGAATATTCAAGGTTACGTGCATTAGTTTTGTCGCTGCATCCTGGGTCATTCTAGTTGAAATAATTATTTATATATTTTTAAACCACAAGCATCAAATTTGTCCCTTTGTTTTCAATATCTAGAGTATTATTTTTTAAATGTAATATAATTTTCTTTAAAATAGACATTCGTTTGAGTGCTATCGTAAAGTCTACTGATAAGCAGAAGTCCGTGCTTTTAGTTTTTGGGACCAAATTGGACCCAAGTGCTGGCTTTACAATAGCTGGCAGCCTGTTAAACATAACCTAACATGGGTTTCAAAACGACCACAGATACCTACTTACATAAGCTTATTATTTCTAGCTTTTTCTTATATTAACAATGCACTACACATTTCAGAAAAAATCCATTCCAGGAGTAAATTCCTTTATTCAACTGTGTGGCAACGCCTTTTTATATTTCTTTCTAAAAATAAACTTCAAAAATCCTTATTACAAATAATAAAAAGAGAATGAAACTACCTTGTATTTTTTATATCATGCATAAAACCACATACATACGAGTATGCACGTACTCGTATGTAAAACACATGTTGTATTTTTTCGTAAAGAACTCTGAAACGCCAGTAAAATACGCGTTGTTTAAAACACCTCGGAGCATGATCGTTATGCATTGGAGCGGGACAATTTGTTATGGTAATGATTCGTTTGAAAATGTTAATCGACGATGTACTTTTGTCATGTACTGTCTTGTTTTATTCTTTGGCTAATACTAAATAGGCTGAAAAATGCCGGGCGTAACACATAGATGGCGCTAGTTTCGTTGCAGTTACTTTTTTTTAGTTAATAGTAACCTTCAAAAGATAGCTGTTAAATTTCATGATATTCTATTCATTACTTTGTGAGTTATCGTGCTGTCGTGAGTGACGCTACTTTTGTTTTTTCAAAACAAAATCAAAAACAATTTCGTGTTTTAATTTTACACTGCTTCTTCATGAGAAAAAAAAAAAATATCGTTCAAGCGAAGCAATGGCTTGAAAAGTATTATGAAGACTCCGCTCCATCAGAAACAACAATAAAACATTGGTTTGCTGACTTCAAACGTGGTCGTAGCATGATACAAAAAACAAGGTAGCAGCGTCGCTACAACAATACAACAATAAAAAAAAACAACAGGTATTTTGTGTGTGTAAAAAGGCGAATTCCCACTTAAGCTGTCAAAAGTAGTTGATAAAGAACATGTACAAAGTTTAAATGGCGCCGAAAAAGGTAAACAAAACTTGACAGAGGAAGTGCCGCCATATTAACCGAATTCGCCTGAATTCGCCGATGCATCCACCTAATAATGAATTCGGCTTGGGTCGTAGAGACACCGATGATGCAGAACGCAGTGGACGTCCAAATGAGGCGGTAATATCAGAAAACATGAAAAAATCCACAAAATCGTTTTGAATGATCGAACAGTGAAGTTGCGTGAGTTAGCTGACATCGTAAAGATATCAAAAGAACATGTTGGCTTTATATTGCATGAGCAATTGAGTATGAGAAAGATCTGTTCAAAATGGGTGCCGCGTGGCACCCACTTTTAGCAGTGTTTGGCCATGTTTAAACGTAACAAACCAGAATTTTTGTGACGAAATGTGACAATGTATGAAACATGGATCCATCACTTCACTCCGGGATCAAAACGATCGTCATTTGAGTGAACAGCAACTGGTGAACATCGTCCAAAGCGCCCGAAAGCACAACAATCGGCTGTAAAGGTTATGGTCTCGGTATTTTGGGATGTGCATGGTGTAATATTCATTGACTATCTTGAGAAAGAAACCATTAACAGTGAATATTACATAGCGTTGTTGGAGCGTTTGAAGGCCGAAATTGTAAAGAAACTACCGCATATGGCAAAGACATCAAGACAACGCACCATGTTACAAGTCAATCAAAACAATGGCAAAACTACATGAATTGAACTTCGAATTGTTCCCACATCCACCTTTTTCGCCAAATTTGGCTCCCAGCGACTACTGGCTGTTCGCAGACCTGAAAAAAATGATCGCTGGTAAGAAATTTCGCACGAATGAAGAGGTTATCGCTGAAACTGAGACCTATTTTGAGGCAAAACATAAATAGTTCTGCAAAAGTGATATTGAAATATTAGAGCGGCGCTGGAAAGATTGCGTTGCTCTTGATGAAGATTACGTTGCTCTTGACGGAGATTACGTGTTTTCTTCGTTAGGCCCGGGACTTTTCAGCCCATGAGTTGGTTTATTACTTCCGTCAGTGATTCTTAAGCTTTGCTTTTATATTTTGCATTAGAGGAGGTATATATATATTGCATTTTTTGGCTGTGTGTGCCCCCTGCGATTTTTTCCTGTTCGCAAAATTGAAGAGAGTCATGATAGGTCGACGTTTTTTGGTGGTTGAGGAGATAAAACTTGAATCGGTGAAAGAGCTCAAGGCCATACCAAAATGTTACGAGGATTAGAAAAAAGAACGCTAGTACAAATACTTACTCGTATATTATATCTATAGGGATATATTTTGAAGGGAATAAAATAGAAAATAGTAAATATATAGATATATGTATATTTTTTGACAGAAATTAAAATTCATAACGATAGAGTAAATGGAAGAAAATTTTTTCATTGAATATTATGTGAACATGTATGTTTAACTTTTGACTTTCGAGCTAACGCAAATAAAATTTAAAGGCTTTTAATTGTTTGGAGGATATGTGTATAGTTTTTCTCTCATTGAATCCATTATTCCTGTTAATAGAAAATATGTTAAAAACTAAGACGTTCCAGGTGCAGATTGCAGCTGTTATTAGTAGTTTTGGGAGCTAACGCATCCTGACGATGTTCTGATTTCTTGCTCATCTCAGAATTTTTTACTTAAATTAAATAAATTTTAAATCCCACTCTGTTTCTTTTTATTCCAGAATATATGGAGTTTTCGATCAAAGGCAACCCCTTTATATGATACGCGATCCCGAAATTATTAAACAAATTGCCATAAAAGATTTTGATCATTTTGTCAATCATCGCTCAATTTTCGGTGAAGAAAGCGAGAAAAATTTATTTGCTGCTTCGCTGTTTTTGATGAAGGACAACAAATGGAAAGACATGCGCAGTACGTTAAGTCCTGTCTTTACCGGCAGCAAAATGCGTCAGACATTTCAGCTGATGAATGAAGTGGCACAAGGTACTATGGAATATTTAAAAAAACAACCCGGAGCTTGCACCAATGAAGGCTTAGATATGGATATTAAAGATTTTATAACGCGTTTTACCAACGATATTATTGCATCGACAGCGTTCGGTTTGAAAGTAAATTCTTTTGCGGATAAAAACAACGAATTCTACATGATGGGCAAACAAGTTACCACATTTAACTTCTTAAAAAATATAAAATTTATGCTTTTTGCAAATTTCAGAAAGCTTATGGAGGTATGTATTACAAAAAAAAACATTGGTCTTACTTCGAAAGATCCTAAATCGCATTTTCCCAAGTTTGAGTTTTTTTTTGGTAATTCTAATGTAACTATTTCGCAAAAAAAAAAAAAAAACAAATTGGCACGAAGATTTTGGACAATTATTACAACTTACCGGCATAGCTGCCAGATTTGACGATAAATCGTCATTTTGACGATTTCTATGCACAAATTTAGCAAACTGATGATTTGACGATTTTTGTCCTATAAATTACGATTTTTCTTACACAAAGAAGCTTAAAGTAAACTTGTCAAAATTTTGTTGACAAGCTACAGAATTCTTAAAAAAAACACATCGACTTTGTACCTTTCAAACAAAAGAGAAACAAAATTTTTAACATTTATAATTTCCATCAGCAAAATACATGTGATATTTTTTTGTGTTGTATTTATTATAATTCCGAATATTTTCTGATATTTCTGGTAAATCTGTTTTGATATATCTGTGTATATACATAAGTAAATGCGACCCAACGGTGGTTTAAAAACATGCATTTTCTTTGTGTAAAAAATTTGCTTATGACAAAAGAAATTGCAACAAAGATAAACAATTATGAAATTATGCAAAGTGATATCAGAAGCTGTGTAAAAATGTAAGAAACTTAATGTGAAACTTATGAAAATTTTTACATTAAATTGTGTAATAAAATTTTGAGCGTATTTGATTTTGAAAAAAAACTCCTGATAACATTGTCAATAAAAACAATATTCATTTATTGAATTTTTGTTGAACTTTATAAATTTTAAATTAAATTTTCGGTTTGTACATATGTACATCGGGTTATAGTTCAAGTTTTTCGTTTTTAAATTTTTTTTTTCAGAAGGATTTTTACAATACAAATTTGATGAGTTCAATAATTTTTGATTGAAGAAGACAAGAAAAATAATAATCAAATCTCTAGCTGGGGAACAACTAGCTGTTTCGTAGTCGTTACACTACTCATCAGCGCCCACTGGGAGGTGAATGGTTCATTGCATTATTTATTTTCCCTCCAGAGCAAATAAGTAAATGAGAAAATGCATTCACCGTCGACGAAATCTCCTGAAATCTATTCAGTACATAGTGATGCAACCGTGATTTAGTTCTAAAAGTACCTAAAAATACTACGCTACAACAGAAATTACACATTAATGTGGTGTATGCAGTCTCTGGGCTACAAAAATATACACTTTAATGTTGGTGTATTCAGTCTCTGATAAAATTGTTTTGTCAAACCCGCATGCATAAATTATTTTTGTGAAATTAAAATCTTGCTAAAATGGTGGTGTAAACGATATGGACTTCGTTGTAGATTTTAATTCAAATCTAATTTTAATTCAAATCTACTAGATTTTGAGTTGGTGTAAATGCGCTATTAATCGTTTTTCATTACCAAAAAAAAAATTTTTTTTAAATTAAATTGATCAGTTTTAAAGTGTTGCAGCAAATCACAAATTAAAGACTACTTTTAGGAGGTAAAAATTTCACATTAATTGTAATTCTTTGAGTAAAAAATATGGGAGCATGTGCAAATATGGCAGCTTCAAATATCCCAGTAACCTATCGCTTACTTTTAGGTGAAAGGGAAGTTGTAATAATGAAATGCAATTTATACGCCCGATAAAATCCAAGTTTTAACTAACGCCAAGTTGTAATAACGGGTCTTAATGGAATAGTTTAATAAATGACAGGGTTACAAGCAATATTACAAAAACAAAAGTTACATGGGAATATATACAGTTTCCATTATAGTTTTTCCTTCTCCTATATAATTGCAATTATATTAGTTAGGTCCTCTCTACATGAGGCCAATAATATGTATATTTTTTTCGGTTATACTTCCTTGTAACTAAAGTTCAGTTATCAATCCATGATAAAGACAATAATGCAAGAGAAATAAGTAAAAGTGATAAAACAAAATACTAAAGCATTTTTCTTTCCAGCTTTTGGACATTCAACTATTTGAGAAAAAAGAAACTGATTACTTTATGCGTCTTGTCTTGGATGCGATGAAATATCGCAAAGAACACAATATTATACGTCCCGATATGATAAATATGCTCATGGAGGCTAAAGGCATGATTAAGACTGACAGCCCAAAGACGGTAAATCGTGAATGGAGTGATATTGATATTGTCGGTCAATGCTTCTTATTCTTCTTTGCTGGTTTTGAAACATCTGCTTCCTTAACCTGTTTTACTGCCCACGAGCTAATGGAGAATCCAGAATGCCAAGAAAGACTGTTGGAAGAAATCCAAGATGTTGAGCAAAATTTGGATGGAAAACTTTTGTCATATGATGCCTTACAAGGTATGCGTTATATGGATATGGTTGTGCAGGAGTGTTTGCGCAAGTGGCCTGGCGCCGTTGCTATCGATCGTGTATGCAACAAAGATATTTCATATACCTTTGATAATGGTGAAAAGCTGGAATTAAAGAAAGGCGAAGCGCTGTGGATACCGGTAGTGGGCTTCCATCGCGACCCAAAATATTTTGAAAACCCGACAAAATTTGATCCAGAAAGATTTAGCGATGAGAATAAAGACAAAATACAACCCTTCACATTTTTACCTTTTGGTGTTGGACCACGCAACTGTATAGGTAATAAAATAAATTTTTATATTCATAGTAAATTAAAAAAAAAAAAAAAAAAAAAAAAAACACAAACACACACACATTTTTTTTTCTCATTTCAGGATCCCGTTTTGCTCTTTTAGAAACTAAGGTCCTCATTTATTACTTGGTGAGGGATTTCCACATTCGAGCAGCCGCCAAAAGTTGCGTTCCCTTAAAGCTATCAGCAAAAGGCTTCCAATTGATACCCGAAAATGGATTCTGGCTTAAATTTTCCGCTAGAACTTAATGGTTTTAAATATGTAAATGCACGTACATCTAAATGTATGTACATAGTTGTTTTTGTTATATTTAGATATATAAATTACATCTATTTAAATATTTGACTTGTTATGTATGATCAGTGTTTTATATGTATGTATATTAAAATAAATGATTATTCTACTCATATGTATATATGTACATCTATGTATATATAACTATAGTATACAGGGTATCCCAGAATTCAACGTCAAGCTGAAACGGCTCTTTCTCATCATTTTCCCGAAGACTTAAGAATCTGCCAAGAGCTTGTGCGAATTAAAACCATTTGAACTGGGTAAAATGGGTTAGCAAATAAGTATGGTGAATAAAATACGAAGAGTTATAAAATTAGAAAACACGGCTAAAAGAAAAAGTTTTTTAAGATAGTTTTTATTTATCTTTTAGCACTAAATCTTAAAGGAAATTTACAAAAAAAAAAAAAAACATTAGCTCCGTTGCGATTTGCTTTCCTAATATTTTTTGATATCCTGAATTCCTTCTATATCTATGGTTTTAAGCACATTTTTTATTTTTAAAATAAGGGAATCAAAATTTTTTGCTCTATATCCATTTTCGTAAACCTTTCTCTTCGAAATAGCCCAAAAAGTTTCAATAGGGCGCAATTGTGGGACGTTTGGAGGGTTCATTTGCTTTGGCACAAACTCTATATATTTCTAATTTTTTATTGTGCGCTTCGCATAGTGTGAGGACGCTAGGTCAGACCAAAAAAATTTTTTCTCCTCGATGATATTTTTCGATGAATTTGCCAAGCGCTGGCAATCATTTTTCATTATATACTTGAGCATTCACAGCTAAAACTTCTTTGAAAAAAACTGGTTTACTAACACCACTTTCACTTATGGCTAACCACAACAAAACTTTTGAATAAATTTAACTTTTTCCGTTGTTTTGTGACTAGAAGTTTCAAAATAATCATCCTTATTGTGTTTGGCGTTTTTATGGCGAAAATTGGGCGTTTTTGCAAAATGGTACCGTCCTCGCCAGTGGATACGACAAATTTCAATTCCATTACAAAAACGCCATTAAAATGCTACCGTGCTTGGCGTATTTGTCTTTCAAAAGGGAGCAAATTTGTCGTTAACGTATTTGCTCACGACACAACACTAAAATCTGATCAAATAAAAAAATATCAAAAATAAAAATATGCATTCTACTTTCTCCCTTTTTTAAATATGCTTGTTGTTATTTACTCATTTGAAATGAGTATTTATTTATTTAAATATACATATATTTGAAAAATAAATAGCAAATCGGTGGGACACACAGCTTGCGAAAATTAAAATTATAATGGTCCATCATCCAGTTCCGTGGAGGGTTGTACGAAGGCCTGGACTGATTTTAAACATATGTGAAAAAACATTTATAATAAAGTATTTTCTAACATATTTTTCGTTAGAAAGCAAAAATATTTTCACTTGCTGCTGTCTCAGCTGCTTTTTATAGAATTAGTTTAATGTTGGCTTTTCCACTTTATATTCAGAGAATGAGTAAAATGCAACACAACAAAATTTATTTGCACAAATTAAACGAACAATATAAAGAAAAAATATTACTATTTTTATTCTCTTTGTTATTTATAAACATTTGTTTGGCACTTCTTTAACAAGATGCTTTATAATCATTTAGTTTGATATAATCTTTTACATTATGATTCATTTACAAAATTTTGCTTGTCGAAAATTTTAGACGGTAACATAAGAGTGTAAATGGGACAGTTACTACGAGAACTGTCATTTTACGACTACTCCAAAGACAATAAGGATGAATATTTTGGCTGCCATTCATTGCCTTCGATGGTGAAATATGACTCGTCATCCATCACGCATTTGTACTCTGATGAGCAAGAAAAGTAAATTGTGGAAAGCTGATGTAACCTGCATATAATCACATTCTGTCGATTTTCAGTGGTAAATGGTGTTATTTTTCTTTTTTTTCTGGAACTCCCATCAATTCTAAATAGTTTTTAACTGTACTTTTTTCACAATTATATTTCTTACCCAATTGGCGATACGATTTTGTACTGAAGCCTAATGTTTCAGCCTTTAATTTAGACCAAACTTTAGAGTCATGTAAACTACATCTGCGACCCGATCCAAGCTTGCTTTCAATCGACATATTATTCTTACACAAGCAATTAAGTTTTATTCACTTTATTAGCCTATAACATTGATACCAAACAAAAAATTATAAACAGCTTGTTTTCCATGTTTCCCACCTGTCTATATGTCGACATTTCATAGGAGCTACCCTAATTATCAGTAGACTTTGGAACTTTTATGCCTTGTGCATACTGGCATTACATTTCTGTCCAGCCTTGTTCGTTTTTTACTTTATTAATATATGTTTCCGTCTCTTTTGGTAACTCAATTTCCGATATTATCAGTTTTCAATATTATCGTTACAGAATTCGAATCTAATCGGAAGTGGAATTTCATCGGCTTTTATTTATTCGGAACAGGAAAAATAAAAAAATAGTTCAGAATAAATTTTTTCAAGAATGAATATAATATTTTCTGCTAAAAATTATTTCATTTTCTAATGAACTAAAAAACGGATTGAAATCCGTTTCCGAACGAGATTAAATTCTGCGAAAAGTGAGATTGCAAGCTTTTAACCAATGCATGCAAAAGAGCATAACTTAACGCGAGCTATTGCGGTTTGCACTAACGCTTATGTGATTCACTAACTTATTTTTAATACCTTTGGTTGTATGTTAAAAAAAATTTGAAATAATGTGGCAGCTTTGTTAAAAACTAAGAGGAACAGAAAAAAAACAAACAAATTTGCAAATAATTCCATGTTTAGGGTAAGTAAAACTAATTATAAGTTTGTTATTTAAAATATTTTTTGATAAATAATATAAGTTCTTCTCATGGAGAACACGCCGACCGACTGTTGGAGGCTGATCTTTCGACAACTCGTATGCCAAATACTTTGAAGTTATTCTAATATAAATTTTAACTACACTGTTGTTTAAATACACACCACAAAAATAATTGGTGTTTAGTTAGCGCTAATTAGTCAGGCTTTAAAAACAGCTGATTTAAAATGAAGGCAAATAGTGTTAAAAAGTGTCGCGAAATCGCCAACGTTAGTGTTAATTTCTCTAAACGAATTTTATTAGCGTTAAAACAGATTAGTGAATCGCACTACAGGTAAGATAAGCGTCTTCAAAAAAAGGTGATATTTGTATTTTTGAACAAGTATTTTTTGCTTTTGCAAATTATTATATTTATAATTTATTTGCATCTGGAAAGCAACAAACAAACGTAATTACATATGATGTACATATGTACAAACCAAACAATTTTTAATTTAAAAAATTATAAAAGTTCAACAAAAATTTAACAAATTAAAGTAATTAAGATTGTAATGTAAAGGAACACAACTGCAATGAACGACGAACTTCGCCCGTCGCGACGAGTTCGCCGGCAAATATTCGCTTTATAAATTCGTCGTGTGAAGCATAATATCAACGAACATTGTTTACATTCCGTGCAAAGAAAAAAAATGAATTTAAATACTAAGGTGGCCATATTAAAAGTAAACCTATACAATTCCCATTATTCAATTATCTCAGGTACTTTATATTTTGAGAACATCTTCATAAAGTTTTTACTACCTGAATTAATATAAATATAAAAAGTATGATTTCGTGAAAAAAATTTTTTTTATATAGAAACGTGGCCACCTGATACTGTTTTGTTCGTCGTTCGCTGACGAAACAATTAGAAATAAATCTATTTCAATTTTCGCTGAGTATGACGAATTTCGACCAACGCTACGATTGTGTGCATTTTCATATACACCAAATGTGTTTTATTATTTTTGGCGACGAATATTCGCGACCAAATATTCGTCGTTCGTCGCAGTTGTATGCCTAGCATTACACGTTAATGCTAAAATATGTCGATTCTTATGTACAATATTTCAGATTTGTTTGTTTTATTTTTTTACAATACTAATATTACAGTCAAATCCCGATAATTCGTAATATACTGTCAGTCCCTTGAAAAAATCTCGATAATTCGTAAAATTTCCATTCATTTTGGTTCCCTCGATAATTCGTAAGTTTTTTTTTCCAAATAAAATCTTCTTTACCTCTTATAAATCGTAATTGCTTGCTAACAGTTATAATTCGTAATAAAACAACTGAAACATGGAAAGAATGATTTTTGTTTACCGCTATTTTTTCGTGGGTTTTTGCTGGGTGTGTGTTTGTTTCTTAAGATTAGTTTGTGACATGAATAACAAGGAAAAATGTCATAGCGCACGCATAAAACTCTGTCGGTATTATAAAAACAAAAAATTTTTGCAGCCATTGAAAATGGAGAGAAAAAAGTAGATGTTGCTAAAGGCGCAATCAGACTATTATACAAGTATAAATACTTTCATTAGATTTTGTGAGATAAAATTTATAAACACATTTCTTGCGACTGTCAAAAAGTCTAACGTAAATTAGATTTTGCATTCACACCATCACACTTGTTATAAACCAAAAAATTTTAGTAGAAAAGAAAACAGCTGCTCATATTTTTTTATTTATTCAGCAGAGAGATGTGCCAACGAAAAACTTTACACGGCGGCAGGTGAGCTCTTCGTCGTAGGCGGTAGACGTGCCGGCGTTTGAAAATCTTTAGCAGCTAATATAATAATTATGTAAAACAGATCCAAATTTAAAAGCACCAAAATATTTTATGTTCTACACATAGCATGAACAAAATACATTTATATACGACAGGTAAATCCCAAATTTCGAGCTTTCTTATAACGACAAAAAATACTATCAGTGACGGCACCCCATCGGCTACGAAATAGCCGACTACTCAATTTTTAATTAGCTGGTTTGCTAAAAAACACAACCCTGATCCAATGTAAAGTATTATCGTTTTGAAAAGTTTTAAAAAACAACAAAGTCGTATGGGATGTCAAATTTTTATCGTATTATTTTTCGTATGTCTGACGGATTACATTCAGACTATCAGACTTGCACGTATTATTTGAATTTTTGACAATTATTAATACAAAGTATAATAGTCTGAACTGGGCTTAAGCGATTTGAAATTGCTCCGTCAACTCATTTATTTCAATCCCTTCAATATGGTTTACGCAGTCCCGGCAGTCTAACATTCCGATTAGTGGCCCATTACTATTTTTGTTTGATATTAAAATTACACGTATTTTACGGTAATTAAATGAAAAATAAATAAATTAAAAACCCCCGTTAATTGGTATATATTTTATTTTATACCCGGTAAATCGAAAACTCGCTAAATTGAAAACCCCTATTTATTGAATTTTTGTGGAACTTTATAATTTTTAAATTAAAAATTTGGTTTTTACCTTTGTACAACGGGTGAACTATAACCCGTTGTACAAATGTACAAGCCAAAAATTTAATTTAAAAATTATAAAGTTCAACAAAAACTCAATAAATTAATATTTACATCTCTGAGTACGGAGAAATATTAAAATACAAAAATATCTATGTTAATAACTAATAAAAAAAGAAATACCGCTAGTTCTGAGACAGCAAACGCTGTACAAACAATGTGGGCAATTAACAAAAATGCATATGTGGCTCGGTGGCTTAGTGGTTAATGGGGGCAGATCATGATACGTTATGACCTGAGTTCAAATCCCAGTGAGTGCTGATGAGTAGTGTAGCGACTACGAAACGGCTAGTCGTCCCCCAGCTAAAGATTTGATTATTATTTTTCTTGTCTTCTTCAAGCAAAAATTATTGATCACAGCAAATTTGTATTGTAACAAATCCTTGTTAAGAAAAAACTTAAGAAAGGAAAAACTTGAACGAAAACCCGATGTAATTTAAAAATTTTTGTTTTGCTATTTTGACTCGTAAATTGGTTAAGATGTAATAAATTCTAACAAACAGTTGCCCCGTACAAAAAAAAAATTATCGCTTTGTTTAAACATAATAAAATGCCTTTATTCAAGTGAACGCAAAAACAAAGCACAGTTTGGACTTATTTTCATAAATTGCTCAAAAAAAGTTCTTTAGTTATGAAACTAATTTTGTCATGATTTGTTTATATCTCAAGATGTCTAGCTTTCATTTCTTTTTTAAAATTCTGCAATCGGTTAAAAATTCCAAAAGATACAGGTTTCTGAATATGGAATTTTTAGTGCCTTTAAATAAGTGAACCGGAGTGTACTCGCATACGAGTATATGATAGAAAGCGCTGAGATTCAATATCAAACTACTCACATCTAAAGGGCGTTTCAGACTATCATACAAGTCTTAAGATTTTGATTGGATTTTGTGGGACAAAAATCTAAAGATATTTGTTGCGACTGTCAAAAAATCTAACGTACTATTACATTTTGTTTTCACACTATCACACTTAAAGTAAAAGAAGGAATATGACTCGAAAATAAACAGCCAATTTACTTAATGTCTGGTTTTAATATTTTTATTATTTGCTTTTGCAAAAAATGCAACCCTGATCCAATGAAAAATCTTATTGTTTAATCAAATTTCTAAAAATTGTGAAGTGTTATGGGATGTCAAATCTCTTATCGTATTATCTCTCATTTTCATAACGCTTTACATTCACACTATCACACATGCATGTATTATTTGATTTTTTGACAAGTCTTAACACAAAGTGTGATAGTCTGAAGGGCCCTTAATCAACAAGCCGAGCTTTAAACATCTCTTTAGCTTTAAATGCTTAATATTTTTATATAGCAAAAGCACAAAGCCTCGTGGTCAGAAAGGTAATTCTGTATAGAAAGCTCTTATCTTTGCAATCAGCTTCCCAATAAAATAAAATTTATTAGCAACGCAAACTGCTTTAAAACTGAGCTATTGAAATACTTATCTTATTGGGTAGAAGTTATATATTGTTAATTAAATTTTCGATTTTTTGGGTTTGTTTTTTTCAGTTGTCATAAAATTTATTTTCACATTTGATTTTAACTTATTGTAAAACTGATGTCTGTTAAACACTCTTTGGTAATGAATCATGCTTTTATCTCACTAGCACTGTAAACTATCCGATATGAATATTGTTGTGCCAGTTTCAATAAATACATAAACAAGAATAAATAAATAAAAAATGTTCTTAACATAGATAATAATTTAAACAAGGAATTTCAATACTCAAAAGAGCATCTTGCTGTTGAATTTGAAACAATTGTTGAATTAATTTGGCTTTTCTTGCTTTGTAATTATAATACTATTAACTATAAGGCGGAAGTATTTTTTGTATCATAATGCAACTTAAATAAATGTTACTAAGTAAAAGAAAAAAAAAAATCATATTAATTTGGTAATTTTTTTACACATTTGGTAACTTTTCCAAAAATTTTGGTTGCAATACTTTTTTGAAGTGGCAGCACTGATCACAATAGAGAGTAGTCTCCCTGATAATCGTTTATTTTTCTCAAAAATCGCTTGCCATGACCCGTTTGTCACAGTACGCATATTTTCTAGTATTTTAAATATGCTACCACTTTAAAAAAAATTATCTAGAACGTTTTAACAATTGTTTCTTTTCGCAATTTAAACTATAGACAAACGCATACAAAGACCGGACTTAATCATTTGAATAATCGTTTTGAGTTGTTTTTGCGTTATTGATATTTTTATCTCAAAGTACATAACCTTATATTTGCTAGCCAATATCAAGAACTTTAACCCAGAGCATTAACAACAGCTTTAATACAAGAACGTGGTTTCGTTTAAATTGTCAGCAACTTAAAAGAAAGCAAGCACACAAAGCGTATAAAAGAGCAAATAGATTTATGTGACGACTCTTGAAAATCTCAGACGACCTCAACTTTATACATACACTGCCTGCCACTTGAATAAGGAGTCACATTTTTTTAAATTTAATTAAGTATATTTTCTAAACTAACGTTCAGAAAAAAATCATTTTTTTGCAGAACAAAATTTCAAGTTGTTGGCTTTAGTTTCCTGAAGAAATTAAAAATGTAAATTTTTAGTTTTACTAAAATTATGCATTTATTTACAGACATGTACTTCTGTGGTACTTTTTCGTGCGTCAGTTGAATAAGGTGCTTAGGAAGTCAATGATTTGAATTTCTTTCAATATAAACGGCTACAGAATTTTTAATTTGATCGTTTTTAAGTAGTATGTATATTAATGATAAATAGTTAAACTTATTAAATATTTCTAATATTACGAGTATATGATCGTATATTTCTAGTTCAAGTGTTTGCAAATTGCATATGTGATCAATATGCGACATATATAGACGAAGAAATAAATAAGAGCTCAGTAGACTACTGCATCCCAAAACCATTTATCGCAAGGATATTGGCTGCCAAATCCATGAATCTCCCTTAGAATTTGCATCCTTCTATGTTAACACGGATGGGTCCAGAAGGGGAGAAAGGGTTGGGGATGGCGTTTTCATAGAATTCAACACTAAAATATCCTTCAGACTATAAGACATTTGGTAGGAATGTTATGATAGAAACAGACAGCAAGGCCGCCATCAACTGCTTGATTGGAATATAGTCTAGTCCAGGAATGCTAGACATCTTTAAATAAAATGGCAAGACTTTCTAACCTTACCCCAAAAATGGGTACGTGTACACGGGTCCAACAACGACAAAACATCACTGAAGACTTAGCCAAAAAAGGGGCAATAAATAGGGACTACGAGTAAGATATGTTTTGCGGACAACCCTTATCAGCGTGTTGGAAAAGAATAAAGCTCCACACGCTGGAACGTTCCCAAGAAAAATACCACACGTAGGCCACATGCTATCAAGGAACCTGTGGCCGCATATTAATTTTAAGAGAATAAGGGAGCTATCAAAACTGCCCAAATCTCACTTGAGGGTCACTGTAGCAGTCATCACTGGACATAGCCCTTTTGGGAACGATGCCAGGTGACTAGGCTTACCCTATAACGACTTCTGCAGGAGTTGCCAAGACGAGGAGGAGGAGGAGACGATCCTTCATCTCCTCGGTACATGCCCGGCATTGGAGCATCATCGTCTAAGATATTTAGGCGAGCGGAGCTTCAACAGCTTCTCATGTCTGGACTCGGTCAATCCCACCGCTCTAGGCTCTTTCATAAGGAGCAGCGGATGGCTGGTATAGCAGCATGTAACGCTACACTAAGAGGTTTCCGCCTTTCCTTTCCATTCCCGCCCATCCTTTCCACTCACACTATATTCCTATAACTTCTTCTCTTCACTCCGCTATCTTACTTTTCAGGCAATCACAAAGGGAACGACTGGGACCCAGTGGGCTGGACAACCTAGACTACTCCGGGGTATCCAGCGGCCTTCCTACCTAACTTAAGTCTTTAGAAAACTAACTGCCTGTCTACATTAGACACGAAAAGCCGTTAAGACATACTGTTCAAACATACCTTTGACAGCCCGAGTGTCACGCGGTGGAGTACACATATGTCTTGATTTTTCATTGTTTCAACTCCGTCAACAAAAGCACATCATCACCTTGTATACCCTATTTTATAGTTTGTGGAAAAAATATGTTTTTATTTCAAAATTTGCAATCTAAAATAATAATACGATCTTTTATTTATTTATTTAGTAACTATACAATTGCAAAGTAAATTTGCAAAGTACAGGATGCACAGCATGGACGGGGTGACAACGACCATAATGCCCAAGATGGTATTAACAGTACTTTTGTAGCGTCACTGTGACTAACTATAACGATCTATGCCTTCACATAGGAAGTTTCCACGTGGTTAACAATGAATAAGGCAAACCGTTAACTAGAGTGAGTGAGACGCAAAACTCTCGAAGACCGAACACGAAGACGATGACGAGAGAGCTGTTCTTCAGCCCAGAGCTGCTTTACGACTGAAAATTTGATCTTTTATTTGGCAATTTCTTTCAATTTGAAACTATTTTTACTTTTTTCATATTAAAACGTCATTTTCTGTTGACAGCCATGTCAAGACTGCAAGAAAACAGTAACATTTGCAGTATACACTCGACAGTAATAGTATTTTGCTGTTCCTGTTAATGTTCTCATGTCAGGTGTGGACAGCCAACAAAATCGAAAAGTTATTTTTTCTCATTGGAGATATACTTAATTAAATTTATAAAAGAAAGTGATTCCTTATTCAAGTGGCAGGCAGTGTATTTCGTATGTATGTTGCTAACTTTCTGACTGACTGAATTCTCTAATTGTGACTACTTGTCTTATGCCTTCCCTCAAATTAGCAAATGTGCTACAAGCAAGAGGTTTTGTTTACAATAATAGAAAGAAGAAAAGACGTTTTGGTTTGAGTTGGCTTAAATGAGTATGAATGGAGTGCTGCCTAGTTGCTAGTTTGTTTGGATCGTTCATGTTTTGCAATCTTTTTATTTGTTTTCAGCTTTGAAACAAACTGCTACATATTGTGTCTTAAAACGTGCATTAAACAACCTGCCTTCGTTCGTACCGGGAGGCTGTAAATTCTGGCTGGTGGCGTATAAGCGTTGCTCTTTTCCTTATTTCTGAAGCTCGACTGACAAGCAAACGCTTCCAGTCAACGTTTTTTTTTCATATTTCGCATATAAAAGCATTTATCATCAAACATTGAGATGTTATTTGTAAAATAAATTGCGGCGGAACTGTTCACTACTTATTTCGCGTTGCGCCAGTCTAATTGTAAAACACGCGTGCGCCTTTTACGGAAATATATTTGCAATAAAATATTGCTTAAACGAAATAATATAAAATAATCGTTTATTTGTGGCTGCCAGATTTTCACTTTATAAAATAAAATTTAAATAATAACAATTAACTAAGAAAAAAATAAATACAACATTATGGAAGCAAAGCAAATGGAAACAAATATTCAAAATTTTTATAAAAACAAAGTTGTATTTTTGACAGGCGGTACCGGATTTTTAGGCAAAGGTGTGTTTATGTTAAAAAAAATAAATAAATAGCAAAAATGTGAAAAAAAACTATTCAATAATTAAGTAAGGAACGTGCATGTTATTGAACAGTGTTAACAGATAGAATAAATATTAGAAATGCAGCTGGAAAAAAAACTATAAGAATTAATGTATTTTTCCCACTGCAATAATAAATGTTATGCATGTTAATGAATCAGTGATTGCAATTTAATAAATAAACAAAATTATAATAAAAAGATAAATTTTGAAAACTTACATTCAACAGTTTTAAATAATTGAATAAGCAAAAAAGAAAAAAAAAAACAAGTAATTTAATTAAAAAGCTTAATGAAGCAGTTGCTTTTTGTTCTAATTTATTTATTTTTTCTCTTATTTGATTAAAGAAAATTAATGTGACAATTATTAAGTCCGTTATGTACAAAATACCGGTTCAATAGTTTCTTGATAAAAAGTCACACCTTTTTTTTTAAACAAAGAAAAAGGAAACATTTTGCAGTGAATTAATACCGCATGTTCATCAAATCTAAGACAAGTCCAAGCAAGGTGGATTATATGAAACATAGTGATTGTTTTTAGAAAAAATATTTGTTGCAAATTTTTCAAATTATTGCCATAAGAAGGAAGATTATATATCAATGCAAAAATTTGTCTTTCGATCAAAACTTGAAATGGGGTACTAGAAAACCTAAGTTGGACCATGACCATAATTAAAAAGAAAAAATTCTACAAGTCGATCCAGTCGTTCTCAACTAATGCAACTATCAGCGAACAACATTGATTTTTAAATTAGGTTTTTGGTTTTTTGTACATCAGATTTTTTTGCAATACAAATCAATAATTTTTGATTGAAGAAGACCAGAAAAATAATCAAACCTTTTTAGTTGGGGGACAACAAGCTGTTTCGTAGCCGCTGTTGATTTTTATTTATATAAGTTTGTTTTGATTTTCTAAAACTATAACATACATACATACATATGTAGATGCCAGATAAATCTGGTTTAAAATCGCCAAATTCGGGGGAACAAATCGCCAAAATCGTCATTATGATTATTGCAAATCGTCAACAAGTAAAATTAAACGATTTTGAATAACATGTACATAACAGGTTTATTTGGCAAATTTCTATACAAAGTTCAAATCAACCTGTAATATATATAAAATTATTTTTTATGAACACGGCCGTAAGAAGTTTTGTACATAACATATATTTTATAATAAGATTTCATTTAATAAAAGGTATTTTGAAAGTACCTTTTATCTACTATATTTAAGAGATATAAACGCATTATTGTATTAAACACTTTTATTAAATTGGGCATACCTTTTAAGTCAGAACAACTACAGTTGCAAAGTTTAAAATAGTCTTTAGTATCAAAAATTTATTTAGACTAATTTCCTCGTATTTTGTATTCTACGATGAAATAAGAGAACTCTTTGATTGATCAGAAAAAAAAATACTTTCTTCTTTTATAATATTGTAAGGATTAATAGGACTTAGTTTTTAGTGCTACACACAGATTTACGTACGCATTTATTTTACTACAGTTTATATATATGTAGTTGTAAAACCAAAGTTGCTTGAAAGAAATGATCAAATCGTCAGTATGCCATTTTAAGCACCCAAAATCGTCAAAATGACGATAAATGGTCAAATCTGGCAACCGTGCATACATATGTAAATATACGAGACACATGTTGTATTTTTTTCGTAACAACTCACAAACGCCAGTAAAGACGCTTTCCTGAGAACACCCAAAATTGATTTTAGCGTTATTTAGCACGTTTTGCGGTGAGAAATAAAAAATAATAATATTTTTCATTCACTAATTTAGTAAAATGCAAAAATTGTGTTGTTTTAATGGGAATATGCTTAAAAATGTAGAATTGTTTTTATGAAAAGTATATAACCCGTTTTTATGTTTTGGGCCAAAACTCATTTTAATCTTAATCAGCATTTTATTGAAAAATTTAAATATTAAAATATTAAAATAATTTAAGCTAAAATTTATTTTTCTACAATGTGTGGTGTTGATTGTAGTATAAAGTAAGAATGATAGAATATTACATCTTGTGCATAATTTCCAGTTCGATGAAGTTTTTGGGCCATTGAAAGGGCTGCCGAATATTATAAAAAAAAGGTCATTAGCCAACAAAAAAATTTATTTGTGTGGGGTTTTGATTTATATATACTTGTTAACATTATTTAATATTCATAGATTACAATCCATACAGAGAATATTTCTGATCATTTATTACAAGACTTTGAAAAACTTAATTGTTTAAATATATTATTAAATTACGTTCAGTAAAATTTACTCATGTCCATTATTATAACTGACAAGTAGTTAAAATTGGGTTTTTTTGTGCAGATAATTTTTTATTTATTTATTATTATTATTTTTCTGGTTATTACAAGTTAACATAACTACATATAAAACAAACATGTTTCGGAACAGAAAATTTTGTCCCGCAATCATTGGTGAATTCAGCTTTAAGCATTAAACACATTCGAGACAGCAGGCTACACGAACACACGACTACAAATGCCGCTGGCTACAAATGTAGCCCGTAGCCAACTACATAATTATATTGAAAGCGGCAGCTACATAATAAACAGCTGATATTGTTTTCTTTATCTCCTTACAAATATTAAAAAGCTTTTTGTTCATACAAAATGGCTGAGAGATATTTAAAAAATTCTGTAGTAGCTATTGCTAAAATAGTGCGAGCTACTTAGTATTCCATGTAATAATATATATACGTATAAAAAAATTAAATATTTGCAAATCACAATCAAAATCTACAATTAAAATTAAAACTTCTGAAATATAAACATCTGCTTTTTTACATTTCAGTGGTGCCACTTATAATTTTTTTTAGCTGTTTCTAAAGCTATCACCTAGTTAAAGAGTAAGAAAAATCCAAGAAAATGCAATCAACTATTTCAAGACTATTATTACTATGATTAATATTTTAATATGTTTTAAATAATTGTTTTTTTGTGTTAATAAAAAGCATAGAGAATGTCAGACGTAAATGTACATGCACGTTTGTGAGCAAATGTTAAAAACCGTCTGTAAAAATGAAAAATTTTGACAGAAATGAAAAAATACATGAGGAATTACATATTAAAAAACAGACGTAAAAAGATATCGTCTGTGGGTGCCTTAAACAATAACAGACTTATTCAAAAAAACTTACTAAACATTTACTTATCGTTATTAAGCAAAATTCCCTAAATTATTATTCAAAAACCAATATTTGTTCAATACACTAATATTAACTCAGTGTCATATGCTGAAATTTTAATAAACCTTCTGTCCATCTTTAAACCTACTTTTAGTCATAATTCTTCTTATTGGCTTTTGTCCCCAATATAATTTTTCAGGAAAAAATCCTATTTTTTCATATATATAAGTGTGAACATGCATGTGTAGATAAGTTCATATATACACACATATTTATGAAAAAAAATTTTTTTTGAAAAAAATTTTATTTAAAACTAAAATTGAAACAAGAAATTGAAAAACTGTGTCTAAAATAATTTTATTCTTTCATTTAGATTTAAATAAAACAATATCTAAAATCACTAAAATTGTCTTAGAAAAGGGTGCAATCATTTCTAAAAACGGTTGACTGAAGAGAGTGCTAAACAGAAAATTTTAACTTAAAATTTTTTTACGAATACAGTTTTATCGTATTTTTTCTAAAAATGATTTAAATAACTGTTTAACATTTTTATGAATATATTTTGTGAATTTGTTCTTAAAGCGCTAATTTATTTGGCTTTGCTTGATACATTGACATCACTAACAAAGCTTTTGTAGCCAACAAAAATAGAAATTAGTTTAATTAAACTACAACGACAAAATCAGCATGGACAACAACCTGCAGCCGTGCTGCCTTGCTGTTTTCAAAATAATCATTCTCATAAGATCACGTATATTTTAATTTTGAGCTTTTGTAGTCGGTAGCCTGCTGTCTCGAATGTGTTTAATGCTTTATGTTTAAACAACATCTGGCATCAGAAATTTATGCCATGCGAAAAATTCTGCGACGGTTTGTCTGGGGCTTCCGAGCATGTTCAAGTTTGATAACACGAAATAGTCACTCTGATGAATAGAGCAGAGGAGGGAGCAATTTGTAGTCTAACTTATGGATTTTTGGCATGGAAACTGCACGTGTGTGCACCCATTCATTGTCTTGATGAAGAGAACTTTTTTCTTGACCAAATACGTTTGTTGTTTTTTCAATTCTTCATGGAATGGACTCCATAAGTTGGTGTAAACACCACAAGGAAGTCTCTTAGATTTCCAGAAGACATAAAATATCGGCTATCAGAATCTAGCTAAGTTGATGACACTTACTTTTTTCACCTTTTCTTGATCTAGTGATGTTAAAAAGAGACAATTATATAAGTTACAATAGAATAAGGTCTTTGTACACATAAAATTCACATTTGATCAACAAAACAGTAATACATGCAATTTTATTCAAAAACTTATAAACAAATAAATTAATGAATAATTAATATAAATATGTATGTATGTGAAAAGTGTGGGGTCAGAGATACTTTTTAATTATTAAAGTAGTATTGAGAAAGTATTGAGTACTGAGTACTCAATGCTATCTATTTTTTCAAGTATTCTATATGCAAAAGTAAGTAATCACTACTTTCAGCGTTGTATTTTTTAGTATATTACGTGCATTCATGTAAATATTTTCTGTAAAATACTTCAGATATTTACAACTCTAAGCATAACATATAAAAATCTTTAAATTAATACTACATTTACACCAACTCAAAATCTATTTGAATTAAAATCTACAACGAAAGCTATATCGTTTACACCACCATTTTTTGACATCTAGCAGGATTTCATTTTCACAAAAATAATTTATGCATGCGCGTTTGACAAAATAGTTTTATCAGAGATTGAATACACCAACATTAAAGTGTAATTTTTGTTGCAGCGTAGTATTTTTAAGTACTTTTTGAACAAAATCACGGTCGCATCACTTGGTACTGAGTAGATTTCAGGATTTTTCGTCGAAATCTACTTATAAAGTAGATTTCATTTTGTATGGGTATCTAATAGATTTTGCTTGAATTTTCGAACGAGCAGATTTCGTTAAAAAATATCACTAATGAGCGCAGCTATAAAAAAAGTACAATATATTTTAAAATAAAGGAAACTTAAAAATAAATTTTTGATTATAAACATTTTGGCTTTTTACGAAGTAAATAATTAATATTCTCTATTTCTTACTTTTCTAATAATTTGGCAGATGCCAACAGCATTTGGCATTCGTACTAATGCAGTTATTGTCCCAGTCTATTCGACATCTGTGCCATGAGGCAAATATGAATGACAAGCTAAATAATGATCTTATTTGAAACTCCGAATGAGGTCATAAGAACAGTGTCGACTTTCATACCCGATTATTTACACACAAATTTACGCATGAGCGTAAAGTCTGCTTTATCGGCACGCATGGATGCTATAGATATTGAGGAATCGGATACTCTTAACATCAAAAGCATTGGAATACAAATTCAATGTGATGTTCTCAGGATTGAAGTCATTTTTCTAATCTCTAAAGATGTACTTAAGTGTCTTGGTTTGCTGAAACGGCGCAAGACATACTTCACTCCATCCGATTTTCTTACTATTTATACCATCTATATCTGAAAAGGGAATATAACTCTCTTGTTAGGGCCAGTGCCTCAAAGTATGTTTTCGGGTCACTCGACCGTGTGTGCAGATATCCAACTCTATTGGCTCAGTAAAACTTCGCTGACCTGTGGGGTGGCTTTCTCTGTTTTATCGTTATTACAATGGATTTTGCTTTGACGACAGTACAGATCGGGTTTTCGAAAAACACTTACTCCTCTGAGCGCTCATCCAATATAAGAAAAGAGTTTTAATGAATTAAACAAAGCACGATTATATATAGCTGTGTTTTAAGCAAGTACATCCTTTAAAAGTATTGAGAGTTAGTATCGAGTAATTAAAAGTAACCACTTTTTACAACACTACATTAAAGTGAAGTGTTTTCCATGGTTTTAACATGGTTTATAGGACATTTACACTTTCGGGATTTCGAATCAAATCTCGTTGATTTTGACGAGATTTCCCATACAAAATAAAACCTAGATTCCGACTAGATTTGGATGAAATCTGGTAGATTTTTGAAGTACTCTATTACACAACTGAGATTTGGTTCAAAATAGTACTTTAAATACTATGCTGAGAAAAAAACTATACATTTACATGATGAATTCATTGTGGTATATGTTACTCGTATTGCTGTCACACCCTTTGCAAAAAACGAATTTAAGAAAATGAAATCTTGTTAGATGTCAAAAAACGGAAGTGTAAAAGGTTAAGATCTTGTTGAAGATTTTTATTCAAATCTACTAGATTTTGGGTAGATGTAAATTAGAGTTTGGCGAAGTTATTTAAATCGAAAATATGTTTTGTTGTTTTTGTTTTTCTTTTGAAAACATTCAATGATGCATGAAAAAATCGTTTAGTTGAGAAAAAAAAACCTCTAAAACTAAAAAGTTAACATCACAGTAGCATTTTAAGCTTCAAACATCACTTTTAAAGCCGTAGTGATAATTACTTTTCTGTCTTTTTAAGATTTTGAGTATATATCACAATTAAAATTATTATTAAGCGCAGAGCTCAGTTACGTTGGGGAAAAAATATAAAAACGTCAAAAATTGGGAAAGGTAAAAAACGAAAATCCAAAAAACGTTTGCTTAAAAGTGACGTTTGTAGCTTAAAATACTACTGTGCTGTTAAGTTTTTAGTTTCAGCCTGAATGTAGAGATTTTGTTTCTCAACTAAACATTTTTCGTGCATATAATAATGACACATCACTGAATGTTAAAAAAAAAAAAAATAAACAAAACAAACGTAAAAACAACAACAAACTTATTTTACAGTTTAAATGTGTTTGCCAAACTGTGAATTAAAAGTTATAGACGACACCAGTGTTTCACTTTAATAATTAAAAAGAGACTTTAGCCTTTACACTTTTGGGTTTTTTTTTAAATAATAATTTTTCACTAATTTATTTCAACAAAATGAGCACTAAACATATTAAAACCAGCAGACATCCGACTTCAATATGTCAAATATAAAATACATGCATTTAATAGCATGTTCATATGAAGGCTTATATTCGAGGTTCGCTCTCTCATTGGTGGTTCGCGGCCCAATCTCGATGGAACCAACATGATTCGCCATACAAAATTTAATGAGCGATCCAACTTGGTTCATTTTGAATCTTGTTGCAAACCATGCAAAAGCTACTAGCATCTCCAAATTTAATAATAAATTATCGCTAGTTTATCTGAACTAGCTCTCAAAAAAATATAAAAAAAAAAACAGATATTTACAGTGTAATTTATAAAAATATCTTAATTTAAAGATAATCCTTACATAAATTATTCAATGGTTTTCACCTTATTAATCAGTAATAAAAATGCTTATTTATAAATACTTGATAATTAAATATTCGTATTATTTGATCTTGTTTATATTGTTTTCTTCTAAATTTTCCAGCTAAAGATCTTGATTGATTTTTGTTTTTATAAAAAGGGTTTAACGGTATTTTTATTTTCAATATTTCGATAACAATTTGTTATCATCATCAGGATAACATTTTAATTTTCCTGATGATGATAACAAATTGTTATCGAAATATTGAAAATAAAAATACCGTTAAACCTTTTTTATAAAAACAAAAATCAATCAAGATCTTTAGCTGGAAAATTTAGAAGAAAACAATACTTGATAATATTAAATTAACTATTAAATACTCTTGTGGCTATATGTTGGCAATACCTTGGTATATAGTTCCAGTTTTATACTTTTTTGAGTAAATTTGTGTTGGAAAAATATAATATTGTGTTTTTTTCTTCGAAAATGGAATGTACAAAATTATCGAAAATATTTTTTTATTTTTGAAAGGATTTATGAATAGGATATGCAGTAAATGTGAATAATAGAGTTGTTAACTCTGAAAGATAATTTAAAAATTTGCTTAAAAATAAAATACAACTTGAACCAAAATGAGAATAGGATGACACCAGTTGGAAATGAAAGTTGGCATTACAAAATATTCGAAAACCTTTTTTTTTAGTTCGAGTTTTATACTTTTTTGAGTCAATTTGTTTTATAAAAATATTGTATTTTTTTCTTCGAAAATGAAATGTAAAGAATTATGGAAAATATTTTTTTATTTTTGAAAGGGTTTATGAATAGACTGAACACATAGAAAATTCAAGATATGCAGTAAATGTGAATAAATATTTGAAATTCTTTATTTTTCCAAAAGAACTTTTTATGTAAAAACAAATTTCGTAAAAGTTTGAAATGTCTGCAACAACTCTGAAAAAATTTAAAAATGTGCTTAAAAATAAAATACAACTTGAAACAAAATGAGAATAGGATGATCAATTGGAAATGAAAGTTGGCATTAGAAAATATTCAAGAACCTTTTTTTTTAGTTCAGTGAGCGATTTTTTTTATACACATTTGAAGTTGGCGATTTTAGAACGCTATCTAACAAGGAAGAATCATTGTAAAATTGGTCAAATAATGCTTATTTCTTTTCATTATCCTGGAAAGTTGTAGTATCTGTTATTTGTTGAGTCGAATAAGTAATTTTTGAGTTTTATTGTTACCTAAAATTATCACTACACAGCGCTGTCATACCTTAAGATTTTCATAGAAAAAACGGTGTATTTACTGCCTCAGACATAATATTTGAACCCTTAAAGAATTTTTAGAAAAAACGAGGCAATAAGGCAATAAAATTGAGCAACACACAAATTGAAATGCAGAAAGAACCTTGACGTTTAGCTGAGGTTCATATTCAACATCGGCCCTTAAAATTTAGCCACTCGAAAGAAATAGCACCATTTCTATGACAGCGCGCTATATAAAAACGATAGCTCACTTTATACACATTGCCTGAAAGAGCGAATAGATCTATTCTCTCGCTATAAGTTTTGCGGCGTTTTTTGAGTAATGATATATCTAAAAAAATTTAGCTGGAAATGCAAATGCATGTATATATATATGTATGTATATAGTTGTTACACACTAACCGATAGTATCAATTTTATTTATAAAGTTCGTTTTATTTTATTTTCATCTCAAAAATTCTCTAAATTTGCACACAAATTGTTTTTATAATTATAAATTTCAATTTATTAAAGGTTTAGAGAAGGGTAGAGGCTACAATAAATTTTTGGAAATTATTAATCGTTAATAACAGCTGAATAGTGCTATAAGTGTTTATAAATAATGTTTTTTCGATTGCTTCTTATTAACTCTTAACAAAATAGTAAAAAATTTTTATAAATTAGGCTGTTAGTGTGTGTAAAATCAAAAGAAAACATATGGAACATATAAAAATTGGATACTTACATAAAGATTTAAATAAAAAGTGAGAAAAAATAGTGAAACGTTTGCACAAAATATGTACACATCAGTGTAAATCAATAAATAACCGTCTGAACAACTAGTTTCGCAATAGTGGTTTAGAGAGCGAGTGTTTCATATTACCGTCTGAATATGGTATAAATAAGAACGTTTATTTTGATAACAGCAGAATGACATGACTGCAGGTTGTTGGTTGTTGTCCATACTGAATATTTTTGTCACAGTGTGTATAAAAAATATGTAATAAAAAAATTTGTAATAACAAAATTTTGCTTTTGGAGTTATTTTCTTTTCTAATAATTATAACAAAATAAAAGAACTAAATTTAAATGGAGTTTTAAATAAATTAAGAAATTTGTTTGTTCTATTGTTATATACATATGTGCATACATATATAACAAATAAAAAATAAGAATTCCTAATTTTATAAAATAACTCGTTAATGGCTAAATAAACTACACAAACTGCTTGGCAAACATTGCAAAATTTGTACAAACAATTAGCGTTGTTAAAGGGCGAGTTTGCTCGTTTGTACAAATATTTGAAGAATGTTTGTGTTGTCTATACCAAAGTTTTGTCCTTTTAAGAAAAATTTTGTAGAGTGAATTAGGGCAAGAAGAGGTACACAAAATGAATCAGGATCAAGTTTTCTTTAAGTTTATTTGACACTGTTTCTTGTTAGAATATTTAAAATTGCACCTTCATTGTAGAAATTAAAAAAAAAAAACAAACATTATAGCAACAGAATCTCAACAAATAGAGGCTGAAACATATTAAAAAACCATTTTTGTATTATAAACTTCATATGGTAGACCATCATGAAATTTCGATATGATGTTAAAAAGTTTCAGTTCTTTAATATTATTCTCATTATAAAGTAAAATATATGTATATCCGATTATTTTTCCAACTTTGAAATCCCGCCGAACCTAAATTAAGCATAGTAAACAAAAACTATTTTTAAGTTAAGCTTTTCGTTTTAGCTTTTAAAACTTTTTTTTGCAGATAACTATTTTCATGAAAGGATGATATAAACATTACTCTTTTTGTAAAGTAACGGAATTTCTTAAAGCTAAAAACTCTAAGGTGGCCACACTTAAGTATACTTTTATATATATGAATTTATCTGCCTGGCCCACGATGTCACTCGACATCGCTCGCTAGCATAAATACATGCAAACCAAAAACAACAGTTTAAAATTTGTTTTTGTTTCGAATGTATTTAATTGATCGTGCGATGTCGAATAACATCGTGGGCCAGGCAGTATATTGCTGCCATCTTCAAAATATTTCAGTAGTCGACTACACGACCAAAATAGCCAGTTGCGGCATTTGTTGTCGTGAAGTTGTCTGATCTATGTGTTTAATATTATATACAAACATTATTTTTAAACTAAATTCCATGTTATTGTCGTTTTGTTTACAAATGTCGTATTTATGTGTGCATAAGTTATTTTGTTGTAACTTATTAGCTCGATTCACAATCTTGTTCATTTGAGATTGCATATTTCTGCAATTGCAGTGACATTTTTAGGTATATTTTATTAGTGCAAAGTTAAAATATGCTCCAATATTTTGCAAATGAAATGATGTAAGGCCATTTGCACAAGATTGTGAATAGGGCTATTGTCTCTTTCTATTATTGACTCTTTCACTATTGAAAAAAAGTACGGCTTAAGCAAACATTTTTTGGATTTATTTTTTACACTTACCACTTTTTGTAGATAACATGTTGAAAATTTTGACGTTTTTAGATTTTTTTCAGTATAGAGAGTTGAACTCTTTGCTCTTAATATTTAACTTCAATTGTGATATATCTATACTCCTCTTTTAAAAAAAAGTAAATATCAATACGGCTTTAAAAAACGATGAGAGCCGTACGACTGTCAAAATTTCCTCCGTATTTTCTCTCTATGTCGTATGGTTTCATTACATATCAAGTTCAGACGATACCATCCGTGCTCTTCTACACAAAAATTTGGCATATTGTACGTCTAGTATAACCGTCTAAATCCCCTTTTAGTAACATGTTTGCTGATTTTTTTGCCTCTTATTATTCAGAAGCTGTGTATGATACTTGTCAAGAATGATAGAATACATGAATACGACAAATCTCACACAAAATTAAAATCTTCTGCGCGTGTTAGTCAAATGACGCCTCGAAATAGTATAAACACATCCGTAGATGATTTGAAAATACATACTCTTGCATTGGGTTAAACTACGTCATCTAACGAGAAATCATGCGCTTGGCATATTCGCTAGTTCTATCATTCTTGGCACTTGTAATGCTTACCCCTACAAAATTTTTGTAATTTCCATGCAAAATAATATTGGTTTATCAACAAAATATTTTTTATTTGGTTTAATAAAAACTTGACTAACCAATTAATTTTTAAGCTTTTAACAGAAAAGCGCGTTTTTTTTTTGAAGTGCCACTACTTGAGCTGCCGAAAACCGGTTTTGGAACACCCTTAAAGATTGGCAGAATACCAGAATATTTTATAGTTTTAAATTTACTGTCCATTGTAGTAAAAACTGTTTGAGATATACTATTTTTAAATTTGAAATAAATTAATAAATTAAAATAATAGTTTTTTTTGTGTAAATTTGAATTTGAAAATAACGAAATATGAGCAGATGTGTCAATTTATATTAAATTTATGACTTTTTCTCATCTAAAACAATTGAGTTTATTTACTATCAGCCATGTGCTGAAACTCACAAAAGTCACAAAATTGGTGTGATGAAAGTCGCAATCGCAAAAAATTTTGCTATTTCAACTCGTAAAAAAAACTGATGAAGTGAACTCTAAGTGAACTTGCTTATAATATGAAAATTAATTATCAAACCGTTGAACTGGAAGCGTCTAAATAAAATTTGACTTATTTTTATGTATTTTCATAAAAAAAAAAAAATGTTTGAATTTTCATTTATTTTAATAAAAAAAATTTGTAATTAAAAAATACACTTTTTCTTATATGATTGCTGTGTTGCATTTGTTTACCTTAAAAATGGCGGCTTCAGATGGTGCGATTGGTTTTTTCCCACACAAAAAGCAAGTGCTACCAAATTTCACAAATATTTTTGCTCAAACAAAACGCGCAATTTTTAGCACACCAAAACATGTGATTTGCGATTTTTACTTTGCAAGTGTTTTAAAAATTTTGTGACTCTGAGCACAGGCTGTATGTTAGCTTTTTTTGCAAATCAAAAAATACAAGCAGCTTGTTTTTTATATTTTCTAGCTGTCAACATTTCATACTAAGTACCCTAATCATCAGTTGACTTGAAAACCTTTGAAGGATACTCCCAGACATTTAACTATGTATCCCAATATATTAAATAAATTACTCTGCTTCACAAATTTTAAATTTGGAAAAATACTAAGAACACCACATGCTTATATACGTTAATTCTCCTGAACACGAAAAACGCTGTAAGTTTTTTTTTTTTTGCTAAGTACCGTTTTTTAGATAACGGTACTTTTGTGTTTTTCGGTGTAAGGTACCACTCAAACCCCTGTGGAGACCAACCAAGTCCGATCAAAATAAATGCCATATCGTTGGAAAGGCAATTGAACGCATTTTCCGTCGGTTTAATGCGAATTTCTATCTGACAAGAAATGGATGAGTTATGACTCAAAGTTCAAAATTTGCCTATTTTTACCTATGTTTCAAAATTTTTCATTTTTATTTCGTTTTTTTTTTTTCTACGTTGTAGTAAAGATCTGGAATGTTTTATTTCTTTACCAAACAGTTTATTTAATTATCAACATTTTAAGCGTAATTTGAAAAAAAACGGATGAAAATAAAGTTTTTATTAAGGATTTTGTGGAACGACAACATTTTCATTTTCATTGCTCACACACTATATTCGGTGTAAATTTAAAAATATTAATTAAAATGGCCCAGAAGAATGGCGCCTTTTTCCGAATGGAAGCAAGGATAGTTTAGCAGTCTTGCTTCATAATGGGAATACGAAACCATCAATTCCAATCAGATATGGAAAATACATAAAGGAAACATATGAAGCAGTGAAAGAACTTCTCGATCTCATACATAAACAGCTTGTTTTCTATGTTTCCGCGCTGTCTGCATGTCCACAGTTCATAGGAGCTACCGTAATCATCCGTAGATTTGGAAAACTTTGGAATATATTTTGAAACATTCAACTTTATATTATAATATTCTAAATAAATTATTCAGAACTTCAAAAGAAAAGTGTCAAAACAAAAAAAAAATAGCTTTTTCTTTTGAATAGAAAAGTAGAGACTTATGTATATAAAAGAAAATGCTTGTTTTTTGTGCTTTGATAGGTATTATTAAAACACTTTTCTTTTTACATTCTCAATAATTTATTTCGAATATTGGGATTTATAGCTGAGTGTATCAGAATATCTTCCAAAGGTGTTCAAGTCTACTGATGATTAGGGTGGCTCCTATTAAAGGTCGACATATAGACAGCTAGGAAACATAGTAAACAAGCTGTTTATAATACTTTGATTAGAAATATGTCCTAATAATAACTTTCAAAACATATTGTTCTTTTCAAATTCTTAATAATTTATTTATAATATTGGGATATAAAGTTAATTTTTGAAAATATCTTTCATAGGTTTCCATGTGTACTGATAATCTCATAGCGGGTTTAGCCGGTATTAAAAATCGATTTATAGACAGCAAGGAAACATAAAAAACTAGTGGTTTATAAAATTTAGCTAACATAAAAATTTAAATACCTAATAAATACTAAAAATAAAATCCATACACATATGAATTTACATAGTCCTACAACTTTGCCTCCTTCGGTTTTTCTCCAAAATTCGAGGCTTTATTGTAAAAACTGCTTTTGCAGTTATGATTCAAAGCATTGTTCATGACTGCGTATTATTTCTCCCACCTTTCGGGGAGCGTACGAGTTCCGCGTTGAAAAACCAGGACATTTTTCGAAGCGATTCACGAAACGATCCAATTTTTTACTTCTTCATAAGACAGGAAGTGTTGGTCAGCCAGGCCGTGTGCCATTGATTGAAACAAGTTACAGTTCGAGCGAACAACGTCTGCAGTACACGGCAGGTGGGGTACAACTTCCCATTTCAATGTTTCCAACTATGTTTTGGCTATTATTACAACATGGGTTCGAGCATTGTCATGCAGTAAAATCACTTTATTATGTCTCTCGTTGTATTGCAGCTTCTGTATCTCAATGCTCGGCGTAAACGCATTAATGGCATTCGATAACGATCGCTTGTGATACCGATCGGTTTTAATAACACGCCGAGTTGGTTCCTTCAAATACTGAGCATTACCTTGGAACAATGACTTGGAAGCATGGTCATGATTTTCTGCTCTTGGGATTATCGTAGTGAAGCTACGACTCCAATTATACTGCAATAGAGAAATCCCTTCCGTCTTTGCCTTGCAAGCAGCTGTTCACAAGCAAACAAACGCCGTTCCAAACGCCCAATTTCCTTGTTCTTGTATCATTCCCATTACTTTAAAGCATTTTGAAAGGACTTTGCAGTGCTTCCAATGATCCTGCCAATTCTTGTTGTGTTTTCCACGAGTCTTGATCAAGTACTCGTAATGTCTTCAATTCTGTATCTTCGAAAACCTTTTCCCTTCCACCACCATGATGGTCTTCGACGTCAAAATCACCGTTCTTGAAGCCTTGAAACCACTCTCAGAACATTCTTTCACTAACACTGCGATTACACGTACAAGTACTTGCATGGAAGTCCTCTGTACGTATTATCAACGAAAATGTCGAACAAATAGTCGACTTTCTTGCAAGTTGCATTAGTATTTAAATAATAACATGGAAGTTCAGTTTAAAAATGTCAGCGGAGAGACACCAGCTTCTCAAACAGCATTACCATAGAAAACCATAATATTATTTTTCGGGAAAATGAATAGTAGGAATAAAATAAATAAATGAAATAGAATAATTTTAACTTTTTTTCACTCAAAACGGCAAAGACTACTTAATTTATATATTTTCAATAAAAAAAAAATGTGAATTATTTTAAAAATATGTTTTGAAAAATTTAAATATAACAAAAACATTATATTAAAATCATTTAATCTCCGCAAAACTTGTTGTAAGGCAACACTGTTATATCAGTTGTCATTTCACTTTCAGTAAGTGCCAAAAAATCACTACCTACTGAAATTGCTTGTCAGTTCAGTTGAAAGTTGGTTGCAAGTGCAGAGGTTGTGCGTGTGTTAGTAAAAAAGTTTGAATGTATTGGGTTTTTCTAACTTGCACCTGCACGTGTAAACACTACGTAACAGTGCTATCATCATAGGTATTTGAGTTATTCCCGATTAAACATGTCACCTCACGAGCCTAATTCTCTTGATTTGCGGGAGGTTTTAATTTTCTGCTTTAATATGAAGAAATCTGTAGCTGAGGCTCATCGAATGAGTTCGTCATATTAAAGCAGAAATTTAAAACCTCTCGAAAGAGAGGAGCTCGTAAGCTGTGATGTTTGATCGTTAATAAGTTTATGAGGCAGACACAAGTCAACTAATATATCGATGGCGTTAAGGATAAAAATACCTAAACTTATTGTTGACATCTACCAGTTACCGCTACAGCGATCTATTGCAAAACGACGAAAGCAAAGTTGTAGACTTAATAATTTTTAAATGTTGTTTGTGATTATTTAATGTTCCGAACAAAGTCAAAGAACATTCATGCAAAACTTAAAACGAAGTTTCCTTTTGCTTTTTCTACTTATTTTATTGAGATGGAAAAGTTTTCATTACTGTTTTCGTTGTCAAAACGAAATGCGCAAATAATATTTACAAAGGAAAGTCCTCGATCGTACCTAAGAAAATCAAAACTTAAACGTATCTCTTAACCAGATCAAAAAACGAAATAATTTCAAAGAAAGCGAAATGGGCAACTAAATTTTTGTGTCTTTTATGACGGAGTGTAACTCCGTCATAAAAGTTTATTTGAATAACAAATTTTAATTGGCAATAAATTAAGATTCACATTCAGATTTTCAACATTGATGCGATGACATCGATCAGTGCTCGAGTTAACGAAATGATTTAATTATTTTTAACATTTAGAAGTGTTTTTTAATTGTATTTAAAAAAGTTGTAAAATTTATTGCCCATATTGAAAGTACGAAAGTTATGTTGTAGACATTTTTGTTTTTAATTTGATTTCCTTAAAAAATTTTAATTACATTTGTATATACATACATGAAAATTAAGTGTAATGTTCGTTGGACTGGACACATCTTTCATGTCTCTAAAAAAGTTTTCTGAAACAGTGTAAGAAGTACTTCACTTCATGCGATCTCCTTACTATTTATACCACCTATATCCGACCAAAAATGGAATACAACTCTCATGTTTGGGCCGGTGCCTCAAAGTCTATTTTGGGGTTACTCCACCGTGTGCAGGAGAGGGCGAAGAAGCATATCGGTAACAAAGGGTATCCAATTCTATTGACTCACTAGAGCATCGTCGCAGTGTGGGGTGCGTTTTTCTGTTTTATCGATACTGCAATGGATTTTGCTCTGACGAGATTAGGGATATTGTTCCAAAACCCATATATTCTTACGCAACACGCGGTCCTTTTCCAGGGCTCATACATTTGTGATCGATTTCTCTTTCTAGATTCACCAAATTCTGTTGTATAATTATTTTCATATAAATATTGTTAAAAATTTTAGGGCCTGTCCCACTATGTCGAACGGTAGTGTTCGCTAACATTTTGTACCCCAAAAAATTGATTAAGGACAACTAAGTAATCTAATCGTGACATGTCCGTATACATTAACGCGGTTAACAGATGAACTTGTCAACAGAAAGTTCATAAATAGTCTCCAAATCAGTTTTCTGACCTACAAAATACTGGCGAACGCTAGCGAGCGATATCATGGGACAGGCCCTTAATTAATTCTGTTTAAGTAGATAACACACGATATGTTGTTAACAATGTATATGTCATTTTCACAATGTAAAATGCCTACATGTCGTCTGTTACCTCAAAAACATTGCGTCTGTAAAAAACATGAGAAAAGTCATCTGGCGAAATTTCAAATAGTTTATTCTATTTTGTTATATTTACATCTGACATTAGAACTCTATGCCTTACGGACAATTCAGCGGCTGTTGACTTTGCGCGGTAACAGTAGCCGGCTTGAGGAAATTTTAACGAATTAATATTTTAAATAATTATTTTTTATAATAATAAAAAGCATAGACAATGTCAGACGTAAATGTACATGTACGTTTGTGAGCAAATTTTATAATTTTGACAGACATGAAAAAATACATGAGGAATTACATATTAAAAAAACAGACGTAAAAACATATCGTCTGTTTTATTTTTATTTATTACTTCGTCTTAATGAAAAATTAAACAAACTTTGTAAATAACTGTTGTCAGATTGCCTCAATATTGCCACAATGGCAACTTAATGTAAACCTTCAGTGCCACCTAAATTCGGGCGTAAAGTGCCAAGTTTTTTAACGCTTTGATTTTACGCTATAGTAACTTAAATAAGAGCGTTAACGTTGTGCCATGAACAGTATTGCTCAATAGTAATTATTAAATATTAGTTAATAAAAATCATTAAATAGAAATAATAAAAAGTGATAAAGTCGCTAAATTAGTCTGAAAGCACCTAAAGAGTGATTACTAATGGCCGCAAAAACTGACTCACATTTGTTTTGCAGCGAACTTTACTGAGAGGCAGTAAAGCTTTATCTCTTACGTTTTGTCAAAATTGGACGCGCTAATTTAGGTTGCACAGTTTGTTATGTTTATAAATTTTGATATATATAAAAAAGTTGTTTATGTTGGGAATACTAATATAAGTACTTTTGTTTGACGTTTTGTACATAGAACAGTGACCAAACAAAATGTAATCTTCTCAGCTGTCAAAACTACCTGCTGTGTGAACTCACTTTGTCAAATCAATAGTTTTTGCTAAAAACTTCAACTTAATTTTAACAGATCGATTGTCAAAATTAGCTTCATGTTTCTAATTGATATTTTCTTAAATTTGATACAAATTTTCAGTTTTTATTGAAAAACTTCTGCGTACTACAGATGTCACCAAAGTATATATTCTAACACGCCCCAAGGCAGGAGTCGATATCAATGAACGTTTCAGTAAAATTTTTAAAGATCCCGTAAGTATCAAGCAACCACAAGTTGAACACATAAAAATAGCTATTAAGTGAAATACAAATTACACAAATTAAAAATATTTCATTAATTAAACATATTTTTCCTTTACAGCTATTTGAAAAACTTTGCACCATCAAGCCGAATCCAATGAAATATATTAAACCAATTGCCGGCGACTGCACACTGTCAAATTTGGGAATATCCAGTGCGGAAGATCGTAAAGAGTTAATTGATAATGTTGATGTTGTTGTGCATGTGGCAGCAACTGTCCGATTTAATGAACCACTCAGCAATGCTACAAAAATAAATGTTCAAGCAACCGTGGAATTAATAAATTTAGCGAAAGAAATGAAAAAACTAAAAGTAAGTTACTAATATCACAATATTTGTTAAAAAAAAAACAAAGAACAACAACAATAATAACAAGGAACAAACACATAAATACTATTTTACAACACTATTTACGACGATTTGCTTTCTGAGCAGTTTTTCCAGATTGGAAAGATTGGAAACATAAACAACCCCAAGGAAATGTGTTTTTACTGAAATTTAAGAAAGATTGTTATAAAAAATTTACAAAAAAGAAACATAAAAAAACATTAGCTCAAGTGGCGCAACAACAGCAACTTAAAATTTTGTTACATCAAAGGATTAAAACATCACACAAGTCGGAGTGGAGTTTTATTTGTTTTATTTTTATTGACGAAAAATTTGTTTTTGTTTAAAAAATATCTTCAATATACACGATTTCATTGAACGCTATAACAAACATATAAATATTTATTCCATACTGCCCGTCTACATTAGACATAAACAGCTGTTAAGACACACTTGTCTTGAAAGTCCGATTGTTACATGGTGGCACCGTTGTCAACTCGGACCGTTTCGCACCGTTTTTGGTGCTTTTTAAAATTATTTGTGCGAAAAATTCTTTAGTCGGTGACCTTGTTTTTTAATTTTCGGTGCGCTTTTTAAATTTTGGCGGCACCAAATCAAATCAAATTCAACTCAACTTTTTGTTTTAATGTAAGAAAAAAGTATTCAGGTGTCCAAAATGTTTACGTTTCATTTTGCAGATCACAATCACAACACGGATTTATAGTGTGGAAAACGCACCATATTATATGCACTAAGTAAGACAATCTTGTTGTATTATACATATTATCGAAAGAAAAAGAAACAATCAGTTTTATAAAATTTTCTGCCCTTAGGGCGTGCTTTGCTATTAAACGATCATGCAAAGTTTGTCAAATGGTGGTGCTTGAATTGATAAATTACTAATTTATTAATTAAATGATTAAATTTTTCCAAAACGTTTGCATTAAATATTGTTTATGGTAAACTTCATCTTTTATTTGTTATAATTCTGGCAAATTTTCGTATATTTCAATAAATTCTTTTAAAGACACCCACTTCAGCAAACTGATTTTACTGTTCGCTTCCGAGAATACAAATGAAATTTACATTGTGTTTGATAGAGTTGCTATTAGTATAGTTTAATAGCTTGTAGTGTCATTCTGTAACTTTTAATGATCCGATAATCGTAAATTTCTTCGTTATATGCCATTTCTTGCAGTAACGATTGTGTGCTCCTGCAATATAATTTTAACGAAGGTGAGCAGCTGTAGTTTTATATGTCTGGTTTCGGTCAACAGTGAATATAATTAAATTATGTTGCTGAATAATATATTTGATAAAATATCGTTATAATTATTGTAAAGATACAATAAAAGTCTCAGAATCGTACTAGAGGCCAAGTTTGACAAACACGAATTCTAGCTTTTGAACGAATTTGATGGCATGTCACTAAGCGGTGCTACCCAACATAGTTTGATTGTATAATAATCGCTTAAAAGGCTGTTTCATTATCGTGTTTTTTATATAAAATTGTTATAATTTTTATAATACAAAATGGGTTTTGGACTCGGTGCGTTTTTGTTAAAATAACGCACTTTTTTCTTCATTTTGGCCCGTTTTGAAATTTCAATGTTGACAACGCTCCATAATGGAGTATAAGTATGTCTCGATTTTTTTTTCTTGGACCAGTACTCAGGGGATGACCCCTACATATGCAGTGCATTGTACCGGAACTAGGAAAATAGGTTATGAGGAGGAGGAAAGAAGGAGTAGTGTTTGTGAACATTTGACTTGAACTTTCCAACATTATAACAGACAGGATATACATTTGCAGGCAACTTATTCCACAGTCGAAGCGTACGGCTGAAAAACGAATTCTCTCTGTAATGCGTAGTACGATTCCCTGGGCAGTCGACCATAAATGGATGAGCTCTGGACGATGCGCACGTGCTACATAAAAATGTGCGAGTTTCGGGAACAAGATCCCTAATCGCATCAGATCAAAATCCATTGTAGTAACGATAGAACAGAGTAACGCACCCTACACAGCGTCGATGCTCCATTGAGTCAATGGAGTTGGATACCCTACTGTCACTTCTTCTTCGCCCTCTCCTGCACACGGTCGAGTAACCCCAAAACAGACTTTGAGGCACCGGCCCAAACATGAGGTTAGGTTAGGTAAGCAGGCCGCTGGATTTCCAGCAAGTATCCGGAAACTCCAGCTCACTTGGGTCCTGTAGGTCGTTCCCTTTGTGATTGCCTGAAAAAGTTAATAAAGGAAAAAGAAAATAAAAGGTTATAGGGATATAGAAGGAGTTAGGAAGAGAGAAAGGAGGTGGGAAACTATTAGTGTGGCATTACTTGCTGATTTACTAGCCATCCGCTGCTTCTAATGAAAGAAGCTAACGCAGTCGGTTTGACCGAGGCCAGACATGAAAGGCTATTGAAGCTCCGCTCGCCTAAGTATCTTAGACGATGATGCTCCAATGCCGGGTATGTACCGAGGAGATGAAGGATTGTCTCCTCCTCGTCTTGGCAACTTGTACAGAAGTCATTATATGGTAGACCCAGTCTCCTGGCATGGTTTCCGAACGGGCAATGTCCAGTGATGACTGCTACCGTCATTCTTAGGAGAGATCTAGAAAGTTTTAGTAGCTCCCCTGTTCTTTTAGAGTTAATGTGCGGCCACAGGTTTCTTAAGGCATGTGGGCTCTGTGAGCCACCTTTCTTGGGCATTTTCTAGCGTGTGGAGTTTTATTCGTTTCCAACACGCTGATAAGGGTTATCCACAAAAGGAGTCTATATCCCTATCCTCTAGGGCTGTCCCTTTTTTGGCTAATTCATCAGCAATGTTGTTGCCATTATTGGACCCATGTCCACGTACCCATTTTAGGGTTAGGTTAGAGTGTCTCGTTATCTTATTTAAAGATATCCGGCATTCTTGGACAAGACTAGAATTAGTATATATTCTCGTCAGGGAGTTGATGGCGGCCTTGCTGTCTGTAACTATCATGATATCCCTTTCGAATATCTTGTGGTACATCAGCCATCTGGCCGCTTTATTTATAGCCGATATTTCAGCCTGAAGTACAGTGCATCCGTCTGCTAGTCTGAAGGAAATTTTAGTGTTAAATTCCTCTTTGTAAACGCCACCCCAACCCTTTCTCCCCTTCTGGACCCATCCGTGTAAACATAGAAGTATTCAGGTTTTATGGGAGATTCCTCGGCCCAAACATGAGAGTTGTATTCCATTTTCTGTCGGACATAGTGGTATAAATAGTAAGGAGATCGGATGGTCTCCTAGGTTTCTAAAACCCGAGGCACTTGAATACTTCTTTAGAGACATGAAAAATGTGTTTGTTCCAGCGAATTTTACATTTTGTTTTTATCGTGTCGTAAGCATTAAGCATATAATTTTGATTAAATAGATGTACTCGTATATGTACCATGTTTCTGCAGATTTCGCTCCTTTATTGCAACATTGTCCTAACTAAGAAAAGCTTGTTTCGAGAAAAACACATTTCAAATTTTTAGTTTCCATTTTCCAAATTTAAATATCCAATTTAAAAGTATTTTTAATAAATTTTTGGCACAATATAAAAGGTTGTACTGTTAACAATTCTGCATGGTTAACTCGAAAGGCTCATTTTTTGAGATATGACCATGTTGCAATAAAGGAGCGATATGTACATACATATGTATGTATGTAAATATAAGTGTATTTAGTTTTTAATCTTATTCATTTTAGCAAAGTTTTTAGGTGTTTTGATTGCAAACGTTATATCCAAATATAGATATTTTAAAAAATATCTATCAAACTCATCAAAATAACCGAAACGATAAATTTCTTCCACTTGACCATTACTACCGAGTATAGGGTAGATTAACTATCTTGGTTGAGATTCAACATAAACAAATATCTAATGGCTAGTTAATATGGCCATTAAGACAGCCAAGTGTTTTTCACGTAACATGTAATAGATACGCTACTTGTATGGACGTACATATACTTATAGTGGGTCAAATAATTTTACGTACACTTATAATTTAGGTACATGTGACCATCTCTAAGGGACCTTGTGTGGGAAAATGAAGTTTTGAGCAAAACGCATTTAAAGTTTCATAACGCATTATCACTTTGAACACATCTTCAGTTAGGAGATGCGATTTGGTATAATTAGTTATGTTTGGGTGGCGACTTTGGTGACGTCATGTCTATGTGGTGACGTATTTTTTTCACTTCTAGTGAGACAATACCATTGTAAAAATATCTATAAGAAAGGTGAATGAAAATTTAGTTTATAACGGGCAGATTTTTTTTATATTAGTATGGAAAACTGAGTATTAGCTTAAGATATCTTTGGTAAAATTACGTTAACTTAAAATTCTTTAAAGAAACAAATATACCTTAACTGTACGTGACAATGACATTTTCTTGTGTCTTCGACGGTCACGTTTTGAAACCACGATTCTCAAAAGCTGTTAACGAAAATGGTTAATTATGGTTATTCGGGAAACAAAATATAATTTTAAATAATAAAAAAAAAACAAATAATAACACAATATTTTTTAAATAATGAAAAAAAAAAAATAACAACAAAATATTATTTTAAATAATATATTAAACATCTTAATTAAAATTTAAACATGTTCATAGATAGAACTTTTTAGTTTTTGCACTGTGGGGCATTAAGAACAATCCATTATTAAATTTACTTATTGTTGTACAGTTGTAAAAAAGATTTACATCAGCACCTGCCTTGCAGGCTTATCTGATCATGGACCAGTTCCACGGAGTGAATTATTCACACAGGTAGCAGTTTATGTCATATGTTTGTAGTCACATGAGCAACTTCTTGTTGAGGAGTTTGGACCTTCTAATCCCTCCTGTATGCAATTTCTCAGCAATCAACGGAAGACAAGGCTTAATGCGTTGGTAGGCCGAAGCCCACTAGCAGCATCAGCCCTTAAACCAACTCACCCGTCAACCATCACCACTGGTTCCTCACACTACAGGTATTTGTTGTAAAGGCAACAGACTCTCGGGAGTTTGTTAGTCCCCGAAAAAACTCACGCCAAGCAATTATCAAGGATACTAACATCCCCTTCCTGCGTTTTAGGTTTCAACCACAGCCTTCAACCATGATCAGCCCGGGTTGAACTGCAAGCATAACCACCCGGGGGCCATGCTGTTCCCCGTTCTGCCAATTTATACTCTTGGTAAGGGTTTCGGAAGCCAACACAACATAAGCTATGTGGCTTCCTAGAGTTTTATTTGCTACAACAAACGGGGGACCCCTTTCCCTCTTTTCCCCCAAAAACAGAGCGCTCAAGTTAAAAATACGCCAAGGCAAAACCTGTTACCCGGGGGGACTTATTTTTGTACAAATAGATTGTAAATAAAGAATGTGTATCAAAAAACAAAATAAAATAAATAAAAAAAATAATAAAAGGTGAACCCTGAAAATTAATAGCCTAGTTCACAATATCGAAAAAAATTTTAACGAACGTTAGCAATTCACTCGATTTCCAAAATTACTACAAAATCGCTTTAATATAAATGCAATAATTTTTCAGCGGCATGGCCACACATCAAACTGTTTCTTCAAAGTAGGCATTTTTTATTTTATTTATTTATTTCAATTATATTTTATAAATAAATTTATAAAATATACATATTAAAAGCGCCGGCTAACTAGACCTTTCGTGCTTGGAATAGATTAACAACATTTTGTTTAATTGATAAATGTAAAATTTTTACAAAAAAAGAAATACATTATCTCAAATTTTGTTGATGTTGTGCTTCTTTAGGCAGTCTTGTATGACAGGCAAAAAAGATGCATCAGAACATCCAAGAATTTTTTCAAGTGGATCATCCAACTTGGATGTGGGACATTCGGTAAACAGATGAGTTATTGTTAGAGTAACACCGCAAAATGAAGATCTTAGTGGGTCAGTTTTCTCATAATAATGTTTGGTATTAAATATGGTTTTATCCACTCTTAGTCGTGCCAACGTAACACACTGTTGCCCTGTTAGAGCAATGCCATATGATGGTCTTTTAATCACAAGGTTCTGTTGCTTCTGAATACATTTAAAAATATTTGTGATGGCTTTAGGGAAGCAAGCAACTCGGTTTGCTTGTGGTAAATGCTGCGCTTCTGTAGCAACGGCATCCGCCCTTTCGTTCCCTAGGATACCAATGTGAGAAGGTATCCATAAAATAGTGATTGGAAAGGTTACTTGCTGGACTAAAATGTTATCTTAAACTCCCAGTTTATTTTTTTTAAAGCCATGGCGGCACTTAAACTATGGGTGCAAATTCGTTGTTTACAACGGCAAATAATATAGCCCTTTATTTTATTTTTTATTTATTTTATATCAGAGGTGCCCCAGCCGTATGCATTTGAAGTTCAACTGTTTTTATAAAAACGCTTAGCTATAGTGCTGTGCTATTTAATACATACATACTGCACTCAGCACTAGCAATGAAATATACGCAAAATACATAAACAACTTTGTCTTATATATTTTTTGTCGTTCTTCACTGCACAGACACAAGAAGAAAGCATCAATACTTTCGCATGCTTTGCTGGTAAACAGTGACGATAATCAGTGGAAATTTTGTTTTTGTAAATATGTTTTGCTTTTTACAATAGAAAATAATATATAAAACTAATTTTTTCTTAAAGGTATTGGTGTTTGCTCTTCTATATAGAAATCTTGGGCACCCCTGATTTAGATTTTTAATAAGATGCAACAAAATTTTGAAGCTAGTTTGATGTGTGTGTGCGTAATTACTTGAAATTTTATTTTTGCCTGAGTTTCGCAGCGAAAACTTCAATACTTTTGGTGATGAAGAGATAATAAAAAATTAAGGAAAACATTTTTATTTTGGAATTTGTTGATTTTTTATAAAATTTAAAAAAATTATTTTAACTCTAAATCAATTTAAAACTATTTTTTAAAAACAAGAAATAAGTATGGCCACGGCGCTTTAAAAGTTATATGAGAAATTTGAAATATACGAGTATATCAACCAAAAAATAAATAAATATAAAAGTAAAAATAAAAACAAAAATGTATTTAAATAATTTAGAAAACCACCATAAATTTAGTTATATATATATACTCGTATATCTTGGATTTGACCACAGTTATACACTTTTTAAATGCAACCGAAGAAGGTACTAAGAATTTGCACCTTAGGCGCAGAACACGGAAATATATACATATGTATATACGATGTGCTGCAGGTACCTTTGCTAGAGTAGAGGTACCTTTCCTAGAGTAGACTTTGTTTAATTTTTTTATAATGGAATAACATTTCCTTTACATGAGGGCTGACCAAAAAATAAGTGTTATTTTCAGTTTTTTCAAAAAGTATTTATTTACTCATCAATAACTATCTTGTCCCCTTCAAAGTTATCCGCCTCAGATATAATAAACTTCTCCCAGCAATTTTTCCAATCCTCGAAACGCTTCTTAAACGCGCTTTTTGGTATCGCCAACAGCTCCTGTTTATCTTATAAATCGTAGAAAAATGCTTTCCTTTCATAGGTGTCTTCAGTTTAGGGAAGAAAAAAAAAGTCAGCAAGGGCCAAGTTCGGTGAATACGGTGGTTGAGGCATGATAACTGTTTTGTTTTTGGCCAAAAACTCACGCACAAGCATCGATGTGTGAGCTGGTGTGTTATCATGATGGAAAATCAATGATAGTTTTTTCCACAATTTTAAGCGTTTCTGACAAATTGCTTCGCGCAAACGGCGCTTAACTTCAAGGTAGTATTCCTTATTGACCGTACGACCTTGTGGCAAGAGTTCATGATGCACCACACGCCATAGCAGTCGAAAAAAACAGTAAACAAAACCTTCACATTTGACCGAACTTGACATGATTTTATCGGTGATTGGGCTTTGGTTTCAATGTCATAGCCATACACCCATGATTCGTCAGCAGTTATGACCTTTTTGAGGAAATCTGGATCGTCATTTACGATGCTCAACAACTCCTGAGCGATGTCCATGCGACGTTGATTTTGATCGTAAAAATTGCTTGTCCTGAGCCGAACGATATGCCAACATCATCAGCAACCTCTCTGATAGTGATTCGACGATTATCCAAAATTAGTTTCGTCACTGCTTCAATGTTTTCATAGGTTGTTGATGTGCTTGGGCGACCAGGGCGAGCGTCATCATGGACATCATCTCGGCCTTCCTTAAATCGGTTATACCACAATTGAACTTATGTTCTGCTCATAGTAGACTCACCAAACGCCACAGTCCACATTTCAAATGTCCTTGCGTATTTAATTAAGTTTTTTACTCAAAATTTAATACAGTTTGTTTGATCCATTTTTTCGAATAGAAAAAAAAACAACAAAATTTTTTATCTGTCAAAAACAAACTGACAATCCAAAATAGCTGATATTGCCAACATACTATATAACAGACATGTATACCAATATAACAGAAAAAAATGAGAAAATCGAACATACGTAGCTCGCGAAATTTGAAAATAACGGTTATTTTTTTATCGTATAATATTTTGCATATGGTCCTTCTTTTTTAAGAAAAGTACCTTTGATTTGATAAAGACATAGGATTAGAAAAAGTGTGGTTTTACGTTCTTAACAGTAATGAAGATAAATACATTATTCAAAATTTATTTTTTATAATCTCTTAGAGATTTTTCAAAATCGTTTTACCAATACTAGAAAAATCATTACTGTACGTAAACATTTTATGCCCACTGTACTTGTAAACAAACTCACTGAAAAGAAGAAAACGACTTGAGTTATAAAAAATATTTTGACTCGTTTTAAAAGAAAACAGAAAGCCAATTTTCCAAACCAACAAGAAGACATTTTTTTTTTTTGGTAATATTTTCCTTTGTTTATGGCCAGTTTTATAAGTTGTTTTGCACAAATTGCATATACATACATACGAGTACATATTTGTTGGTACATATTAAAAAACGCCAAGTGTGCGTAAATTGTTTATTCAATACGATAAATATTTAACGAGTAGTATGAATAAAATATTATGCAAACAAAATATTGAAAATTGCTTATATTATTAATTGCACAATACTTTTGTTTTTACTACACTTTTGTTTATTTACGAGTACAAAGATAGATAATAAAATTTTAATATTAGATATGGTAATAATTATCAACAGTTCAAATCATTTTTGCAATTAAGTTGCAAAAACTAAAAATAATTAATCAATGAATTTTGAGTCTGAGAAAAACAAATGAATTGCATTTTCAAAGTTAAAGTATTTATTAAAATTGAAATAAGATAAACAACACTTTAAACAAAAATATATAATTAAAACAACTTGGCCTATTAAATAGTTCATATCTCAATGTAATATGGCATCGAAATACCAAGAAAAATTTTATAATATTGGAAATTCGAAAGCAAATTTTTCTAAAAAAAAAGTTAAACAATCATAAAAACGGTCTATTTTTAATGTGGAAGAGCATTACAACTTTTTAATTGTTCATCTGAGAAATTTATCTAACACTCAAATTAAATATTTTAAGTAATTCACTTAAAAAATTAATTAATTAAGCAAAACATGTAATTATTTCAACCTAACCTCAAGTCGGTACTAATTATTCATAATATGGAAATTAACGTTAAAGGTTACAACTCATAAACTTGTGAGACTATTGAAGTAGAAAAAGACTTCCTTAAAAACTTAAGGCTTATTAATTAAATTTTTTCTAGAAGTCATCAGATCTTATTAAATATATATATATATATATATATATATATATATATATATATATATATATATATATATATATATATATATATATATATATATATATATATATATATATATATATATATATATATATATATATATATATATATATATTCTCCACGTTGTGCTCTGTAAAATGCTGCGTTCTTGTGAAGACGCTCATATATTTTCGGCATTCTGAGCAATAAATATATCCATACCACTGCTAATTGTACTTTCGATGGGGCAAATATTGACAGAACAAGTAAAAATCGAATGAAAAAAAAAATTAAAAAGTTCAACAAAAATTCTATAATTTGAAAAATGTATGGTCATGACTGAGTGACACATTGTGAGTGACTTGTTTTTATCTGGGACCAGTACTCAGGGGATGACGCTTACATATGCAGTGTTGTATTGCAACTAGGAAAATAGGTGAGGAGAAGTAAAGAAGAAGTAGTGTTTGTGGACGTTAGACTTGAACCCAACAATAACAACACGGAGAGAGCAACAACAAACGTTAGCATTTAAAGTGTTGGAATCAAATTATTCAAAGCTTGATGAGTTGCCCAGACTAACAAAAATTAGCCCACGGTTCACACTGCGAGGTAATGAATTATTTTAAAAAGAAATCAATAATAACACACAAAAAAATGAACATATAAACAAAACACGGACGACAGTGAGAAAAAATGAAGAAGATATAAGCATGAGTACGCAGGATGAATGACAAAACCCTACTTCCTACTCGCTACTCAGTCCGGTATAATTTGGGTAAAAAAAATTAATAATGAATAGATATAAAAAACAGACGATAGTAAAAAACAAAACTCTATTGACACGTCTGTATGTAATGATACACAATTTTTTGAGTGTTTGGGGCGTGTTCCGGAAAAATAAAAATGCACTGCAGTTTAGTTAGAAAATAAACTTATATTTATTAATTAAATAGTTGAACACAGAATAAAATATACGGCTGCTATCTTTAGCGAACGCTAACAGTGCTGTCGAGTCACCACAAGTGCATATCATACACATTTTCTAGACGCGTGGCTCAAACTACTACTGCTCATTAAAGCGTCCTTTAAGCAAAGTTGCGTTCGTACAATATAATATTTTTTATGCTGCACGAACACGTTATTGGCCTTTTATTTGCTAACAAAAAATCGTTCTTTACGTAAACTTTTACAGCCACATAGTAAAACAAAGTATTCTCTTACCTTCTTTCCAGTCTTTTATACATGTCTCGTCGGCCTTCGCCAACTGTTTAGTGTTGAATTCCAGCGAGCAATATTACACTGAATATTTGGGCATATCCAGTGAAAAATTATTGAAAATCCAGGAAGTTTTGGGTGACAAGACACTGGATCGTATGGAAAATGAATTGGTTGGAAAGTTTCCAAACACATATTGCTTTACAAAAGCAGCAGCTGAAGAAGCAGTGTTAACACAAGCTAATAACCTGCCTATTTGTATATTTCGACCGGGTATCAGTAGGTTATATGTAATGCGAACCACCAAACCGTTTTTAACTTTGTAAAATTTCAGTTTTGCCCACTTGTGAGGAGCCTCTTATTGGCTGGATTGATAACTTGTACGGTCCCATGAGTGTACTTTACGGCAGTGCTTATGGTGTACTTAGAGTTATGTATGGTTGTCCGACAAATAAAGCTGGATTAGTTCCCGTAGACTTTTGTGCCAATATGATGTTAGCGTGCGGTTGGTACACAGCTACAGCCGTCAAACAAATGTAAAATTTCTGGTAACTTATTTATATAATTTTTTTAATGTATGTATATTCTTTAATTCTAGACCTTCCAAAGATCCGCCCATCTATAGTTTGGTGCCAGATGAATCGAATACTTTAGAGTGGGGTGCCTATAAAAAATATGTGGAGCTACATGGGGTTAAAATACCACTGTCAACAATGATTTGGTATCCATTTTTAATATTTGCCAGCAATGTTTGGTATTATAAATTTTGTTGTTTTATTTATCACACTCTGCCCGGTTACTTAATCGATTTTCTGCTGTTAATTATTGGCAAGAAACCGAGGTAATTATAATATATAGGATTATTGCATTACATATGTAAGTAAAGTTAGTCATAGACATTGCGGCCATTGGTGTGATAATAATTGCACTTTTATGTGAAGCATCAGCGCGTAATTTTCTAATAAAAAATGTAGTTTGGAAAGCAGGATACATTTTATAATAACGTCGCGCCATACACTCGTTAACTTTTCCAAACACTAGACATTATATCTAAATTATTAATAGGAAAACACGTGCTTTAAAATCCCTTTTGTAGCCGTATTACATGCTATTTCTTGTTTCTGAACGAACTTAATTTCATTTCGTTCTGTTCAGTATTTTAGAGGTAATACGCCCAGCTAGCATACGTTGTTTGTTGGACGATTATGTTCAATATACAAGCCTCAAAAGAATCTTTTGACGATTATTTGACGAGTATCAATAACAAAAACAATTCCTTTTTATTTCTGTTTTACAAGTTTTCTGACACGCCCGTCACACAATCTTGGAATGTTTGTTAGACGTTTAAAAATTTATTGTTTTTATTTATTTGTAGTTTTAATTTAATTTTATATTCTGGATAAACAGCGTACGATAGTTTTTTCTTTATTTTTTAACAATCTTTTAAATACATAACATAAGAGTCTCTTATAAGAATCAGCTTTTGTAACAGTTTTTCCCGTGCGAGGGATCGTCCGTGATTAAAAAATGAGCTCGTTGACGATCAAAAACACTGTTCATGAGAATCACAGTAGAGTCTTCGACAATTGAAAATGCTAGCAGGGCGGCTATTAATTTGTTACTAACACTAATAAACAAAATGTGTGTATGTGTTTGACTTAAATCCCAGCTAGCATTTTTAATCATAGAAGACACTATTGGGAATCTCATGAAGAATGTTTTTAATCGACGACAAATTCATTTTTTAATCACAGACGATTCCTCGTAACTGTTACAAATGTTGATTTTTCTATGAGACTCGTGTAGATATTATCTTACAACTACTGAAGGAATCAGCCGCGTAATCCTTTCGATATTTTCATACTAATATAATTCGCAAGAACTCACCACTATAATCCTTACCTGCACTTTTTATATTCAAAAGATTGTTGCACAATAAAAAAAATTATTATACGCTGTTTGTTTTTCTGTTTATCTATGATATAAAAATCAATTAGAAAATAGAATACAACTCTCATGTTTGGGCCGGTGCCTCAAAGTCTATTTTGGGGTTACTCGACCGTGTGCAGGAGAAGGGCGAAGAAGCTCATCAGTGACAAAAAAAAAAACTATAAAATTTTTCATCGTCTAACAAACACTCCAAGGGTGTATGACGAGTGTCAGAAAATTTGTAAAACAGAAATTAAAAAGTAAATGTTTTTGTTATTATTACTCGTCAGATAATAAACAGAAGATTCTTTTGGGGATTGTATGTTGAACACAACCGCCTAACAAACAACGTATGCCAGCTGGAATACAAGTAAAACAGCAACGGTGTGGCCAATTACGAGTAAAGAAGATATTTCGCTCCTTTATTGCAACATAGTCGTAACGCAAAAAAGCATGTTTCGAGAAAAACACATTTCAAAAGAAAAGAAAATTTTTTTTAGAAAATATCTCCTAAAGGAAACAGTTTAAAGGTAATTTAACTAAAATTTTGGCACAATATAAAAGGGAGTACTGTTAATAATTCTGCATTGTTAACTCGAAAAGCTCATTTTATGAGATATGACTATGTTGCAATAAAGGAGCTATTTCTGGGTTTGTGCATATGAGAGTGCATTATTTAAGAGCGGTAAAAAAAAGAAAATACGGTCAATTTGCGTCGACAGGTGGTTCCCACTAGTAAATAGTGTCAGTTTACACACATCAAGTTTGGCTCGTCAAGTCTTGAGTTTGTTAGAAAACGGGGAGAAGAGAATGGAAAAGGGTGCAGACTTGATGGTACCCTTCAATATCAAAAATAACTTAAATTTGACGGGACCAAGCTTTTGTGTGCGAACGAAAATACAAGTTCAAAAGGAAATTGATGCAGATTTTATCAACACAACCTTATGTGTGTAAACTGAACTTGTGAAAATGTGAAATGTGTGTTACCTTCTTTGGAAAGTGATATAGTAGATGTCACATAGAGAGGGAAGGAAAATATAGAGAGCTCCAGTTTTAAAACTAGTGTATCAACTTTTGTACGGGCATACATAAATTGTCGTAGTGAACACTGCGTGGGTTGGTGGTTCGCGTTGGCTCTTTACTAGCATATCTGAATAAAAGCACCAACAACTTTGTCAAAAACGGTGTTACTAACTCGCCTGCTTAACAAAATCCTTTAAATAAAGTTATAAAATGAAAATAGCTAAAATGATATTATTTTTAAAAACAACAAAGGTTGTACTTGTTTTACAAATTGCAACAAAATGTCATATGTTCCAGCAATCAACTTAGTTTTCTAATACGCTGTCAAAATAGGGGTTTTGAATTGCATGACATTGTTGCCGTGGTATAATGATTTAATAGATACAATTTGACAGCCAGACAACGTTTGACACTTAAGTTATACTTAAGTTATAATTATTGCTTTGTTATTGAGAAGAGAAAAAGGAATTGAAAAAAATATGCACACATGAATGTGCTCGTGGACTTAACTTTTCAAATATGAAGTTAGGTGCAGGCCAATTTGGCATTTGCCTTTTTTACATACATAAGTACTTAATTTTAGGTAATAGGAGTACAACTTTGCTTTCACCGTTTTTTTTTTCGAAATTCGGGGCTTTATTGTAAAATACTGGTTATACATTTACGATTCCCATCTTTGGGGAAGCGTATGAATCCCGCGTTGAAAAACTGTTCATCCTTTGAAGCGATCCACGATTCGATCCAATTTTTTACTTCTTCATAAAACTGGAAGAGCTGGTCAGCCAGGCCGTGTGCTATTGATCGAAATAAGTGATAGTCCGACAGAGCAACGTCTGGAGAATGTGGCTTGTGGGATAGAACTTCTCATTTAAACGTTTCCAAGTATGTCTTGACCACTTTCGCTACATGGGGTCGAGCATTACCATTCTGTAAAACCACTTTATCATGCCTCTCGTTGTTTTGCAGCCGTTTGTCTTTCAACACTCAGCTCAAAACACATTAATTGTGTTCGATAACGATCGCCTGTGAATGCATCAGTCGATTTTAGCAACTCGTAATGCACTACTCACAGCTAGTCCCATCAAATACTGAGCATGACCTTGAGTCGTGAATATTCTGTTTGGCCGTCGAAGTGAAAGCATCCCAATGATTTTCTGTGCTTGGTATTATAGTAATGAAAACATTTTTTGTCCTCAATCATAATGCGATGCTGAAATCCTTTCCGTCTTTGCCTTGCAAGCAGCAGTTTGCAAGCAAACCAAACACCGTCCAATATCTCTAGGCTCAACTCGTACAGCACCCAATTTCCTTGGTTGTAAATTATTCCCATGGCTTTCAGCCTTTTTGAAATGGTTTGTGGTATTATTCTTGCCAATCCTGATTGCATTTGATACGAGGCTTGATCCAGTAATGCCTGCAATTCTGCATCTTCGGAAACATTCTCTCTTTCACCGCCATGTTGGCTTTCGACGACAAAATCACCGTTCTTGAAGCGTTGACACCACTCTCGACACGTTCTTTCATTAATAGCAGGTATTCGAGGAGCCTCAGCCCCAGATTTCTTTACATTAAAGCAGAAAATTAATACCTACCGCAAATGGCGAGAAGTTGTCTCATAAGCTGACATGTTTAACCGAGAATAACTTTATGATGTAGACACAAATCAACCAATGTTTCGATGGCATTATGTTTACAAATAACTAAGCTTATTGTATGACGTTTATGATATATTTATTTCGATTACCACTTACCGCTATAACCATCTATTGCAAAACGGCGGAAGCAAAGTTGTATGAGTCTTAAAATTATTTATATGAATTTTTCACAATTTGTTTATCAAATTAAATTTTGGTCTTGGTGCCCACGCCGAGCTGGCGTTTTAGAAACGTGCGTTTTCTGTTGCTACTAGCATTTAAACAAACACTTATAATATGGGAATATAAATAAATAGTTATATTCAGTGATAACTTCTAACTAACAATATAAATTAACTTTTTCAAAAAATTGCTTTTACATTAAAAAATTTTTATAAGATGAATTTCGTTTAACGCGCGGTTTTAAAACGCCAAAGTGGTTTCGCTCTTGAGTTAAATATACAAAACATTTAATATTTTTATCTAGATTGACAAAAGCTTATAAAAAGATTCATGTGCAATGTGGTCTGCTGCGCTACTTTTTGGACAACGAATTTACTTTTGATACTTCAAATGCAAAACAATTATGGAAGTCCATGAGCCCTGAGGATCAGAAACTGTACAAATTTGATATGGCCTCCTTAAACTGGAGTAATTACTTTTATAACAGCTTATTCGGTTTGAGAAAATTTTTGGCCAAAGACGAACCGGATACTATACCAAAGGCTAAAAAATTGTTAAAAAGGTAAGTTGTTAAAAAAATATGTATATATGAACATATGTATATGAGTAAGTAAATGAGGGTCTACAAAAACCTGCAAAGTGTAGTATGGTGTTTATGGGACACGATTGATGCATCTAGAAAATGTATATGAATATTTTGAATGAATCTCACAAAAATTTCGTAAAAGTATTACTCATTCGTGTTTCATAAACATCACGTAAGTTAAATTTAACAAGTTAACGTAGCGAAGACTTTTACGTTAAAAGATTAACATTTTTCCTATTTGCTGTTTTAAACCGGGAATGCCATATATTATTGTTCATTACTTAATATATGTTATTTTTCTGTTTTCATGTGATTACTGTTGCCAACAGCAATGTCAAAAATGCACACAGGAAGAAATAAAGCACGAATTAAAATTTTTAATTGAATTGATGGATGCTTCTACATATAAAGCGAAAATCCGAAATTGTGATACATATTCGACAACCTGCAGTCAGGGAGTTACTCTCTATTCGATGCGAAAGGTAAATGCGATAAGAGTATAATTTGGTACTCTGTGCCATTTTTTCACGAAATAGTTTGAAAATGAAGCAACACTGGTACCACAAAACAAACAATAGCGAAGAATGATAAAATAAATTGTGCGAAAGGGAAAAATTAAATGCGAAAGGAATATACGAAAACGCAATACAGGGTACCAACTCTTCGATTACGAACCATTTTTCTTTCGCATCGCAATAGAGAGTAACCCCCCAGGTTTTTATTTGCTTTGAACAGTTCATAAAAATAACAAACAGTTCGGAAGCTATCATTTAGTATTATGTTCGTCATCAACTATGGAAACTAAAAAGTTTTCATTGTAAAAAGCGCATATTGAATAAAGTCTAATGATGGGTTCGTATACGCATACAAAAAATACTCGGATACGAAATTGAGCCATAGTAAAGACAATTTTATATCTTAGATGTTTTATGTATCATTAAAAATTTGAATATTTATATAGGTATGCAACTTTGCTTCCACCGGATTTACCCCGAAATTCGAGGCTGTAGTCTAAGACACTAGTTATACATTTATGATTCAAAGTGTTTTCCACTGCCGGCCACTACTTTCTCCCATATCTCGACCAGCGTACTTATTCCGCGTTGAAAAAACTGGTCATCTTTCGAAGCCATCCACGAATCGATCCAACTTCTTTTTCTTCATAAAACCGGAAAAGCCATGCCATGTGACATTGATCGAAACAAATGATAGTTCGAGAAAGCAATACGGCGTATGGAGTAGGACTTCCCATTTTAATGTTTCCAAGTTTGTCTTGACCACTTTCGCAACAAAAGGTCGATCATTGCCATGCTGTAAAATCACTTCATCATGTCTCTGGTTCTATTCCGGCCGTTTATCATTCAATGCTCGGCTCAAATGTATTAATTGCATTCTATAACGATAACTTGTGATTGTTTCGAGTGGTTAAAACAACACATAATACACTACACCGAGGTAGTCCCGCCAAATACTGAGCATAGTCTTGAGCCGTCAATATTTGGTTTAACCACCGACGTGAAAGCATGGGTGGGATATCCCTATGGTTTTATTCACAATTTTGCGTCCCCAGTCACAATGCGATGGAAAAATCCTTTCCTTCTTTGCTTTGCAAACAGCTGTTCATAAGAAAACAAATGCCGTTCCATATCTTACGGCTTCAATTCGTACGGCACCCAATTACCATGATTCTGAACCATTCCCATAACTTTCAAGCATTTTGAAATAGCTTGTTGCGTCACTCTCAACGAACCTGCCAATTCTTGTTGCACTTGACTTGAGTTACGATCAAGTAATGCCTTTAATTCTACATCTTCGAAAATCTTCTCTCTTCTTGCAGCAGGCTGGTATTCGCCGTAAAAATTACTGCTTTTGAAGCGGTGACACCACTCTCGACACATCTTTCATTAATAGCGGGCTTCCCATAGGTATTTGAGAGTACTCGATCAGCCTCAGCCGCAGATTTCTTCATACTAAAGCAGAAAATTAAAACCTCCCGCAAATGACGAGAATTTAGCTCATAAGCTGACATGTTTAATCGAGAATAACTGTAGGATGCAGACATAAATCGACTAATATTTTGATGCCATAAAGTTTACAAATACCCAAACTTATTGTACGACATCTGCGATCTATTAATTTCGATAACCATTTACCGCTGCATCTATGTATTGTAAAGCGGCAGAAGCAAAGTTGTATACCTAATAGATTTTCTAGTATATGTTCATTTCCATCAAAATAATAGAATTATGTATTGTTTTTATTTTAATTTCAGATTATATTTCGCCCACTGTGCTGTCCAGGGTTTAGTTTGTGTTGGCGTTCTTTGGCTTATGTGGATTGTTTTTAAAATGTGCTTTTTGTAGTACTTCATTTTTAATAATTTTATATCTTTAATTTAGACGCGATTTAAGTTTAAACGGGGTTTTTTATAATGTAATAAAATATTAAAAAAAAAAGAATACACAAAATGTTTTGACTTTATTTATTGTAATCAGATTTTAAGAAGTGCAAAAATGCAAATAATTGAGTTTATTATTCACTATATTAGCCTCTAATATTGATACCAATCAGAAAATTATAAGCAGCTTGCTATATGTCGACATTTCAGAGGAGCTACCCTAATCATCAGTAGACTTTGGAAATTTTCGAAAGATATTCTCAAACATTCAATTTTATATCCCAACGATCTAAATAAATTATTGAGAATTTAAAATGAAAAATGTTTTAATAATACACAAAAAACAAGCTTTTTTTCTTTTTCACACGTCTCTACTTCTCTTTACACCTTTCAAACAAATAAACAACCGTTGGTTGCTTCGATTTTTTTTTTTCAAAAGTATCAAAAAGCAGAAAACAAAATTTCAAACAATTTAATGGTAGACAAAAGAGTAGGTTTTCGCAAGAATTACATATGTAGAAAATTACACATCGTTGGTCTCATTTAGAAAGGCCTTAACAAACAATAATTACAATTTTACAGGGGAAGGAAAAATCGTAATGGAAACATATAGGTACATCTAAAAGTAAATTTTTTTTTGCCGAATTGATTGTAAGAGCGATATGTATAAAATTATATAATTAAATCTTTGTGACACTTGTCTGAAACATAGTAGAATACCTAAAAGAGCTCAATTCAGGGAAAATGCGAGTTAGGGACTTTCTACGTGAGACCAACGATATGTAATTTTACATTACAAAAATTACATATATAGGAAATTAAATACGGGTGATTGCGAGTGTATTCCTTCTTCTCAATCTTGTGTGGCCACCAAAGTTAATGATGTTATGTACAAGAGGGTTCGGGTGTTCTCCTAGTTTGCTGATATATCTTTCCGCTTTTAAGTACGAGTATTACTACGCACATATTTATGAAACAGTACCGAATAAACTTCTCTGGGACTGGCTGAAAACTGTTGAATGCCTAACTGGTTCCGGCTATTTTTAACACGCTTATACGAGTATTAGCTTCACTTGTATGATTTGTTTGCAACACTTGAATCCCACGCGATCTGAGTGATTATTAAATATGTGGGTATATAAAACTATATATACAGCGTTGCTGCTTTAGTGCAAAAATCGGAGTTGCCGTATTGTTTCCGACAAAAACAATTTTAGGAGTTCACAAAAAAATTTGGAACCACTTCACTAACGGGTTTGGAATCGGGTTTTGATATTCGATGAGCGGGTTTGCCGTGATGCGTATCTGAACTACAAACGGTGCTAAAATTGAAGTTGCCGCATTGCTTCTGAGAAAGTCGGAGGATTTCGGCATTACCTAAAAACAACTGTAAGAATTCCCAAAAAAAAAAAAAAAAAAAAAACAGAGCCGCTTCACTAACCGAATCGGAACCAGTTTTTCATATGCGGTGTGCGTTTTGGCTGTGGTTTGTGTATCTAAACTAGTGTCCGAGTTTTGTCGGAAGCGTGTTTTATAGGTTTTTAAACCATTTCTTTTACAAGAAGTATCAAACACATCGTTATCATACGCGTTATAGTTACTTACAAATATTTGATATAAATTTACCCGGAACCGCTTCGCTAACCGAATCGGAACTGGGTTTTCATATTCGGTGTGCGTTTTGGCCTTGGAGCTTGTATCTCAGCAATTAAGGGTCATTTGATTTGATGCGAAAATAAAGTTGTCATATTGTTTTCGGGGAAGTGGAGAATATTGACGGTTCCTACAGCCGATTTTAGGTATTTGAAAAAAACTCGCGTTATATAATTATATATTTATCTGGTTATAAGGACAATTTAAGAAGAACTTAAATCATAGTGAATGAATAATTTGTAATTTTAAATCGAAGCGTGTTTTTTAGTTTTTTAAACTACTTGTATATATATTGTTATTTTGTTTTGGGTTAGTAAAATTGGATCGTTACACGGTAAAACAACGTAGTTTTCTTATTAAACGTGTCTTCATTACTCAAAGTTTGTTCATTGTTGATTACTCCAATGGTGAGGACATATAAGATGTAAAGCAGACATGCCCAGGCCTATGCGCTTGATGCTCAATTGTTTTTGTAAAAGCGCTCAGCTCTAGGGCTGTGCTCTTTAATACACACATACTTCGCTCAGCACTAGCAATGAAAAATACCCAGCAGTCCACAAGTTGTTACAATTTGCAAAGCATCCGCCCAGCAGTCCACAACTTATTACAATTTGCAAAGCATCCGATTGTAAACGATTGTGTCAACAGAAAAATTCAAAATAAACGTATTAAGCACAATAAACAACTAGCATCTGATTCACATTAGTCTTTTTTTTCTACTCATTTTGCTAAATTAAATGTACGTAAGAAACAAAGAAGAAAAGAAATGCTAATAATATAGTTTTGAACTCATCCAATCTTCGCTTATAATGTATACAGTGTTGAATACATCTTACGGCCTAGGCCATCACTGTGTAAATGTAAGTAGGAATTGTATACAGACTTCGAATGGGTTACGCTTACATTGTCAATGGTCTTAGATCGAAAATGTATGTGACAAAAATTTCACTGGGTACACAAACAACTTCGTTTTATACATACTTTAGTCGTTCTTCACTGCACACACACAAAATTGCTGGTAAACATTGACGACAGCGATTATCAGTGTGAATTTTATTTTTGTAAATTGTTTTGCTTTTTACAACAACATATTATATAAAGTTTTCCTTTAAATGTATTGGTGTTTACTCCTCCATATAGAACTTTTGGACACTACTGATGTAAAGTATGCGGTAATCGATACATAAATAAGCAAAATTTTACTTCATTTGAAAAAAAATATAAGTGAAATAAATTTTATTTTGATTGCAAAGTTCAAATTAAAAAACAATTATGCGGAAGTTAAATCAATTATTTGCATTAACAAATTATATGATGGTACATCCTCATTTTTTTCAAAGTACAGATCATAATAAACAATTAAATTAAATTTTGATTTTGTAATTATAGTTTTTTCTCAATTATTAATCTCTAGTTCTTGCTGTTTTTCTTAACAATTTTGCTACCAAGTTATAAGCACATATGATGATATACTCGTATGGACACAAACAAATTTTAATGCGGATTTAAGTGCAAGTGCTCATTAGTATTTAAATAAGTTGCATTTATTACAGATTAAAATTCTGTCTGCATTGTGGTAGAAGTTGCTCCCCGCGCTTTGTTAAAACATCATTATTTTTTCAATCAACGTACAGGCTGTCAGAGAAGCTTTCAACACTTTAATTCCTAATAATTAAATTAGATTTTAACAGCTTATTAGATTTGTTAGAGCTTTAATTATAATTGATAAAGTTGTTCTTAGAATAGACATACATACAAACATACAGGTATATTCTCAGAAACGCTTAACGCTTAAATTTTGCGTTTTCGATTTGAAAACACCAAATAGATATTCTGACGAACGTAGAAAGCAATAATTATAGTTTTGGGATTTGAAATCGCCATATAGATGTTCTGGTAAACGTATGTCGCTTAAAATTGGCGACTTCAAATCGCATGTGTATATTGAAGTGATCTGAATGATTTTGCTTAAACTAAACTTTCATTAGCAAATAAAATTAAAACTTAATATGTTTTCATTAAAAGAATTTTATTGCACTCTTTCAGCTAAAAATTGCGAATTAAAAAATTGCTCTATATATTGTCAATTTGCCTTAGTTTTGTATAACATGCATATGTAACAAATAAATCCGAAACGCCAGTAAAATGCGCGTTCATTAGAACACCTATAAATGAAATTAACGTTTTTCAAAACGCTTTGCGCCTTTACATCGCGCGCTTTTAGAAAACAGATATTCGTTTAAATACAATTTTTGCATAATAGGGTGGTAAAAGCTTAATGCACGATGTTGAATATAAGTCACACCTTAAAGTCAAGTTTTTGTACAAAATAATTTGAAATTTTTTTCTTTCAGTGTACCACAAACACACAGTAACAGTGTTACGCTGTTGTGTTTTTCATCGGCAATAGCAATAACATCGACAGTTAAATAATTTCAACTAACTACTTTTGTGAACATAACAGACAATGGCATGAAGACAAGATTATTGAAGTCTTTTTATGCATTTGTGTTCGCAATCGGAAGAATTGTGTGTAAATTTGTACAAACCGTTAAACAGAACCTCTTGAGGTTGCGCTGATCGCTGACACAACCTGAGTAATTCTAGGACATCCTAGAGTTTTATTATAAAAAACCATAAAACTAGATACTTTGGGATGAAAAATACTGTCCAAATACTAAAAAGCAGAAATATAAGCAACAAGTAAAACGATGGTTAAGCGGTTTTAGCTGCACTATATGTTAGAGCATGTCTATCATGATCCTGCTTTTAAGAACGACTGATGAGTAGTGTGGCGACTGCAAATCAGCTAATTGGTTTCTTCAGCGAAAAGTATGAAATCATCTTATTTTTAATATTAATCAAAGGAATTATGTGAAAATACATGTATAAGACACAATGCAAACACAATCCTACGCTCATTAATTTAGTCATCAATGATTTAGAGTTGAACCAGGTCGTCCATTTCAGTAATCGGTCATTTTCGTTCAATTACAAAAAAAAAAAAAAAACTGATCCGTTCGTTCATTTCGTTCAATCGGCCATTTTGAACTAATTAATACTAAAATTTTCCGGTCATTAATCAACACAGCGCTAGAAAATAAAGAAAACAAGATAGCAAAAAAAAAAAAAATGATAAGAGTGATAAAAAAATAATTGGTTTAAAAAGAAAAAATAATTTTAAATTAAAACCATTTTGGTGTGATAAATTTTGATTAGTTTTATAGAATACAAAAAAAAAAAAAACAAACCCCAATTTAGTTAAACTACACAACAAAAACAAAAGAACATGACACAAAAATAACGAAAGCTACGCAAACTGAACGGCTCACTATTGAACAAAAAGTGGTCATTTTAATGACCGGCTCATTATGTTCAATGAGATGACCTGTTCAATTTAACCCGTTCGTTCATGAACGACACAGCTCTATCAATGATACTGCGACGAATGAACATATGCACGGGTGTATGAAATTATTCCTTGTTTTTCTCTGTATTTTGCGTATTTATTACTATTTTTCATATAAAACTTATTAGGAATACTAAAAACATAAATTAATACATTTATTCAGAACTTTTACTTAAATTTTGAAGTAAATTGTAAGTAACGCGATTTTTTTGAAATGCGCACTTTTTCTCCCAGTGCAAATTTATTTACACTCAGAACGTAACTATGGATTTCTCTTTGCGCATACAAGTGTATACACGCAAAGAAAAAGCAGTTTGGAATATTGTTGTCGCAACATTATTATTTACTCCCTCATTATTTGAATTGTTGCCAGTAGCAGTATATTATCGTTTTTAATATAGTTTGATCCCCTAAGAATATATCAGTGTTTAAGTTTCCACATATCTATTATTACATTTCTATCATTTAAAAATATGGTTGAATGCAATAATAATATTTAAAAAAATAATTCGAACACAACAAAAGCTCTTGTTATGTACAATAATTCAACGTACGTATGTTTAATTTATGTATCAGCAACACATGTGCGTTAAACTAACTATTGTTGTTAAACATACGTATACATATATTTATTTTATTTTTAATTTGAAGCAATTAGTTTATTTATATGTGTTTTTCCTCAATATTAATAATATAAAAAATAATAAATAAAGATAAATAATAATAAAGATTTGGAAGCAAAAAGGTTGGTGCAAGAAATTTACTCGACAAATACATTTATGTATGTGTTTTAATGTGCTTTTATGTGTATTAAAATTCAATAATTTGTAATATAGTTTTAAAAATATTAATAGGAAAAAATACAAAGCAAATTAATTAATTAACAATATTTTGTTTAAATTATAGAAGTTATGTGTGTGTTTATATGTATGTGTATTTATTATGTAATCATATAATATTGTGACGTCCAACACCAGTGCGATTGATTGCAACAATAGAGTTTTAAACTTTTCAATAATATGGGTGGAGATGATAATATTATATGGTTGGATATGGCAGTTAAATACTAATTTTTACCATAACAGTATTCGTCATGAAACAAATATTACGAATTTTACCAAAGATATGGTTATATGGTATTATTTTGGTTCCTGGCTGTACTTAATTTTGTAACAAAAATTTCAGATTGAAACCATATTATGTGGTTGTGTTCAACCATATAATTCAACAATACTATTTTGCCCTTAAATATTGTCATATCAACCATATTTTTTCTTCTACGTGTATGCTCACCCAGTTCGTTCTCTGGAAAACATTGCTGTTGTTCGCGATAGTGTGACGGAAGAGTCGTCAACCAGGGCTGCCAGAAAATATGTGGAAGAAATCGTCAATATCCCGACAAATTTGTAAAATTTTGACATATAAAAAAAATCGGACTTTTAGCATATATTAAATTTTTATTTAAAAATTTAACAGTTTGCACATTCCCAAAAAATATATAAATTTATTAAAGAATTTCATTTTTAATTAATTATTATTTTGCACATATGTATGTACTTATAGTATGATATTAAAAAACAAATAACCAATATGCAAAAACAAATAACATTGATACATTGAATTTTTTGAATATATTTATTTGAAATTGGATTTAATTGTAACTTCAAAGAAGTTTCTAGGATTTAATTTTAATTAGTAGTTATGATAATTGTTTCATTTTCTAAAAATTTTCATATTTTTGTGTTATTTTGTCTTGGCAGAATGTTATATATATATATATATATATATATATATATATATATATATATATATATATATATATATATATATATATATATATATATATATATATATATATATATATATATATATATATATATATATATATATATATATATATATATATATATATATATACATATATATATATATATATATATATATATATATATATATATATATATATATATATATATATATATATATATTTTTTTTTTTTTTATTTTTTTTTATTTTGCGAAAGCTTTGCAAATTTGTTTCTTAACGCCGTGATTCACTATCCTACACAATTGTGCGATCTACCAAATATAACATGTGTGCTGAAAAAGTACTAAAAATTCAACTGTGTGAGAGCAAATCCGTCGATTTGAAAAGTTTTATGAGAATTTTCATAAAATTATGTGTTCTATGCGGTCAGAGTGATATTTATTGTGGAAAATATGGGAATAATGTTGGCGCCTCGAGAAATAAATTTAAATATTGTAAAATTACTTTGGTAATTTTTTACTTTTTAATTAATTATTTTACTATTTAACTATATGTATTCTAATATAACAGTATGACACTACAGCTCCATGTTGAAGCGATTTTGTAAATTCGGCCAGAATTCTAGAGCATTTTCCTGTGAACGAACCGTACGATCGTGTAGAATATTGAATCGGGACCTTTAGATATACTTTGTGTTTCATCTATAAAAATGTAATGTTTTCATGTTTTTCGTATATCAAAAATCTTCATTTTAAAAGAAGAATCGTGAGATCGTCATTTTGCTAAATTTGGGCATGAAAATCGTTAAAATGAAGATTTATCATCAAATGTGGCAGCTATGCCTTTAACCTCGACACGTCGTCGTGTCCAACAATTGAACATCTCACGAATTTCACTGAAGCGAATTTTGAATAGAGATTTTAATTTAGCCGCTCAGCAAGAGCTGAAGCCTAATGACTATTTCAAGCGTTGTTATTACGCCGAATGGTCGGTTGAACCGACAGAAGTGAATACTGCCTTTACAAAGAAAAGCATCTTCAATGATGCTATCTGACTGCTTGTGGCCAGGAATTTAGGATATGGACAAGAACGATGTATGGCTACAACAGGATGGCGTCACTTGTCATACAGTCAACACAATCATTGCTTTGTACGTTAGAAATGCAGTGACTGTGTGATCTTAGGCGAATTTAGATTTTGACAGTCACGATATGTTCTACAATAATAAAATACATTAACGCCCGAATTTAGGTTGCACTGTGTCTCATATTTTAGTTTAGCGATGCCCACCCATGGTACTTAAGGCAATCTTACGCTCATTAGTTTAGTCATCAATGATATAGCAACGAATGAACATGCGCACGGGTGTATGAATTTATTCCTTGTTTTTCTGTGTATTTTGCGTATTTTTTACTTTTTCTCATATAAAATTTATTAAAAATACTACGAACATAAACTCATATATTTATTGTTTACTTTTACTTCAATTTTAATTAAATTGTAAGTAAACCAATTTTTTTGATTTGAGTATTTTTTCTCCCAGTGCAAATTTATTTACACTCAGAGCGTAACTATGGATTTCTCTTTGGGCATCACTAATTTAAAAAAGTTCTGTGAAAACTTTTTGTTTTGTTAACATTTCGGTGGAACCATTCTTTGGTTTAATCCAAAAAAATATTTTTATTGTGTAAAAAAAATATATATAATAAAGCTCCATTTTCGAAAACTTACTAATATCAGGTGACATAATTTTGATTGTATTATTTTGAATTGTAAATATGCTTTTAGACAGACATAGAGGGTTCTGCGAAACTTCTTCCAATGAACTATACGGTGATAAAGTTGAAAGCAACAAAGATGATGATGATGATGGTGACGTATGTACTTTGGGGCAGCAAAGTAGACAGCATGCAGAAGTGAAACATAAAAATATAAACACTACAGATGACAACATGTTGTCGTTACAGTTTTACAATGATCTATGTTTTAGCACTGTTGTAAAAAACTAAATTTTACAGTACAAAGTACCAACAACTAGAGAACTTTTATTTGAACACTTCTTTTAAAAGAATATTTTCGTATTTTGTTGCATTTTATTGCTCAGCGATGCGTTTCACCGGACAAACCAATGTAAACTGAATGGGAAAGTTGGCGTTTAAATCGTTTTATATAAAGTGGATGCAAGAAACATTCAACATCGTTTTGCTTTTTTCTGCTCCTTTGGAACGAACATCATTCCATGTATAGTTTGCTACTCTTTTTACATTTTAGTTATTTTTCCAAAAATAAGTTGTTTAAACTGTCTGTCTATGCAGCGCACCATGGGAAATTAATTTCCGTTCGAAAACAAGAAAGTGAAAACATAAATTCTTGCTCCATACAACAGCTGGATGATTGTAAGTGAACAAGCACACAATTATCTCTTTGAGCTTATATTAAGCTTGTTAGCACATATTTTTTATATTGCCAGCCAACCAACCCATAGTGCTAATTTAGTAGAAAATAAATAATGAAAAGCAATGACAAAAAGTATGTAGTTCTATGAAATAAAGCCATTCATAGATAGCATTTAATGTAGAGTATAAAAACGAAACTCAAAATAATTCACAAATGTTAAAAAGAAACACAACAGGATTTCATAATTAAAAAAAGGAGTTAAAAGAATTTATGTTTCAAAATGTAAGAAAGTGCAGACATATAGTCAGCCAAATACGAAACACCACACTTAAAAAAAGAAATTACGTTAACTGAGAAATTTCCCAGCAACCAAATAAATTTTACAAAAAATAATTTAGCAAGAAAAGACCACAATGTTACAAATTATAAAGATTCTAGAGTACAATATTGAAAAGATTGTAAAATTATAGGTCAATAGGACTCAACATTATAAACTTAAAACATGTTTTATATACATCGAATAACATTTCAACATGTTTAAATAGCAACGCACTGCTTTATAGCGAGGGGATTGTAAGGCGGTAACGGTAGTGGACGGCAAAACACTTTTCTCACTGACATAAAATTAGAACCTAGTTCACCAACTTGCGTCCGCAATCTAAGCGAAGGAATCTTGATTTGGATTTGTCTCTATCAGCGTTGTCAACATTGAAATATCAAAGAAAAGCGCATTATTTCAAAAACAATGCACCAAGTTAAAAATTGTATTTTTTCTAAATAAAAACAAAGAAAAAAGAAGTGACTACATATCATAAATAAATAAAATGGCATCCAGCGTTGCAGCATTTATATCATTGGAAGAAGGACACTCTGAAAGGGTGGCAAGAAAAATTTTGAGGGACTGCTGCAATCCATTTGAAGTGCCGAAGACATGTGGCGATGTTCTTAGTCTCTTATCATTTAAACAAAGAGGCATTTCGAGAAGTACTTAATACTATAGAAAGGCACTTGCAACGTTAGCAGCCACGTTACACTTTTTAGCTCTTATCAGACGTCTGTTGGCAAGGACTCCAGCATAAGTTTTGGTAGAAGCACTGTATCAATAGTGTTGCTTGGAGATGTGCTTGTGGCTATCGAGCGTTACGTTTGAACGCAGGGGGCCAAAATTGAAATGGACTTAAATGAGAAATGCAGGTCAAGAAACTATTCCATCCAAGATCCCATCAACAATTGGCTGCATCGATGGTATCCATGTCAAGATTGTTAAGCCCAGTATTTTGTTATTAAACATGTAAATCATAATTTTGTTCCAATTTATTAAAGATTAATAAGGTAAAATTAACACTCAAATGTTATTTATTCAACTTAAAAAATATATATGTATTTTATGATAACTTTTTTATTTACTTACATTTTTGCAAATTATTTATATAGAATAAGCAAAACCAATAGCCAGCCACTTAATTCCGTCAGCTGTTAACTTCTTGGTTTATTTCCAATAAAAAAAACCGACAATATTGGATGCTATTATAAATAAAAGCAATAAAAATTCAAGTTCGGACACAAAACCGACAACTTGGATTTCATGACACTAACGCGATTTTTAGGTCGGTTTTAAATCCAATTCCAATAAAATTAGATTCCATAACAACCCCGAATGAAATAGTTTTTAAGCGGCTATTAGACGATCAAACTGAGTCTGATAGCGCCACCTGATGGCATGGCATCAAATTCATTCAATAGCTGGGATTCGTATTTGTCAAAATTACCCTCTAGTGCGGTTCTGTTGCTTTTATTAAGACAATTGTGTTGTTACAACAATTACGCTATTTTAGCAAATTTTTGATTCAGCAACCTTACATAATTATGTTTAGTCACTGTCGATTGAAATCAGCTGTTAGTTTTACTACCTATTAGTAGGTACACAGAAATACAACTGCTTACCGTCTTTAAAAATATATCGTCACTGCAATGAGTGAAATATGTCGAACAAATTTAAGATTATCGGGTCAATTAAAGTTAAAGAACAAAAACCCTTCAAACTAGATTAATAGCAATTCTATCAAACACAGTGTTAATTTCATTTGCGTTTTCGTAAGCAAAGTGTGCGAAAGAAAAATCAAAGCATTTTTTTTTACTTTTTACCTTTCGCACATTTTATTTTATAATTTCTAGCTATTGTTTATTTTATGGTACCAATGTTGCTTCATTTTTAGAGTATTTCGCGAAAAAGTTCGAGCAAACGGCACAGAGTACCAATTTATACTCTTATCGCATTTACCTTTCGCATCGCAATAGAGAGGAACCCCCCAGTTGGCTAGATTGGTTATCTTTAAAAGAATTTATTGAAATACACGAAAATTTGCTTGAATTGTAACAAATAAGAGATGAAGTTTATCATAATCAAAATTTAATGCAAATGTTTTGGAAAAATGTAATAATTTATATTAATAATTTTATAATTTATAAAGCAGTAGTGAATTCACGCGCCTTCTTAAGTACGAACTTCACTATTCAATGTCTGCTTTTATTGTAATATTTCACAAATATGGCTTAATCAAAACACTCTTTAAATTTGTATTTTTTTTTTGGGATAGTTATGTATACAATAGCAAGATTGTCTTACTTTGTGCAGACGATATGGTCCGTTTTCTACATTATTATTTCGAGTTGTGAAAATCGCACCGGAAATAAAAAAAGCGCCCACCGCACTTTAAGAATTTTTTGCACAAAAATTTTAAAAAGCACCAAAAACGGTGCGAAACGTATCGAGTTAACAACGCTGATCTCACTTTATTCTATGCGAGCGATGTGTTAAGACTCAGCTAAGATCGCAAATACAAACTACCGAATAATAGTGAGATAGGTAAACCCAAACTGATTCGAATATGTGTGACTAGCTTTCTTTCTGTTTTTATAAAAAAAATATTCATACGGAAAGTTTAACGCATTGAGTTTAATTTAATTTGGTTATGGTGTTAAAAGCCGTCGAGCGACAATGTTGAATTCAGTTTAACTTTTTGTTTTGTCGCTTCATTTTGCCAAACCACGTGTTGGACCCATTTGGATTCAACATGAGATTTTTTAATAGGCAGGTCAGGAAATGGACTGAGTCCGGTATTGAGCATTCTAAGAAATTTCTAGGCTGTGATGCGGAGAGGGCTGAACGTGCTCTAAGACTGGATACGAAAAGCCTAAGGACACTGACAGGTGCACTTACAGGTCATTATACCTACGGAATATCTGCAGAATAGGCATCTCAAATACAAACACTTACAGATTTTGTGGTAAGGAGCAGGACTCAATGGAAAACTTTTTTCTACCTTGCACTAGTACTCATGGGAGGACCCCTATATGCAGAGCATTACAATGCAGAACTCGTAATATAGGGAGTGCTTATGGAATTTTGATTTGAACTTCTGCAGGCAACTTGTTGTACAACCGAACCGTTTGGCTAAAGAGCTCTCTCTCTCTCTCTCTGTAATATTTTGTGCGATTCACTGGTCGACTCACTGCAACTGGTCGATTATACGTGGTATAAATAGTACAGATATCAGATGGAGTGAATTACATTTACCACCATTTCACAAATCCTAGAGACTTGAGTGCTTCTTTAGAGACATGAAAAATGTGTCCAGTCCACCAAACATCACGCTGAATTTCAATCAAAAGCATCCGATTCCTCAAAATCTATATCATCCATGTGTACCGATAAAGCAGCATTTACGGTCATGAGTTGGTGTATTAATAAACGGCACTTCAGACTATCACACATTGTATAAAGACTTGTCAAAAATTCAAATAATACGTGCAAGTGTGATAGTGTGAATGAAAAGCGTTATGAAACTGAGAAATAATACGATAAGAGATTTGACATCCCATACAACTTTACCATTTTTAGAAATTTGTTAAAACAATAAAATTATTCATTGGATCAGGGTTGCATTTTTTACAAAAGCAAATAATAAAAATATTAAAACCAGACGTTAAGCAAGACTTGTATGATAGTCTAAAACGCCCTTAAGCACCACTGGGTCTTACGAGCGTTGAAATCCACCCTGTTCTTATGACCCCATTCAGAGAATAAAATAAAAAATGTTTGCTTGGTTTTTGATATAACAACTGTAGCTAAGGGAATGAAAAGTGACTGCTGCTAACATGGTCACAACTACTGTTTCAACTGTTATAACTACAACAGCCACATCCGTTGCTTAGGTTTATTTCCGTATCCGTTTAAAATTAAGGCCAAATATCACAACATATAAAAACCCTATTTAACAGAGAGGCAAACATTTGTTTATATTATAACAGGCTTGCAACAATTGGTACAAATGTGAAATTTCCGTTAAACATCAAAATCGAAAATCCTTTTTTTTTATACTTATATATAAACATGTATTTTGCACATATTTTCTGCAAACAAATGTTATATAATTACGTATGACACATACCTAATTATGAAATCACTTTGACAAAAGGTGATTTTCGTTACAGACCTAATGACGACAAATTTAGTGTTAAAAACAAACGTAAAATAAAATTGTTCCAAATTATAGCCGTCCGTTACAAGCTCTGTTCGAAGAAATTCTGAATAAAGTTCGGTAAAATGAGTAAACAATAAATATTCTCAGAAGACTTAAACACGATAAAATAAATAAAATTTATTGTTTTGTAAAAAAAATATGAACAGCTGTATTCTTTTCAGCTGTATTCTCAAATTTCTTGGTTTATATCAAGTGAGATGGCGTGAATGCAAAATCTAATTTACGTTAGACTTTTTGACAGTCGCAAGAAATGTGTTTAGACTTTTATCTCACAAAGTCGAATGAAAGTATTTATACTTGTATAATAGTCTGATCGGGCCTTTAATACTGCTAATGCAATTAACGTTTGACATCAGCTGACAGAAAAGTTGTTTACATTCTGATTGTGAATATTTCTTCTCAAGGCAGATTTAATACGGTATTGGTATAAGCACAGCTGCTTTTCGATTCCTTTGCGTAAATTTGTCAAAAATACATAGACTTCCTTGCTTTTTCAAACAAAATTTTGAAAACTGTTCGTAAATTCTACCAACAAAATACATGTTGATGTTTGTTGGTGTTGTATTTATTGTGATCCTGCCACTACCTATTAAAGCTTCCTTGCTTCTTCTTGTTGACTCGCCATCTTTTGTTTGCATTTTTTTATATTTGAGTTATAAAATTTGAACAAAGTGTGTTCATTGGGTATTATTGTGCCAACTAAACACGGTTGACATGGGGTTGTATATTTAATTTTACTAAATATTAGAACAATTAACTGTTAATTGGCAATTAAGTTAATTAAAATTTTGTATGGGTAATTAAAATCAATTAAGGCGTTAATTGCAAAACTTTAATTAAAAGTGTATATATGAACAGCATATAAACGATTTGACAATTTTACCATTTTGCACGAAAAATAAGTACGGGTAAAATGAGAAACACAAATTACCCTCTCACAAGCTTTCTCCTTTCAACAATTTTCCCAGTTTTCAACGCACGAAACACTTTTGGCAAATTGAGTACCCGCGGGTTCTCGTAGTAACGTACATCGAACACAACTAAAACTTTTGGAGCAAGAAATATATGAAAAATACTAGTTTTAATTTCAGAACAATTCGAATTTACGCGGCTGTCTACTATTTAAAAATCAAATGATTACAAAAATCAAATGATTGCAATTTCTGGTGACGCAATATTGTAAAGCGTCATTGCCAACAATTTCCAAAAATTGTCGAGGCGTTAGTTCAGCAATTGCCTTTGATCATATTTAATTTTTTTTAAGTAAAAATTTTAAATGCAAGCTGCAATAAAATATTTTTAATTACCTTCCTTAAAGCCCGAAGTAACCTTGGAGTTTTCTATAGCACTAAACGCCATTACGTTGCTAATTTGCTTCTTTAAACTTGTGTGTGTTTCTTCAGCAACGCCGTGAAAATCTAAAACGCAAAACGTTAACTGTGAGAAAAATATTTAAATAAAAATTATTTACATTTTTATATTCACCTGTTGCAATGCTATTGATTAAATCATTCTGTATAAATTTAAATTTTCCTCTAAAGCCTTTTGCTGTAACATTAGAGCTGGCATTGAATTCAATAAGCAGATCTGGACCAGTGCTGAGAACGTGGCGAGAATTACTGACGAAGCCACATAAAACATCAATGACGGCGTTCATATTTGCCGATTCGGCATCAAAAATTGTGAGTTTATCTAAATTACAACTGCAACGATATATGTAATTGTATGTGAGAAAAAGTTAATAAATGAATTAATTTTCAACACAAATGTCAATAAATGCCTTGAGTCTTGTTTAGGTATATGCAATTCTTCAAATATAACTTCAACTCGAGTCTCCGGTCTGCCTATGAACTTGTAGGAACATTTTATATGAGCGGGATACTTGGCTGGAAAACGGGGTGAATGGAAATATTTCCATATTTCTAAAGTATTGGGTGAGACTTCAGGATTGGCAAAAAAATAATAATCGCAATAAGTGCCCGGAATCAAGCGTCCATCAATTTTAAAGTTATCTGGAAATGAATTTGAAAGATAGTAATACATAATAATAATATATGCGCAGTAATTTCCGGTTAATTGATTTCCAAAAAATGCACGATTTTTGATGCAATTAAGTGTAAAATAATTTATCCAATGCTCCGTTAATTGATTTACAGACACAATTAAAAGAAAACTCCCTTAATTAAGCAGCGAGAGCAATAAAACGGGTCAAACTATAACACCACGCAACAAACATTAAGGTTTGATTTCAAATTGGTAGTGATTTAAGATAAAAAGGATTTGAAAGCAAACGACAGACAGTTGATACAGATTTGAAATCAAACTGAAAAACGTAGTATTCTCCACAAAAAGCGGATGTTATTTTCAAATTGATTCATTCATTTATTCTCAAAATGCTTTGAAATGGTTTTCTCAAATGTGGGAATTTGTATTCATTCATTTATTTATTGAGTCATCAAAATATGGGCTAACAATAAGTATTAAAATCTTGATCTAAAATTAACTAATGCCAATGCTAGACAATAAATTTTATTTTGCATCATTTATTTATTTAATAACTTAAAGGTCTGTGGAATAATCCTAACAGACTGCAATACACAATAATCAATGTGATATTAGTAATGACATGAACTTAAATGTAAAATAAATTTAATATTTTTTTTGAGAAAATCAACAAAGTTATAGAGATCGTTCTAAGTTTTACATAATCTTCTAAACGAAACATCATTTGCATTATATTGATTGATGACATTCCAAATAAATTGGAATAAAGTTTCTGGTGGATCTATATGGAATATTAAATTAAATATTATTAATAAGAAACTCAGACTGATTTGTAACAACCAACAATTTTATCATAAACATAAAGTCAAGCATTGCTTTTCTGCTTTCCAGCGTGGAATGACCATGACCAATCTTGCGGTATACGATGGAAGTCTCACATAATATTCCAAGTTGTATTTCCAAGACAGAATAACAAAAATTGCTCCTGAACAGATTCTATACAGTTGCTTTGATAACGTATATATGGATTCCAGATAACCGATTCATAGTCGAGTACAGGTCTGACTAAAGATGTGTAAAATCTGTTTGTTATGTATAGTTCTGTAAACTCCTTAGCCCAATATATTATGTACGCAAGCACACAGCAAGCCGTATTTGCCATCATTGTAATATGACTATTAACAGTTAATTTGCTAACAAGAAGTGCGCCAAAGTCCAGAATCTCTCGGACACTAATTCCCAACGGTGTCCACCCAATACAAGTAGACCACCACTGCTCCAGTTCCTTGAAAAACGCATATGTTTACACTTGTTTACATTAAGTGTTATTAAGTTTGCCTCACGCCATTGAAAAAAATTATAAAAGTCATGTTGCAAATAACATCTGGGGGCAGTGTTGCCTAAAATAATTTTAACATCATCAGCATACATCAAAATAGTGCAAAATTTTATATCGGTAAAATCACCCATTTAATGTTTTAAAGGTGGCAAGAGTATCTCTTCTTCTCAGCGGAGTATGACCGCCAAAATTAAGTATGTTGCATGCAAGAGAATTTGGGTGAAGTTCTAGTTTACTGGTATACCTTGTAGCGTACTTAGAAAATTCCTCATTTACCAGCGGAATACACATATGTTTTTTTTATCTGGGACCAGTACTCAGGGGATGACCCCTACATATGCAGCGCATTGTACTGGAACTAGGAAAATAGGTTATGATGAGGAGGAAAGAGGGAGTAGTGTTAACAATAACAACACGAAAGACTAAACAAACTCTATTGCAGCATTTAAAATGTTGGCATTAAATTAGTTAAAACTGATCAGCGCCCAGTGTATATACCTTCGGCACAGATCAGCAAAATTTAGACCAACACCTTCCACACTACGAGGTAATGAAATGCATTGAAAATAATATTAATATTGAACATATAAAGAAAACACGGACAACGGTGAAAAAAAAAAAAAAACGCATACTGCTACCTATTCCGGTGCACTTTGATTTCATACGAAATGAACATACATTTATAGAAAATACGGACAATGGTAAAAAAAAGCGAAAAACTTGTACCATGAAGCTGCAGTAATCGGTCGAAGAATTCGAAGTTGTGGTCTTTAAATTTTTTCAATGTTTGATCTTGAGGCCATCCCCCATAATTGAATTCCATAGCGTTGTATAAGAAAATAAATTCAACATTGAAGCTGAATTGTCCATAAGTCAATTTAGTTGCCCATAAATCAATTTAGTTGCGCTGCGTTTAATTTCAACTGAGTGACTTTTCATCAATGTGAGACTTCCATGTTAGTGGAAGTCATTTCAACTCCGTGCTGCGGAATAGGTGAGTTGTTAATTGAGAAATGTGAACATGTTTGTTTACACAGTGTGAAAGTAACATGAGCACTCGTACATTTTTGTGTGTTAACTCAAAGTTTTAGCAATTTCTCTAATATTGAAATATATTCTTGTAAATTTTGTGAACGCTGCTGAATACTGTGTCATCTCCAAAAGTTGAAGTGTTGATTCCGGATGTCGTTGGCGTGTCAGAGGTAGAAATCAAATATAAAGTAGGTCCAAGAACACTACCTTGTGGAACTCCTACCTCGATTGGCTGAGTTGGACTTATAAAATCGCCTTCTCTGATAACAAATTTCCGTCCATATAAACAGCTTTCCAGAAGTTTGTGAGTGTTTGCAGGCAAGTTTAACTTTATTTTGTGCATTAATTCCTCGTGCCACACTTTACCAAAAGCTTTGGAAGATATCAATAACTATACTTTTTGTCTTCAAGAGTCTTTCTTAACTCATTACTTATCTGTGTCTTTGTTATAATCATCAATTCGGCCCGAAAACCGAATATTGCCTGCAAGCCGAATTGATGATTAGGGGCATAGGGTGTATCAGAAATGGAAACTACTCTTTGATGTAATAAATTCATATTTCTTTTGTTTTGTTTTATTTTTTAATCTTGAAGTTTTTGAAGGGATGAAGTTAGAATCAAAACATTGAAAAAATCTTGAAAATTATGTTTGATATCAAATGATGAAGTCATGTTTTTGTTTTGTAGTTGCATTGAGCTGGATTGGCCGGCAAGAACCACTCCCGATCGGCGAGACAAAGCCGGAGTATCCGCCATCATACCAGCACAGCCGGCAGTCCAGCAACACTACACAAAATGTTCAACATTTTGTTTTTTTATTTTTTTTTTGCACCACGCACACTACAAAGGTTTGATTTCGAGTATGTATGCATATGTATTTTTTTTATAAAAAACTTACTTTGCCATTTTACATATATGAATTGTATAATTTTCAAGCCCTTTTCAATAGATCGATTTTAACGCTTGAGCTCAAATTGATTTGAATTAACACATGAGTTCAAATTGTTTTGTCAATAAGTTTTTTAGTGTAATACCGTGTTCAGACGTGTGAGACAATATTCGATTATTGAGCAATATTTGTTTGCTGTTCATACATGCAAAATTTAGCTTATGCAATTAGCACTTCACAGCTGAAATGCCATGGAAATTTCAGTTTGTAAATTTACAAAAATGGCGAAAATTCACCTTTTAATTAGATACATATGTACATAGTTGTCGCAGTTAGTATGATCGTCTTTTGAATCCAAAATAGGAGTTTTACAAATTTTTGTTAAACTGAAGGGTTCTTACTTCCCTATTTTGTGAATTAATTTAATTTTTGCTGACATTTGAATTTTTTTTGTGAATAGCTTTACTCACCAAACACACCTGCAACAGCAGTGATTTTCAAACTTTACTCAATTTTACAACAATTTTCTACCCCGGTAATTGCAGTATTAATAATGGTATATGTATGTCTGAATAGCGTATAATTCTCAAGTTTAAAAGAAAAGTCTCACTTATTGAAAAAATAAATGTAAACAATTATTATGGCGATGATTGTTAACTAAGTTAAAGTTTAGTGGCTATATTCATAAACAATAATTTATGTTTGTAAATCATTAATCAGTGAACTTTTTTAGTTATATACATATGTACGATATTAACTAACTAGTTGTGAGTTCGAGTCCAACTTCAGTCAAAAAGAAGGATTATTTTTTAATTATAACAATAATTGCTGTGTAACAATAAGACCAAAGAAGAACAGAAAAGATAATTGAATACCATTAGCTGGGGGACAATTAGCTGTTTCGTAGTCGCTACACTACTCATCAGCACCCACTGGGGTTCGAACTCGGGATCATGTGAACATGATGTATTTTATGTTGTTAAAATATTGTTTTACAAACTTTGTAGAGAAAGGCGTCAAATAAGCCTGTTAAAAATATAAAATATTTTTTTATGAATACGGCCGTTAAAAATAAAAGACAAAAATTCCAACTAAATGTAAGTAAAACGGGAGTAATACCGTGTTCAGACATACAATTTTAATTGAGTTAATTGGCAATATTGTTTTGTCTGTTCATACATACAAAATTTACCTTACTCAGTTAGCATTTGACAGCTGGGAAACAACAGACACATTTATTTTGGTTGCGAAAGTTTGTATTTGCCGATTTAGAAAAATGGGAAAAACTTATCTTTAAAAAACAGTTTATTATTATATAATAAAACATGTTATGTATATATTTTGAAAAAAGTTAAATTTTCCTCAAAGTGAATAAACATTTACAATCAATGCTTTCAAAAGTAAACTAACTTTTAGATTTATATCTATGTACTTATAAATTGATGGATTATTGAAAAGTGGCACCATGTCGGAGCAGATTCATCATTACCTTTTCTGCAAAGATGTTTGGTTTAAGAACATTTTTTGCACATTTTCAGATGATTAGTGTTTTGTTCCCAAAGCAAAAACACCTGAAAGACTTTTTATTTTATGTATATAAATACCTGTAGCGCTGTGTGAAATATAACATTTTTACGTCTCGTGGCCCGTAAGGATAGCTCTACTGACCGAGTTCATTTGTTATCTCCGCATAAATACAATAATTTTACCTGTATACAACTATTTTGCTGTTTGTTATAAATTTTATATGAATAAACTTACCATCAACTTGAGTTGACTTCTTTTTTGTTAACTTTTTTGACATTTAAGTTGCTATTGTGAATTATTTTGCTCACTGAACATAGTGGCAACAGTGTTGTATTTCAAATTGTGCTCAATTTTATAACAATTTACTACTAATTACTCAATAATATAATTGACTTTTTATATGGAATATTGAGCTCAATTAAGATGTTAATTGCGGTAATCTCAATTATGGCGTATGTCTGAACACGCTATAAGAACGAGAGTAGAAAGAAATTAAAACGTGAAAGGAAGTAATTATAAGTTTATTGTATGATCGACTCGCTAAACAGAATCAAGAAGAGCCAACTACTTCACCCCAACGAGAATTTAAAAAATAATAAATATCAAATGAAAAAAAAAAAATACAATAAAAAAAAGAAATAAAAATTTTCTGCTTCACATTGCATCAAAATCCATAAATAAAGTTTGAAAGCAAGTTGAGAATAAATGAGTTTCTTAATTTAAAGATAATTGCCCCCTTTTGTTGACAATGATACTCGTATGTTTTTCAATTTGATTACAAAACGTTTGTTGTTTGAGAAAATATTTGATTTCAAATCACTCCTTAGTGTGTGTTGGGTACTAGAAAAAATTAAATCCATAATTTAATAATCACAAAATTATGAATATAGTTTGAATTAATAAAAAAGCACCGTTTTATTTAGACGTAAGTATAAATTATGCATAATTTTAGGAATTTTGAAATGCCAATTAAAGGGCATTTTTAAATGTAATTTACCAATGTGCTTTGTATCTTGCGAATCAATTAAACGGGCAACGCAATGAAACTGTGCTCATTTACACGATAATTACTTCATACGTTTTTGTACACTTTTTAAGAATATTTAAGCGGGTAAACCAATTAAGCAGGAAACAATTAAGCGGAAACAACTACACATATGTATTATCTTGGTATTAAATATGTATTCACCCTTCTTTAAAAATCGATATTCCGCTGTGACATTCAGATACAAATTATCGATTTTAGCCGGCAACAGTTTGGTAAAACGCAAACGTATGGCAAATATTTTGCCCGAACTATAAATAAATTCATGTGGCGGTAAATCATCTATATGCTTGATGGTTGCGGCAGTTGCTTCAAAAGATATATTGGCATGCGAGCCAATTTTAGACATGCTTATTGGACTGGACACATTTTTTTTATTATTGATGTTGTCATATTTATCGCTGCTGGCGATGCTGCTGCTCGTATCTTTGTTCTGTGGCGGCACTGTTGTCGATTGTATACGTGTTTGATTACAAAATGTGTATTCTGGTAGTGTGGTATTTTCAACAACTGGTTCGCGTAGATATGGAAAAATCTCAACATAATCTAAACAGCTGCATTAAAAAAACATATATAAGAACAAGAAGAAATTACTCAGCATTAAGATGTTAAAAATACGAATTGAGATTGTTTTTACAATCAAAGACAGATGCAAAAGCATAAATTGCCTATAAAACGGATGTAAAATTTCTACAGGAAATAAAACGGAAAACAGAAAATTCAATTTCATAACGATTTTTTTTTTTTTTTTGTCAACAACACGTTTATTTAATTTTTAATGATTTCCAAAAATTAATAACAGAGTAAAAATTTGTTTTGTTGTAATAAATAATAAAGCAATAGTTGTATGATTTAAGGCACACAGTACAAATATTAAGCTTAGACTTCACTGGAATTGCAAAAAAGAGTTTTTGAATATAAGCAATATACATATTTAAATTTCGAAATTCAACAGAAAAGTATACAAAAATAATAATAATGCAATTTTAAGAATACTTTCAAATAACAAATAGATCGTCCATTCCATCTTGCCATTGCATAATGGGGTTTTTCATACATTTCATTAATTAAACTGCATATTTAATATGTAGATCCATAGGTCGCTGGTTTAAAACCGGCTCGAAGGACCATGAACAAAAAATGCACTAAAAGCAAATGTTGAATTAATCAATTCTGCTTTAGTTAAAGCAGAATTTGAATTATAATTAACTCGGAACGAGTTGATTATAATGGGTTGAGAGATAAGAAAATCAAATAAAAGAATGTTATTTCTTTCCAAATAAATATTAATCCCCTGTGCGACACAATTTTTTTTAATTTTTTAATTATGTAAATCCTCAGCTGCTCGCATTGGTTAATCGGAAGAATAGATAAATTCTATTAAAAACTAAAAAAGCCCGGAAATGGTAGCAATAAAAAATTATAAATAGCCTGTTTTCTATGTTTCCCAGCTACCTATATGTTGACATTTCATAGGAACTACTCTAACCATCAGTAGACTTTGGAAATTTTTTAAAGATATTCTCAAACATTCAACTTTATATCCCAACAATCTAAATAAATTGTTGAGAATTTAAAAAATGCACTTTCTTCAAAATCCTCTTCTTTAAATTTTTCACTTTTAGTTTTTACTTTTGCTCTTGTGTTAACCATTTAACCGGCTGCGCCATGTGTTATTCTTTTATGGCTCTGCGATTGACGACTGAGCCTTTTGTTTATTTATTTGACAAGTGACTTATTCATGATAACTTGTAGGGATGCCAAATACTGTGAATACAATACTTATACAGACGAATCTTGTAAATACATATATACAACAATAATATATACCTGTCAAAACACAAAAACAAGCTTTTTCATTTATACACGTCTATAACATTTCTTTACACCTTTCAAACAAATGAACAACCGTTGAAAACAAGCTATATACAAGTATAATATTTTATTGGTATCAATGGTAGAAGCTAAAACAGTGACTAAAAAACTCAATTGTTTAAACCCGGAAATGGTTAGATTGCGGCAATCCAACTTGACATTGGAAAATTGCAAATAGGATCAAATTGCCAATGCGAAAAACTTCACAACCGCATGGTGAATATAACATTTCATGTAAATAAATGTTAAGTAAGTATAATTTAACTATTAGTGTAGGTAAGTAAGTACAAAATTTGAATATAAGCAATATACATATTTAAATTTTTTAAATGCAACAGGTAGGTATACAAAAATAATAATAATGCAATGGTAAGGTGGCATGTCATAAGGTCCAGTGTCATAATGTCCATGGACGTTATGACACACTTAGAAGTGTCATAAGGTCCATGGACGTTAAGACACTTTTGAAAATGTCATACTGTCCATGGGCATAGTGACACTTTGCAAATGGACATTATGTCATTTTTAAAAATGTCATAAGGTACATAATTAGAAAATAGTTTGTATATGAAGATAACCGTATATTTCAGTGATAATGTGAACCAATAAAAGCCGTTCCCATTATCAAATTGGCCCACATTTTCGTTGCAAAACTTTGATGCATAACTCTTGCTTATATTGCCTAAAAGAAATTAACACTTTCACTCTTTCTGATTAAACAAGTAATTATTTCAACACAGAATTTGTTTATATTCCCTTTAAATATACGTATTAATATTCCCCTGAAAAATTAAACCAAAATTTGAGTTTTTTTTACATAAATGAGTTTTCACAGAAGTAAAAAGTACTTTATTATCAAAATAAATAATCGCTTATTGAGATATATTTAGGAGTATATCACGTTCAAAAATTTTTCTATAGTAAAGGCAAAGTTTCTTAGATTTAGTGTCGAAATTTTGAAAACCAGGAGAACAAATTGTAAAATATCTGCATTTCTTAGCTCTGCCAAGCATGTAACTCATTTTAAGATTTCTGTCACCTGACTATGATGCTGATAGCATTTTCTTCGATATCTTTTGTTTCTGAATCGCTTTCTTCTCTTCTTTTATTCCTCTCTTTGTTTTATTATTTAATAGTCTCTATGTCTTTGCATTGATTGATTACTTATAAAAGAACTATGAATATAAAGGAAATTATAATAATATAAAGGAAACCAATTTGATTTATCTGATAAGCAATCAAATGAAAGAAAATTGTTTTATGTATTGATAATAATACTAAAAACCTCAGATACTAAAAAAGTATGTATGCCTAGTTTCCAATTGCTGATCAAGTTTTTGGATTTGATAATCTTTATTACTTTGCATTGGTTGATCACTCATAAAGGAAGTATGAAGGAAAAATCGGTGCCGCAGAGTAATAAAGATCAAATCCAAAAACTTGATCAGCAATTGGACACTAAACATACATATATCAGTATCTGAGGTTTTTAATATTACCATCAATACATAAAATAGTTTTATTTCATTTGATTTCTTATCAGATAAATCAAATTGCTCGTCTTTTATATTATTATACATGTATGTACATATATATTTCTTTTTAAATAACAACACTTAGAAAACACAGAAATCGTAATGGCAAAATTAGAAACAAATCATATCAGGTGACAAAAGGTGTTGTCATTTGACAACATTCGTTCTTAATTGAACAAAGCGATCTCATCTTGACAACAAGACATTCTCAACTTAATACCGGTATTTTTGTGCCATCCATTCGCAATTTGACGACGGTATGTTCACAACAACGATGTGTCCACAATTTAACGAGATATGCGTTATCATTCGCTGACAGAAATTATATAACGTCATTTTTCTCTTTGTGTACCTATACGTTCATATACTCGTATATAGTTATGATAAAGGTATTAAAATCAAAATTTTCAACTTCTAAAAATTTTTTATTATTACTTAACTTACGGGCGTTATGACACTCCGCAAAGTGCCATAGAGTCCACGGACTTTACGACACCTCCGTGATGGACAATATGTCACTTTCAAAAGTGTCTTAACGTCCATGGACTTTATGTCACTGGTCGATATGACATTTTATGGGTTTTTTTTCATACATTTCATTAATTACACGTAAGACTTGACCTCATATTTAATAAAATTTAGTTTGTCCAAACTACTTTGGACAATTAGTTTAGAATTAAAAATATCTTTATGTATGTTGCAATTCAAATAAGTATAAGTTCTTTGTTTCCATATACGTAACTATTATTTCAAACATATTTCTATATATTTTTCATATTATTATATTCGTAACTTTTTTATTTGTCTTACACAAATAATGATTATTTGTTACTTAAAATGTTTACTGTTTTTTGCAAAAAAAAAATGTATTTCAATTGCAGGTGTTTTGAATAGTTTATATCGTGATATAAAAAATGCAAGGTAGTTACATTGTATTTTTATTATTTTAAATAAAGATTTTTGAAATTTGTTCTAAGAGAGCAATATAAAAAACCTTGCCACACAGTAAAATAAGGAAAGCTACTCCTTGATTGTTTCTGAAACGTGTAATTGCATTGTTCATATTAGTTCATATAAATAAGCTGATGTAACTAGGTATATGTGGTCGTTTTGAAACCCTGCTATATTAAAAAAAGTAAGCATATATACTATTGAAGTATTCAAAAAAATCTTTTTGTAATGAAATAGACATCTAAATTTATCATACTTAGGGATGAAACGATACCACTGGGGTATCGATACTTATACTCGATGCAGTATCGATCGCAAAGCACCTAATCGGTATGGATGGAAAAGCATCAATACATGCTTGTATCGGTCGATTTCTTCTTACGATTAGCGACAAGGAAGAACACTGGAGCCAAAAACCAAAAACATCGTTATGGGCTTGATCTGCTGATCAACTGGCTGAAATTGAGTGTCTTACTTAAGATCCCAGAAGCGAAGATTTTTATAATGCAGGAATTATATCATAACAATTCTTCTGTTACAGTCCCCGAATAGTTTATTTTGTAACAGTCTGATACATTCAAAGGAGGAAGGAAAACTTTGTAACTTGGATGTAAGACAATTTATCATAAGTATGTTACATAATTCTAGCCTGATGATTGTTTAGTGACAAATTCGAATGGTTTTAGTAACTGGACTATTTATTTTAGTACATCAATATTGTGACTGCAATTTTACCGTAATTTTCATGAAATACAACCGTATACCCGATTTTGTTAGTCCCATTTGCATGCACGTGTTGCATGGATTTATTTTATAAAAACTTTAAAAACAAATAAAATTATGGTAAAAATGGTGACCAACTCAGTTTTTTGCCTGTAAACAAAAAAATAGCATCTTTGAGCGATACTAGTAGTTTTAACCGATACCTACTGGGTACTTGCTAGAAAAGAATCGATACCAAAAGTACTCGATATAGATAGAAAAGTATCGAGTATTTACTCGTATCGTTTCACCCTATCTAGAGCTGTGCCGGGTCGTTCCTTTTAGTCTCCGGTAACTTTCGCTGAATTACAAAAGACTGATCCGTTCATTGATTTCGTTCAATCGGTGCCAACACTAAAATTTTTCGGTGATTAAATAACACAGCTTTGTAAAATAAACAAAACAAGATAGCAAAATAAAAATTGATAGTACTAAAAAAAAAATATTATTTTAAAAAGAAAATCACCCACATTCCATGAAGCGTCATTGTCATTGCATCAAGACGACATAAAAAAACACTCGGTTATACATTCGTTGTCAGCAGCAATTATAATTATTTATTTAGTAACTATACAGTTGCAAAGTAAATTTGCAAAGTATAGGATGCACAGCATGGGCGGGGTGACAAAGACCATAATGCCCAAGATGGTATTAACAGTACTTTTGTAGCGTCGCTGTGACTACCTATAACGACCTATGCCTTCACATGGAAAGTTTCCACGTGGTTAACAATGAATAACCTCTAAAAAAAAACTGTAAACCAATACAGTTAGTTGAGGCAAACCGTTAACCAGTGCGAGTGAGATGCAAAACTGTCGAAGACCGAAGAACAAACACAAACCTGACCGCACTTAAGAAATAATTACGATGACGCGAGAGCTGTTCTTCAGCCCAGAGCTGTTTTGCGACTGCACACAGCAATTATATATTCTTTGATAAGTCTTCAATACTTCCCAGAACTAAGCGATAAATAGATGTTGCCGACAACATTCAATTGTTATTGGTAAAAAGCAAATAACTGCCAAAATTTTTGTGTCGACTTAATGTGACGACGATGACGCCTTTTGCAATATGAAGGAATATAATTTTAATTAAAAGCCATTTAGGTGTGAAAAATAATTTAATTTAAAATAATACAAAGATAATTTAAAATAATATAAATAAAAAGCAAACTCCACTTTAGTTAAACTAGAGGGTGTTTTTTTAAGCCCGATAGAACTTGAAATTGTAAAAAATAATACAAAAAATTAAATTGTAATCAAAATTTTTTTTTTATTCGAAAGATCAATACGTGACATTAACATTTGAAAATGATTTCGGGCATATGGGCACCGCGGCTGTTCTTGACGAAGCGCGTTCTGGACGTCCAATTTTGGGCCACTTTTTCGAGCACTGCTGGCCGTATGTCATGAACAACACGAACAATGCTGGCCTCCAAGGCGTCAATTGTTGCTGGTTTATCAGCATAAACCAGTGACTTCACGTAGCCCCACAGGAAATAATCGAGAGGTGTCAAATCGCACGACCTTGGAGGCCAATTGACAGGTCCATTTCTCGAAATCAACTTATCGCCAAATTTTGATTTCAGTAAGTCGATGGTTGCGTTCGCCGTATGGCACGTAGCGCCATCCTGTTGAAACCACATCTCCTCCGGATCAATGTCATCCATATTTTCAAACAAAAAATCATTGATCATGGTGCGGTAACGATCTCCATTGACCGTAACGCGAGCTCCGGCCTCATTTTTGAAGAAATAAGGTCCGATGATGCCACCAGCATGAAAACCGCACCAAACAGTGCATTTTGCTGGATGTAATGGAGTCTGTAGGGTCTCTTGTGGATTGGTCTCACTCCATATGCGGCAATTTTGCTTATTAACAAACCCGTTAAGCCAAAAATGCGCCTCATCGCTGAACACAATTTTGCGTCTATAAGTTGCGCGAATCGACGACTGATTTTCAAAGTAAATTTGAATAATTTCGTAGCGTTGTTCAAGCGTGAGTCTATTCATGATGATTTGTCAGAGTATACTGAAACAAATAAAAAAAATGTTTCATCAAAATTTAATTTTTTGTGTTACTTTTTACCCTATATATAACAAAAACAAAAGAACATGACATAAAAAGAAAGAAAGATATTTGGACGAAAGCTATTCAAATTAAACGGCTATAATGTGACCGAAGGGGAGGATTTTGTGTCGAAAATCATCATGAGGGACGGGGCGCATTCTGATTTAATGTTTACGCCAATAAACAAAATATCCGTTTCTGAGGTACTCGAAAGGCGCGCGTTACTTCTATTCGGTCTGATACGCTGTTAATGATGATAAAAAATAGTTATCCTAAGCTTCCCATCAATTTTGAATACTAATCAGCATCTTATTGGCAATAAGATTATACAATTCTTCTTTGGACAGAAATTCATTTTTTTTGTTTAGTTTGGTAAGATGTATATTTATGGTTCACACTCAGCGTTGTCAACACGGTGCGTTTCACACCATTTTTGGTAATTTTTAGAATTTTGTTACGCGAAAAATTCCCTATCTGGTGCGTCATGCGTTGTTTTTAAATTATGGGTGAGTTTTTTAGTTTTCGGTGACACCGAACCGAATTCAACACAAAATTTTGTTCCAGTATAAGAAAATACTTATTGGACTATACATCTTACTCATTCCATATAATTTCATTCAAGTGTGCAAAGTTAGTACATTTCATTTTACAGAGCACAATAAGAATACGGAGTAATGGTGTATAAAATGCATCAAATCATATACACAAATTAAAACAGTCCTGCCTTTGTATATTATTTATATTGTCTAAAGAAAAGGATTATTTAATTTGTTTAAATTTGCCGTCCCTTTTATTTTTTTACAGTTGTTGCGATAGCTTTATATACATATATGTTTTTTTTTTTTTTTTTTTTTTTTTCTTGGACCAGTACTCAGGGGATGACCCCCACACATGCAGTGCATTGCACTGGAACTAGGAAAATAGGTTATGATGAGGTAGGAAAGAGGGACTAGTGTTCGTGGAGGTTTAACTTAAACAATAACAACACGAAAGACCAAAACAAACTCCATTGCAGCATCCAAAATGTTGGAATTAAATTATTTAAAACCGACCAGTGCCCAGTGTATATACCTTTGACACTGCTCAGACTAGCAAAATTTAGTCCAACACCCTTCACGCCACAAGGCAATGAAGCACATTCAGAAGAAATTAATATTGTGCATATAAAGAAAACGCGGACAACGGTGAAAGAAGAAACAAAAAATATACAAATTTTTTACGTTTTATAAAAATATTACTGTAGTGTCCATAGTGCATGGGTGAGCGCCTCCCTTGTAGAGTGGAAGGTGTTGGAATAAATTTTGCTAATCTGAGCAGTGTCGAAGGTATATACACTGGGCAGTGATCAGTTTCAACTAATTTAATTCCAATATTTTAAATGCTGTAATAGAGTTTCTTTTAGTCTTTCGTGTTGTTATTGTTAAGGTTAAATCTCCACAAACACTACTCCCTCTTTTTCTTTTGTCCTGATCATAACCTATTTTCCTAGTTCCAACACAATGCACTGTATACGAGTATATAGGGGTCATCCCCTAAGTACTGGTCCAAGATAAAAAAAGAAATATTTATGGTTGATAAACATAATTTAAGGTCGAATATGAATCCAAAACAAAAAATTTTAAACAAAAACGATTAGTCTTCTTGCAATTTTAGTGACGATATAAGTACATATGTATTTAAATATATTTCTTTGATAGCAAAGTATTTAGAAGAAATGTAAGAACAATTTTTTTTAAGATTCCTTGCGTTTTCTCACGCCACTCAATAGGCGACAAAAAGCCGGATAATCAATCATAGGAGGATCTTCCAAGTTCTTGGGCTTCGCTAGAGGTGCGTGTCGCAAAGCTTCTTGAGCCTCAGCCAAAGACATTTTATCGCCAAAATTTGTCAGCTCTTCATACATTCTAATTAAAAAAGTTTTTTACTCAGAAACAAATTTACTTGCAGTAAAGTTTTAGCATCTTACTTTTTCTCTTCAATTTTGCCGGTGCCATATAAGTCCCATTTGCTCCAAGCCTCAAGCAAAACATCTTCGGGATCTAATTCGACCGTGCGATAGCTCATAAGTTCAACAAATGCGTCTACGTCCAAAGGTTCTTTAGCCTTAAAAAATAATTTCGATACTCAAACGCTTCTTTTCTATTAAGTTGTTACCTCTTTTAGCATTTCTTCTAGCATTTCTTCCGTAACATCAGATCCCAGGGCTCCAAAGGTAAAGCGTAAATCATCTTTTGATATCAAGCCATCACAATCGGTGTCAAACAATAAAAATACCTACACGGAAAGAAAAAGCCATTTGAAATACTGATGTTGTAACAGTTTATTTTTTAACAATGTATATTGTTAAACTGGTTCAAAACTTACTGTCTGGCTCGCGATGTCGTTTCGTTAACGTTCGCTAATGTTTCATATTCAAAATAAGTGAATTATAGTCAACTATTATTCAACTAACGTATATATTGAAGGTAAACAGGGCAAATGATACAGGGAAAAATAAACGGCATCGGAATAGGGTTTTTGAGCTTAAATATCATGAGGAACGTTTACGTAACGACATAGTGAACCAGGCAGTTAATTTTATTTAATATATAAATATGAATTTTTTGGGCTTTTGTAATTCTACTTTTACTGCCCATTAATATGGATATGTGGTGCAACGCAATAATAACATGCACGATCGTTTTTTTTTTTTACCTAGAGCAATAGCATATACAACACCCAATAGTACTATGTTTGTCATGACCATACTCATATTGACTTAATTCAACTGGCATAACTGTATGTTCACAGAATAAAAGTACAGTTGGTATCATCAATAATATTCTTCTTGAAGGGATCAAGGGAAAGTTTTTCGTCAATTAAATTTAAATATTTTATTTGTACAGCCAGTTTATTAGTATGAAAATATATGAGAAATAAAGTTTCAAAGAAATATTTTTCATCACTAATTTTGCTAATAAAAAAACAAATACTTTTTGAAAATAAAAATGTTTGTTAATAGATTTATAAATATTAATATTATTAGTTTATATAATATAAGGAATCACTGATATTTCAACGGACAAACTGAAACTTTCTAAACCTTGCGATGTTTTTCACAATTTGTTCATGGGTGACATATATATTTTAATAAAAAGTTTTATTAAAACAAACTAGAACTGGAATAAAAAATATATATATTTTTTCTGTTTACTAAAGAAGAGATATCATATTAATAATAAAAAATAATGTTAGTCAGCCTTGACTATCACATTTTTCTAAACCAGTGGCTGTGTTCTGTAACTTTGGCGAGAAGTTCTCGCATCGAAAACTTGTGAAACAAATTATTCCATTGTTTCTCGAAAAGTGAGAAAAAACTGCGTCTGTAACTCATGTCGAAAACTATCCAGAGTGATTACGTCATTACGTTAGAAATGTCTGAAAATATAAAACGAAGCCGACATGCAATTTTAAAAATGAAAGCGCCAGCCACAATTAGTACCGCCGCCGACCAAAAATTACTAAAGTTAACCGCCGGCTATTCTAGAAAATATATGGTATGGCTCTAATGTTTACATTTTATTTGCAAATACATACATACATACTTATGCACAATATTTTGTAAAATTAAAAAACAATTGCATTTTGTGAATTCTGAAAAAAACATTATAAAAGTATTATATTTATATATAATTAAAATTGTAGAAATTTCAAACTTATATAAGTATTCCCTTAAACCTTATTGTGTGAAGGGTATAAAAATTAATTAAAAAGTTAAATTCACTCTAAACTGTGTAAATATATATATCAAACTTAATATAACAACAAAATACTTATTTTTTCAGCATTATTATTCATTTAATGATGATTATTGTTATTTGAAATACTATCTCGCAGCCTTTTTATTTGCGAGAAATAATGGCAGTTGAATGCGGGAAATTTTTTCGCAAAAGTTTTACAGACACAGTTTTTCTGTAAAATGGCGAGTAATTTCCTTACGTGACAGCTATTACTCACCAAAAAAAGTTATAGCTACAGTTTAGTGAGAAAATCAGCTGTTGTTTCAACTTTGTTTCATTTCACACGTTTCAGTCGAAAAGTTTCTTGTGGCGAGAGTTACAGAACACAGCCACAGCTTCCTGTTTAGATGATCTCAAATACTTTTTGTAATATTTTTCAAAACAACAATGTTATATTTTTCTTTATGACCAAAACAAACCCCACTGATTTTAGATGCGGTAAATTTTCTCGAAAAACAATATATTCAAATTTCTTTAAAAAGTATAATAGTTCTAACTACCTTACACTGAAGGTGCAGAAGCAGGCAACATGTAGCAAGTTGATCCGTAACCAATACATTGAAAAAATAATAATAATGAAAACAATTGCAACTTCATGCATGCTACTACTAGTCACATAAGATCCAGAACAATAGAGCTTATTCGGCTCAAATTGTGAAACTTCTGTCAGAAAAGAAGAGAGTGGCAACTCCGTAGGTCTTGCCAGCTTAAAACTCAATTAAGATATTTGCAATGGTTATATTACTTTCTATTTTGTAAATATATATTATAAATATATATTGAAAATTGTACATTGCTTTTAATTTGACAGCTGTTGCCAATAATGCAATAATGTTATTCTGAAGATGTTATGTGTTTAAAGCGTCTGAAGCCACTAAAATATACTTTAATTAAAAAAGTAAGCAGCACTAGTATTTCAAGGTTGCAATTGTGGTTTTTTGCGTTCCAACACTTTTGAGTAACCTTGGCAAATTTAGAGAGTAATTTGCTTACACACGGTTGTCAGATCTTACAAAAAAATAATTGTCTGAAAATGTATTACAATCCTGTGAACTGCCAATTTTTAACTTACAACGTTGTCAGAAAAACCATTGTCAATCAGTTGTAAGACGACAATGTTGTTAGGCATCTGACAATCGCGAGAACACTCTTCGTCGGCATTGCCAGATAATTGGCTGGTATTGTAAGATCAGTTTTAATTGTCAGATGTATAAAATTAATGCACCTGACAGAGGCATCATTGTTAGAAAAAAGTTTGATGGGCAATACTGCCAAACAGATCGTTGTTGATATACATAAGTGGCAAAGCCTTACAACATGTCTGGCAATTTTTTTCATGTAAAAATCTGACAACCGTGTGAACTGACAATTTTTGCTGTCAGATGAATTATTTGTCAGACCATAGTCTTAACACACAATTTACTTCTGGGGGACAATTTTTAATTGTCACTATATTGTCAGCATGTTGCCAGATCTTACAATATTGTAACATCTGACAACCGTGTGTACATAGCTTTTCTCTCATTAGTCCGAACTAGTCCGAGATTTTGTGGAACACACCTCTTATGTGATAGCTACGCTATATGTTGTCCAAATCGACATTATTAACTTGTATACCCAATATTTAAAAATAATTTTGTAAAAGTAAAAATAATATAATTGAGTTTATCATGACCCCTTGAAGTCACAAGTCTTAAAATAATAGAATGAAGAAAACTATGACAGCTATGAGCAGTTTAGTGTGCACTTTAAATCTGTGTCAGCTAAGATGTTTACGGTTTAGTTATGACAAATCAAAAAACTCTTTGACTCTTTTGTTCGAAGCACAATAACCATCTTTTTATCCTGTCATAAAATATTACGCCATTAAGCGTGATAACGCACATTTGAGGTCAAACGAAAAAAGGTTAATAAATCTGCATCTTTGAAACGTGCGATCTGAATCTTAAAGAATGTATGAAGGAATCATAGAGGAGGAAATAGGCTTTAAGAATAATTGAATTTTTCAGGTTGTCAAAGTTGGCTACCTCGGGTATGAAAAAGTTTGTTCACCTCATTACTTTTGTAAATATTATCTGATTTAAATTTTTTGGAAATCTAATAAGAAGATAAAGAATAATCATTTTATTTGATGTAGATATCGGTAATAGTTTGAAAGATATTTGACTTTTAATTTTGAAATTTTCGTTCTTGGCCTTGACTTTGTTTCTTATTTCGTACATATGTACATATCTACGGTATTAGCATGCCGATAGCTTTAAAAAGATTGTTGTATAATTTTTGAGATATTCCTCAACACAAAATAAAAGAAATTAATAATTGTTTTATGATCAGAACGCACGTTTCAAAGATACAGATTTACCATACAGATTACCAATTTTTTTCGTTTGTCCCCACTGTGCAACGGTTGAATCCCTCGTATATGGACGCAGTGCGCGATACGTATGTATTTCGAATAGAATATAATTTTCAAAATAAATTTGTATAATTTGAAAGCGTTGTTCAGGCGTCAGTCTAGGCATGTTCAAATGCCAGACCCAACTGTACATATATCACTTCACAGCTGAGAAAATAGCTGCCAGTTTAAAAAGTTTTGCTAACCTGAAGTTTTATATTTTTATAAAAAACCCCTTTCATACTTATCTAGGCATGTATAAGTGCATATATATGTATAAATTGTCTATATTTCTAATATTTTAAAGTTATTTTGCTTATCTGCTTTAAAATGTATTGAAGATTGGTATCTTACAAATCTGCACTAAAAAGAAGACATTTATATCGTAAAAGAAGATTGAAAATATTCATTTCAATTTTAAGAAAAATTAAATAACTAACAATCGAGTTTTATTCACTATACTAGCTTCTAATATTGATACCAATCAAAAAATTATAAACAGCTTGTTTTCTATGTTTTCCAGCTGTCTATATGTCCACATTTCATAGGAGACGTGTGAAAAAGAAAAAGCTTGTTTTTTGTATTTTGGCAGGTATTATTACAGCATTTTTCTTTTTAAATTCTCAATAATTTATTTAGATTGTAAGGATATAAAGTTGAGTGTTTGAGAAAATTACCAAGTCTACTGATCATAGGGTAGCTCCTATTAAATGTCGACATATAGACTGATAAGAAACATAGAAAACAAGCTGTTTATAATTAAAAAAAAAAAAACTAACAAAATTTTTACAATTATTTTACCCTTTGCCTGTTTTTATGTTCTGTTCTAAAAAGTAAAAAAACGTATTCTTTTCTAAATTTGGTGCATGAAGACGAGCAATATGTGCAGCATACTTTGCTCTCAAGTACGGGGTGAGATATTACCCTTACTCTTACGCTGACTTATACTGACCTGCATATATTTATGTTTTATAGGAAAATAATTATTTTAGTTCTCTTAATTTATTAATACTTAAAAAAAGAAAAAAGACTGTATAATAACTAATATGTAGTAACAATTAGTGTTGCCAGCTTTTTTTTTTGGTATAAAATCACTTCAAAATTGAAACGCTAATTGTACTTTATTATTTTATATAATATGTTTTGTTCTTTTGTAAACGTAAAATATGTAACACTTCTTAAAAATCAGGTTAGCATTTAAAAACGTTGCCTAACCACATGTAATATTTTTTTTTAGACAAGAAAACCCATAAGTTAATTCAAAATTTAGGCCTGGGTTTGTGAAGCACTTCGATTTCTTTCATTTATAAAAATTTTGGTTTGTTTTTATATAATTTTACTCCCGGGTAATTTACAGGCTATTTATCTATTTCACAATCTTATTTTTCTTTCTTCTCAATTATCTATAGTTAGATAGATATTAAATATTCCACCTCTCCATCATTACATTAATACAAAACCAACTATTTTTGTCACAGGCGCGCGCTATCATCTTGATCTCAACATTTTCCTTTTTCTTGAGATTAAAAAAATGAAAACATGGAATATATCCCGTATGTGATGGCAATAATGTGTCATTAAGACTGCATATAAATTTTTGATTTACTATTTTGGCAAAATCACTGTCACTTAAAATGAATAAAAAAAATTTGCATTATAAACTTACTTCTTTCAGTTCGGCCAATTTTCGAACATCCAAGTCCCGCATAGCATCAAAATCCTCAGTTGAGAGCTCCTCAGGAGGTCTATACGGACCTGTTGATACCGGCAGTTTTAAGGTTGGATTAAAAATCTCATTTATAACACGCATGGCTTCAGATTCTGGTTCAACCGCGGGCTGAACGGTTGAAGGTTTTCGAGCAGCGGCTGCTTTTTGACGTCGCTATACAGGAAATCCCAAAAAAATAATTACTTCAATTGCGTTTCACTTATTTTGAAAATGTTCATACCCTTTCTAAATCATCGAATGATATTGCGTGCTCACTAGTCATTTTGTTTTTAAATGATTATTGTATAATTTTCAAATCCTTTAAATAAATTTTTTTTTTCGTTTTTGTATAATTTAAAACGTTTTAAATCACTGTTAAGCTTGTGTCCGGTTGACTTTTAAATTGTTACTGAAAACAAATTTTTCTTCACATCTTTAATTTAATGATCGACACTTTGTAAATCAATTTTATTACAATATTATTTGATTTACAATTATGACACAAATTTTCACTTGTTTTGCATTCTCTGAATTATATATTCAAATGCAAAAAATAAATGAAATCTTCACCTACAAATGCACAAGTTAAATCGATTTCAAGAAATCCATTCAGTTTCTTTTTTTTGTTTTTCGTTCATTCAACTTGCCCTTGTCGTACCCCCACTTTTAATAAAAAAATAATAATTCTTCATTGATTCTGCATTAAGATAAATGTCATTACAGTTTAATTGCATTTTGAGTAATTTTTTGGATTTGTACTTTTATGTTGGCTTTGGTTTATGTTCTTCTTTTTTTTGCCGATTTCCTTAATATAATTTATGATTATACAGTAAAAGCGCTTAAACAAATTGAAAGTATAAGTAGATTAAAAAATGTTGAAGGAGCTCAGTTGTTTTAATTTTGTTTTTGTGTTTTTAGAAAAATATTATTAAAACGTTTTCCTTTGTAATTCTCATTATCTTTCTAAAGATAATTAAATATAAAGTTGAACATGTGTTCAAAGTTTTCAAAGAAAAGCAAACAAAATACATCAATGTTTTTCTTTCTACAGGGTGCCTCGAAGTCACTATGGTATGACTGACTAATAACTTTCTTTTAATAACTTCTTATAGTTTGTTTTTTTTTAGTACGAGTATATACATATAATCAGCGTTGCCAGAATGAAGAGTTTACCCTAATTTCTAACATTTTTTAAGTAAATTAAGATTTTAAGATCTTTTTCTCAGAATTCAGATTTTTGAGGTTTAATATCTATGTAATTATGCCGTAATATGGCACCGATTATATATTAATTTGTTACTAACACAAACAAACAAAAAATGTGTATGTGTTTGACGTAAATACAACCCTGTCATACATGCTGAAACTATTACCAAACGTGGCTAGCGAAGTGTTCTGTCCATGCGCTCAAATCGCCAACGAAAGGATATGCCACTCGGCTAGTATATCTGTGCCTATTCGCCAGTAGTTGTAACAATTGTTGCTCACTATTCGATAGCTAATACGGTATCACTAGGTAAAGCATAACCCACGTATTTTTCTACGGCGCATACAATGTTTGTCATTGAGAGCAATTATGCTAATGCAAAGCTCCTATTGTTAAAACAACAAAAAGTTTAGGAGCATAACATTATCTTTGCTAAAACAAACTTCAGTAGCATTTATAATTTAATGGAAAACCATATGTTTTTTAGAGTGTTGAATTTAAAAAAAGGCAAATAAAACTAGTAAGGGTGTAGATATTCGGCTATATATAGTACATATATTAGAAATTCGAACTGAATATACTCGGATGTATGAAAATGGACCGATATCCGAGAATATTATTTTTGCCTTGTAATCGCCATGCCAAAGAGGTAGTCTTGCAAGGAAATTTTCATGGAAAAATCGGTTTAGGCTATATCTCGTGTATATATATAGACCGATATCAGAAATTTTAATTTTCTGTTTATAGTAACCACCTTTTATAATCAGAACTGATTTTACGCAAACAAATTTCTTTCATGGAAAAATCGGTTTAAGCTACATCTCGGGTATATATGGACCGATATCGGAAGTTTTTCATTTTCTATATTATAATTTTATAACCACAACTGCTTTTACGCAAAAAATTTCATGTAATTTGACTGTTTACACAATTTAAATTGTTTTAATATGGATAGCGAAGGAGGGTGGCGAATGTGGTAGTTTTCTGGGGCTAGTTCTTTCGATGGCTACTAGTGACTAGCATAAGGATTGCACCCCAGGTCTGGTGTTATACGCAGAAACTTGTAGCTAACCCTTGAGATGGTGAAAGGTAATGCAGAGACGGGTCAATCGCCACCTCTAATGACAAGTCCGTGTTAAATTTCCCACTCAAATATATGTGGATATCGCAGGCTGCAATTGGCTAAGGAAAAATTTATTTGAGAAATATCAATCCTGGCAGATATATTACTGTACAAAACTTAATAATAAAACACTAAATAAGAATGTAACCAAAGTTGCTTGACATATACAGCTATGTCACAGAGCTTAATTCCGTTCGGAAACGAAATTGAATTCTTTTTTTACTCCTTCAAAAAACTAAAAACTAAAAGACTTTTCGGAATGAAATCATTTCTAATTGCAAGAACGAAACTAGCATTATCTTATAGAATTGATTTAGTTCGGACAAAGTTTTCAATTTTCGGTCTTCGAAAAATTAAAAAACCGATTCAATTCCACTTGCGAACGGAAGTGTATTCTGTGACCTGGCCGATAATTTTTTATCTGACTACCAATACTTTAATAGAACTTTATTAATTTATTTTATAGGCATCATATTTACACTTTTCGCTAAGAACAAGCTTCAAAATATTTTTTATAAATAATGAAGACAGAATGCAAGTACTTTGTATATTTTACATCATGGCTATGAGGGTCTGTTCCACAATGTCGAACGTTTAAAGTACCCCATACACGTTTCAACTCAGTTGGCAACTGAGTCGGTTGTTGTCCAAATCAAAGCGTGTATGGTTTTGTCAGTTGCCTAATTTGGCAGTTGTCGAGTTGGTGGAAGTAAAATTAAAACGTTTTGATTTTTTCAAGTTGACTAGCAAGTCTTTTAATTCGATTGTGTTGTGTATGTTCGAGTCTCTTGGTCAGGTCTCAAAATTTATATTTTTAGTGTTTTTGCAAAGAGAACGTTTTATTTTTAAAATTGTCTATAATTTCATTGAATTTGATGAAGAGCTTTCATTTCAGTTTATGAAGTGTGTGGGCACTAATCAATTCAGTTGAAGGACTCAATTCCAAATTGAATTGAAAAGTGTATGGTCTGCTTAATGTTGACTAAAATTTTGTACAGCAAACAGCATCAGGCGAACATCACCGTTCGATATGATTAGGCCGGCAATAATTATAAAAGCTATACTACGAAGTAAAAAAAATATATTCCATATTGCAATTCCGTTACACGGTATATTTTCAATTTGTAATATGTATGTATGTAAATATTCCAACATGATGAACTATCACAGCTGCAGCAATAAAACGACAAAATGCCACCAATAAAATTTAATTTTGTTGCTCGAGTCCAAACTCAAATTGTTACGTTTTACATCGAAAGATTGATTGATGCAAATGAAGAGCAGCAATAACATACGTTTTAATAAAGATATAATATAAAAAACTAAACATGGATATGTACATATGTATATCTTGGCATACAAATGTTTATAAATATGTACAAACATTCCCACGAATGTTCATAAGTAGTTGCAAAAAAAAAAAAAAAACATAATCAATAAATGAATTTCAACAGATGTACTAAGCCAAAATATAAATATATATTAATTAAATTTAGCCATTAATTTTTTATTAAACTATATTATATGTTTAATAAGGCAAAGAGAAATTAACGCAATAAACATAAGAACCAAAGACCATTTAGTCGCTTAGAAAGAAACCCGCAATTAAAATGCTTCAATAAACACTTTCACAGCTAAATTCTAATTAACGTGTGCAATCAGGAAGTTAAAATTTGCAATTAGCCGTTAGGTGTTTAAGTGCAAGCAGGACGTCTATACGAGTATGCCTTTTATTGTTAACCTTAATAATGCGCATTAAATAGAAATATGTAAACATGCAGCGAAGGTAATCCACTGAATGCTGTAATCAACTTTTAATATACGACTACATATCGTTGGCCTCACGTAGAAAGGCCCTAACTCGCATTTTCCTTGAATTGAACTCTTTTAGGGATTCTACTACGTTTCACACACACTCATAGAAAAAAGCATCTTCATATTGATGGCGGCGGGTTATTAGAATTGTGACATCAATAGTATGTAAATAGTAATCAGTAAAATGAAAACTGACATCAATCTCAACAACAAAAGTCATGAGACAATTTTGTCATATATTGAGTATCATCAATGTTACAACTGTGGTGACATCAATTCAATGATACATGTTATTAATAGGTATAATACATCTAATTTGTCAAAATTGATTATAAAAAAAAAGCCTACATAGCGTTATAATATTTTATATTTATTGTTGAAAAGGAATTAGGTTGTTTTTAAATTATTTTTAAATTTAAAAAAATTATTATTTTAAAAAAAAAAAGCATCATATTAATGGCATTTAGTCATCATATGCGACGTTAGTTACATAAATATAATGACAGCGTAAAGAATAAAATAAAAAGAAGAACTACGAAGCAAAGAAAGCGAATATTGCCTCATACACAGCATACACACAATTAAAATATGATAATACGCCACACAGGCATTGTATTGATGGCAGGAAGTCATCAAAAGTATTATCAGAAGATTTTTAATTCTCATTGATTTCTTTAAGATGGTAAAATATAAAGTTATGTGTTTGAACATATTTTTGAAATCAGAAATTATAACCGGAGGTTAATGTTGATGATGTCGTCATGAAATTGACTTCCAAATCAATCCAATTCAAACTTCCAAATCAATCCAACTATAGTTGGTCTGATGTTAGTGCGCCACTCTACAGATGATGTTTTGTCATTACATTGACATCATTTAGTAATTTCCTGGGTATTGGAGTTTCTTTGCATTGATTACATGCTCTCATCAAACGTATTCCGATAAAGCATACCCATGATGTCAGTGCGACATTTCATTGATGAAATATTTGTCATAATTGCCGCTGTTGATAATTAGAGCAACTGATGTAATGGTTGACATCACAGCGATGACAAGTGTCATGGGGTTAAAAATGATGACATTTGGCATTGCATTAATGTTTAAATACATCATAGTTATGACAGGTTTTCTATGAGTGCAAGTACACAGTGTCACAAAGATTTAATTATATAATTTCATATACTCGTATATCGCTCTTACAAGCAATTGAGCAAAAAGGTTACTTTTAGATGGTCTTAGGTATACAGTTCCCATTACGAATTTTCCTTCTCCTGTAAAATTGCAATTATATTTGTTGCGGTTGCGATAAAGCTCTACTTTATCCTAAAGTTTACATTGGAATTAATTAAAGTATTTTTTCTTATCATAAAATAAATCATAAATAGAGAAGTATGGCATTGCGAACACCTCTATTAAGTAGTCTATTTTACAGTTTCAAGTATATGTTTTAAGATTTTTAGAATTTTCCTCTTTTGTTTCATATTCGGACGGGGCACTTTACTATATATCAAAGGAAATTTTTTTTCCATCATAGCTGCACAGCTTGTACACGCAAAGAAAGTACAGTTTGATATATGGTTGCAACAACATTATTATATTTTCTGTAACATTGTGTATTACTGTTGAACACAGCATATTAACAGTTTGATTACAGCTTGTTCCTCTATAAATATGTTACTGCTTGCATTTCTGTAATTCTATACTTACCATTTATAAATTTAAAAATATGTTTGCATACAACAATAGCAATTGTGAAATATTTTTAAATACAACAATAGCTTTTATCACACCCAATACCAAAATATTTGTTTTTCTAATATGTCTGATACTGTAATTCATATGCAACAAAAGTAATAAAGCTATGTACACACGGTTGTCAGATGTTACAATATTGTAAGATCTGGCAACATGCTGACAATGTAGTGACAATGAAAAATTCTCCCCGAGAAGTAAATTGTGTGTTCAGACGATCGTAAGAAAATCTTACAATTTCATTGCCAGACTATGGTCTGACCAAGGCGAATTCATTACCAGGTGAACTTAACAGCTCAGGTGATTATTTTTTGCTTCTCGCGTTTTTTCCAATGAGACTGTCAAATTTTGTTTCTTTTATTTACAAACTTTTTCGCGCCATTTTAATCTGAAGGTTTTTTTGCATGATTTAGTGCAATTTCAAGAAATTTGTGTGAATTTAAAAGTGAAAAACTAATATAATCTGTGATTTTAATTACAAACAATTATAAAAGCTTATATTTAACGTTTATATAAAATTTTTTCTCTGCTGAGCAATCTTAGGCGAATTTAGATTATGACATTCACGATATGTTTTACAATAACAAAATACATAGTACTGAATTCGCCTTTCCGCTTGCATTCACCTGTATAAATTCGCATTGGGTCTGACAAATAATTCATCTGACAACAAAAATTGTCAGTTCACACGGTTGTCAGATTGTTAGATGAAAAAAAATTGCCAGACATGTTGTAAGGCGTTGCCACTTATGTATATCAACAACGATCTGTTTGGCAGTGTTGCCTATCAAACTTTTTTCTGACAATGATGCCATTAATTTTAAACATCTGACAATTAAAACTGAGCTTACAATACCAGCCAATTATCTGGCAATGCCGACGAAGAGTGTTCTCTCGATTGCCATATGCCTGAAAATATTGTCGTCTTACAATTGATTGACAATGGTTTTTCTGACAACGTTTAAGTTAAAAATTGGCAGTTCACATGATTGTAATACATTTTCAGACAATTTTACTGGCAATATTGTAAGATCTGACAACCGTGTGTACGTAGCTTTAGGTACAAAATAAATTTACTAATGTCGTCGATAATAATATTTTCCTTCTACTCGCTGACATATAATTTTCCTTCAGTTTAATTTTTTCGTTGGAAATAAAACGATGTTTTGTTTGTTTTTAATATTAAAAATTTACATTAATTTTGTTCAGTTTTATTTAAAAAATATAAAAAACGGGACATTTTTGAAAATATAGATATTGAGTATTCGCCAATATATAAAAGTAAGTGTGTTGAATATTAAGATGTAAACATATGCATCCAACAATATATGCAACCATATTACTATTGTTATGTATGACTTATAAAATTGTAATTGCAGATGAAATTTTCAATATATATTTTTGTTTTCTTTCAGCAGAGGGATATGTCAACGTTAATGAATGGATATATCAACATTAATATGTGCATTAATTCCGTAGAGATGAAATCCGATTATTTTTTTTCTAATTTTTATTATACATGTTATTAAAATATATTATTAGCTGTCTTTTTGTGTAATTATTATATATATATTTGTACGAATTATAACAAAAATATTATTCTTCTACAATAAAGCTATCTGTAATATTAGTAAGATTACTTTGTGAAAGTAATAAGGCTACGTATGAGAAAACGTATGAATGGTTAGTATAATAATATGGATGAGTATGATAATTCCTTGATAAGTTTAATTAATACTATGGTTACTTATTATTATAACTATGTTGAACTAAAATATAGTATATTTGATCATAGTATTTTTTACAATACTACTGTGAGCCTCAATGCATATTAACAGTTTTAGATATTGTACAACAATATAATATTATCAGATACAACCATATAGCTCAACAATAGTATGTTGCCCTTAGAATATTGTATCAACCATATATTTTGTCTACGTGTAGAACTGAAACACCATTTACTTACTTATTCAGTAATATGTATAAAGCCGAAATCCTTATGCCAGTTTTTGGATAACGAAGCTATTTGTTCGTTCGCACGATTACATTTTACCTTCAAGCAATAATAAAATGTTGAATGTTGAAATGAAATAATGAACAAACAAAATTGAAAAAATTAAAATTACGAATCCCGCCCGATTTCAAAAATTAGTAGAGGAGCTGGAAAAGAGCCCATCACTGGCCAGAATTGAAAATGCATGACTTCATTTTGTTTTGTTTACTTCGTCACTGCGGTCTGATTATGGCTGAAGAAACATTTTGTATTTAAAAACTTCCACAAACTTTCTTATTTTGCATAAAATTTTCTTTTAAATGGTAAACAAAACGAAGCAACTGACACATACATTAGAGATGTGTGTTGGGCTTTATACACATTATCGATAAACTGGCAACATCAATACAAAACGGTTAGGGAGTGCGAGATTAATATTAATGTCGTCTTAAATTGATGTTGCCATAACATTGTCGACGGTATTGACGCCGACAAGCAGAATGAGGGTGCGTAATTAATCATAGGGTTGCGCCAAACAGCCGTTTTCTATGAATAAGTCGCGTGTAAGTGGACTTTTACAAACGTTTATTGTATTGAGTGTGTTTTTTACAGATTATGAAGTTGAGCTGCCTGCACGGCTTTGTTTGGCAGAGAAACGCACCCAACACTGCGACAATGCTACAACGAGTCAACAGAGTTGCCTACCATTTTTTCACCTATAAGCTTCTTTGCTCTCTGTTGCACACGGGCGTGTAACCTCAATAGACTTTGAGGCATCGGCTTAAACAAAAAGTTGTATTCCATTTTAGGTCGGATATAGGTGGTATAAATAGTAGGAAGATTGGCTGGAGTGAATTACATCTAATATCATTTCAAAAAATCGAGTTACTTGAATGTTTCTTTGGAGATATGAAAAATGTATTCTATCCAGCGAACATCACACTTTATTTTCATCCAAGACCCAATGTGCAGATTAGAAGAAGGCAATTAAGTAAGTCATTTACGCGCAAACAAAACGCAGTTTTATATATGGTTACAGCAACACTGATATATATGCTATAACGTTGTGCTTTATTGTTCAAAACAGCCTGTTATGAATTTATATTATAAATAGTATACTCTTCTATAAATATATTTCTGTTTGTATTTCTCTATTTATATTGTTACCGTCTATTAATTTTAAAATGTGGTAGTACATAAATGTAACATTTACGATTTTCATTTAAAAACGACAATAGATTTTGTCACATCCAATATAAAAATATTTGGTTTTAACATATGTATGATACTAACATAAAAATATTTGATTTTAACATATGTATGATCCATTCATTTCAACAAATGTAAGTTTACAGAATAAAATTTCTATTGTAACTACTTGTCATAGTACCTCATACTAGTTGTTGACATACTCCTACATATATATACATTAATTTTCTTTCAGTTTTTATTTCTCTTTGGAAGACAAAAAATATATTGCGTGCTCTTTAATTTAAAATACAATTTTATTAATTGATTAAAAACAAATGAATAAGTATATAACAATACAAGTGTTTGTGGAAATCAAAAGGTAAGTTTATATGTTAAGATGCAAGTATAAATACGTATGTATATTGGATACAACAATACTTGGATGTAGTCAACCATATTATGGTTGTATCCAACCATTTTATTATTATATCCACAAAATTTCTTTTCTTCAACCATATAATCGTTGTCGAGAACCATACTATGTGATATCCAACGATACTAATATGGTTATATCAATCTAAGACAAAATCTTTAATATATATTTTTTTTATTGCAGCTAACAGATACTACAACTTCGAACAGGAATCATTGCGGTGCAACCGGAATATTTTTTGGTGATATACATTTCGCTCCTTTATTGCACCTCCAAAAAGCTTGTTTCGAGAAAAACACATTTCAAATTTTTAGCTTCCATACAAGTCTTAGAAAGTGTTTTTAGACAATATCTACTAGAGGAAACATTTTAAAAGTAATTTGATAAATTTTTGGCGGAATATAATAGGTGGCACTGTTAACAACTCTGCATTGTTAACTCGAAAAGCTCATTTTTTGAGATATGACTATTTTCCAATAAAGGAGCAATATGTCATTTTTTTATTATATTGGAAATTCTTATTGTATGTATGCATATAGGTTTAATATCTAACGTAGTCATAAATAAATAAAATATATTATTTTTCTAGTAATGTTATTTTTATAGTTAGTACAGATATTTATGACAAAAATAGGGTTGTATAAAAATAAAGTATTTATGACATCAATGGCAGAAATAAGGTTATTTTTGACAAAAGTAATGATGTTTAGTTAAATAATATGGTTGGGTATGACACTTAAATGTTAACTTTAACTAATGCTAAGGTAACTCACTCTTATAACAATGTTGAAATAGAATATAGTGTTTATGGTATTTATTTTTACAAAACTATATTGTGGTATACCAATGGCGTTTAAAATACAACAATATAATATTATTAGAAATAAATATATAATTCAGCAATAATATGTGGCTCTTAGAATATTGTCGTGCCAACCATATAAATATATTTTTTTCTACGTTCATCTTTTGCCTTTTGAAACCGAGCTCTGATAGGATGGAAATATAACTGAATTAGTACGAGTGGCAAATTGTGCTGTCATCTGCTAAATAGCGAATAGGCTTGTAAGTTGGATACAGAAGGTCATTAAGAAAATTAATAAATAGAGTAAGGGGAAGAACCATGCCTTACGGTATCTTTGAATTAATCTTGAGCTCGTTTGATGAGGCAGTATCTAACAAAACTCGTGCAGTGCGGTGTTTTAGAAAGCTCGATTTAAACCCAGAAAAATCTCCACCAATGCCAAATGCAAGTTCTGAAGGTAATGCACTATACACTCTATCAAATGCTTTGGATATATCTAGAGCCACCAGAGTACCTTTAGCGAAATGATGGATCGAGCGGCACCATTTCTCAGAGAGATTGCCATTAGAGCGACACGAAATCCATAATGCAACTCTAGAAACTTTACAAGATGTTAATTGATCATACTTTTTATTACTTAACGCATAACGCAAATTCCAATTGGGTGGTAATCTGCAGGCTCATTTGCTTCCTTTTTGCGAATTAGCGTTACATTAGCAATCTATTAACCCAATGGGAACTCACCAACAATGTGGAATGTACTAAAAAAAAGGCGTGCTAATGGGTGCGCTATCATAGAAGAATACTGCCTAACGACCAGTGCTGGAACGCTATCCAACCCAGAAGACTAAACGTCTCACCATTGTCAAATATAGTTACTATTACAATAAATACAAAAAACAACACATATACTTGTTGGAAATATGTAGTAGAATAATAGTAAAATCTGCGCTCTAGTTTGCTGGCAAAAGCAAAAAATCCATGTGTACTAGTATGCAGCTTGACCCGGCAAAGTTGCTTTGTTATACATTTTGCAGTACGAAATTTGACAAGTAAACTGAGAAATACGTTGTATGTTGAAATGGGGTTAAACCAGCGTAGGCCAAAAGCTCTATTTCCAATACTTGTGACTATATATTCAGCTGCTGCGACGCGCTTCATAATAATCACAAATATATACGTTGTTTACATTTCTATAACTCATTAAATTAGTTGTTCTTAAAGCACTCCATACAAGATTTCAACTCAGTTGGCAACTGGGAGTATGGCTTTGTCAGTTGATTAGTTTGGCAGTTGTCGAGTTGGTTGAAGAAAAATTAAAACGTTTTGATTTTTTCAAGTTGACTAGCAAGTCTTTCAATTCGATTTTGTTGTGTTTGTTCGAGTTTCTTGATCAGGTCTCAAAATTTATATTTGTAGTGTTTTTGAAAAGAGAAAGTTATATATTTTTAAAATTGTTTATAATGTCATTGAATTTAATAGTTGAATGACAATCATTCAATTCAGTTTATGAAGTGTGTGGGCACTAATCAATTCAGTTGAAATACTCAGTTCACAATTGAATTGAAACGTGTATGGGCCGCTAAAATACACATTTGTTTTTTGCTGCTACTAATCCAAGCGCATAACTATAAATGTTTGTGTACGGCCGTCACTGCTGCAAACAGATTGTGCAGTTTACACAATCAGTTTGACAAACACATGGTTTCTGTTTGTAAACAAACGGTACAAACTTAATTCGTACAAACACAAATTAGCGCTTCGTTTTTTGCTTTCAACTAGTGCAGACGACGATTTTGTTGCGGCGAGTTAGCCCGCTATATGAAATCTACTACATAATTTTTTTTTAATTGCTATCTTTTTGCTGATCTCGAGTTGTTTCTTTTTTAACTTTTCTGCTTAAATATTACAGGCTTTATTTTTTGAGATTCTGTTGCTATAATTTTTATTTTTTTTTTTTTTTTACAAAAAATTCGTTCTTTCAAAAATTTTTACGGCCGTATGCAAAACGGCCAGCAGCTTGGTCAGCAATTGTTAAGAAAAATTTCTTAACGTTGTATGCAAAAACAATTGTTAGCTTACCATTCGTTTAAAGTTGAATTGCGTGCACTTTAACTGTACGTTAAAATGACATTTGACTTCTCTATTTTCATTTCTCCTAAAAAGCAAAATTTTGTGAAAATTTTCATTACAAGCAATGTTTTATGCCTGTTAAATAAAAAAATTAAAACATTGCATTGTTCACAAATTGAAAGTATTAATTTTGAAATAATAATAAAAATAAGAAATATATTAGTGATGCACTTTAAATCAAACGAATACAACGAAAAATGGTATTCGAATAATAAACATTTGTCTAGTATAAGTAATCCTATTAATTTTTCTTATTTTAATTAATATACTACATATTACATATTCATAATTTATTTAAAAGATAAATCCGGGAAACTTTTGTCAAAAATGTCTAATTTTATGTAACAAAAGTAATTTTTTTAAGTTATTTTAACGGCATTGCCAGAATAGAAAAACAATTAAATTCCTTACTACATATAAAAGTTAAGTCTAAGGTCAGACAGAGCGATTTAATTGCCAAACTTTTTAGCAATTTTCTTTTGGAATTGCTTCCTTGTCCACACACAAAAACCTTTTTCGGCAATTATTGAGATTTCTCTACTTATTATTTCATACAATGTACCTTGTATATGCACACACACATGAGAGAAAAGTAAGGAATTGCTGAGAATTGCCGAGTACCGGCAATTCTTTTCCCCTTCTTATTCCCCTCACCAAAGTCAAGAATTGCCCAACTAAAGTTGCTGTGTCTGACCTGGCACTAACCTACGGTTTTTGCATAAACTTTTTTAACAAATGTATAACTAACGTATACGATAATACTTAAGTAAGAATTTTTTTGCATATGGCCCTTAGCCTTCAAGCAACATGCTTCAAATATTTCTTAATGCTAATTTTTCCACATCTAATTAAATTAGTTATTGTATTGTTTGCTGGTGCTTAAGGTCATTTATTATAAAAATATTAATATTGAAGAAGCTTTCCGACGACACCCAAAAACTATAAAATCAGAAGAGACCTTAAGCTCGAAATAAAGAAGTAATAAGAATATTGAAAAATAATAAAAGTTTTATAAGTGACCTTAAGCTGCAGCAAATAACCAAACATCCCCTCAAACCACGCAAAGGGTTTGTACAAACGTAAAATTTTCGCTTGTTTACCCAACATACATAGTCGGTTTATTCGGTTTCACCTAAAAGGTTACAATATTAAATAAAATGCTATTTACATATAGTGAATATTTTTAAGTTGGGATTTTGAATATAAAAAAATGTTCCTATAGCTGGTGATTACAATCCTGAAAGGCAATTTGGGTGTGAAAAAGGAAATTCTACCGTTCATGCTCTGTTAAAGTTTCACACTGATGTAAATCAGAATTTAAGGGAACGTCGTTGCACTGTAGCGGTTTCTCTTGACATTGAAAAAGCTTTTGACAAAGCATTGATGGCATTTTATTTAAAATGATATATATCGGCTTTGATCCGGCTATCATAAAACTTTTTCAAAGCTATTTCGATAACAGAAAATTTTGTGTGCAGAGTTGTAATAGATTATCCGAATACGGCGATACCGCAAGGCTCTGTGTTGGCTCCCCACCTTTACAATATTTTTATAAGCGATTTCCTACATGAGTTCGCTCTCTGCCAGAGTATATGCTGACGCATAGGCACATAGAGGCACATAGTACGGAAATGCATAGAGAAGAATTATAAAGTTCTAAATAAAAGATTTTCGAATGTGTTTATTTATGAGAAGGCCAAAATTTCTGCTTTGTCTTATTACGCTTTCGGGCTGATGAGCAGTTTTGTTAGAAGATCGTCTTATGTTTAGAGCAATAACGTTATTCAGAATGTTTTATTTAACGAGCGAAATTCTGGTTAGTCAAATACTCAATATATTTCTTGTATTGAGATTTTACGAGAAGAGGACATAGGTTTTGCTGGTCAAAACTTTTACTTACACTGTACTCCCGGCATTCACAAAGGACAGTTTTAGTTTTTTGTTTTTTTTAGTTATCTTTTTATATATTAACTTTTTTCGCGTCTTTTGTTTTTATTATAATTTTTAGTTTATAAACCTAGTTTAAGTTAGTGTAGTAGGTTTACGTTTAAGTTTTTTTCTTCTAGCTTTAAGAGTATTTTCTGTCAACATGGCGTTTCAAGTACTGTCAAGTGCCGGGAGCAAGCATTGTAATCTACACTAATGTTAAAATTGTAAGATTTTTGTTTTACTCTTTTAATGTTAATAAGCATGACGCATATTCATACCGAATGTTACTAAAATAATACATAATAGTTTTAAGTCTTCACTAAATTTATGATGGTTTTTCTTGTTTTATGGAAAAAAATTAACAGCCTGTTCGACGATATCGAATGAAAATGTATGCGAAAAAAAGCTAATCACTATTGTTCGTTCGCATGAACTTATGTATTTTAATTGAATTTTGACACATCGTTCGCATAGAATAAAGTTAGAAAAAACCCAAATCAATTTTCTTTCGCCTAGAGTGCGAATTATCTTATCCTTTCGACATCGGCAAACTGGCTGTAAGTCTCAATAAAACCTAACTAACTATCAAAAAACACAAGATGTTTTTCAATAATAGACAATGATTTCTTCCTTAGTATCAATGTGAGCTATTTCTGTAGCATCCAGTTACATAATTTTTAATTAAAACTTATTGCTTATTCTATTTTAAAATTTAATTGTTATTATTATAAATCTTTTTAACTTACTTTGGCCTTAATTGTAGATTCTTGAAGCGTACTGAGACAATTTCTTCACTAAATCCTGTAATAAATATGACAAAGCAATCATTTTTTGCATTTCGAACCATTGTGGCGTTTAAATTCACAGTCGTGGGTGATATTGAGGTACCGTTGTGGTCTTGGGCGTGCAAACAGGAACATTCTAAACGAAATGGTTTTCATTTAAACATTTGAAAACTTTGATCGAATTTTTTATAAAGGGTGGTCCTACTAAAATGCACGGTGTTAATTTTAAACAAAACAAAAGATTAATCTTAATATTTTTAGTCGTATTGTGTTAGAAGGATCTATGACAATAATTAGTGAAATATAATATTGGATAAATGCTCGGCACGATTTTAGTGGCAATTCACTATCCACTGTTCAATATTTTCAATGCCTCTGAACCGTAATTCAGATTCAAGGCCATTAATGTGCTGAATTATCATTTAAGGTCTTAACTTGACTTATTAACATTCACTTTTCTTTTAAATATCCCTAAAGAAAGAAATAGAACGGTATCAAATCCCATGATGCGCTATTAGTTGGCTAATAGCGCCACAACATGAGATAAAGCGGTCCTGCACAAAAGAGCAATTATTTTGTTGACTGCATAGCAAATGGCACTGTCTTTTTTGCAAAATATGAATGACTCACTGAGTAATAATCTTACTTTAAACTTCCGAATGGGGTCATAAAAACAGGATAGACTTCAATGCCCGTTAGACCCAATGTTGTTCATTAACATGTTGCTGCGATAACGTTTATTTTGGTCGTTCTCTGTGTTGAGTTCACAAACATTACTCCCCCCTTTCCTCCTTCTCATAATCTATTTTCCTAGTTCTAGTACAATGCACTGCATATGTAGGGGCTATCCCCTGAGTACTGGTCCAAGATAAAAAACACACAAACTCATGACCTTAAATCCTCATCTGTACTCATATTGAGGAATCGGATGCTCTTGATCTTCTTGAAGTGAAAAGACAGTGTGATATTCGTTGCACTGAACACTATATTCATTTCTCCAAAGAAGCATTCAAGTGTCTCGTTTTTTTGAAACGGTGTAAGATGTACTTCATTTCATCCGATTTCCTTATTATTTATACCACCTATATCCCACCGAAAGTAGAAGATAGCTCTTTGGTTTTTGCCGGTACCTCAAAGTATAGTTTGGGTTTACTTGACCGTGTGCAAAAGAGCGAAGAAGATTATAGGTGATAGCAGGGTGGCCAACTCTATTCTCTCACTATAGCATCACCACAATGTGGGGTGTGTTTCTCTGCTCTATCGCTACTACAGTGGAGATTCTCTGGAGAGATTAGGATTTTCTTTTTTTTTTGCGAAGGCCACATATTTTTCTGCTACACACATTCATCGTCTAGGACTTATTCATTTGTGGTCGATTGCCCAGCGAATTGTAAAACTCATTATAGAGAGAAATCATTTTTCAATCGTACGGTTCGTCTGTAGGACAAGTTGTTTCCTGCCACATAGGACGTTGGAAGGCTCAAGTGGAACGTACACAAATCCTCCTTATAACCTATGCACTGCATATACTTATATGGCAATCATCCTCTGAGTACTGGTGCAATATTAAAAGAAAAGATCCACATATCTACCACGTCCATGTCCTCAATTTCTGGTCAGAAAAACTACATTATCATCTTGCGATAGCGAACACCATTCACAGTAACTGCTTGGCCGACTTCTTCATCGAAAAAGTATAAGCTCGGTGAAACCGCCATTCCATAAACCGCACCAAACTTTCACTCTTTGTAAATGAATTGGCTTATCAGTAATCACTCATGCTGCAATTTTGTCTACTGAAGATATATTTGGTGATTATGCTGACCTTTTGGTCTCACAATCTTAACTTGTTGCTCAATTGTGTAACTTGTCATGACTAATTTGTCAGATAGTGAAACAAGGATATGCCAATTTAAGTTGATAAAAAATTTTGACTTTAAGGTAGGACCTGCAACTAACATCCTGCATTATGGATGGACCACCCTTTATTTAAAAATAGTCTGTCTTTAAACTTCCAGGAATAAAATTTTTCAAACTTTTTTACGGAAAATTTATCGTTCTGAAAGGTGAAAATGCAATTTTTAGTCAAAGAAGAGAGACTTGAATTTTCTACACTGCAGATTTTAAGAGGATTGTAATTTTTTTATAAAATATTTTTTTTTTTTTTTTTATATAAATTAGTTTTTTACGGAAATTTACAACTTGTGCTTTCTAGTCTTTATATTTATATATTATTAAGCTATTATTTTGTTAGTATTTTGCAAGTAACAGATAACACACTTTTGTAGTTTGGTTCAAAATTTATGATAAATTTGATTTTTTTTTTATTTTATAAACAACAATTACCCAAAAAGAGATTTTTGGTTTTATCACTTAAAGCCGTTTGGACGTTATAAATATGTATGATTATAATTAAAATAAATGCAATAATTTTAAGCATTGTTTCCTCTTATTAAATAGTATTTCACTACTCAAACTTTATTAAAAAAATAGCACCAGTAGCAAAATCATTAAAAACTTCGCGCTTAAACTGTTAGTGATTGACTAAAAGTGTTCTTCATGCTTGCCGGCAAATTCATTATAAAAATTTATTCTGCTGCTTCATAAATCTACCAAGTTGTGTGGTCACTTTATTCCGTTTTTTTTTTTTTTATTTATTTTATTTTTGGATTGCTCCATTTAGACTTGTTCCTTACGTTTTTATCTCCATGGAGGAAACGGAAATGGCATTATATGATTCATGTGTGTATATTGTCTGTTGTAGATGAAACTGTTAATATCACAATGTATAAGTGAAGGTGTTTGTGTGCGTCTGTGTCTGTGTCTCTGTGTGTGTGTATACGTGTGTGTTATAAATAGTGTCTAGTAAGTTAGTTTGTTTGTTTTTTTTGGTTTTTAACATGTTTTTCATTTCGATACATTTACTTTGACAGTCACATCTGTGACCTACATCGTCTTCTTCATAATCGCCATCATCATTAATATGGCCCAACTTTATAATCATCATAAGTGTCATCATCAGTGTAACACAGCTTCAAAACATTTCCAAGATTGCAACTACTTCAGGCTCTTTAAATGATAATGATAAAGCATTAAAAACTATGAAACGGTACCAATAAAAATAAATAAATACACACATACAATATACAAACAGCGGCATGTGGAGGGTTGAAATAAAAGTGCTAATGTCGTTAACCGGTGGTATAGTGTGTACCAGAGGTCTGCACCCGGTGCCTTTTTTAATGATCTAAGTACACCCGTCCTAAATCGTGTTGCGGTGTGATTGGCCACCGCGTATTGTTTACACAAGTATGTTTTCTACACGTTAGATTTTGCGTCTGTTAACTAGCCAATATACCCAATCAAGTTTGTATGCGGTGGCTGCTTGATTTTGTTTTTCAAATTATTTTTTCCACATTCGGCAATCGAACTCGTACTTCTTTTGTTTTGTTGTGTGTAACCCCAGTTGTTTGTACAGGATATTCTGTCACTGAACAACCAGTTTTTAATTTATTATCTACTAATAATTCTCCTAACTGTGAGACGTATTTGTATTGAAATTATTAATCAGTGAACTTTTTTAGTTATATACTTATGTACGATATTAACTAATCAGTTGTGAGTTCGAATCCAACTTCAGTCAAGAAGAAGGATTATTTTTACTTATAATAATAATTGCTCTGAAACAATAAGACCAAAGAAGAACAGAAAAACAATTGAATACCATTAGCTGGGAGACAACTAGCTGTTTCGTAGTCGCCACACTACTCATCAGCACCCTCACACACACACACACACACACACACATATATATATATATATATATATATATATATATATATATATATATATATATATATATATATATATATATATATATATATATATATGTATATATATATATATATATATATATATACATATGTAAACAATTGTGGAAAATATTTTATTTGAATCGAGTTTCAAATTTTTCAGCAATCATCATTTAGTATGCTACTTTCAAAATAGTTCTAATTTATTAAATTTGGATGCCGCGGTTACAGTTATTGTTGAATAAAAAAGGTGACGCATATGCACCACAAAAGAGTTTGTCAAGAATGTTGTTTTTACAAGTTAAATTTGTAACGGCGTCGTGTATGTACGATTAAGAATGTTTTTTTAAGAGTGTTTAAAATACTTGGATGTGAAAATGATTGGGCAAACCATCGGTGTACTTATGGTTGGGGTGCACCGGTGCAGATCCCTGGTGTGTACATCATTTTACAATGTCATTCTTTCACATAAACCACACGTAATCTCTTATAATATAACAAACTAATAAAGAACTGCTTAAGAGAAAATAACAATGTTATTATTATGTTGCAACGCTGCCAGACAATTAATCGTGGAATCAGGAAACTGAGGAGTCAGAAATAATTTGAGGTTCCCATTGAATTTAATTTTTTTAATTTTTGTCTGCCAATATATTGTTACTGGAGTGTTTTTTTAAAGGTTGACCGCTTCAAATATATGTATATATATATATATATATATATATATATATATATATATATATATATATATATATATATATATATATATATATATATATATATATATATATATATATATATATATATATATATATATATACATAATTTAATTTTTGGCTGCCAATATATTGTTACTGGAGTGTTTTTTTATATAAATATATATATTTGTTGGTCTCATCATCGCATTTTTCCTGGCTAAGTTATTTAATGATTTTAATACCTTGAAAAACTTTACATGTAAAGTTCAAATTTGATATTTAGGGCCGTTTTACATGAGACCAACGATATGTTTTCTCTCTTTAATAAGTGCTGATAATCCAAAAACTTTCCCTGTTCATAAAAATATTATTTTCTAATCCGTGAAACAACAACAAAAGAATTAGTGCAAAAAACTGTTCCGTATTTCTTTTATATGTTTGTATGTATGTATATTAATTTTTAAATTGTTTTATAAACCATTTAACTCGATAATAGAAATTGTTACAGGAAATGACCCACTTATTAAATGATTTAGTTGAGTGTAAATAATTAAGTTTTCACACTTTGGTACAACTTCAGGGGTTTGTTGTAAAATTTGCCATAATCAAATAAAACTTTGATATGTTATACATATATAAAATTCAACTATTGACTTTAATTTCATCAGAAATACATACATATGTGTAGTTGTGTTACATTTATATAAATTTATTTTTTAGGAACAACTTAAAGTATGCTACAGTTTTTATTTTTACTCGTATGTAGTCGATTAAATTCGTTTAACCCAGCAAACAGTTTTTATAAATGTAATTTTTATATATGTTTTACTTTCGCAATTTCGATTTAAACATTTCAGCTAAGACCATAGCAGGATTGGCATTTAAATTCTGAAAAGAAAATTAAAGCACATTTAATTAAGTCAGTAATCAAATAAGAACAAAAAACATCTCAAATGTTTTAACTCAACTGCTAATACGTTCGTATTTTACTTTTTGATAGCTTTAAAATACAAATTGAGGTAAACAAAACATAAGCGTTGTTGTGAAAAACTGTTTTATAGTGTGTTCAGATATATGAGGCAATATTAAATATTTGAACAATATCATTTTGCTATTCATACAAACAAAAACATTTATTTTGGTTATGTAAATTTAAGTTTGTATACATCCCTCTTTTAGTTAGATATTAGAGATATAATAGAAACATGTAGCTATCGCAGTTAGTGTGATCGATTCTCAATATTAAACTAGCTTCACCGCCTTATTTTGTTTTTACCGCCTTATTTTGTGAATTAATATAATTTTTATTGACATTTCCGTTGTTATTGTGATTAGTTTTACGCTCTAAACATACCTGGAACAATAGTAATTTTCAAACTTTGCTCAATTTAATAAAATTTTCTTCTAACTGCTCCAAACATACTCGTGATCGAATTTTTGTATTGAGTCCAATTAAGACGTTAGCTGTTGAATTTTTGAATGGAATATTGAGTCCGATAAAGACGATAACTGTGGTAGTCTCAATAATTGTATGTATCTGAACAGCGTATAACTTAATTGAATATTTGGATAGAATATTGAGCTCAATTAAGGCTTTAATTGCGGTAATCTAAATAATGGTATATTATTTTTTGATATTAATAACCGTATTTTTAAGGTTTTCGATCCAATTTCGAACAACAACAAAATGTTTATAAATTTGTGTGTACTAACCATCTTTTATGGTATCTTAACATTTTTTTTTTTCTCTAAAAGAGGTTAAAAGTAAATTCTGAGTTATAGTATTATGAGGAAAGCGCTTGTTGATTAGTGACATTTATATGACTTGTATTTTGTTATGTTAATTGGCATATTTTGATTCAGTTCACAATTATGACGGAAGAAAGGTACTTTTAAATTAGAATTCTATAATTTTCATTTATTAAAAAGAATGACTATACCAAATTAGTTCGATTTTTTTATACGAGCAACCTGGCAAAAAATTGGTTTTGCAGAAAATAGTCGGGTTTCGGTTTAGAGGTAAACATAAATGAGTACCCCATTCAAGCTGAAATAAATAATTTCGATATCAAATTTAAAAAATTAAAAAATAAAAATAAAATTATAAATAGATTGTTTTCTATGTTTCTCAGCTATCTATAAGTCGACATTTCATAGGAACTACCCTAATCATCAGTAGACTTTGGAAATTTTTGAAAGATATTCTTAAACATTCAACTTTATATCCCAGCAATCTAAATAAATTGTTGAGAGTTTAAAAAGAAAAATGCTCTAATAATACCTGTCAAAACACAAAAAGCAAGCGTTTTCATTTATGCAAAAGGTATCATAAATGAAAAAGCTGCTTTTTTATTTATAATTTTTTATTGGTATAATTGTTAGAAGCTAAAATAGCAAATAAAAAACTCAATTGTTTGAAAAAATCAAAACTTTAATTCAAAAATGATAAATTTCCAAATGAAATCAAGGGTTTCAATCTTAAATTAAGAAAACTCCTAATGAGATTAAATTAAAAAATGTAGTTGTGAGTTTTAGTTTAAAGCTAAAAAAACTGTAAATGAAATAAGGATATATATAACTTCTCAATTGAAAAAAAAAAATTTAATTAATAATTATATAATTTTATTTAACTATAAATATATGTAATCGAAGAATTGGATTAGGTAAATATTAGGATAAGTAACGAGGAATGGGACACAATACCAACTCAATGTATCGCTCGTGCAAATAAAAAATTGTATATAATTTGAGATTCCTTGCTACACTTCTGTGATATATATAATAAACATATATGTCCGGTTATGGTTTTTATAAAAAAAAAAAACATTTTTTAAAAGTTTCATGCTATAAATATTAAACCAGTTTTGGTTATTAAAACATTTATATGGATTTTCAGTAAGTATTTCCTTTAAATTTTTTTTAATTTTTCTTAATTTTATTTGGTATTTTCTGACAAGTTCAAATTCCATATGAAACTTTCTTAATTTCAATTTAATTTTCCGGTTTTTATACATAATTCTCTAATTTATTTAAAATTTTCTCAGTTCAAAACTGAACTTTTCTACATATCATTTGGAACTTTCTATATTTCAATTAAAATTTTTACAATTTCAATGAAAAATTAATTTATTGTTAATTCAATGAAAAATAAATTTTCTGAAAGACTATGCAGTGACTTTCAATTTATATGTTCACAAAAGTTTACGTTATTTGCAAACTAAATTACTTTTTATATTTTTTTATATGCAAACGAATTTTACTTACTTCGTAATCATATGCTTCGGCAAACTGTTTACATCGTTCATACCATTGCCTAACTCGATTGTAAGGCTGCAGATTGAATTCAAAAGCTTCCAACTGAGATACTGTTACCATTAATGTTAAATCCGCAATTGTAAAGTGTTCTGCCGCTGCAAATGTTCTATTCTTAAGTATAGTATCAAACCATCCTAAAGCTTCGTTCAGTTTGGCTTTTTTAGTTTCATCGAGAGGTGCACCCATAAACATAGTGGGAAACTGAAAAAAGTTAACGGTTTAAGGAGAGCCATGCTATTTTTAAATTAATGTATGGCTTTGTCTAGAAAATTGGCCAATTTTGATAAAAATTTTCTAGACGTGTCTTTCGTTTGTGCTCTGTAAATAGCACATTAACTTTCATAAATATTTTGCACACAACTCACTTCAAACTCGAAATTTTTTAAATTTAAAGCAAAAAATTATGAACAAATCAAGAATTATATTTTATAGTCTGTATATAAATTAAATATCATGTTCTTTTTCATAACGTATGTGAAATTTAAGAATCCTTACAGTTTACTGTACAACGCTTTCTAACTTTAAGAGCACAAAAAAAATTACTGCTACTAGTAGTTTAAATGTTACCAAATCAAAATATTTATCAAATAATGAAATTGTAATCACTATTGCAAAATGCGCTATTTTGAAATAAATTAATGTAATAAGAAAAAAATAATATTGAAATATGTGTACTTAAAAGTAAAGAAGTGAATCCAATGCTTACAAAATAATCTCCCATTCTCTGATACAGAGTGCCCAAATCAAACATCAAACGTTGATCAACCAATGCACGCACTCGCACATCTTTTGGATATAAATTCTCATCTTTGCCAAAGGCAGAAACCATATAAGATAAAATGGCACGGCTGCAAATCAAATTTGGAAATATTTTATAATTCAAAATTCTGCAAATACATCTTCCTAAATTTTTTTTAAATACCTTTCCCACAATATAAGACCGTCATCATTTAAAGTTGGCACACAATGTTGAGGATTCATTTCCAGAAACTCGGCTTTCATTTGTTCTCCCTCCAATATATTAATCACCTTTAAGTCGAGTTCAAGATCTAGCATTTTCGCCAGTAATAAAATGCTGCGACAGGGAGGACTTGGCGGTAAATAGTACAGTGTTGGTGCCATTCTTCCGCCTCTAATTAATAGGCAATAAACAAATTCTTTAACAATATTTGTAGTTTCTTCAAACATGATTGAAATTAAAGTGAGGATTTTCCTTTAAGGCTGATGAACATTTAATATGAACTATTATTACTTGATAACGACAATAAAACGAGCACATACATATGTATGTTCACTACACATGTTAGTAACATTATTCAAAACAAATAAAAACTATGTGAAAGACAATGAATGTCAAGGAAAATCGATTTAATTGTTTAAAGAACGACAGCACAATATATTAATAAAGTAATTTTTTTATTCCAATATTACGAAAGAAATAGAGACAACAAATACTTAAGACATTCAGTCAATGCTTGGCTAATGTGGTTATTCAAATATTTTTTTCTCTGCCTAGAAGTATGCTTTAATTAATGAAGTTATTTAAAAGCTCACATTTCTTTTCTTCTCTTTGGTAAATTTTGATTTATGTTGCTATGATTTTTTATGTAATCTAAACACGCACCGTTCTCAAATACCGCAACTTACTTGAGTTGATGCACAAATTTGTGTTGCACCACTTGAACTGTTTCTATGCAGTTCCCCAGTTTTGCTCTGCACAAAACCACACGTCGTTGTTCAAACTTTTCAAAGTGTCTTTTCTTGCCAAAGTCTCGCTCGCGTCTTTTAAATGTTTAAATTACTCGTACTACAGAGCAGAAAAGTTTGAATGTCAGTGTGTAAAAGTTAAGTAGTGCATGTCCTGTAATGGTGAATTTGACTTTAATCAACTTTTAAATATGTACATTTAACAAAAACTTGAACTGTGAGTAAAATGCTTTTAAAATAAACCGTTTTGTTTTTGTTTAGTTTTCTTTTAACGAAAAAGTTGCTAAGCAACACAAAATTTCCATTCACTTTCAAAACAATGAATGGGTTATTGGCTGAGTGCGACTAGGTGGGAGGTTTAAGGTGAAGGGCATATGTAATTATAAGTCTTTAAGTTTTTCTTTTTTCTATACAAATTTCCTTGGCCACTAGACTTTTTTAATATGTTATATGATTTCTCTAACCGAGTTGGACAAAATTTTGCTTCTGACTTTTTTTTTTTTAACTTGGACCAGTACTCAGGGAATGACCCCTACATATGCAGTGCTTTGTGCCAGAACTAGGAAAATAGGTTGTGAGGAGGGGGAAAGAGGGAGTAATGTTTGTAAACATTTGACTTGAACTTTCCAACACGTCTGTAAGCAACTTATTGCACAGACGAAGCATACGGCTGAAAAACGAATTCTCTCTGCAATGCGTAGTGTGATTCCCCGGGCAATCGACTACAAATGGATGAGGTCTGGACGATGACCACGTGCTACGTAAAAATGTGTGAGTTTCGGGAACAAGATCCCTAATCTCGTCAGAGCAAAATCAATTGTAGTTACGATAGAAGAGAGTAATGCACCCCAACCTCAATAGAGTTGGATACCCTACTGTCACCGATGAGGTTCTTCGCCCTCTCCTGCACACAGTCGAGTAACGAGTAACAGACTTTGAGGCACTGGCCCAAACATGAGAGTTGTATTCCATTTTCGGTCGGATATAGGTGGTATAAATAGTAAGGAGATCGGATGGAGTGAAATACATCTTACTAGATTTCAAAAACCCGAGGCACTTGAATACTTCTTTAGAGACATATAAAATCTTAGTTTCAGAAAAAACACCTTAAAATATTTTTTTTATCTCCAAAAATATAAAATTACCTACTTTATTAGTAAGCACTACTTCGATTTTGCCGATAAAACTCAGAGCACATTTATACGATGTGTTAAAGCCTTGTCTGTTTTCTAATTCTGATTTAAAGTTGCTACCAAAATCTTGTAACATATTTATGATGATGTTTAAGACATTTTTTAATTGCTGTGGTAAGAAATTGTTTGTCTCGTTTTATCATTTTGTTAGCATCGATGTAGTTACCTTGCGATATAAATGATGGTGTCAACAGCTGTGATCAGTGATGCCAGAAATTTTTGCTGAAAAATCTTCGTTTGCAAATATTTTCAAAAAGTATTTTTGATATCGCCAACATCTTTTTGGTATCACCAACATCTTTTGTGTCAATTTTTCTTTTATCTCCTCAACCGTAGTAAAACGCTTTCCTTTCTTAAGTGTCTTCAGTTTTGGGAAGAGGAAAAAGTCAGCGGTGGCCCAGTCTAGTGATTGCGGTGGTTGAGGCATGATAACGGTTTTGTTTTCAGCCAAAAACTCAGGAACAAGCACCGATGTGTGAGCTGGTGGGTTAACATGGTGCAAAATTCATAATTGTTTTTTCCACAATTCTGTGCGTTTCTGACGAATTGCTTCGCGCAAACTTCGCATAACTTTAAGGTAGTATCCCTCATTGACCGTACGACCTTGTGGTAAAAATTCATGATGCACCGCCATTGCAGTCGAAGAAAACAGTGAGCAAAACCTTCACATTTGATCGAACTAGACGTGCTTTTTCGGTCTTGGTTTCAATATCATAGCTATACATCAATGATTCGTCACCAGTTATGACCTTTTTGGGGAAATCTGGATAGTCGTTGATGATGTTCCACGGCTCCTGAGCGATGTCCATGCAACTTTTTTTCCTAAAATTTAGTAAAAAATCAAAGAGTGCACCAAACAAGTCATAATTATACGTTTGTGCAAGCAGTTTGCTTTGCTTATGGGAGTGTTTGTCTGTTTGCACAAATATTTGTGGCATGTTTGGAGGAAAAGCAAAAATTCTAGATTTTCGCGCACACCTGTTGCTGTTTGTCAAACCGCTTGTGTTGTTTAGCACCAAATTTTATCAGTTCTGTGAAAATTTTACTGAGTAGGGTAGAAAAAGAAGCAAACAATATACGGAAAAACAATATCAAGAAAAGTTTATCTTATTAGAATTTATAGAATTGTAAAAATGTCTTGAGCAGCCAAGTCTGAAAAAATAAATGGTATAAAATTTTGCAAAGAAGTTAAAAGAGAAATATATTGAGGCCAACAAAGATGTGATAACAAAATCAATTTATATTTTGGGGGCTTCATATGGCAAGTAAAATTTGCGCAATACAATCGCCGTGAACACAAACAAAAGTGATTATGTTTGTATGAATTAAGTTTGTATTTGCCAAACGGTTTGCATAGTTTATGTGACCATTAACTATCTACATATGCATGTGCTAGATTTGAAACCAAGAGGTAAAATATTATTTCAGGTGCCATTTTATGAAAGAAGTCAAATTTCATTGAATATTTGAAAATAATTCACACTTATCAGAATACAAAGCTTGAAAAATCTTAATTTTGAAAAAACGATCTTCAAATCTTATTTCATTTGAAAAATCTTCAAAATTAGGGCAAAATATTCTTCCTGGCAACACTGGTTATACTCTTTTAATTGTATAATTTGTTTTCCTATAGTTTATAATTAACTCATACTTGTTTTCGATAAACAAACAGCAAAAACTGAGTATAAATAAAATTCAGGAGTTTGATAGAAAAATATCCTTGAGTCAAAATTGGCTCTTAATTATTTAATAGCCAATTTCGAGTATCCTAAATGTCCTTTACCGCTGTAATTATTGCAAAAAGTTATTCGGCAAATAGTTTGAGAAATTTCTCACATATACATATGTACGTACATCTTGTACAAAAAACTTGACATTAAAGATATAACAAGTTTTTTTTTATTAATAATAATAGTAGCGACAATAGAGTATTACAAAAAAACAAAAAATAGATTTTCAGCCAAATTAGAAATGACAATTGAGTTTTAAACTACAGGTCTAGAATCAAGGAAGAAAACAAATTTCTTAAATAAACATATCAAATTATCCCAACCACTTACATACGTAATACTAGAACATTGAGTTTTGTCTATCTACCACAAAATTATCCAGTTATTTTTTCATACACCCATCCATGACAAAAACAAAATTCTGTTAAAAAAGCAGAGATATATAATAAGCTCGATCTCGCTGCAGTGTTGTCGGACTCAAAAAATCATTTTATCCATTAAAAATTCAAATCTACTACATCTTAGTGTCAATCTACTGATGCACTGTCACTGCAGATAATTTTGCACCAAGATTTAAACTTATTTCCATATAAGGTTTAATTAACAAACAAACTGAACCTTAGGGACTTCCCGATTCGCTTGGAATTTTGTGAAAAAATCATTCAAATGGTGTCAGAAGATGAAAACGTCTTGAACTGCATTTTTATCTGTGACGAGACACATTTTCATTTAAACAGCCATGTTAACAAACAAAATCTTCGAATATGGAGTAATTCTAACCCACATATACTCCATCAGATGCAATTACATCCACTTCGCATCACAGTGTGGTGTGCAATTTCTTCAAGGTTCATTGTCGTGCCGTACTTTTTCGGAAAAAACGGTCCTACTGTTACGGTCAATGGAGACCGCTACTTAAAGATGTTGAAAGAGTGTTTCTTTCTCGAAAGAGAATCTTTTTCAACTTTTCACATAGTCACGCCTGTTATGACAGAATTGAGGCAAAAATTTCCCAATAAACTGATTTCAAGAAACTCCACATGACCTCACTGTACCAGATTTTTTTTTTTTTGGTTATTTCAAACCAGAAAAAACCCAACAAGTTTGGATGATTTAAGGCAATCCATTCGACCGGTAATTGAGACAGTTCCCGCTGCAACACTCCCGCCAGTAATGAATAACTTTTTGATAAGATGTCGTACATGTGTCAACGAGGGTGGAGTCCATTTGAATTCAATTATTTTCAAAACTTCATGAATTACTTTAATAAAAACGCATTATTTTTCAAGTGAATTGCTAAAAAAAAAATTAAATAAATTTTTCAAAAAATTATTTGAGTTTCTTAATGTAGCAAAATTAATCAGCCACCCTGTATATTACTAATTTTAAGGAAAGAAGTTTGATTGAACTGAATTTTTGCAGCAAAATTCTTCTTTTTATATATTGTGGAACAGTCCCAGTTTCGTAATAATTAACAACCATTATTTATGCGTTTACACATAAAAAAACATTTTTAGATTTTATTCCCAGAATTAGGATTTTATATTTGGGAAATGAAGATTTTCCGACAAAAATTTTTGCACCATTGACCATGCATCATTTTAAAAAAAGTAGGAGTCAATGATGCCACCAACCCATAAAGCACACCAAATAGTCAGTTTTTCTGGAGGATTATCATCACTCCAAATAGGGCAGTTTAGTTTTTGGCTGTATCCATTGAAGCAAAGGTTAGTGGCCTTTGCTGCTCTAAAGCCAATCTGTCCAAATGAAACAATGGAATGAGACAATGAAAGCTATGATTATATTGTGAAATAAACAAGATCAATTTATTAAGTTTTTAATGGATATGAAATCGGCAGTGATACTGCTTTCGAAAAAGTAGAATTCTGTGAAATAAATACTCTTATTATTTTAGTTTCAAACATCAGTTTTTCTTTTATTTGAAAGTTAGAAAGGCACTACTTAATAACTACCTTATATGTATTTTAATTTTAAAGCAAACTTAAAATCGGAGATTGCAAAGTTATTGTAAACTTTTGAAAAGTAAATGAACATTATTTTTTTTTTTAATTTACTCGTTTTCATTTTCGTCATTCAAACTCTTTTGCATTTCTTTATATTTACGTATAGCACCGCGTACGAATTGCGTTGCACGTCTAACTCTTTCGGGTGTAATTTCTTCGGCCAACATGCGACCCACATTTCCGGCATCATTTCCTCGTAAGTAAGTTACAGCTTTAAAGGAGATATCGCACAGTGGGGTAAGATTGCAAATAGCTGTTGTTACGGCCCCACCAAAAAGTAACATTAAAATAGCTCCTATTACGGTGATAATGACACGAAATATTGTCGAGTCCATGAGGGTTGGTATGAGATTAGTGAGAGCGGTAATTATATTATTTCCGGAAGATACTGTGCCACTGGCTGATAGACTAGTGGATCCTGCCGCTGGTACCAAGAAGCCATCGTAACCTGTTTGCACAGCGTAAGGAGCCGGATAAACGGGAGCAGGCCCATAACCTGGATAGCCATAAGGTGCAAAAGCACCAGCAAATTGTTGAAGATATTGTTGAAAAGCTTCAGGTGTTAAGTAACCAGCATATATCGAGGGGTCATAGGCACCGCTACCAGTAGTACCAGATCTATCTTGTTCGGGTAACTAAGGAGAAAATAATAGTAGAAAAAAAAATTTATAAAATTTTAATTTTTATTCATATAAAGCTTAAAATAAAAATCTGACATTCTTGGAAATATGTGGCCGTATTCAAGGCTGCTTTCCCAGATAGTACTAGAATTATAATAAAGTACATAATGTAGTTAAAATCTTGCCTACATTTTGTTTGAAATAGTAAGAAAATCGACTAGGGTAGTTCGGAAACTTCTTAGCCTAGCACAAAAAACGCGGTACAAACAGGAAAAAGTTAAGTGTGTTAGCAACCTCCATCTCTGCTATGAACATGTGAACATGTGTTCATAGCAGAGATGGAAATTTTGTTTCGATCTGGTAACTCTTTCATATAGAAACAGGTGTTCACAAAAGACGCATTCCCGATTTTTTTTACAATGGAAAAATTAGAAATGCGTGGTCATTAAATATTAAGTGAATTGAAGTTTCAGGAGATTACATTGAAAAATAAAAATATTTTTGAAAAACTAACTATTCTCTTTCATTGATAGGATAAGAAGTTTCCGAACCGCTTAAACCAATACCTGATAAAGCAGCCGTGGCCGTATTCATAAAAAATATATCATGTATTATTAATATTGCACGATGGTATTATTTGTCTGGCTCAAGTGCAAACCTGACTTTCTCCAAGAACTAGTTCTATTTTTAATTATAACAAAATTGCCGCGATCAATTACTCTTGATCAAGTATTACGAGTGTTTAATCGGACACAGGTTTCTTATAACTCGGTTTTCGGTCAAAAAATTCTGAAAATTTTGTAAAATGTACTTTCAAAAAGAACATTAATATAGTAAAAAATAAAGCAAATCAAAAAAATTTTTTCTTTGAGCTGTCCAAATTGGAATGCCCCAAATCCAAATATTTTAATTTGAGATTATTTATTACTTTCCAAGATTTCGAGAATATTAATAAACACCTCATACCGCATGCATTGTTTTATTCTTTGCCATTTCCATGTCGATCTTATTTTTGCAGCTAAAGATCTCGAGTTTTTATGTAACAATCTGTTAGCATTTGCAGAAAAATTAAATGATTATAAAATTATTATTTTTTACTTTTTGAATTCTTAATAACTTAAATATTTTGCTAACTTATTGATTTTGAAATAATTTTATAAGCCCCGATGTTCCAAGAAATGTCATCGTCTTTACGTAAAGTCGATACAAATAGATATAAAAGACAAAATTATAAATAGCTTGTTTTTTATGTCGACATTTCATAGGAGCTACCCTACTCATCAGTAGACTTTGGAAACTTTTGAAAGATATCAAACATTCAACTTTATATCCCAATAATCTAAATAAATTATTGAGAATTAAAAAAAAAAATGCCATAATCATACCCTTTTTATTTTTAATCTTTCTCACCTCTCTACTTTACACCTGAATGAAGAACCGTTAGTTGCTATGATTTGTTTTTTTTTTTAAAGTATCAAAAAGTAGAGAACAAAAATTCAAACAACTGAGTTTATTAATGGCCTTCAGACCGACGAAAGATCCCAGACGTTATAGATTTTGGAGTTGCAAAAAATGTTCTCTTAGAATGGATGCAAGTGGAGCGAGCCTTCATTAGATTTGTCATAAGATCACTCACCGCCTATAATTTCTGTTTCGTTGCTTCAGGAGATTGGTTCCCCGTTTAATTACTTGGACCGTCATTAGAGTTGACCGTTACTAGAGTTAACTGGTTGGAATATAAAAAATATCTGAGTACTCATTGTATGGAAAATATTGCCTTGAGCACCGCTGAAGATATTAATGTGTCAACTAACAAATTATCTGAAAGCCTTAAACTAAACGTGCAACATGCTACCACTAGTCATACATGATTTAGAAATGTGAGCAATAGAACATATTCGTCTGAAATGGAACAACTTCTGACAGAAAAAAGAAGAGTTAGAAGAGAGTGGCAACTTCGCAACTTCATACATATTAATATGATAACATATTAATATGTATGAATTATGTTTAACATTACAGAAATTTTTAAAACGCCTGGATATTGGTCGCTTTGGTTCGGTTTTTACGTGTTTGAAGTAAGAATTAAGCGTTGGTTATACTCGCATGCTTAAAAATAATAATATATGTTTAAGATAAATAAATCTATAAATAAATATGTATAGATAAATAATAAATATGTTACTCTATAATATGATAGTTCAAAATTATTTCAATTGAACGTGATAATAGTGTATTAGACTTTTTAGATTAAATGGGTGGGAATGACAATATTATATGGTTGACTATAACAGATATATGGTTACCAAATATATGGTTAAATTGTACAATATTGGTTCTTAGATTTACTTAGTTCATCAAATAACAATTCAACTGAAACCATTTTATATGGTGGTTGGTATAATGCAACAATAGTATGTTGCCCTTATAATATTGTTATATCAACCATATTTTTTTTCTGCGTATACCCCTCAATCCGACTATTCTCTATGCAAAGCGACAGAAGGTCTGAATTTCAACTGGCGACTTGGCAAGAAGCGATTCTAAAAAGGCGATGGTATCTATTAATCATTTGAAAAACGTTTTTATTACTAATGATACAGCAAATGCTACAACTGAGTTATATGCTGTTCATACATACACTTTTAATTAAAATTTTGTAATTAACGCCTTAATTGATTTTAACTACCCATACCCAACATTTTAATTAACTTAATTGCCAATTAACAGTTAATTGTTCTAATATTTAGTAAAATTAAATATACAACCCTGTGGTAACCGCGTCTAGTTAGCGCAATAATGCCCAATGTACACACTTGACAACATTGACAAAAGATGGCGATTCAACAAGAAGAACTATTCCAAGGTACATTAATGTCTACAAGCTGGCAGCGCTACGGCATGTGGTAATTTTTTGCTACTGGCAAGTAAGCCATTTAGGTCAAGTGTGTTGTTTACAAATTTTAAAATGAATTTAGTGATTTATTCTGAATTAAACACTGATAAATTATTATGTGAGCATAAAAATAGTTCAAATAAAAATAATTTGTAATTGTGAAAAGGTACTCTCATAGTTTATAATTGTGGAAAAAGTTACAAATAGTTTTGACAAGCATAGCTTACCACATGCCTGTTTTGTTGTAATGTTGTAATTTTAATCTAGTGCTGCCACCGTGTAGATCTTAATGCACTTTGAAATATTCACAATCAAAATGTAATCAACTTTTCTGTCAGCTGTTGTCAAACGTTAATTGCATTAGCAATATTAAGTATGTATGAACACTTAAAAAAAATTTTAATTAACTAATAATTGAATTAATTAAAAAGTGTATGTATGAACAGCATATTACCGCCATATGCTGTTAGACCGCCTATGTCTTTGAGACTTAGTTTTCAAGATGTGCTAAAACGATATAAATAAAGTAAACTCTAGGAAAGCTCCAGGTTTTAATAAGATTACTGGTAGAATGCTTGTGCAGTTGCCTCGTGTGGCTAGAAGAATTCTTCTTTATATTTCTCACGCTATTTTGCACCAAGAGTATTATCCTGCAGAGTGGAAAGTGTCTATGATTACTATGATACCCAAACCGGGGAAAGATCCCACTAAAGTAGATTCATATACTCGTAGACCAATAAGTCTACTGCCAACAATTTCAAAACTATTTGTTCAAGGCGAAGTTGACTCCAATATTGAATGATCATCAATTCGGCTTTCGGGCTAAACACAGCATAATAGAACAAACGCATGGACTAGTTAATGTCATAAGAAAGACTTTTGAGGACAAAAAATATTGTTCAGCTCTATTCATCAACAACTCACCTATTCTACAGCATAATGAAGTCAAGTACCTTGGTATTCACCTCCACCGTAGGCTGACGTGGAAGTCTCGCATTGATGCGAAAGTCATGCAGTTGAAATTAAAAGCAGCGCAATTAAATTGGCTTATGGGCAGAAATTCTACATTAAAGCTAGATTGCAAACTTTTATTATACAACGCAATCCTATATGGTGCTACGGAATTCAATTATGGGGCACCGCCTCAACTTCTCAACATTGAAAAAATTCAAGGACGACAAAACCATGTTCTTCGAACAATTACTGTAGCTCCATGGTACGTAGAAAATTCACGAATTTTCCAGGATATATGCGTTCCACTGGTAAAAAAAAGAATTTTCAAAGTATTCGACGAAGTATTACAGCAAATTGGAACTTCACCCAAACCCTCTTGCACGAGACATACTTAATTGTAGCGGTCACACTTGGTTGAGAAGAAGGGATACCCTTGCCACCATCAGAGCGTTAAATAGGTGATTTCACCGATATAATTGGCGCAACATAAAACTTTTTGTCTAGCATTGGCTGGACTTAGTTATTTTTGTATTTGAATACTTATTGTTGGTTCACATTGTGAAGATTCAATAAATAAATGAAAGCTAAAAAAACTATAATAGCATCTAAAATTGATACAAATCAAATAATTATAAATAGCTTGTTTTTTGTTTCCTAATTATCTATATGTCGACATTTCATAGGAGCTACCTATAGACAGCTAGGAAGCAAACAAAAAAGAAGCATATATATTTTTTAATTTGTATCAATTTTGGATGATAGTATAGTGAATAAAAATATTTTAACATTTATTTACTTGTTGCCAACAACAATTGAATATTGTCGACAGCCTCTATTTATCAGTTAGTTCTAGGAAATATCAAAGGCCTATCAAAGAATACATACTCGTAGTTGATGTCGAAGACGATTATATAACTGATTCGTCTTGATGTGTCGACGAAGACGCCTCTTGGACTATAGGGGAATAATTTTATTTCGCTGACGATGGTAATAAATTTTTAGCGAAATATTAATATAGTTAAAATTTCTTTTTATAAAACTTAAACAAGATAAATAATATAGATATAAAAACAACAGCATTGCTGTACATCTCTAACGGATTTTTATCTTCACACAATGTTGAATTAACACGAAATATGATTGAAACGAAACTATCAACATTTTCGTTATAAATATACGTATATCAGTTACATGAGGCATATCTGGTTCTCGAGTATTTTCTCTTTGGCTTATTACTAACTCTCAAAGAGTTCGAGAACGGCAATTAATTTAAATTAATTTTTTACAATGCGACCAACCTAGCAAAATAATTTATATATCACAGTTTTTCAACAATCTGCTGTTACCAGAAATCGGCTCGATTCAGTTCTCTTTTTCATTCTTTAACTGATTGCTTACATTTTCAATCAAAAACTTACCACATATGTTGGTTGCTGATTCGAATTTGAAGCCTCTAAATCCTTGTCTGCTTTGGGTTTTGGACTTGCAGTCGTCACAGGTGCCTTAGCAATGTCCTGGTTTTGTTTAATTTCTTGATTAGTGGCCTCTTTCGCCTCCACCGCAATGGTTGATGGCCGTTCAACAGGGCCTGCCATCACCTGAGATCCAAAAAGTAATATTGCTGTTAGACAAATTAATTGTTTAAATGGTTTCATTTTTTTTAAGAAACGACAATCTCTAGCAGCCTTTAGATGTTCACTTTTTTATTAACAAGACACAACTGTTATTATCCTGCTGCATGTCCTTATCTTATGTACACATTTTCTCTGAGAGATTTGTTAACATAATATTTTCTATTTGTTTAGTATTTTCTTGGAATTTTTGAGGTAATTAAATTTTTTGAATCACTTGAGTTTTTGTATTTTAGCACAGGATAACTAAACTCCTCTTTGTTGAAGTATAATTTGACACACAAATATTTTGCAAGGCTACAATAGACATCAGTAAAATGCTCTTGTGAAAAATGTCATTAACTCTACAGGCAAGCGCTGTTGTAACCGAAGTATGGCCTTAAAGGAACGTTTGCAACTAATAACAACAAAACGTAAATCTTACCTGAAATGTTTTCTTCTTTAACCTGTGGGTTGTTTCAAAAACAGTCTGTCACTTCAGAAATCATTCCCTTCACAAATGATGCGCTTTGCATTTTTTTTCTTATTTATTATTGTCTCCATTTCATCGCCGTTGTCTGTTTTTGCTTCCGAACTGAGGATTTGTTCATTCAAGGTTCTTAATGTCACCATTTTTCTTATTCTCGCCCTAAGATTTGTTCATAGACAACTTATTTAATGATCTATAGGAGACAAATGCAGAAATATCATTAACACAAGTGTTTTTTTTTTCTTGTCTTTCGTAAAATTCAGTTTAATTTCTTCATTTCCAGGTTAAAGATTCAAGAAGAATTGTGCGTGTATGTGCAAAAATTTTCTTTGATAAAGTGCGCCACTACTGCTATTTTTATCTGCACAAAATTTGTGCCGCATCATTTTTATTTGCGTACATGAGTCAATATTTATTTGAATATTCTGTTGATTTCTGGGCTGCAGCTGGAGACGTCAACGTGATATGTTTATAAAAATGAGACAGTGCTTTTCGAATAGATTAGAGTTTTAATTTAAAAGAAAGCTAAAGGCAAATGTAAAATGTCTGTAAATATATATATATATATATATATATATATATATATATATATATATATATATATATATATATATATATATATATATATATATATATATATATATATATATATATATATATATATAGATATATATATATATATATATATATATATATATATATATATATATATATATATATATATATATATAAAATTCAGAAAAATGCATGAAATATTTATTTGGATCGATATAATTTAATGTTTGAAAATTATTTCATGCAAATGTTGGCCGCGGCTGCGCCTCAAATGGTCCATCCGCTTAGTCCAATTTTGGCATACTCTTTCCAACATTTCGGCCGGTATCTCACGAATAATGTTGGCAATGTTAGCTTCCAGTGCGTCAATCGAAGCGGGCTTGTCGCTATAGACATTAGCCCTAACATAGCCCCACAAAAAATAGTCTAGAGGCGTTAAATCGCACGTTCTGGGCGGCCAATTGACTGGTCCCAAGCGTGAAATAAACTGTTCACCGAAATCGCCTCTCAATTGGTCCATTGTTTCGCGTGCTGTGTGGCATGTGGCACTGTCTTATTGAAACCACATGTCATGCAAGTCAAGCTCTTCCATTTAGGGCAAAAAAAAGTTTGTTATCATCGCACGGTAGCGCTCACCATTCACAGTAATGTTGTGATTCGCATCATCTTTGAAGAAATACGGCCCAATGATGCCGCCAGCCCATAATCCGCACCAAACGGTTGTTTTTTGAGGATGCATTGGTAGCTCTTGCAATACTTCTGGCTGCTCTTCACTCCAAATACGGCAGTTTTGCTTGTTCCCGTATCCATTCAACCAGAAATGAGCCTCATCGCTGAACACAATTCTTCGATAAAAAAAGTGGATCTTCATCTTACTTTTCAAGAGCCCATTCACCAAAAATTTGGCGTTGTGGTAGGTCGTTTGGCTTCAATTCTTGCACCAGCTGTATCTTATAAGGCTTCACACCCAAATCCTCCCGCAAAATTTTCCACGTAGTGGAGTAACAGAGGCTCAATTGCAGCGAACGGCGCCGAATCAATAAATCACGGTCATCACCAACACTGGCGTGTTGGTGGTTTAATGTCCAACAATGTAAATTTGGTGCGAAATTTTTTTACAATAGCCCGAATAGAAGCCTCAGTAGGTCGATTAAACTGACCATAAAATGGAAGAAGCGCGCGATGAACTTTCTTAACAGAGCACGCATTTTGGCAATAAAATTCAATAATTTTCAAGCGTTGTTCGTTTGTAAGACGATTCATGATTAAATTATAGACCAAACTGAAGATGTTTGACAGTGACACAAGATACAAAACGTGCGTGACCTGTCAAAACTAGTGTTGCCAAAAAGATAATAGCAAAAAAATCACTCGTATAACTTTTATACTACTTAATTTCGTAAAAGAATTCATTCACTGCTTTTACAGTAATGTGTCACGTATCCCACCACTGCACCTGCCACGCCGACTCTGCTCATCTCTAGCGGAAAAATGGATGGATTTGCTTCAGAAATCAACAGTTGTTTTTAGCGAAAGGTCTTTTGTGCAATAATTTCTTTTGTTTTCAGTTAGAAATTTTAGCGCATTCCTTTCACTCAGAATATTCTTGATAACTTTTTATTTTTGCTTTTCAAAGACCTATGAAATGGAAGTTTAATAACAGTTTTTGTTGTAAACAAATGCATTTGCTTCTTTGGGCTTGTAGTGTTTTTTTTGTTTTGTTTGATAAAAAAAAAGTAATTTTTCTTTTACAGCATTCAACTGACAAGAATATGGTAAGTCAATGTTTGCGGAAGAGTATGAGAACAAAGTCCTTCTCTCTCACATTCAAATTATGACTCGGGAACCTAATAGGTCTATCCCAGAGATCTATACAACCATATTAATATGGTTGTCCTCAACAATAGCATGGTTGGTCATTAAAATTTATTTATTGAACAGCTTAGTAATAATTAATTATTTAAAAGTTACAAAAGAACGAGCACTAGCTTCTAGGGCCATCGGCACTTTGTTAAAATAAAATATGAATATGTATAAGATACTAATAAGAAAGAGTATTACGATCAGATTTTCTCATGGATATTTAGATATTTCAAAAATTTTATCAATATATTAATATGTATTTCTGATATGTTTTGCAGTAAATTGGTAAGCGATTACTCTTTAAAATTGTTGTGGTTGTGACAATAATATCGTTCAAGATCTATTGCTAAACCTGGCCCAGGCATGCCACTCAAAGACGAGCGAACGGCTGCTAAATATCCTTGTGAAGTGGTCTGTCGAACTCGTTTTTTTTCGACACTGAGCAAACGCGGCACCCATCTTGCCGATATGCAAATGTTCTTGCAAAATTTTGAACACACGTTCATATGATATGTTTACCACTTCAACAATCTCACGTAACTTGATTCGGAGATTATTCATAACGATATTGAGGATTTTCTTCAGTAACCAACTGTTTTGGCCTTTCTGTTGATGGTATTGTTGCTGAGCTAGGTTGGCTCCCCCGGGGAACAGGTTTTGCCTTGACGTATTCCTAACTTGGGCATTCTGTTTTTCGGGTATAGAGGAGAAGGAGTCCCTCGTTTGTTGTAGCAAATAAAACTCTAGGAAGCCGCATGACTTATGTTGTGTTGTCTTCCGAAACCCTTACCAAGGGTATAAATTGGCAGAAAGGGGATCAGCATGGCCCCTGGGTGGTTCTGCTTGCAGTTCAACCCGGGCTGATCATGGTTCAGGTGCCTACCTTGGCTGAAATGTTCTGGCTGTGGCTGAAACCTAAAACGCAGGATAATTGCTTGGCGTGGCTCTTGTCGAGGACTAACAAACTGCTGGGAAATTGCATATAGGAGGGATTAGAAGGCCCAAACTCGTCAACAAGAAGTTGCTCATATGGCTACAAACATATGGCATAAATTGCTACCTGTGTGAGCCTAGCAGAATCGTGAATAAATCACTCCGTGGAACTGGTCCATCATCAGATAAGGCCGCAAGGCAGGTGCTGATGTAAATCTTTTTCACAACTGTGCTTGGTCGGCTGGGTTTACATTCAGCAATCCAATATTTTACTATGTAGTCTGACAGCGGACTCACCATAATGTTTGTAAAGCTTCTCTTTTGTCTGTTTCGCCATTTTCGCTTTCAAATAATTATGTTTAATCACCGCACGAATTTCACTTTTATCCATTTTTCAAGAAACACAAAAGTTGCTTACTTCAAACAGCTACAACAAATAAACTCATCGATGAATTTGGGTGAAATTTCAACAGCTGGCGTTTAATAGATCGTAATTTAAAAAAAAAATGTTTTGTGTATGATATTAACTAATTAGTTGTGAGTTCGAGTCCAAGTTCAGTCAAGAAGAAGGATTATTTTTAATTATAACAATAATTGCTGTGAAACAATAAGACCAAAGGACTCGAACTCACAACTAATTAGTTAATATCATACATATGTATGTATATAACACTGATTAATAATTTACATAAAAATGTTTTATATTTGTGCTGCCTTCTAGCGCTAGGTAGCTTCAATATCAATCCACCCTCGTATGTGACGTTGAGCAGCAAATCTGTTAAACATATGAAACGATACAAAGAATACGCTTAAATCCGCATTTGTTTGGTTGCACATACATATGTATGCATAAATGTATTTGGAAATTTAGTCTCTAAACGTACTGAAATGTATAAATATATAGAATATTACTTATAAATTTGGAATATGTAGTTTATTAATTTTTTATTTATTTGTTTTTCCATACTGCAATACAAAGCCATTCAGGCCAACAAAACGTACCGCAGAGTGTAAACACATTGAGTAGGTCATATACTCGTATTTAAAAATTTTAATATTAATTATAATAAGATATAACAATAAAAATAAAAACATTTGAAAAGAAAAAGAAAAATAAGTACAAATGTCTATAAAATTAGATTTTAGATATCACATATATTTTTAGCTTCCCAGCCGTATAAACGAAATAGTAAAACTACTCGTATGGTATCATTAAAAGATCCGGCCGTTGTCCGCCTCAACTCGCACTGTAAATAAATCAAAGTTACTACTCTCAACTTCAACACAACGGGACCAGACTGAACCCAATTGGACTGGCTTTACAGCTGGCTGGCAGCCTGTTAAACCTACTCTCAACTTCATTAGGTTGAAAATGTTCATTAGTTTAAATGATTTGCAGTATATCAATTGATTTCTTTTGTTTTGACATTGCGAATCAGTTTTCCTTTAGCGTGCTTGTTGGATTTATAGAACACAAATCACTAATTAGTTTTTATAAAATTTTTTTTTTCAAATATTAGCTTTTGTAAATGTTTTTTATGATTAACTCGAATTTTATAATTTTTTAAAGTTTATGGTCATCGCTATTAATATCTTAAACCAAATCTAACAAAATATCGTCTTTATTAATACTCAAACGATTGTATAATTTTGAGGAAATTGTTTTTTGAAGATGTCGTGTTTACTCTTATACTGAGTCGCTGTATTCGTATATTAACTTACAAAAATACTTCAATTATGAGTATGTTGGTATTTGAAATAAAAATATAAATAAATAACATTTAATTATTAAATATTATTCGATATTCGAAAACATCGGCTTCAGTAGCATGAAAAGACCTGGTAAAAACTGGTCGAATAATTACTGTTCGATCACCCTAATATATACATACATAACTATGTACATACATACACATATGATCATAAATAAATTTATTTGTTGTTAAGTAAACAACATGTTCTCTATCTACAAATTGTTCGCATTGTTGACAATTGCATTCGCCTCACAGAGCTGAATGTAACTTTTTGTTTTTGTTGCTGTTTGCAATAACTAAGTATTCTATAGATTCTCGTACTATTATCTGTGCAAACACAAAGCGCTAACTGTGAAGAAATATATGAACGACATTTTTAGTGCAAGTTATATTTCGATTATTATACTTCGAGAATTGAAGTCCGTGAATTGAAGTCGTCCAATTCACGGCTATGATCAACTGAGACAGAGGAGTAATTTCAATATCTAAGAAGAACGTGTTCACAATTGGTCCTGAAGTCTAGGTCTTTGCTGTCAGATTAATTAATATTCAACTAACTTTACGTCATCAGATTTTCTGCTATTTCTACTATTCAAAGTTTTGCTTTTTGTAATAGCCTGAGAAGTGTACTAGAACTGAAATGGAACCCTATAAATTTTCCATTACAAACTTATAGTCAGGGCTGGGCAGTATTTGAAATACTTGTATTTGAAATACGAATACGTATTTTGTATCTGTATATCAAATACGCATCCTGAAAACATTTAGTATTTTGTATTTCAAATACATAATTTAAAGGTATTTTGTATGCATTGTATTTTACTGGAACTAGGAAAAAAGGTTATGATAAATAGGAAAGGAAGAGTAGTGCGTACGGACGTTTGACTTGAATATTTAAAGTTTTGGAATTAAATTAGGTAAAACTGATCAGTGCCTAGCGTATATACCATCGACACTGCTCAGACTAGCCAAATTAGTCCAACACCTCCCACGCTGCAAGGCATTGAATTATATTGTAATTTATAATGAAGATATAAAGAAAACACAGACGAAATAATGAAGATATAAAGAAAACACAGACGAAAAAAGAATAATAACCGAGTTCATAGGAGAAAAAGATGTTTATTTTCGGACAACTCTTTGCTTATTATTGCGACGATATTATGACTCACAAAAAAATTATTTCGAAATAAGAAGATGTTAAATTGTTATTATCTTTACAGATCGTAGAAAACAAAAACTCAAAAACTATGTCCTAAGGTGGGAATTTAAAGTCCATTTGAATCGTTATAAAGGATAGAATTTTTAACAACTCTGCATTCATATCTCGAAATCTCTCATTTTCGTTTATTATATTGTTATAAATGAACGAAATGTACTTACGTTATGTAGCTGTCACAGGGAAGGGCACACGTAGAATAAAAAATATGGTTGATATGACAACATTTTAAGGGCAAAATAGTATTGATGATTTATATATATTTGAACACAACCACATAATATGGTTTCAATATGAATTTTTTTTTAGAAAATTAAGTACAGCCAAGAACCAAAATTATATCATATAACGATCCATATATTTGGTAAAAGTCGTGATATTTGTTTCATGACGAATACTCTTATGGTAAAAATTATTATTTAACTGTCATATCCAACCATATAATATTATCATCCCCACCCATATTATCGTACTAGTGTTGAACGCCACAATATTATATGATTACATAATTTATACACATACTCGTACATATGAGTACACACATAACTTCAATAATTAAAACAAAATGTTTTTAATTTATTAAATATATTTTTTCCAATAAATATTTTTAACACTTGATTATAAATTATCGAATTTTACAAAATCTTGATGATGGAGAATGATTGATTGTTTTCGCTCTGGTCCATATACTCGTACATATATGTAAAAATTAGGCTTGCCACATCCCAAAAGCCAGCCTGCTTGACACTCACCTAAAGTGGGCTTGATTTCAAAAAAAATATCTTGACAATTAAGTAAGTTCTTTTCCGTTCTGAATCAGCTGTCTTGTTTCTGTTCAATATAAACTATATGTACATGGTTTGTTTTCACTTTTACGTTCTGTTCTGTTACGGACTAATCTGTTGAAAATAGAATTCAACGTTAAGTGACGGCCAGATATGTGTATGTTTTACTTTTTTCAGGTATGGAAACATTAATTTTTTATTCAAAAGTATATAGTTTTTTTTGTCAAAAGCTAAATAAATTTGTTTCAATTAAAGATTTTTAAAAGTTAATACATTTTTATTAATTAAGCAACTATGAATTATGAAAAGAATATTATTTTAGCAAGGAAAAAATTTTATTTTGTATAAGAAGTGTCATAAACTTTGCAGATTTTGAGAAAGAAGTGAGCTGTTTGATCACCATTTCTAAATTATTAATTTGTTTCTTTTTTTTGTTTTTTCATACAAGATAATATTTATGTACATATTTGATTCTTCATTCTAATGTTTTTCTTTTATTTATGCTCTACTGTAAAAAACATCTGAATATTTTCACGGAAAAAGTAGTTGTAAACTATTTCCTACAGAAATGAACGTCACAGAACGGCAACAGAAAGTAAAAACTAATGAGGCCTTTAGTAAAAATTTTTTAAAATTTTGAAAATTTTCATTAAGTTTTTCTTATTATCAATTCAGCCTTTATAAGGCCAAATCCCATTCTAATTCTTTCTTTAGAATATATATTGTTTAATGTACTAAATGTTTTTTCGCAAAAAGCATTACTGATTGGAATAGAAAAAATAAATGAGATCAATTTAAATATATTTATCAGGTTATTTTCATCACACTTTTTGAAAAAGTAAGACCATATTTTGTCCATCGGAATAGCTTTTGGCAATTGATAAAACACTTTTCGAAGACAGCAATAATCTGTATATAACGTGTCATTATTAATGGAATTTGATGTCTGTAAAATCTTTGGAAGCTCTGATAATGTCTTCCATAACAAAAAATATTGCTTCAGATTTAAAACTGATATGTGTTTGTAAATTGATTCATCTCCGAAATCATATCGTTGCTCCAAGCATGAAATAGCATTTGTTAAAATTGATTTTCGTTATTTTCCATGGTAAATGGACCACACAAGGCTCAATATATTGTAACAATATTATTTTAAATTCTTAAATGCAAAAAACATTAAACAATTTAAATTTACTATTCACATGAAAAAAATTTATACTTAATTTCAATCAACTGTTTAATGTTGTATTTTTTTTAGTGTTGGCAAAAAACAGCAATAAGTCAATGATGAGTTAGGGGGGAAATAATAAACATATTTATACTTTAAATACTTCATTTTTTAATATAATAAGTGTTAACGTTAGAAGCATTTCATCTATAGCCAAATTTAATAAATTCAAATCTTTAATAGCGAGCCTTTCAAGACTTCCTGATGTCATAGCAATCCAGGAGACATGGTTTGATGCGAAGTTGGGTCAGCTTTACTCCATTGAAGGATACGAGTATATCCATTGCTGCAGGTCTGATGCATATGGCGGCACTTCGTTATATGTGAAAAATAACATGCATTTTACTGTGGAATATTGTATCCACTCTTTCGCGGATGACAGCAGCATTTGTCACTCGTACTCTTTTAGTTATAGGCCCAGCCTATCAGAGATCGCTGCCAAGAGACTAAATACGAATGATTCACTGAATAGTGATCTTCTATTGGTCTCTGAATGGGGTCGTAAAAACAGGGTTGCCTTTAATGCTCGTAAGACCCAGTGTTGCTTATTGACGCACAAACAAACGACCGCTAATGCTGCTTCATCTGTACTCATGGATGGTATAAATATTGAAGAATCGGATGCTCTTGATGTTCTTGGAATGAAGATACAGTGTGACGTTCGCTGGAATGAACACATTTTTCATATCTCTAAAGAAGCATTCAAGTGCCTCGGTTTTTTGAAACGGTGTAAGATGTACTTCACTCCATCCGACCTCCTTACTATTTATACCACCTACATCCGACCGAAAATGGAATACAACTCTCATGTTTGGGCCGGTGCCTCAAAGTCTGTTTTGGGGTTACTCGACCGTGTGCAGGAGAGGGCGAAGAAGCTCATCGGTGACAGTAGGGTATCCAACTCTATTGACTCACTGGAGCATCGACGCAGTGTGAGATGCGTTACTCTGTTCTATCGATACTACAATGGATTTTGCTCTGACGAGATTAGGGATCTTGTTCCCGAAACGCGCACATTTTTACGTAGCACGCGTTCATCGTCTAGAGCTCACCCATTTGTGGTCGATTGCCCGGGGAATCGTACTACGCATTACAGAGCGAATTCGTTTTTCAGCCGCACGCTTCGTCTGTGGAACAAGTTGCCTGCTGAAGTGTTTCCTGTCTGTTATAACGTTGGAAGATTCAAGTCAAATGTTCACAAACACTACTCCCGCTTTCCCCCTCCTCACAACCTATTTTCCTAGTTCTGGTACAATGCACTGCATATGTAGGGGTCATCCCCTGAGTACTGGTCCAATATAAAAAAAAAAAAAAAAAAAAAAAAAGAAGTGAAAATTTTGTGGACTTAGTATCAATTTCAGTCAATAATTTTCGTGTAAAAGGGCACTTCTTGAACATTTTATCGGTTTATCGTTCACCAAAATGTACAATTAATGATTTTCTTGGCATTGTTGAGAGATATATGAATTCTCATACTCATAATTCATTGGTTATAGTTGGTGATACGAATATTGATATGTTAAATAGTCCACACTTTTCAGATTTAAGAGACTTGTTTCTAAATTATGATTGCCATAACTGCCATGAACTTGTAACGAGGCCTTCTACTAAAACGTCTATTGATCAGGTGTTCACTAATATTATTGGAGGAGTTTCTGTGGACTCTATTGAGTGCTCGTTAACAGATCATAACTTAATATCGTGCAAGCTTCATTGTCAATATGAATCAAATAATTTTGTTGATGTTAAAAAAGTAAGGTGCAATTATCAAATGGTTGAGGGACTACTTAACGAAAGTTTGAATAGTATTGAACGTGTAGATGATCCCTTGATATTAACTAATAATCTTATATCTTGTATTAACAATGCTGTTAATGAATCAACAAATACGTTTGAATATAAACAATCTTTAAGATTTAAAATGGAACCATGGATAAACAAAGAACTTCAGGCTTTAATACTGCACAAAAAAAGAATTTTGACAAAAAGAAGAAAATCCAAAAGTAACAAATATGATGTTTTGCTAAAAAGACTAGGGAGAGTTATCAAGTTGGCTGTTAAAAACTCTAGAGATAATTATTACTGCTATAATTTAAATGCAATAAGTACAGACCCAAAAAAGACTTGGAACTTTATAAACAACACCCTTGGGAGAAATAAGAAAAAATATGTTAATTTAAGTACTGATGCAGGTGTATTGGTAGAAGAGGATAATATCAAAGCAGATATGCTTAATCAGCACTTTGTTCAATCAATTATTGAATTAAGACAGCAAATACAGACATTCCCTGAAGATAATTGCAATTCGTTAAGGACATTGTGCCATACATCCAGTCGTTTTAAGCTTCAGCCAGTTTCTCTAAACGAAATGGCTAATGCTTTAAATAATTTTAATTTAAAAAAATCTACTGGTTATGACAATATTGCTCCGGAAACAATATATAGATGCAGAGACACAATTGCTCCAATTCTTGAATATATTTGGAATCAAATAATTCGAACATCAAGCTATCCTGATTGTCTAAAAATAAGTAAAATTGTTCCAATACCCAAAGTCCCAAATGCTGCTACAGTCAATGATTATCGTCCTATTTCACTATTGTCAACGATTGACAAAATTTTTGAAAAAATAATCCATGAAAAACTGCTAGGTTACTTTGATAATAATAATTTTTTGTACAAATATCAGTACGGATTTAAAAAAGGTTGTGGCACGGAGGATGCTGTAATAAATGTTATTAATTATGTATGTAATGGGATAGATAATGGGTCATGTGGTGTGGCAGGTCTATTTCTTGATTTTACCAAAGCTTTTGATCTGGTTGATCATAAGATAATAATACAGAAGTTGAAATATTACGGTGTTGTGGATGGAGAGTTAAAGTTATTTGAAAACTTTCTTAATAATAGAAAACAATTTGTTCAGTTAAAGAATGTTAAGAGTGATATATTGGACGTAGGCAGTGGAGTACCACAAGGTAGTTGCTTGGGGCCATTACTATTTTCTATTTATATAAACGATCTTTTTAAGTTAAATCTTACTGGGAAATTGTACATGTTTGCGGATGACGTTTGCTTATTTTATCCATACAAATATGACCTTGTTTTGAAAACTTATATGGAAAGAGATGTTGCCCTAATTTTTGAATACGCTCGGCTTAACAAGCTGATTCTTAATGCAAACAAAACAAAAATAATCAGATTCAGACCACGTTCATATGGATCGAATAATAATTTCAGTATTTTTGTTGATGGAAATCAAATTTTCGAGACTCATGAAGTGAAATATTTAGGAGTTACTTTGCAAAGCAATTTAGCATGGACTTCGCATATAAATGATATCAAAAGGAAAATTGCACCTGCTATTGGAATTTTCTTCAAGATGAGAAATAAACTTAATTTAAAAACAAAACTTTTAATTTATCAAGCATTGATTCAAAGTCATTTAAACTACATGATTACATTGTATGGTTATAAAAATACAAACGAACTAAAATCACTACAAGTATTGCAAAATAAATCTTTAAAATTGATTCATAATTTGCCTTTGCATTATCAAACACTGACACTTTATGATGATATTTGTAAGCCGATAATGCCTATATATGCACAGTATAAATATAAACTTTTAATTTATATGTTCAAATCTATAAATAGGATTGGATATCACACTATCGACTTTGTTCAAAACCAAATGGGCTTCAATACTAGAAGTCAGAGTAATTTATATACCCCAAGATGCAGATTGGAGACAACGAAGCAAAGGATCGAATATGCTGGAAGTCTTGAGTATAATAGCTTGCCTGCAAGGTTAAAAACGATTAACACTATTTCAGCATTTAAAAAAGAATTAAAAGAATATTTATGTGAAAATTTTGAAGTGCTTTTGCGTAGATAAATCTACATTTTATTGTATTTCATGTATTTTCTGCCAAATTTTATGTAATGAACTTCAGTTTTAAATTTTAGTATTTAGTTGCCAGCTTGTCTCAACAATGCCCCCTGGGCGCTGGGACAACAAAAATGAATTGTATTCTACATGAAATGTAAATAAAATCTATCTATCTAAAAAAAAAAAAAAAAAAAAATTACAAGTGTTGATATTTTTTTGGTTATCGATTGCAATGAATTATTGGTGTTGGCCAAAAATTAAGTATTCGTTTGGTGTTTAACAAATGATAATATTGAATTTTTTAATTTTAAAAATTAACTGGACAAATTATAATTGACACTTGACCGGACCTTAAAAATCTTGACAATCAAGCTCATTCCCTAGTAAAAATACACATTAAATTCAAGCACTTTAAAACACATATAGATGTAAATGCATTTGTCGGGTAAAGTTCTTGTACCAACCTTTTTGCTTCTATAACCATTTTACAGATTAATATTTATATACTCTTTATTATTTTTTATATTATTAATATAGCAAAAAAACACATATAAATTAACTAATTGCTTCAATTTGAAGAATGAAATAAAAATATGTATACATATGTTTAACAATAATAGTTAGTTTAACGCACATGTGCTGCTGATACATACATTAACCATACATACCTACGTTAAAAACCATTCTATTATTGTACATAACTAAAGCTGTTGTTGAGTAATGTAATAATAGAAATGTAGAAACTTCAATACTGATATATTAAAAACGATAATATACTGCCAGGGGCAGCAATACAAATTATGATGGAACAAATACTAATGTTGTGACAACAATATTCCAAACTGACTTTTCTTTGCGTGCAGTATTTGAAATACTTGTATTTGAAACACGCCTTTGAAGTATTTCAAATACACTACCTGAAAATATTTAGTATTTTGTATTTCAAATACATAATTTAAAAGTATTTTGTATTTCAAATACATTTGGCTCAAAAATACATTTTCACAAAGTACATTTATTTATTATAACAAATTCAAAACAAGTTGTTTCACACAAAAGTTAAAATTGGTACTACGATCGTTAAAATGTTTATCATTTTGGAATACTGTAATTCATACAAATACATTTTAAACTAATCAGCTGATATCACTAAGTATTTCCACATATTCGCCACCAGTTTTTTTTCCAACGATTTGGACTATATACAGGGAAATAAATGTTATTATGGAAAGCTTTAGCCTACCTTAATGTCTGTGAGAACCAGATTAAATCGACTGCCAATACAATAATATGAGACATTTCAGTTGTATTTTAACAATATTAAAGGAGAGCTTGGAAAGGAGATTTAATGAGTTTCTCATGCTGACAAGTGAAGCAAATAGTGCCATATTGGCGTTATGTTTCCACCCTTGTTTAAAAAGCACTGCTTACTAGAAAGCATCTCTTTAAAGAAGAGACAACGAATTCAAACCCTTAGAAAAAAATTACAACAAACGTGAAACCGTGCGGGGATGCAGCAGAAGAAGTAGTAGTTGCAATAAAGATGGTGAGGATTTTATTGTTTTTATGCATTTATAGAATTTGGATTTATGTTATTCAGGACGTGAATTGTAATTTATGTTATTCAGGACGTGTGGAAATATTATTTTCCTCAGCAGGTTTTATACACTCCCCAACAAGAGGTTGTTTGTCGGATGACTCATTAAAATATCTTGTTTTTATTACTATCTATCAAATCCTAAATATTAGCTTTTTCATTTAATTTCCCAGCTTGCGTGAAATATGTATATAGTACTAAATGTATATAATAAAAAAAAACATATCGCTCCTTTATTGCAACATAGTTATATCTCAAAAAATGAGCTTTTCGTGTAAATAATGCAGAATTGTTAACAGTACAGATAGTATACATTGCGTCAAAAATTATTCAAATTACTTTAGGAGACATTTTCTAAAAACATTTTCTAAGACTTGTAAACTAAAAATTTTAAATTCGGTTTTCTCGAAACCAGCTTTTTTTAGTTATGACTATGTTGCAATAAAAGAGCGATATTTCATATAATATTACAGAACTTTATTTCTAGTATTTGAATATATAGATAAGTATATATGCCGTTGTAAGTATGAACATATAAATATATTGTCGCCTAAAACGTAAAGGAGCGTAACTGATAATCCGTAATTTTTAATAAATGAGGTGTTTTTATCAATAATATAACTATCCACAAATTTTAATAGGCTTTCAATATTTTGCAAGTTACGTCCTTTTAATACAACAATATACAACTTAGTTTAAGTGCACATGTAAAATAAAATATGTCTCTAAAACCAGAGAGGTATATTCTTATCAGATCGAAATACAAAAAAAGTATTTCACTCCTTTATTGCAACATAGTCATAACTAAAAAGAGCTTGTTTCGAGAAAAACATTATTAAGCTCTTGTGTCATCCTATTGAAATTGTAAATGAAATATTAGTTTGAAAAAGGATAGATGTTCTTCCATTCAAGTTTGTTATGACAATATTTCTCAAAGGGCCTTTTCCACTTTTTTAGTTCCTTTCGAATGATTTATTAGTTTGAATATTTATTATTTGAGTTTTTCTTCTGGCCAATATACATTTTGTGGTTTAAGCATAAAAATGCGTTATCAATAATTAGATGTATGCATGTATGTATGAACTTGTTCGTAACCACAGTGTTGTTCGAAACAAATTGAATTCTGTGAGATATTACATATTTTCCCTATGGGAAATCAAAATTCCGCATTTTTATTGACATAAATAATGTTAGGCTTCACCAGCTAAGTATATACAGTTGTAAAAAGATTTACATCAGCACCTGCTGTGCGGCCTTATCTGATGATGGACCAGTTCCACGATGTGAATTATTCACGATTCACCAGCGCCTCTAGAGTTTTATTTGCTACAACAAACAGGGCACCCCTTCCCGAAAAACAGAGTGCCCAAGTGTTAGGAATACAAACCTGCAAAACCTGTTTCCCGGGGGCTAAGTATATACAAAAAAGCAAATAAGAATATATATATTGCTGATTGTTCCCCAAGTTTGTGTTTTAATAATGAATTAAAAAAAAAAAAAACAGAATTATTTATGCCAATGACTATCGCAATAATCACGACTCAACTTCATAAACACAACATGTATATTCTGTTCACTTGCATCCATTCTAAAGGAAAATCATTTGCAACTCCGAAATCTATAACATCTGGGGGCAAATTTTGTCATTCGCCAACGAGCGAGTTTTTACTCGAATGTGCGACTTTTTACACTTTTGGGATTATCTCATTCGATATCGAGTAAAAGGTTTCCAAATTTCTAATCATGGCATTCGATAGCGAGTAACCATTCGAATGCAACCGTGCAACACAAAAGAAATGTAAATTAAAAATTTGTTTTGAATAGCAATAGTAGTTAAATTAAACTGAGAATTTTTGGTTCTTAAGGCTTTTTTCAATTCATATGAGGATGTATATGACGTATATATATATATATATATATATATATATATATATATATATATATATATATATATATATATATATATATATATATATATATATATATATATATATATATATATATATATATATATATATATATATATATATATATATATATATATATATATATATATATATATACAGGTATATGTGCATAAAGATGAGTATTGCTAAGAACACAAAATCTTATATTTGAAGTCACATGTTATTATATTCAAGAATTTATTTTTGTTTTTTTTTTTTTTTAGAAATGCATATATGTATATACATACATAGTTAAATATTACATACATATTTATTGAATTGTTAATTCTATTTACTTACTTTTTAATGCACAAACACGCATACATGATTGATTTAAATGAATTGATATTGTGAACGTGTATGTGTGCTTATTTAGTTTTTAATGTACAACAAGCATACAAAGTATGCAAATACATACAATTTTCGGCAGTGTTATAAAACACATTATTTTGTCACTATTTTGCAACACTGAAGTGATAACTCGACTCGTTACGTAACGAGTAACATCATTAAAAATTTACACGATATCGAAATTGTTTTCTACTCGATAGTAACTTCGATCACGAATGACAGAATTAGCCCCCTGGAAACTTTTGTCTGTCTGACGGCCAATAAGTGGGTGTCCGCTTGAAATAACATCTAAGCCCATTTTGGATACTGTGTTGCGAAGCACACGACCTTTCGGGGAAATTAAACGTGAACCCCTAATAGTGGACTTAGCGTTATAGTCGCCAGCCGCTAAAAATCTAGGCTCAAGTGATTTGAAAAATTTAATATTGGCTTTCTGTTATTGAAAACGGGGCGGTGAAGAAATCGATGAGATAACTGTTTTTCCATGAAAATGTACAATTTATATATTTGTTGCTTGGAGATGTTCCTCACGTGTCTCGTTTAGCAAATAGTGCTACTTCACCCAAACCCTCTGGCACAAAACATATTTAATTTTAGCGGTCACACTCAGTTGAGATATAAAAGATATAATTGCCACCATTAAAACTTTAAATAAGTGATTTTACCGATATAATTCGCGCAAAATAAAACTTTTTGTCTAGCATCGGTTGGACTTAGTTAATTTTTGTTTGTTTTGTATTTAGTATTAAGATTTGAATACTCATTGTTAGCTCACATTGTGAAGATTCAATATATAAAAAAAAACTGAAAAAATGCTTGTTCCCACACCCGCAAGTTTTTAAACTCGCCAGACTACTTGAAAACGCCAAATATATTTTTAGGTGTTCTATGACTCACGCGTTTGCTTGCAAGTTGGCATAATTTGAATGCTATAAACACGTGTTTTACCAATGCACATAAACTAAAGAATAATTTGAAAATTCCAGTAGCATTCACATAATACATTTTGGGTTGAAAATGAAATTAAGAATTGCATGCATAATATGCTGTTCATACATACACTTTTTAATTACTGCAATTATCAGTTAATTAAACATTTTTTAAGTGTGCATACATACTTAATATTGCTAATGCAATTAACGTTTGACAACAGCTGACAGAAAAGTTGTTTATATTTTGATTGTGAATATTTCTTGTTGTTTATAATTTTACAAAAATGGAAAAAAATTCGACATTTGAAAAGATTTTGCTTATATATAATACAAAGAAGAAATTGATATTATTTGTTTATTTTTAATTATTTAAAAAAATTTATATTCAAAACTTACACTCAACTTGACTCGCCATCTTTTGTTTGCATTTGTTTACACTTGAGTTGACAAATTTGAAGAAAGTGTGTTCACTGGGTATTATTGTGCTAACTAAACACAGTTGCCACAGGATTGTATATTTAATTTTATTAAATATTAGAACAATCAACTGTTAATTGGCAATTAAATTAATTAAAATTTTGTATGGATAATTAAAATCAATTAAGGTGTTAATTGCAAAATTTTAATTAAAAGTGTATGTATGAACAGCTTATAAAACTTTATTTCCAGAAATATATAACTAGTGAGAGTCACGTTTAAAGAACATTTTTTAAATTGTTTGTAGTAGTAGTGGTAGATATTATTTACAATAAGTGTGTATTTTAGGTTACAAATTCGGAGATTACATTGTTCGGAGATACAATTGTGGTTATCCTTTGCTTTTTGTACTGTCCACCCTCAAAGAAAAAAACTTTATTAAATTTAGGTTTAGAAAAGGCTTTTTACTAAATCAGCATTTTCCTTTACACTTGAACACTTTTTTTATATTTAAAACTTCCACAGAAAAAATTATAGTAAAAATAAAATCAGCAAAAATTTTTTCTGAAAAAATAATTTATGGCTTATACATAAATATCAATAATATAACCTTGGATATCGTATTTTGTTGTTGTTTAACAAAATAGTTGTTTTCGGTCAATAATTATTTTTACTAAACTTTTGTTTGAATCCACGAATTTCTTTACAGGTCCGCATTCAAACAATTTATTAATTGACTCAACGAATTTAGTTATTGAACACGAAAAAACATTTTTTCTGTATCACCGAATTGAAAAAAATTGTTGTTGTTAATTGGACTACTGCTACCAACAGAATAAATGAAAGCAGCCAACCAGCCTGACCTCGAACCGTTGCAGTCAGAGCTCATTGAAAATAAGTTCGTTAAGTTCTGGTTGCAAGGGAGTTGCCAGACGGGTGTTAAATAAAACTGGTTGCCAACGTGAACAATATACGTTATTTTATTATTTGTTTAAGGGTTAGTTTAGTGTTAATTCATTACTTCAGTTTGGTATGCTCTTGTGACTTGAACTCGCCAAGAGTCTGGCAATTGCGATTTACAGAACATCTTTCTTGCGAGTTCAAATCACAATCGCAAATGTCATGCGAGTGTTGGAACATGCCCGTGTATTAAAAACTTTTGGAAAGCACTTGGAAACTTTGTCCGTTCAAAAATTTATTTATGGTTTAACCGGTTTTTTGAATGGTCTACACGGAAGAAAATATCCAACGTGTTACGGATAGTGTACAGTGTAGTCCAGAAACAGCAATAAGAAGACTTTTGGCACAACTGGGGCTACCGCGGAGGTCCGTTCAGAAGATTTTAGTTGAATTGTATAAGTTTCAGCTTGTTGCAGAATTGAAGCCGATAGACTACGAACAGCGTCTTAATTATGCCATATCATTCTGACCTTCTGCATCTCACTGTATTCTATTAATGTATATAATTATTATTACGCTTATTATTAGATATTATTATTATGTATATAATTTAAGACTCGGTGCAGAAGGTGCTATTATTAACAGCGGTTAGAAATATTTATAATCCAAACAAATACCACATTTATGGGCTCATTTTTGTCCACCAGTGTTATATGTATTGAGTACTCGTAGGTAAAGGCGTTTCAGAAACTTCAGAAAATTCTACTTGATTTTAAAATTAGCAAAATTGTTTGAGCTTACAATCAACATTATTCCATTATTAATGACTAAGCAGAAACCTAAAAAAGCTCAATTGAAAATGTTATAAAATTTTTGAATTTTTTATTTATTATTGAAATACGGTATTATGAAATTCTTTTCAATGACCTTGATTATTAGTAGAAAAGCGTTAAAGTGTGAAAACAGTCACTCTCTAATTATGCCATTGGCTGCCTTTAGCACTGACGTGTTTTTTTTATTTTAATTACTTCTATTAACAAATTTAAGGGGGTTTTTATGTTTTTGCCTAATGTTTTTAATCTGTTTCGCTGCGTCATAACAAATTTGGTTTTAACAGAAACCAATGCATACATATGTTTTAAAATTTCAAAAACTACAATTAAAATATTTTAGTCACTTTACTATTTTGTTGCATGAAAAAATAAGAAAATATAAAATTAAAAACATGTGATGCCTCTTAAAGACCGTTTGAAGGTTAATGGAATGGTATTTATTTGTAACAGATTGGCAAATGAATTAAAAGTTTGCATGTAAATTTGGTGAATGTAGTGGGCTGTAATTGAAACTAGTTTAACAATTTTATTTTATTTTTTTTTGTGAAAGATTTTCTTTTTTATCCAACGAAAAAGAGAAATCTGTACAAAATATATTTTCTTGTTAGAAAAAAATTTTTTTTTTTTTACATTTAGTCGTTTAACTTCAACATTTAGTGCAGCCACATACTTATATACGAGCATTTCTTTAAATATGTGGCTGTAATAGTTAAAAGTATTTTTAGGTTGTTAGTAACTTAAATCATTGAGAGCAGCCCGGGTGAAACTTGTTTACAGTTTCTGTACCATTTTGGCACATTTGAAGACTTTTTTTAAGTTCGACATTTAACATAGTAACAGCCAGGGTTTTATTTGCAATGATACTTGGAAATTTAACTACAATAGGCTCCACTGTGATTCTATAGTTTCTACATGAGCCAGTACTGGATAAAGAACAACAATTTTATTTATGACATTTGCCCATATAAGAAGTATTTAGTAATACCTTCTTACTATTAATTGATGAACCAATTTAAAGCTTCATTGATGAAATGATATGAAAAGATTAGTATTATAAAGTTTAGAGGGTTTCAGGCGCGGATCCAGCTATAGCTTTTGTTTCAATATCTTTGGAACAAAAAATTAAACATTATTGTATTGCAAAAACTCTTATTAGCGACATAACAACATACTTTTCTCATTTAATTTTTATTAATATGTTTATACTGGTTAACAAAATATGTTTATTTTCTTGATAAAATGCATATTTGCATACGACCACTTTTAGAAAAAAAAAATTATTTTCTAAACTTTCTTAAGCCCGAAATGAAAATAGGGCCATTCACACCTTTGTGCCGTTTTATCAAAGTTCAGTTCTTATTTCATTTGCAACAGTTGAAATATTTTTTACATATGTATAAATAAGTTGATGTATGTTCTCTCATAAAGTCTTAATTATTTATTTTCGGGTCTGCAGAAAAAAAACTTTTCAATCAGTTAAAAAATTGTTTGAGTAAGAACCTGTAAAGAAGTTCATCAATTTTAACAAACATTTTGTAAACAATGGTGATGGAAAACATCTATTTTTGATGATGGAAAACATCTATTTTTATGCAACAACAAAGGCACCGTCACTAGAGTTAGTTGGCTAAAATACAAAAACTGCCTGGCCCACTATGTCACTCGACATCGGTCGCTCGCATAAATATATTTGAAACAAAAACAAATTTTAAAATGTTGTTTTTGGGATGCATGTATATAGGCGAGCGATCGATGTCGAGTGACATAGTGGGCCAGGCAAAAAATATTTGAGTACACATTGTACGGAAAATATCGCCTTGAGAACGCCTGAGTATATTGAAGAGTCAATTAACGATATATATATATATATATATATATATATATATATATATATATATATATATATATATATATATATATATATATATATATATATATATATATATATATATATATATATATATATATATATATATATATATATATATATATATATATATATATATATATATATATATATATATATATATATATATATATATATATATATATTTTAAATATATTTTCAAATAAGCCAAAGGTCACATTTTGTTCTGCGACTCCTCATATATAAAATAAAAAACAAGCTGTGCAAAAATTCCACTTAACAATCTAAAATTGATAAGCACGTAGGTACTTTGATAAATATATACCTATATACTGATAAAGGCACCTTTACATGGTAATACAAGAATAAAAGAAATCTTACCGAGTAAAAAGAGAGTGTATTCAGTAGAAGAGAAATCCAAATGCAAAAATTGACAAGCGGTAGGCAAATCTTCATTTTCTAAATCATTTCAGAGAACTCTGTATTCTCATCACAGCAGTGGTGTATCTTTAAATTTGCATTGGCAGCACTTCGAGTATTTATTGCAGGTGGTAGATACCCAAACAATTAGAATTCAAGAATATTGCATTTTGTTTTTAATTTTATTAGAGTTTCATAATAATACTTTGATTTTACTTATCCCGTATAAAAATATTCTCTGATAGCCACTAAAGGCCCTGAGCAGTTGTGTCTTCATGTTCAGGCTAGTTCTGGAATATCACAACAGGTTAAAGGAACTGGCAAGTCAGAACCAGGTTACCCTGCTCTCGGTGCCAGCACATGAGGGGCACTATGACAATGAGGAGATGAAGAAATGGGCGGAGTCTATTGTTGAACAACATTGGAACGATAGAGCCAGTCTCGAACATTTCAAGAAATTTCTAAGCTTTGATGCAAAGAGGGCCGAATATGCTCTACAGACATCAGCAGATTCTGCGGTGAGGAAGAGGAGACAATTGAGCACTTGATCACCAATTGTGGAGCTTTAGGACACAGAAGACACAGGCTGCTACAATCACATATGTTGAGTGAAGGGGGCTTTTTATCACTCCAATGAAGGAGCCAGTTCGGTTTCTTGACGTACTTAACCCGTAATGGTACAAGGGGACGCACAATAGACCTACAATGGTCTCAATGCAAGTGGTCGATGAGGGCCACATCCCATCCAATCATAATAATAATATCCTACAAATGAAAACATGCAAAATACAAAGCATAATTTTGTTTGATTTTTTTTAAGTACGCAAATATTTTTGTAATATTTCGCTCTCACAAAATCTAAATATCAAGTGTTATCATGACGATCTATTAAAATAACACATTTTTTGTACTCGTAGCTTTCATTCAATCTGTTCATTTGTTTACTTTGTCACCAAAATATAATCTTATCAAACGATAATATACTTGTTTTCGACTAATTGTTGTTTAAATATGGTTACAAAACACCAAATTTTTTTATCACTGACTGTTTTATTAACATGTAAATATGTATGAAAGTAGGTACTTATGTATGTACTCGTTCATACATTTGTATGCACTCATAAGTAGCTCTAAGTCTATCTCATATTGAGACTATTTAAAGTAAAGAATCGTTGGAAGTTTTACAGATAAAAATTTCATACAAAAAGATTGGAGTGAAATTTATACTTGTATGTTCTATTTTTAAAACTTGGATTTTAAAAAATCAGAAAATTAGCTGGCGAATAAGATCAGAAAATTACGATTATTGCATAAAAATATGCAGCAATTTATGTTTTCCATTTCAAGTCATAAAAACTGCTCGCCGACACTATATTAGAGTGAGGTACATTTTATCTCGTAAGTTTTTTTTTAGATTTATAAGAAGTTGCTTAACATTAAAAGTCAATCTCCTGATGACGCTATAAAAGGATTTTGGATTACAGCTGAAACATATTCTTTAAAACCTAGTTGAGTATCTTTGTTTCCGAAAGTAAGTTACTATCCCTTAAAACCAAATTTACTGCAGAATGTTGACATATTATAGCTAGAATGGTATAATCTACTATTTACGGGAATATGTGGATCAGGTCAGATTTGAAATCGTCCCATAAATAGCAAAGAGCCCCTAAAAATAGCAATATTTAAAGAATGGGCTAACAGTCTTTCAGAAATAACCTCATTCATTCAACTCCCAGACGACTTGCTGGAATCATAAAAGCAACGGGCTTTTATGATTCCATAATACGAAAGTATTCGTTAGTTAGTTAATTTTATATATATCGCTCCTTTATTGCAACATAGCCATAACGCAAAAAAGCTTGTTTTGAGAAAAACACATTTAAAATTTTTAGTTTCCATACAAGTCTGAGAAAAAATTTTTAGAAAATATCTCATAAAGAAACAGTTTAAAAGTAATTCAAATAAAATTTTGTCACAATATAAAAGGTAGTACTGTTAACAATTCTGCATTGTTAGCTCGAAAGGCTCATTTTTTGAGATATGACTATGTTGCAATAAAGGAGCGATATAATAAGCCAAAGTGTACACTATTTTTGAGACGTGAAATAAGCAGTTTTATGAGAATAACGTTGATTTCAAAATGGAGAAGTAATTAATGAATATATATTTTTAACTTTAACTTAACTGCTACTAAATACACTTTCAAAAAATAAAAACAGTTTTAATTTACTATTTTTTTAACATCTACGAACTTATAGAAGTTGAATTTGTTGCCGAATACTTTATTTCGCCGCTGAGTGTACATGTTCAATCCGTCCGTACCTTTGAAAAAAGTATTTTGAATCAATCTATATACACATATATCTACAATGTCATATATTGGACTATATTAATATTGATCCAATTTAGCTGAAATAAATTAAAAAAATTTCTTAGATAATGCAGACTTGTACCATTTCATTGTTAAACAATAATTTGTATGTATGTATGTATTTCTGAAACTCATATTTCCAAAAAATAAAAAAAAAATGTGAGTACGATTTGAAGTCACAAAATTGTTGTGCTGAAAGTCGCAATCGCAAAAAATTTTGCTATTTCAACTCGCAAGCAAATGGTGAAGTGAACTTGCTTATAATGAAAGCTAATTATCAAACCATGGAACTGGAAGCGTCTAAATAAAATTGACTTATTTTAATGTATTTTCATCACAAAAATTTTAAATTTTCACCTACTTTAATAAACAAGTTTGTAGCTAAAAGATACAAGTTTTTTATATCACTTGTTTACTTTAAAAATGGCGACTTCACATGGCACGAATGGTCTTTTTCTCATACAAAAAGCAAGTGATACCAAATTTCACACATATTTTTGCTCAAACAGAACGCATGATTTTTAGCACACTGAAAACTTCGCTTTTGATCTGACAAATGATTTAAAAACTTTGCGTTTCGCAGTACATGGCTGAATACAAAATAAAACTTCGAAACTAAGCATGTATGCATATCTGCTTAAGGTCCCATTTTCGGGTGGTCCATGGTGTAGTATTAGATAGAATTTTACAAACTACTCTTTTGTACAGGATGGCACAGAGCTACCTTTATGGTTTGAATATTCAACGACTTTTTTACTTTGTCTACATTTTTTTTCAGAACTTGGTGAAGAAGACTTACGGAATTTAACCTGAAACACTACACACACAGAAAAAATTTTTTTTCGTGTTCAATAACGAAATTCGTTGAATCAATTAATAAATTGTTTATATGCGAACCTGTAAAGGAATTCCTGGATTCAAACAAAAGTTTAGTAAAAATAATTATTCATCGAAATCAATAATGTTTTGAAACAACAACAAAATACGATATCCAAGGCTATTTTTTTTTTTATATATTTTTGTATATGCATACAAATTATTTTTTCAGACAAACATTTTGTTGATTTTATTTTTACTATAAATTTTTCTGTGTAACAGAACAGCGATCCAAAATTGCTGAAAACAGGTAAATTGTTTTCATGCAAAGTGCTTATCGTCATTTTGTTAATGTGAGTACTGGTCTGTTAGCAACTACAATAAACCACCTAGTTGCAAATTTTCGACAACATGGTGTACTCGTAGTTGTGAAATTGATTTACATCAGCACCTGCCATGACAGCCTAATCAGATAAAGGACCAACTCCACAGCTTGAATTATTCACGATTAACCAGCGCCCTCGTGTGGGTCTCTAGGCTCACACAGATCGCAACTTATCGCTATAAGTTTGTAGCCCTATAGACGAACCACTTGCTTAAGAGTTCGGGCCTTCTAAACCGACCTGCATGCAATTGCCCAACAGTCAATGGAAGGCAAGGCTTAATGTGTTGCTAGGCCGAAGCCCATTAAGAGCAGCAGCCCTGAACTACAATAAACCGCCTGGTTGCAAATTTTCGGCAACATGGTGTACTCGTAGTTGTGAAATTGATTTACATCAGCACCTGCCATGACAGCCTAATCAGATAAAGGACCAACTCCACAGGGTGAATTATTCACGATTAACCAGCGCCCTCGTGTGGGTCTCTAGGCTCACATAGATCGCAACTTATCGCTATAAGTTTGTAGCCCTATAGACGAACCACTTGCTTAAGAGTTCGGGCCTTCTAAACCGACCTGCACACAGATCGCAACTTATCGCTATAAGTTTGTAGCCCTATAGACGAACCACTTGCTTAAGAGTTCGGGCCTTCTAAACCGACCTGCATGCAATTGCCCAACAGTCAATGAAAGGCAAGGCTTAATGTGTTGCTAGGCCGAAGCCCATTAAGAGCAGCAGCCCTGAACCAACTCAACCGTCCAACCATCACTCCTGGTTCCTTACAGTACAGGTATCTGTTGCAAGACAACAGCACCTCAGGGGGTTGCTAGCCCCAGAAAACCGGCATGCACCAAAGTTATCAGGGAAACTAACTTCCTGTGATTTTAGGTTTAACCCACAGCCAGAACGTTTCAGCCGAAGCAGGCACCTCTAGCATGTTCAGCACCGAGAGATCTGCAAGGCAGGATCCCCCACTGATCCTAATTCTGCCAATTTTAACCCTGAGTACGGGGTTCCGGAAGTCCGACACAACATATTTAAGTCATGCGGCTTCCTAAAGTTTTGTTTGCTAATATAAAAGACACCTTCCATGTACCAGAAGACCACGTACGGTCTACACAGAAGAAAATATCCAACGTGCTGCGGGTAGTCCAGGAAAATCAACAAGAAGAAGTTCGGCATAGTTGGAGCTATCGCAGGTCCATTCTGAAGATTTTAGCCACATTGTACATGTTCCCGTATAAGGTTCAGCTTGTTTAAGAATTAAAGCCGATAGACTACACACAATATACTAATTATGGTATTTCATTCCTACCATAAAGGTAATTCTGCGCCACCCTGTAATGTACCATAGTATAGTGACATGGAGCGGTATTGTCACTAACCTTCTGGAGTACTCCATGAAGTAGTGATATGGAGTGGTTTTAAGACTACTCTTATGTGTTGCATAGCCGTGTTATAACTACGTGATCCAGGCCTAACACATCGTAATGTTAAAAATACCTTGTTTTTACCATACCATTGAGTTCGTTTTAGGTTACTTCGAGTTCATACAATTGAGGTCTGCTAGTCCGTTGCGGACTATTCTTTACATTTTATGGGCTAATCGCATTTTTTGCAGGGAAGATGTCCATACAAACATATACTTATCTACGTAAACGACACGAACAAAGAATTAATTATTCGATAAGACAATGCATTTATACATAGCTACATAGATACATTCATTTATATATATGTATGTACATATGCACTTCTGCTGTTTCACTTACATATGTATTATTCTGTTCAAAAACTAGTTGTTTAAATTAACACAAAATCGCGATAGGAATACAATATATTTAACTTAGTTATAAAAAATACTAAAGTATGTATGTCGGTATACACATATGTATGTATGTATATACGAGTAAGCTTGAATTTATAAAAATTAAATAATAGCAAAAATTCATTTACAAATGATAGAAAAATCGCAAGTCATGTATAAAACTCTCTTTTTTTCTAAATGAAACGCTATTTTATTATTATTATAGCAAACGAGTACATACGTACATACGAGTACACATGTACGTACCTTTAAAATATACAAGTGTTTATTTACTAACCCACTTGACCTTATATTCGAAATAAAATTTTTAATTGTATAATTACCAAATCTCATGTGTTATAATATAAACTTATGAATTATGCTAAAAACAACTAAAAACATTATATATTTGTATTTGCAAAGCGCTTGCTTAATGGCGCTTAAACGATGGGCTATAGCTATAGTCAAACACTAAAGTCGATTCTTTTTAAAAACAACTTAAATTTTAGCATCTGCTGCTAACTTGTTTTCAACTATAGTCAAAATTAAAGTTGTTTCTAAGTTGAACTGGCTCCAAATGGGTGACAAGTCAAATTCATTAAACATTTGCATACAATCTAGTATAAAATATAAAACGAGTGGTATCTATGATCAGCTGATAGGCAAAGTTAAAAGAAAGGGAAAAAACAGTTAAAAAATTTTAGTAAAAATTGAAAAAAGCCTTTAAAAACTATTATAAATTAGTTACAATGGAAAAATTGTTCTGTGTGCTATAAATTATATTAACTCTATAAATTTGCGCTTTTATTGACAGAGTCACCATAAAAGGGAACGAGAGGCTAACTGGAGCACCTTTTCCAGCCTGTATCGCAAAAAAAATAACGAAAAGGCTAAAACCTTTGCTAATATATTTTGGGTCTTCTTTCCACCCGAAAATCATCAATTATGGCAAAGTCGATGCCACGGTCTGCAAATGTACACATTTTGTACATCGCTCTGCATGTCTGCATATGTAAAGATATCGCTCCTTTATTGCAATATAGTCATAACTAAAAAACAGCTTGTTTCGAGAAAAACACATTTCAACTTTTTAGTTTCCATACAAGTCTCAGAAAAAATTTTTAGAAAATATTTCCTAAAGGAAACAGTTTAAAAGTAATATGAATACATTTTTGGCACAATATAAAAAGTACTGTTAATAATTCTGCACTGTTAACTCGAAAAGCTCATTTTTTGAGATATGACTATGTTGCAATAAAGGAGCGATATATATTTTTAGTTTTTATTTCATACTAATTTTTACCTAATTTTCACAAAACTAATTTCTTTGCTTTACATTTTACTATTTGACGGCTAACAGCTGATTTATTTAGAGTTACGCTAATTTATTTAAAAACAGCTTTTTCTCTGTTTAACTTTAGAACCGGCTTTTGAAAGTAAACTGTGAAAATGATTTACATCAGTACCTGCCTTGACGGCCTAACCTGATGGTGGATCAATTCCACGAAGTGAATTTTTCACGATTCAGCACCGCCCCCGTGTGGCTTGCTAGGCTCACACAGGTAGCAATTCTTGTCATATGATTGCGGTCATATGAACAACTTTTTTGTTGAGGAGTTCGGGCTTTCTAATCCCACATGTATGTAATTTCCCAGCAATCAACGGAAGACAAGACTTAATGAGTTGGTAGGCTAAAGCCCACTAAGAGCATCAGCCCTTAAACCAACTCACCCGTCAAACCGTCACCACTGGTTCCTTATAGTACACGTATCTGTTGTATAGGCAACAGATCCTCGGGAGATTGTTAGCCCTCGAAAAAAGCCATCACCAAACAATTATCAAGGATACTAACACTCCCTTCCTGCGTTTTAGGTTTCAACCACAGCCTGAACGTTTCAGCCAAGGTAGGCACCTCAACCATGATCAGCCCGGGTCGAACCGCAAGTAGAACTTCCCGGGGGCCATGCTGATCCCCGTTCTGCCAATTTATACCCTTGGTAAGGGTTTCGGAAGCCAACACAACATAAGTCATGTGGCTTCCTAGAGTTTTGTTTGCCGCACCAAACGAGGGACCCCTTCCCCTCTTTTCCCCGAAAAACAGAGCGCCTAAGTTAGGAATACGCCAAGGCAAAACCTGTTCCCCGGGGGGTTTTTGAAAGTAAAGTAAATAAGTTGTAGGCGAAAAATATATTTTTGTTAAACATTACTTTATAGTTTTTAAAGTATATTTTTAATGACTATAGTTATAGCCGAATATAATTATTATTATTATTTTTTTTTTTGGAGGACACCATTACTTACCGTCCGCTTTTACATTTGGACAGACGAAATTGCAAACAAAATTGCCAGTGGGGTAGAGTATATAGTACACGGCTCTCTGTACTAGACATTTGTCTCTCTTTTCCACTTTTCGCATTTTTTATATATGTATATGCACACTGGCAACGTTAAAAAATAACAACGAGAAGGAAGGAAACAAGTAACGAGAAAAGTTTGTCTATCTATTAACTTCTAAAATGTAAAAGGTTTAGGCAAGACCAAAAGGGAAGTGGGAGAAATGTCTGCCCATGATCTGTCTAAATGTAAAAGCGGACTTATATCCACAAAACATCGCTATTTGGTATGCTATAAAAACGATTTTTTTTTTTAACTTTATTATTTTATTTATTGAATCTACATAAGAAATGTAATGACAATAAGTATTCAATTCCTAATACTAAAAAAAAAAAATTGTGATTAAAGTCCTGCCAGTGCTGGACAAAAATTTATTTTTATGCGAATATTATTTCAGAATTCAGTCATCTGTTTAGAGCTTTAAAATAAAAACGATAATGGTTAGAATGTTACTGTCGGTGGTGAAAAGTAAAAGTTTGTCTTCCAGTCTTAGCAGCCACATGACCGAAATCGTATTTTAACATTAATGTCATAACTTTTTCTATCCCATTAAAATACATATCTTTGTATTATGATTTAAACTTGTGTAACTCTATAAAAACAAAAATCAAAAAGAATAATAAATATGATAAATGCATCTTTTTTGGACAGCTTCAAAAACATAAATCGAGAAGGACTGTTTTTGTTGTTCGATATACATACATATTAAAGAAATCCAGAGTGCATTTTCAAATATTATGGTTAAGCGGGTGCTATTAATGCAGACACAATTACTTACAATATGTCCGTTCGTTTAACCAAACATTTGTAGAAATTTTTACTTTGTTTTACTGCTTATTACTGAATCTTGTTCGTTTGCCCGAGTTGCACTAAATGAGAATACAAATAAAGAGAGTAAAGTAACAGTTCTTTTACTAAGTATTTAAAAATTTCTTGCAGTAGAGTTTGGTAAAATTAAAAACATATACTTTGCTTTTGAAATGAAATGAAAAATACATATTTACGGTATTCAAATCCTCTAGCACGCAACATACTATTCTCTCTTTCGTCCTCCTTATAATCTACTTCCCTAGTTCTAGTACAATACTTTGCATATGTAGAGGTCATCCCCTGAGTACTGGTCCAAGAGAAAAAATAAATAAATAAACCACGCAAACAGTTTGGCGAACACACACTTTGCGTTTGCATCCGAATGATGCAAACATAATTCATACAAACAGAAATTAATAATTTTTCTTTATCTTAATTTTTTTTACCTTTTTCTTAAATTCCAAATATGTTTGGACACATCATATTTTTTATAAAAAATAAACGCCAAGTTATGCAAACTGGTAACACTAGTAAGCTTACGTATATTAAACCTATGTTGAATTTCAAATATTGTTAGTTCTGCATAGTTGCATCTTGCAATTTTGACTCAACTTGAAGTCAACTCTTGTAATAATATAATTGCAAATAAACCTTATTGAGCTACAACTCAGAAGCCTTTTATATTGGTACTGGAAACGGGTAAGCAGCCAGTCAAGCTCCCAGTCTCAAAACAAGTAGAATTATTTCATATTTTGAGCTGTGTGTTTAGGGTGCGATATACTCGGATGTAATAACTACATAAGAAGACATCTAGAAATTCAATTTTTGTTTGGTAAAATTCCGCAATATAGAAACATGATTAAATACATCATATATATTGTACTATTTTATATATTTCTTTCATTTTTATTTTTTATTATTTTATGCATTTTGTGTTCTTACCTCCTAATAAAGAAAAAAGGTTTGTTATTTTTGCCAAGATAGCATTATATTTCGGCACGACTAAATAGTTCGATTGCTCTTTCGCCCTTGTAACCCATTCGTACAATTAATATTCATTTGTGAAATTTTATATAAATAAAAATAAACGGTCCCAAGATAAAAAATATCGCTATATATGCGCGTTTGCATATATGCATAATTTTATCACTTAAATTTTATTAACTATTGCTTACGAGTTTTTAATCTTTTTTGTTTTTTGAAATATTGTATTTGATCAGAAACTTAACGATCATAGTTTATAATAATAGTCGTCTTACGCATAGCAAAATGTGGTTAAGTTTTGACTGGTTACTACAAATGTGGTTAAAAACGGAAAACTAAAGAGAGATGTAACTAAAAGATGTTTAACACACTTAACTTTTGGCTAGTCAGATCTGCAGTTACCCCTATGTGGGCCGTTACATGTAAATGTAATTTTATCAGCTGTTTACCAAAGCTTCCAGATGTGTACTATTTTTAGGTTAAAGTTCTTTTTTGGAAAAAAAACTCATTTACTGCAAAGTAGACGAATAATCCTAATATGTACGAGTATATGCATACTTACATTCGTATGTTTGTATATGTACACATATTTTGTCAAACATTGATGTACGAGTACGTACAATTAAAATATTTGTAAACGTCACCGAAATAAAAGCACGCTTTGAAAAGTTCAGAAATAAACTTCTTATGTTTTAAAAATTTTTATAAAATATTTCTTTAAACTAAATAAAGTATAAATGCATGTAAGTACGGAAATTAAGGACGGTATTATTATTACAGATTGTCAATTATTGATTTTCATGAAAAAATATTAATAAGTGACGAGGTACATTTTCATTTGAATGGATATGTGAATAAACAGAATAGTCGGTTCTGGGCAATGGAAAACTCACAAGTTATTCCTCAGTCACCCGTGCATCCATTAAAAGCGGGAGCCTGGTATGGGATTCGGTGAGTAGGAGTCATTGGACTTTACTGCTTTGAAAATGAAAACAGTGTAATGGTATATCTGAATGAGGAGCGATATCGTGAAATGATCTAAAACTTTTTAAAGCCACAACTGCGTTAATTAACATGTGGTATCAACAAGACGGTGCCAACTCGCATACAGCCAGGAATACAATGGTATTACTGCGAGGAGTACACCTTCCCGGCGGACACTCTGTATTTTAATGGGATGTGGCACTCTACGGCCACTTTCACTGCAGCCATTGCGAGTATATTGTGTACATATAAATGTAAGTGCTGAGTGTTCTGAGGCTTTTTCTGTCCAGTTTTAGAGCATATTCGGCCCTCCCTGCATCAAAGCTTAGAAATTTCTTACGATGTTCAAGACCGGTTGTCTCGTTTCAATTTTGCTCCACGATGGACTCCGATCATTTATTCATCTCCTCATTAAGGAGTCTCTTGTTGAAGACAAACGTCGGAGTGAGTTCAATAAAATTCCCCTGTGCATTTTTGGCTTAGATGTCTGCCATATCATTGCCTTAATACCCCTTATGTCCTGGCACCCAGTTGCCAGTTCATTTTGCCGTTCAGGGATCGTAACGCTCGCAAGTGATATTAAATAAGTTGTTTAATAACAGTTATTTTGTCGGTTAAATAAAAAAAAATCCACCTTAAACAGTTATTTGTAAACGTAAAAATAAAAGGTCGGATGAAACTCTTGAAAAGAGGGTTTTATTTAGCCGTCATAAAATAAAACTCATGTGCGGAGTTTTATTTTTTCCGTTAGAAAACCAAACTTATTTTATGTTATGAGCTGTCATATCATTACAATTTAAAAAGTATTTTTCTCATTGTGACCACTGTGCAGTGGCATTTGCTTCTGCAATCCAGGTAAGCGTGGAAAGAGCTCTTAAATAGGTGTTGTGCGACCTGTATTCAAATTTGGGAAAAATTATGTTCATTAAGTTAAACACATAACAAACTAATTTCTTGATCCTAGTTGCTTCGGCGCTTATTTTAAGCAATGTTTGCAATATATTTGTTCAGCTCAGGGTTTTACAATAAATTATAATTTAAACAAATATTCCTGACGAAGTTTTCCAAAAGACAATGAGATATTGCCAAAAATATAGAAAACAATTTTTTTTAACAATAAGAAATGAACAAATTTATCGCAAACGTTGATGAAAATAAAAATATGAGTTTTATTTTATGGCGGAAAAAATAAAACTCCCTAAGTGAGTTTTATTTTTTAACGGCTAATTAAAACTCACTTTTTAAGAGTTGCAACCCAATTTTTTATTTTTACGTTAAAAAACAAGTCTTAACACCGCAGTTGTTATCGTTTTCTTAAGATGACCAAAGATTCTGAATGATGATATATATAGAAATATATTCTATGCATCGCAATCGCTACACTCTTAGCAAAGTCAAATCACAAGAATTTACCGAACTGATCTGACGAATTTACAATAAACTAAATTTTAAGCAAATAATAGTAAAATGGCGTATATATTCACTAAAATATGTTTACTTTTTATTTGCATCAACACTTTTTGCCAAATTATATAAATTTAAAACATGTTATTAAAACACTTTATCTTTGAAATTAGATTTTTGGTTTTTGTACATTGAACATGTCTTTCCTTTTATTAAATTGCTCAAGAGGGGTATTTTACAATACAAATTTGATTAGTAATTTTTGATTGAAAAGGACCAGAAAAATAATCAACGTTTTTTAGCTGGGGAGCAACTAGCTGTTTCGTAGCCGCTACACTACTTATCAGCACTCAATTTCAGGTTTTAACTCGCGTCGTGACGCATCATGAAGGGGCGCCTTGACGACTGAGCCACCGAGCCATTGAATTATTTTCTGTCTATATTCAAATCATATTGAATCGCGTATTCATTTTGTTAATTGCCCGCATTAACATTGATTGTATTTTTATCTGATGTTTCCACAATAAAAGTAAGCGGCTTGTTAAGAAATTTTATATAAAACGCACTCAATTTTTTCAGTAGATATAATACAAAATTTTTAGACTAGTCACTTGCTTGTGTTGTGGAAACAATTCATTAAGCTAAAATGCAAAATATAAATACTGCTGGCATTTTCGATTTGTTTTTTGGTTTGTTTAGCTAAAACATGTCGCTCCTTTATTGCAACATAGTCATATCTCAAAAAATGATATTTTCGAGCTAACAATGCAGAATTGTTAACAGTACTACCATTTATATTGTGCCAAAAATTTATTCAAATTGCTTTTAAACTGTTTCCTTTAGGAGATATTTTCTCAAAAAATTTGCTAAGACTTGTATGGAAACTAAAAACTTTAAATGCGTTTTTCTCGAAACGACCTTTTTTACGATATGACTATGTTGCAATAAAGGAGCGATGTGTTTTTAGCAAACAAAATATGGCAACTCGTAAGCAAAACGCATGAGGCATCTAATAACAAATTTGGTTTTTTCTATTACTTTACTTATTTTACTTATTAGTGCAAAAATATTTTCGATTTAAAAAGTTATAAAAAGCGACACAGCGTGGCAAAAGTTTTTTTGTATAAAATGTTTATACGCATATTTATAACTAATATTACCATAAAATTGGTTGTAGGGCACTCAAAGCAATTTGAAAACAAGTTTTTTTTAGCATACATAATAAAACACATTCCTCTTTAAAAAGTTTTTAGTACAAACTGAGATAAAAATTGTCTGTATTTTTAAGTAGTTTTTTGAGATGCCAGCGTTTTCATTTTAGTGGATTCACTTAATTGTGAATTAAATAGAATTTTCGTATATTTTGGGAAAGATATATTTGATTATAGTATAATAAGCAGTAGAGTGGTTCGCCTTCCATACAAAAAACAAAAATTGTGTCAGTACCTCCCTAGAATTAAAGATAATGTAAAAAGAATTTGAAATTAGTTTCCTTATTTTTTCTCACGCCAACAATTACCTGCCTTTTAGTACTTTTTTTGCTGTGCCGCCATTTTTAGTTAGATTATAGCATTTTAGATATAAAATTCCTGTTTTTAATAGTTTTTCACTACCACGGCAAATTCTAGTCATGACTTTTAAAAACTCGCTTCAAAAACATTGCATTGGAAGTGTTTAAAAATCATGAGTAGAATTTGACGTGGTAGTGAAAACCGATTAAATTGTAGTCCTTACAGAGTCGTCAACACCGATATTTAAAATGTAATAATCGGACTAAGAATGCCGGCGCAATGAACAAAATACTAAAAGGGCGGTATTTGTAGGCGCGACAAAAAAAATATAATAATAATAATAATAATAATAATAATAATAATAATAATAATAATAATAATAATAATAATAATAATAATAATAATAATAATAATAATAATAATAATAATAATAATAATAATAATAATAATAATAATAATAATAATAATAATAATAATAATAATAATAATAATAATAATAATAATAATAATAATAATAATAATAATAATAATAATAATAATAATAATAATAATAATAATAAAATTATTTTCTAATTGTTCTTACATTATCTTGGATCCTGACACAAATTTTTTGTTTTGGCTCCACTCAACGAGTAATTTATATAAAGCTGAATAAAAAAATTTAAAGCTTTTCACACGACTTTTCTGGGCGTATCACTAATTCGTGTTATGTAAGTTGCAGATTATACAGCGAAATGCGAATTTTTTCATGCAGATGAGTAATTTGTCAAAAATTTTTATTAAAAAATGTTTTTAACACAGATAATGCAAGGAAGGATACACACTTTTTATTATAGTAAATAGATAATAACTACTAATAAATAAGAAAAATAATAAAGCTTGCCGTAATGTGATTTTTAATTAAAAACAACATAGTAAAGCAACCTAAGGTCTTCTGCGATATAAAATATTTTAAGTCTTTTGGTAATAAAAAAAAACCTTAAATTGGGGTTAAGGTTAAGATAATCTGGTAGCACTACTGGTTCTGGCTCTCATTTCTGAATACTTTTATATGTTTTTGAACAAAGTATGTTCTCCGGCATTTATTTGAATTTCAAATTGAATAATTATAGTTTGTTTTCCTAATGTATCATAAATGGGGTTGCCATACACGTTGAAATAGTATTAGTATATATATTTTATTATTTATTGATGTTTTGTTGAACTTTATAATTTTTATATTAGATTTTTGGTTTTTGTACATCGGGTTTTTGATCACGTTTTTCCTTTCTTAAGAAGGATTTTTTACAAGGCAAATTTGCTGTGATCAATAATTTTTAATTGAAGAAGATAAGAAAAATAATCAAACCTTTAGCTGGGCGACAACTAGGTGTTGCGTAGTCCCTACACTACTTTGTCGCTTTGCGTGAAGTTTAAAACTTTAACAGAAAAGCGCAAAGCAAAAGGTGTATGACACAATAAAAACTTTGGCAACGCTGACGATTTGTTTATTTATAAAAAAAATTGTTGTTAATTTTTATATTTAATCATTTCTTATGATAACAGAAGTTAGAAATATTATTAGACGAACTATTGAAATTGGTTCTAATTGTTTTCTTAGTGCATAAAGCTATTAGAAAAAACTTCAACGCGTAAAAAAATGAGAGTTGCCGAACTTTTCGCATCGCGTTGCGTTAAAAGTGCTCTATATGACATGTTTTATATAAGTATATACATTCTATCTTAGATGTCAAAGCGAATTTGCAACGCAAAGCGAAGCAAAAGTTTTATCTGACACGGCCTTTAGTATTAATTTATTGATATACAAAAATAAAATTTTAGTCAAGGCGAATTCATTACTAGATGAACTTAACAGCTCAGGATATTATTTTTTGCTTCTCGCATTTTTTCCAATGAGACTGTCAAATTTTTTTTTTTTTGTCTACAAACATTTTCGCGCCATTTTAATCTGAAGATTTTTTATATGATTTAGTGCAATTTTAAAAAATTTGTGTGAATTTAAAAGTGAAAAACTAATATAATCTGTGATTTTAATTACAAACAATTATAAAAGTTTATATTTAATGTTTTTATAAAATTTTTTCCTTGCTGCACAATCTTACGCGAATTTATATTTTGACATTCATGATATGTTTTACAATAACAAAATATATAGTACTGAGTTCGCCTTCCCGCTTGCATTCAACTGTATAAATTCGCCTAGATTCTAATATTAGTGTATGTTGGGGTTATGAGGGAATTCTTTCAAATATATTTACCTTTTTAGAGACAAATATTTTTCATGCAGTTGTTTGTCCCAAGGCGAATTAATTATTAGGTGGATGCATCGGCGAATTCAGGCGAATTCGTTTAATATGGCGGCACTTTCTCTGTCAAGTTTTGTTTACCATTTCGGCGCCATTTAAATTTTTGTACATGTTCTTTATCAACTACTTTTGACAGCTTAAGTGTGAATTCGCCTTTTTACACAAACAAAATACCTGTTGTTTTTTTATTGTTGTATTGTTGTAGCGAAGCAGCTACCTTGTTTTTTGTATCATGGTTTGTCCCAAATAGACGCTTTAACTTTTGTTGATCTTCTTTTGTGGGAGAGATGGAAAAGAAAATTGTTATGAAATTACCTATATTGGGAAACTTGTTCAAATTATACTTATATGCACATCCATGGAGACAGTTTTAACTTAGCACTTTAGACTTGTGCCAACGACTAGTTAAAACGCTACCTAAATTAGCGCATAAAGCGTAATTTATCTGTCAAAAATCCTCACGCACATATATGAAATGTATGAGACCAACACAAATAGCATGTCGTTAATGCGCAGCAAGAGCAAAATTTAATTTTGAGAGAGCGTAAGAAAATAACTCTCTCTCTCTCTCTCTCAGTAAAGTTAGGTTCGAAACAAATTTTTTTGATTTGATTGATTGATTTTTGCTGTAATCATTAATTACATTTTAGATGCTTTCATGATAATTTAAGGATTGTAATACTATATCACAGCAGAAATTTAATTTCTTTAATATAAAAAGGTAGCACGAGTTGTATTATTCTTTCGCCACCCTTTTTGATTTAACTGTTTTTTTTTTACCTTAAATAGCTGTGTCGTTCATGAACGAACGAGTTAATCTGAACGGATCATCTTATTGAACGAAGTGAGCCGTTCATTAAACTGAGCACTTTTCGTTCAATACTGAACCGTTCAATTTTGATACCGTTCGTTCAAATATTTTGCGTTCTTTTTACATCATGTTCTTTTATTTTTGTGATTTTGTTTAACAAAAATGGGGCGCGTTTTTTTTGTATGATATTGTTTTATGTTATATGAAACAAAAATAGAATATGAAACGAATCAAAATTGATCACCCCTACAAGGTTTTTTGTTTAAATTATGTTTTCTTTTTAAAACAATACATTTTTATCATTTTTTATTCCGCCATTTTATTTTGTTTATTTTACGAAGTGTGTTGAAAAATTACTTGAAAATTGTAGTATTGACGCAGTACCCTTCGTTCAAAATTTCCGATTGAAAGAACGGATCAGTCTTTTGTAACTGAACTAAAGTAACTAAAACGAATTAGCCAGCTCTATTATTGAAACAGGAGTCAGCACAAGCGTTTTTACCCCTAATGTTCGTTCAAAGTGAACGCACTGAACGAACAGATATTTTTTTTATGTCATTAAACAAAAATTACCGATCACAATAGCAAATGACCCGGTACATCACTACAACTGATGAAATAGTTGGCGGTTTTGATGAATTTTGCACGTTATAACCAGATTTCTTTCGACGGCTTGTGAACGATAGAACGCATTGAACGACCAGATAATTATAGTTTGTAATTGATAAAAATTCACCGTCCACTATAACAAACGACGCGGTACATCACTACAATTGATGAAATGATTGATGGGTTTTGTTGAATTTTGCACGTTTTAAATAAAATTATTTCGAGGGCTTGTCACTCTAGCTTTTTCTTTTATTACGGAATTTTTAAAAATATTATATACTCGTGTATTTAAAAAATATATATAATGCTAGTGGAAACCCCTGGTTAGGGGCTTTAAAGCTGTACTAATTATAGTCTCCAACATCATTCACTGTCAGAAAACTTTCTTATGTATAAAAATTTTCTGCACTTTTCATTTTACATATTTTCAAAAATTCACAATGACTAAAAATTTAAAACAGGCATTTTGGCGATTTATATTATCCAGTTTAGTCAAAAGCACCCAAAAGAATCTGAGAACCATGATCGTTACTTGCTCATGTACAGATAATACATTAAACACATTCAAGACAGCAGGCTACCAACTACATTTTCCTAGTATTAGATGCAATACAGATGTTTGATGTGACTTATCCACGTATTAGATGATTGGACCATTTTTTTCGAAAAGTCTCGAAGCCGGGCGATTAATATCAGCGCCGAAAATTATCCATGAATGATAACGGAATTCTTTTTACCAAAGCTGTGAGCTCATCCATTGTACTCTTCACACACATGGTTTGTACAGAATATGGTGACTGCACACACAGCCTGAGCTTCGATGAATTTGATTCGGTAAAATCTCCCCCAAAACGTGTTCAGCCAATTTGGGGACATCCCATTGCTACCGGGAGCGCCCGATCTAACTCCCATGGAGTTTTTTTTTTTATAGGGCTACTTCAAAGAGCGGGTTTATAATGATAATCACCTCAAATGAATCAAGTTTACTTCAGCGCATTGCGCAGAACAGAAGGCTCCGTATTGTACAGTGTGTCCAATTCGACGGAAGACAATTGGATAACTTACTATTTAAAAATTAATATCCGCATTTCCATTCTTTCGTTCAATGCTCTATATAAAGCTTTGTGTCAATTATTACGTTTTAGTACCTTTCATAAAAATGTAAGGGGTATATATAAGTTTGTGATTCCGTTTGTAATTTCTGCAATTTTCATTTCCGACCCTACAAATAAATACGTATTCAGAATCAGCATTCATAGAAAATTCGATTCAGTGACGTCCATCTGTCCACCCTTGAAATGCTGTTTCTGAGAAAACAATTAGACTTAAAAACTATTTTATTTCGCCATTCTATTACTCCATCGATTCATGGGATTTGCTATTAAAATTCAGTAAAATCGGTTCACATATAGCTGTAATATATCAAAAATTTCTAAAAAATACATTTTTTTTGCAATTTTGCATGAAATTAAAAAAACATGACACAATGATTTGGTATGGCGATTAAAGGGCAAAAAAATTTTTCCTGAATATTGGTCCATATATACCCGAGATATAGCCTAAGCCGAATTTTTTTAATGAAAATGAGACTTAAACAACTTTTTTTGCTTGAAAGCAGTAGTAAAAGGTGGTTACTAAAATACAGAAAATTAAAATTTCCGCTTTCGGTTCACATATATCCGAGATATAGCCTAAACCGATTTTTTCATGAAAATCTTTTTCGCTTAAAAGCAGTGCTGACAACAAAAGGAGGTTACTAAAATACAGGAAATGAAAAAATCCGATATAGGTCCGTTATACCCGAAATACTCATATAGCCTAAAAAGATTTTTCCTTGAGAGATCACTTTTTTGGCATGGCGATTACAAGGCAACAAAATTTTGCCCCGATATCGGACAATATATGCATATTTAGCTCAAATTTGTCTTATATACTATATATTTACTTGTCTATTGTGAAGGTATTTTAGATTCGGCCCAGCCGAATATACTAATGTTATATGATGGTATTTTTCCGACTCATGGTCAAATTAGGCTTTTGCCAAGAAGTATTTTTAATTTTTATATTATATTTTCCTGTCTTCTTTGAGCAAGGAAGCAATTGATATCGGCAATTATTGTTATAAGTAAAAATAAAAATAATTCTTGGCCAAAGACGGATTTGACCTTGACCTAGAGAAATACCATTATATACTCGTAATATTCCGTTTTTTATTTAAGTTTCAAAATATTAATCTTCCAGGCACCCTGTATTAATGGCGATACGGCCACAACATATTTGTATTTGTCAACCATTAAACTAATTTTTAATTTTTCTGGCGACAAAAAGCAGGTTAGCGCTGTTAATTACTTAGTTAACATAATATGAAAATCGTGATAAAAATATCGAGTGCTAATACTGATAATAATTTGTTCTCTTATATTGAAGCAAATTAATTTTTTTAGAAGTAGGTATTTAAGTTCAGAAAAAATGTAATGGGTCAACGAGCTCAAGGTAAAAAATTACATATCATCTGTGCATTATGCTGCTCCATCTTCTAAAATAATTAAGTAACCAACCACATGGCATCAAATATTGCTGGCGACATTTGTAGCCTGTAGCCGGTAGCCTGCTGTCTTAAATATGTTTAGTGAATCAGGGTGTAGTAAAGTAGTTTTATTGCTTTACGAGACTTGGAGAGCATCGTCATCATTTAGTTTAAATAGCTCTAACTCAAACAAATACGAACAGTCGTGCATTTAGTTTTGTTACGTTTACAACGAAAACCGGTTAGAGAATTTGAAGTAAGTGAATAATTTTTTATATTATTACAAAAATAAAACCGGCAATTAGTGAGCAAAAACGATAAATAAGAGTAGGTACAGTACTTCACAGTTTAAAACACATACAAAAAATAAAACTTAACGAAGTTGAATTGTCTGTTTGTTAAGAAAATATCATGAAATATGAAAAACCAATTGTGTTTTTATTTGCTGCCGACAAAATTGGCTTGAGACAAAAGATAAGAATATAAAGTTAATTAAGCAAAAAATGTGCAATTGTGTAAAAAAAAACATTAAACAACATCCGGTGTGAAAATAGTTTCTAATTTTATTCTGTTTTATCTTGTTATTTTTAGCAAACATGGATTTCTATTATTTACCTGGCTCTGCACCCTGCCGTGCGGTTTTGATGACCGCCAAAGCTGTTGGTATTGAGCTTAACAAAAAATTACTGAACTTGCAAGCGGGCGAACATTTGAAACCAGATTTTGTGAAAATTAATCCCCAGCACACTATTCCCACTCTGGTGGATGGAGATTTCGCTCTGTGGGAATCTCGTGCCATCATGGTTTACTTGGTTGAAAAATATGGTAAAACCGACTCATTGTACCCCAAGTGCCCCAAGAAGCGTGCCGTTATCAATCAGCGTTTGTACTTTGACATGGGTACTCTCTATAAGAGTTTTGCTGACTACTACTACCCGCAACTTTTTGCGAAAGCTCCCGCTGATCCGGAGTTGTTTAAGAAAATTGAAACTGCTTTCGATTTCTTAAACACTTTCCTGGACGGCCACCAATATGCTGCTGGTGACTCATTGACTGTTGCCGATTTGGCTTTATTAGCCACAGTCAGTACTTTTGAAGTTGCCGGTTTTGATTTCAGCAAATACGCCAATGTGGCCAAATGGTACGACAATGCTAAGACTGTTGCACCTGGTTTTGACGACAACTGGGCGGGTTGCTTGGAATTCAAGAAATTCTTCAACTAAGTTATCGTTTTTTATTTGTATTCTTAAGTTAATTAGAGATTTTATTTATTGTTTTAAAAATGCACAATGTAGAAAACATTTCATACAAAATAAAAACAATGTAAATTCAAAAGTAAAATTTGAACCGTACACAATATTTATTTAAGCCATATGTAAACAGGGTGTGCCAAGATTGAAATCGTCGAAACCATCGAATACATAGAAGATGATTATGATGATGAAGAAGAAGAAAGTGAGGAAGACTTTAATTCGTCTGAAGAAGATCCGGATTGGAAGAAAACACATGATCAAAAAACGTCACAATTCCTAACTTCACAGTCCTCACAAATCTCACTCCGATGTCCAACGTCTCCCACAACACGGATGAAGCCGACGATAAATCTGAGCAACAGATCACCGTTGACACCACTGATACACGAACACTTGAACAAATTGCACACACATCTCGCAAAGATAAGCAAAATTGGAAGCCCAAGGGCTGCAATGCCGTGGTGACTGCACAAAGAAACGTTGCGGATGTAATTCGCTCAATCTAAAATGTACGATAAATTGCAATTCAAGAAGATTCGTATATTAAAAAAGAAATTAAGATGTAATGAAAAATTATTGAAGAGGAGACTGATGTGACCATAAAAGAAACCGATACTAAAAACCATTTTCAATCGCCCAAAAACATAAAATACATTCCAGCAACAAATGAAACTTTCACAAAAACTGAAATGAATGTTACAACATTTTTAACACCAAAAATAGCAAGACTGTCCACATTAAATTTCGATACTAAGAGCAAATTTTCACGATGATTTAAAGGCATGTCTATTCATTTACTTAATGTTTACACACGCAAGTGCAAGTGCAAAAAACCCAATACATTACCATTTTTTTACTAATACATACACACACCTGCAAGTAGTAGCCTCACTTGCAACTGATTTTGGTTGGCAGTGATTTTTTCACTTGCATGCAAGCAGAAACAAACAGTGTTGCCCATAGATATTTCATTTTCACTTTAATAGGTATTTTTCAATGAAAAATTTTTAAAATTTTAATATTTTTAGTTATATGCCGAAAACATAATATAAAAACACAAAAATAAATAAACATCTATAACTTATTTTTTCTTTGGATTACAAATTTATTATTTATATTGTGAAAAATTTATGTACTTAATATAATTCCCCTGTAATATTGCTAGGCTAAAACTTTGGCAGCACAGACATCAAAAGCGCATGTAGTACAAAGGCGTACAACGTTTGTCTTCGACGACATTTTGAAAATGAACTTGCACTTGCGTGTGTAAACAATCGTGGAAATTGCAAGTGTTTTTATTATTTTTTTCGATGTATTGGTTGTTAATATGTACACGCTACTTGTAACAAGTTACTTGCACGTGTAAACTTAGTGTTATACCGAAAATTTTTTAAAATTAAAAAAAGCCATCTTTTCTGTTTTTCAAGTTTTTTTTCTCTAATTTCTTTTTGACTCGTTTCTTATTTTTTAAATTGTTTTATTTGCATTCGGCTGGCAAGGTAACTACATCCATACTACCAAAAGGGCAAAAAGAGACAAACGATTATTTTTGATAACAACATTTACAAAAACGATATGACTTAAAAATCATCGTAAGTATGTAACATGATTTTGGTAGGAGCTTCAAAAGAGTATTATAAAAAAAAAGACATGCCTTTAAATCACCATATAAATCAGCCCTAATACCGCAAAAAAGAGGTTCTTCAATGATTAATTATCCCCGAATTTTGTACAAAACGATTGTTGGAGTTCCTCTTAAACACATAGTCTATCACTTCAGCTTATTTTATGTTTGATTGATTTATTTGTTCGCTTAACTGATTTTACGCTACGGTTATTTAATTTTTTTGTTCTTTTTAAGCTATATCCTTATCAATTGTCAAAAATTTACTTTTATTTAACATTTTACTAAGAATATTTTATAACACTAAAAAATGGTTGCAGAAAAATTTAGTACAAACACTAGAAAAGAAAAAAACGAAGTGAAAATTAAGATATTTTAGTTTTATGGAATAGACTCTATTCAGGGGTGCCCACAAGTTCTATATGGAAGAGTAAACACCAATACATTTAAGGAAAAACTATTTTTATTTAATATTTTTTGTTGTAAAAAGTAAAAAATTTACAACATTTAGAAAAACATGCGAAAGTGTTGTTGCTTTGCTTTTGTGTGTGTACAGTGAAGAACGACAAAAAATATATAACTGGGGGTCTCCATTAGCCATGAACATGGTATGAGCATCATGGCGAACTTCGCAAATGGCTAATGTGGACCGCTCATGGCCATGTTTCGTTCATGCTCTGACATCGATGCTCGAGCATATGGCTGTGCATCAATGTTCGCCATGAAGTTGGCCATCACGTACAAAAATACACAAAATGGCGCCGAATTGGCTTGTAAAATTTTGCAAGTGTTTATATATTTCAAGGAGTAGTGTTTTGTCCCTCACCATGTGCACACGTCTTTTGTTACTGCTGACCGCATTTGCTATATGTGTATGTTCATTAATTAAACTCGTATGAAACCAAAATGCTTCGGAATAGGTAGCAAGCTGTGTACACGTGTTTATTTTCCTTTTTGCTCTCTTTTTTCACCGTTGTCCGTGTTTTCTTTTTGAAAATTAATTTATTTTCAATGCATCTCATTACCTTGTAGTGTGGAAGGTGTTGGACTAAATTTTGTTAGTCTGAGCAGTGTCGAAGGTATATACACTGGACACTGATCAGTTTTAATTAATTTAATTCCAACATTTTAAATGTCTTTCGTGTTGTTATTGTTAAAGTTAAACCTCCACGAACACTACTCCCTTTTTCCTCCTCATCATAACTGTCCCAGATAAAAAAAAAAAAACTAAACGTCAAGCCGAAACAGGGTGACAAGATTGATTGTAACTATGTGCTAGTTTACACACATCAAGTTTGACTCGTCAAATTTTGAGTTTGTGAGTAAACGGGGAAATGAGAACGGAAAAGGGTGCAAACTTGACGGTATCGCCAAGTTTAAAATGAAATGCAAAACAAAAAAAAAAAAATAAAAAAATATGAAAACTTGAAGGCAAAAATACTTAAACTTGATGCCACAAAGCTTTTGTGTGTGAACATAAATGCAAGTTCAAAAGCAAATTGAAGCAGAATTGATCAAGAAAACCTGATGTGTGTAAACTGAGAGAGATCAGAAAAAAATTCAAAAGAATACAAGGTCTTGTGCGAATAAAAGCACGCTGTATATACCTAGATTTGTAGCTTTGGCTAGTTGCGACTATACAGTTATTGAGTACTTTAGAAAAAACTTTAACTGTTCAAGATGGCATTGTCTGAATTGTCCAATTCAGACCTACTTTACATAAACAAGACATGCTAACTTGAAACTGTATTGTAACACAAAAAAGAGAATAAAAGAAAGATACAAAAGAATTTCGACTTTCAATTCTTAACGGTCATTTACAAAAGCAATCACTTATATATACATACATATATGTATATCGCTCCTTTATTGCAACATAGTCATAACCCAAAAAAGCTTGTTTCTAGAAAAACACATTTCAAATTTTTCGTTTCCATACAAGTCTTAGAAATTTTTTTTAGAAAGTATCTCCTAAAGGAAACAGTTTAAAGGTAATTTAAATAAAATTTTGGCACAATATAAAGGGTAGTACTGTTAACAATTCTGCATTCTTAACTCGAAAAGCTCATTTTTTGAGATATGACTATGTTGCAATAAATGAGCGATATGTATGTATGTCCCACATTATCAAAAGAGAGGTAGAAACTGTATGTGGTCGCTTTTTAAGAGAATTTGAAAACCCGAATACATCCTAGTAAACAAATACCAGTAGAAATTACATTTATTGTAGATTGTTTTTTATTTGTTTAACTATACAAACGCAAAGTAAATTTGAAAGTATTATGCCTTCACATAGAAAGTTGCAGCGAAAGTACTCGGAAGAACCTGTAAAATGTAAAAGGTAGAGGAGTAAGATCACACAGGGTGATTTTAATTGCTGAACTTTTTAGCAACTTTCTTTTGGAACAATAAGTCCATTGGAAAACTTGTCCAATGGAAAACTTTGTTTTTTTTTCAAAAGTTTTCTAACGGAACACGAAATATTGAATAAATTTATTTAAAAATTTTTATAAAAAAACGACCTTGAATATTGCAAATTATTAAAAACAAGAAAATTACAAATAAACAACGTTTGAATTTTTAGGCAAAATAACAGATACAAAATTTTAAATTAACTTTTTAAAACAATGTTATAATTGAAATTTTGTTTTTCATTTCTGAACTTGAACCACATAAAATAGTCTATAAAATAAAAGGTAGGGCCACCAATTCTTACAAGTTTTTTGATTTACATCAGATGGAATATTATAATAATTTACAATATTTATTCCGTTCTATGCCCTTATTTTATATGAATTTATTATGTTATATATACCCATAAAAACAATTGTAAGTTTTCTTTAATTTCGTTTTCAAATTCAATAAACTTTCTTGTTAGCTTCAAAAATAATTTTTTTTAAATTAATTCTTTTTCAGAACTGTTAATATTGATTTCTCAGCAGAGTTTTACATAAATATACCAAATAACAATATTCATTCAATACAGAGTCAATATCACCTAGCGTGATAAGCGCCAAATTGGCAAATAGGCCAAACAAAAAGAACAAGCCTGTCCACACTTAACGCCTCGTCTTCACTTGCCATCGACTTGAACATAACGTCGGCAGAGCGAATGTAAAAATAAGTTCATGTTTTTGATGTGGCGTATACGTATGTTCGGATTTACCTTATCAAAGTGCTCTGTTCGGCGCCATTTTGTGTATTATTTTTGTTCGTGATGGCCAACTTCATGGCGAACATCGATGCTCAGCCATATGTTCGAGCATCGATGTCAGAGCATGAACAAAACATGAACATGAGCGGTCCACATTAGCCATTTGCGATGTTCGCCATGATGCTCATGCCATGTTCATGTCTAATGGAGACCCCCAGTAACAAATAATTACGATGACACACTAACTTTGGTTGTATTACAATGAAGCTACTTATGACTTTAGTATAGTATATGACAAAAGTTTAGTTGATTAATGTAATGACATGGCATGACAATTAAAAGGCAACTTTAATCAAAGCTATGATTATTAATATAACATTGTTGAATCAAAATAATGCTAGGAACACAACTGCAACCAATGACGAATTTCGTCCATTGCGATTCGTTTTATAAATTCGTCGTGTGAAGCAAAATATCAAAGAAATTTTGTGTGGGTAACATTGAACACATTTCGTATAAAGAAAAATATAAAAAAATGAATACTAATACTAATGGGGCTATATTAAAAGTAAATCTATATAAATTCCATCCGAAAGAAGGATTTTTGAACAAATTATCTAAAGTACTTTATATTTTGAGAACATCTCTATAACTTTTTTACTACATGGATACATATATATAAAAAGTATTATTTCGTGAAAAATGCTTTTTTTTTTATATATAAAACCTGGTAGCATGATACTGTTTTATTCGTCATTCGCTGAAGAAATAATTGGAAATAAATCTATTTCAACTTCCGCTGAGATTGACGAATTACGACCAGCACCACGATTGTGCGCATTTTCATATACAACTATGCAATGAATATTCGCGTCCTTATTCAATTTTCCTAGTTCCAGTACAATGCACTGCATATGTAAAGGTCATCCCCTGAGTACTGGTCCAAGATAAAACAAGTAAGAGTGTAGTATATTCGGCTGGGCCGAATCTTCACGATAGTCACGTACATATACATATGTATAGTATATTTTAAAATGTGAGCTAAATGTGCTAAGTTATATATAAACCGATATCGGAATTTTCTATTTTCTGTATTTTAGTAACCCTCTTTTATAACGAGAATTGCTTTTCAGCAAAAAAAAAAATGTTAATGGAAAAATCGGTTCAGGCTATATCTCGGGTATATATGGACCGATATCGGAAATTTTAATTATCCATATTTATATAACCTTATTTCATTACCAGAACTGCTTTTAAGCAAAAAAATTTGTTTAAGTTCGCTTACGCGATATTTTCATAAAACCCCGGTTTAGGCTATGTGTCGAGTATATATGGACCGGTATCGGAAATTTTAATTTTCCATATTTATATAACCTGATTTTATTACCAGAACTGCTTTTAACGAAAAAAAAGTTGTTTAAGTTCGCTTACGAATCTTTTTCATGAAAAACCCAGCTTAGGCTATATCTCGGGTATATTTAAACCGATATCGGAAATTTTCATTTCCATATTTATATAACCTTATTTTATTACTAAAACTGCTTTTGAGCCAAAAAAAGTTGTTTCATGAAAAACCCGATTTGGGCTATATCTGGGGTATGTACAGACCGATATCTAAAAAAATTTTCCATACAGAATTGCAAAAAAAATGTTTTTTTTTCGGAATTTGGGATATATCTCAGCCCATGAATCGATGGGGTAAAAGAATGGTGAAAGAAAAAAGTTTTTAAGTCTAATGGTTTTCTCAGAAACGGTATTTCAACGGGGGACAGACGGATGGAGGGACATCGCTTAATCGACTTTTCCATTAATTCTGATTCAGAATATATATACTTTATAGGGTCGCAAATGAAAATTGTAGAAATTACAAGCGGAATCTTAAACTTATTTATACCCTTTACATTTTTGTGAAGGGTATATATACATATATTAAGCTTTAAACACTTAGACGACGGCAGACTTCAAAACTTCACGATTATAAATGAAGTTAACGTCAAATGCAACATAATTATTTGAAAGACAGCAGCAGCACTATGTGTATCTTAGTCAAGGTGCAATAACGTCTATAAGGTGGCATCACTGAGGCAAAATTACAACAAAACAGATAAGTGCTCATCTATGCTTTTCAAAAATATTAGTAACTATTTCCACTATTATAAACTATGAAACTACCTTTTCACGAGTATGAATTATTTTTATTTGTTCACAAAATAATTGTTAAATGTTTAATTCAGAATAAACCACGAAATTCACTATCAAAAATGTAAACAATGTATTTGACGTAAATGGCTTACTATATTGCCAGTAGCAAAAAACTGTCACATACCGTAGCGCTGCCTTCGTGTAGACCTTTTATAACGAAGAAATGTGCAATGTAAAAGCAAAATAGCTCAAAATTTTATTTTATTTACTTTTAAAAATTAGCATATTTATCTGCGTGGTTACTTTGAATACATGCTCAATGAACCAATCCATTAAAGAAAAAAAAAACACTTTATTTTAAGTAATAAGAATAAAATTAATAATTTTTGTAAAAGAGATATTTATAAAATTATTCAAAAACAGAATTTTTCAAATATTCTTTAATGTAAAACTCAAATTACAATTAATTTTCACGTTTTGTGTTTGCCAACTATTGTAGCATCAATTGCCACCACTAGCAATAAACACCGAGTTGACAACACTGGAAGTAAATGCTGTTGTGAAGTCGTGCTGATGCCGTTAAAATAATTGTTCGCATTTAAACACATGTAAAAAAACTTAATAATTTATTTTATAACTAAACTGTACCATTTTTATTGTATTTCATAGATTGAATTTTAAGTTTAACTAAATTGGAGAATTAGGACAATGGAGACCGTTGTTTCTGTCCAAAGAGAATATAGGCGTACGTTTTTGCGGCAATCCTCCAAGCAGCTGGACTAGAACGAGGCTGATGAAGAATTTTTTCGAGCGTAGAACAATCATACAATCTAATCCTAGAGTTTCGACAAGGAGCTTATCTGCTCAAATGGGTGTCAGAAGACAGTCTCTGCAGACAATTTTGCACTAAGATTTAAACTTATTTCCATATTCAGATTCAATTAACAAAAACTTGGAATTTTGTGAGAAGATCATTCAAATGGTGTCACTGGATGAAAACGTCTTGAACTGCATTATTATGTCTGACGAGCCACATTTTGATTTAAACGGCAATGTTAACAAACAAAATTGTTAAATATGGAGAAATTCTAGCCATCTACTGCACGTCCCTGTGCGGTGTGCAGTTTCTTCAAGGTTCATTTATTTTTTCGAAGAAAACGGGCTTACTATTAAAGTCAATAGAGACCGTTACTTAAAAATGTGGAAAGAGTTTTTCTTTCCAGAATTACGCCGAAAGAGAATCCCTTTCAACACTGTTTGGTTTCAACAAGATGGGGCAACTTGTCTCATAGCCACGCCTGTTATGATAGAATTGAGGCACAAATTTCCCAATAAAGTGATTTCAAGAAACCCCACGTTCCGTTGGCTTTCCAGGCCTCTTGACCTCACTGCGCCGGATTTTTTTTTGTGGGGTTATTGCAAACAAGAAGTTTACAAAAGAAACCTATCAAATTTGGATGATTTAAAGCAATTGAGACAATTCCGCTGTAGCACCCCAGGCAGTAATGAATAACGTTTTGATAAGATGTCGCACAAGTGTCACCGAGGGTGGAGGCCATTTGAATTCAATTATTTTCAAAATTTTATGAATTATTTAAAATGAATTACTAAAAAAAAATTACATAAATTTCTTAATATTGCGTAATTGATCGAGCTTAAGATCTTTTTGGAAGTTTTGGGTTTGTTTGGTTCTTTATATTGATCAGCCACCCGGTATTTGACAGATTGTTGCTTGCTGTCGTCTATGTGTTTAAGGTTAAGGGCTCGTTATGCGAACGTTAATGTTAGAAAAACTTAACGTACTTTGACGTACGGCCGTTTGTATATTTATAGAACTTTAAAAAACGTACCACATGTCAAAAAACGAGCTTTGTTGAGCTTTTCAACATAGTTATGGGCATTTTAAAGTTACAACAGTCAAATAAGTACCAATTGGTTTCAAGAAATATAAAGTTTGTTTTTAAAGAAATGGTTGTACACATATATTTACGTTTCTCTTGTCATTATTCAAGCTTAATCTACTTTATTAAATAGTATTCTTATAATTATTATAATAAAATTGGCAAAAACTGAATATTATATTATATTTGCATTACTAGAAAAGTTCCAAAAAAGGGTTAATGTGCCAGAATACTATCTCTCATATAAAAGTTGCCGCACTGGTCTACGAATATCACGTAACAACGGTGTCAAATTCTATTTTAAACAGGTTAAGACGTTCCGACAACGTTACAACAGTTAATTTCAGTAAGCACTTACATTATTACGGCCGTATTCATAAAAAAGTTAAACAGCCGTTCAAACCATTTTTAGGGAAAATTCGATAAAACTGTATTCATAAACGAATTTTACGTTAAAATGTTCTTTTTAGCAGTTTTTTAAGTAAACCATTTTTAAAACTGATTGCACCCAATTTTAAGACAATTTTAAGGTGATATTTGTGTTTATTAGTTCCTGTTACTTATATGTTGCGTAAATTTTTATTGCATATTTATCATGATATTGATAACAATAGATGTGTGTTTTTAATAGAAAATATGACCCAAGCTTTGAATAGCTGGCAACAGAAAACTATCAGGGAAAGAAGTTATCTATTTTATTCTGGATTCCAGATAAGCAATTTCGCTTTACATTTTTTCCAGTCTTCTTGTTTAGTTATTACTAACATTTTATTTATTTAAAATAATATACGTTAATAAAATGCCATGTACATCAGTGATGTGTAGAAAAACGAAATAATAAAAAAAGCTCGTTATTCATATTTTTTCCTACGCGTAAGCAAAAGGAATCAAAGTAAAACTTTTCTGACTCAGTATTTTTTGCTATTTAATTGAAAGACAAAATGGAGTTAACATTTATTTATTTGTTTTAAAGTCGATTTTCATAAAAAACAATACAAGACAATTCTTTGCATGACTACTATGTGAACAAAAAACCGTTTTTATCGCAGCACTATGATTCAAATGAGAACTGCATATGATGGCGTTGCCAGTCACAAATATAAAATTTCAATAAAATGATTTTTAGCTAAAATGCTGTTTATGAATACGTTTTTATAAAATTCTGTTTTAACTAAAAAGTTGTTAAAATGCAGATTAGTGTTTTTTTATGAATACGGCTGTTAATGTATACTTAAATACTAACGACCGGTCCATAAACGAACGTGGACGTTTGCATAATTGTACCTTTTTGCAACAATAGTATATTGGCCTTAGAATATTGTCATATATATAATATCACATCATTTTTCTATTTGTACATATGTGTAGCACCCTGTAATATTATCATATTTTTACATATTAGAGATTTCATTAGTATTGAACATTGTTATTCTTTACTGTATCAACTATACCGTTAGAATAGCATCATTCTGGAGTATTCAATCATTGATTTAATCTTAGTTAACATTATTCTTTTTGTGATCGCGATCAATACTCGCGCTTATTCGGCAAGCGTATTAAAATATCATTTTCATTTCATTTTTGTTTTTTAAAGTAAAATAATTATATTAGCTTAAGTGGTTTTATAAAATAAAGTAACTTGTGGCTGTCTTCTGTAACTTTGGCGAGAAGTTCTCGCGTCGAAAACTTGTGAAACAAATTATTCCATCGTTTCTCGAAAAGTGAGAAAAAAGTGCGTCTGTAACTAATGTCGAAAACTATCCAAAGCGATTACGTCATTACGTTAGAATGTCTGAAAATATAAAACGATGTCGACAATTATGTGCAATTATAGAAATGAAAGCGCCAGCCACAATAAGTATCGCCGCCGACCAAAAACTACTAAAGTTAATAAATTTTGTTCGACCGCGTCATATTATAACCGCCGGCTATTCTAGAAAATGTATGGTATGGCGTTTACATTTTGTTTACAAACACATACTTATGTACAAAATTTTGTAGAATTAAAAAACAATTGCAATTTGCGAATTCTGAAAAAAAACATTATAAAAGTATTACAATATACTTTGTCGGGTCGGAAATTAAAATTGTAGAAATTTCAAACTTATATAAGTATTCCCTGAAAACTTGTTGTGTGAAGGGTATAAAAATTAATTAAAAAGTTAAAATAAAAAAAAAAAAAAACAATCATTCTAAACTGTGTAAATATATATATGTATATCAAGCTTAATATAACAACAAAATACTTATTTTTTCAACATTATTATTCATTTAATGATGATTATTGTTATTTGAAATACAATCTCACGTCCTTTTTATTTGAGAGAAATAATGACAGTTGAATGCGGGAAATTTTTTCGCAAAAGTTTTACAGACACAGTTTTTATGTAAAATGGCGAATAATTTCCTTACGTGACAGCTATTACTCACCAAAAAACGTTATAGCTACAGTTTAGTGAGAAAAGCAGCTGTTTGTTAGTCCCAATCTTCACGAGGCAATTTTAGTTGCGCAATTCTTGAGTTTGTGGACAAATAAGAGAGGAAAGAGTGGGGAGTGTAAAAATGAGTACAGACTTGCTTATACTCGGAAAGTCGTTTTGTGCTATCATTCGTAATATCAGAAATTTTACATTTTCTTTCATTTGTGTTTCTTTTATGTATTGATATGTTGTCCGTGATGAAAGTAATATTGGCGGGAAATTGCGATATTTTAATTCATTTGGAAAAAAAAAAATTTTTTTCAAATATTGTGGACAATTTCAAAAAATACATAGCAGTATTAATTTAGAAGAAGTGAAAATTAAATGGAAAAATTTGAGAATGCAGTACACGCAAGATTAAGAAAGCGTAAGCAATAGAAAACGAAAATTGCTCAAGTAAAATGCTGTGCCTGAACATAAAAGCAAGTTGAAACGAAAATTTGATAAGAATTGCGCAACTAAAATTGCCTCGTGAAAATTTGGACTTACAACTTTGTTTCATTTCATACGTTTCAGTCGAAAAGTTTCTCGTGGCGAGAGTTACAGAACACAGCCACTGAATTAAATAAACTCAACACTTTTATTTCGTGGGATTAACAACTAAAGCTAAATATGTATGCCCTTCTGAAAATCCAAATTATAATTCAATGGATTGATCATAATTGAACTGCTGGTTATAAATAGCTTAATACGCGTGTTTAAGGTAGTCATTGAAGTTTTAATGTTATTGCTAAACAGAAATAAAAGATATTTATTTATCTTTTATCAAAGTTAGATTTTATAATAGTGATTTTTATGGTTAAAATATGAATGATCGCTTTTTCTATCTTAAACAAAAAAAGCCAAAACCGCCTCTTTATGACTGGCAGCAAAGGCTGTAAAAAACAAGTTTTGTTGTTATACTTACATATTTTTTTAGCTCCACTAATAAATACATATGTACGTCCATATGTCAGTTTGCTTCTATAAAAACAGGCACGACATACAACTTTACGATAAGATTAATTTTGCATATACATGCATACATACCTAAAAATATACATATGTACATATCGATCCTTTATTGCAACATAGTCATAACGCAAAAAAGCTTGTTTCGAGAAAAACACATTTAAAATTTTTAGTTTCCATACAAGTCTTAGAAAACATTTTTAGAAAATATATCCTGAAGAAAACACTTTAAAAGTAATATGAATACATTTTTGGCACAATATAAAAAGTAGTACTGTTAACAATTCTGCATTGTTAACTCGAAATGCTAATTTTTTGAGTTATGACTATGTTGCAATAAAGGAGCGATATATATGCATGTACTAGTTTCGAATAGCTTATGTAGTTCTACTTTTCTCTTCGTTTACTCTGTCTTTCATAGTTTTTTGGAATTTTACTCATAGTGCTATAAAAAGAATGTGTTTCTAAATAAATTTAATGGAATTACTCTTTTTCTTGTTGTTTAAATAGGTTTAAGTTTAGCCAAAACCGACAGTCGTGCTTTGGATTTTAAAGAATCAATAGCTCAAAAGGAAGTAAAGAATTAAAAGTAAGCATCTTCAATTGTAAATCTAAATAAAAAGTGTTTTTAACCGGCATTTAACAAATTTATATGAAAGTTGTTGTTAAAAATAAAAAACTCAAAGTTTATTTAAAATAAACGGAATGTAGAGAATTTAGTGTTAAAAACGATTTGTATATAAAAAAAGGGATATGAAATATGTTGATCTTAAAAACTTTTGCGTTTCAATTGTCAGCCAAGAAAATGATTATGTTTTATTTATAAGTATATTTATTTCATTCAAAAAGATTATAAGCCCTTAGGCCTACTTAATATAGAAATCATGTGACAAGCCAGTGGTGAGCTCAAAACTTAAATCAAACATAAAAAATATACATACGAGTACACAATTTTTATCAACACTTTTGTTGAAGTTTCCTCTTAAAATACGTTTGCATACTAATACAGGGTGTCCGCCGTACTAATTCCATTGTAATCATGGCCGTTTTGTTGATACCACATGTTAATCAAGACCAAAGTAGGCAGTTGTGGCTTTAAAAAGCTTGCAATCATATCACAGTTACCGTTACGCCGTTTTCATTTTCAAAGAAGTAAGGTCCAATGAATTCTCCTGACCAAATTAAACACCACTGTCACTTTTAATGAATGCAACGACTGATGAACGATTTGAAGGGTGTCCATTGCCCAGAACCAACAACCAATGCGCATGTATGTATTAACGAAGATTCTTTCTGTCCCTATCTGCTTTCTAGCGAAACCGCAGCCAAAGGAACGGGCTTGGAATAATTAGCGGAGAAAGAAGCCCTGTTGAGCTTGACTCTAATATGATATTGTTCTTTCGGGGTCTTTGTGAATTGTGAAATACCACTACTCTCATTGTTTCCTTACTTATTTGATTAAATGGAACGTGTATTATTTCCTAGCCATTATACGGGAATAGGAGTATTTATATATCTTATGCTAATGGGTTATAATGCAAGCTTCTTGAGCAAAGTGTTAAGAGTTTGTTATATAATTGTAAATAATTTTTGATGAACTAATTGCATTTCGGTGCTTTTATTAATATTTAAAATTTGGCATAGCTCCTAATACTTAGGTATGTTCAAATTCAAGGACATTGCCAGGTAGAGAGTTTGACTGGGGCGGTACATCTCTCAAATAATAACGGAGATGTCTCAAGGCCAGCTCAGTGCGGACAGAAACCACACATAGAGCAAAAGGGCAAATGCTGACTTGATCTCGGTGTTCAGTAACTTATAAAAACATTTAATATAATGACAATGCCTTTAATAAACTGTAAACGGCCTTTGTAACGCCAGGGTGCGTCATAAAACATCCGGAAAAAACAATCATGGATATTTCACCATTATAACGCACCAGCTCACACATCGATGCTTGTGCGTGAGTTTTTGACCAAAAACAAGACCGTTATCATGAAAGAAAAGTGTTTTGCTACGATTGAGGATATAAAAGAAAAATTAAAACAGGAGCTGTTTGCGATACCAAAAAGCGCGTTTTAGAAGTGTTTCGAGGATTGGTAAAAACGCTGTCATAAATGTATTATATCTGAGGGTGATTACTTTGAAGGGGACACGATTGATCAATACATAAATACTTTTTGAAAAAATTTTAAATAACGGTTATTTTTTGATCAGAGCTCGTACTTCAACTAGAAGCATATTTGTAATTAATATTAAACAAGAATATAACACACAATACACATGTTAAAAATCCGTTTTATTTTATATTCCAAAAATAGGCGTTTTAAAAAATCGGGATTCGTGTTTGTTTTTTTTTTTTTATATTGGACCAGTACTCAGGGGATGACCCCTACATATGCAGTGCATTGTACCAGAACTAGGAAAATAGGTTATGAGGAGGGGGAAAGAGGGAGTAGTGTTTGTGAACATTTGACTTAAACTTTCCAACGTTATAACAGACAGGAAATACTTCTGCAGGCAACTTGTTCCACAGACGAAGCGTACGGCTGAAAAACGACTTCTCTCTGTAATGCGTAGTACGATTCCCCGGACAATCGACCACAAATGGATGAGCTCTAGACGATGAACGCGTGCTACGTAAAAATGTGCGAGTTTCGGGAACAAGATCCCTAATCTCGTCAGAGCAAAATCCATTGTAGTAACGATAGAACAGAGTAACGCACCCCACACTGCGTCGATGCTCCAGTGAATCAATAGAGTTGGATACCCTACTGTCACTGATGAGCTTCTTCGCCCTCTCCTGCACACGGTCGAGTAACCCCAAAATAGACTTTGAGGCACCGGCCCGGTTGTATTTCATTTTCGGTCGGATGTAGGTCGTATAAATAGTAAGGAGATAGGATGGAGTGAAGTACATCTTACACCGTTTCAAAAAACCGAGACACTTAAATGCTTCTTTAGAGACATGAAAAATGTGTTCACTCCAGCGAACATCACACTGTATCTTCATTCCAAGAGCATCCGATTCCTCAATACTTATACCATCCATGAGTACAGATGAAGCAGCATTTGCGGTCGTTTGTTTGTGCGTTAATAAGCAACATTGGGTCTTACGAGCGTTAAAGGTGACCCTTTAACGCTCGTAAACCCATTCAGAGATTAATAGAAGATCACTATTCAGTGAATCGTTCGTGTGTGCACGATCTATGATTTTTTGAATAAATATTATAAAAATTAATAACAATAAATAATCTAACAATTCTCTAATCTTATTTATTTTCCAGAAATAACAATGGATTTGTATTACAAGCCCGGTTCCGCTCCCTGCCGCTCTGTTCTTATGACTGCTAAAGCTATAGGTGTTGACTTGAATAAGAAATTTTTGGAACTTAAAGATGGTGAACACTTGAAACCGGCCTTCTTAAAACTCAACCCTCAACACACAATTCCTACCTTGGTTGATGGTGATTTCGTTCTATGGGAATCTCGCGCCATCATAGTTTACTTGGTTGAGAAATATGCTAAGACTGATTCCTTATATCCCAAGTGCCCCAAGAAGCGTGCCGTTATTAATCAACGTTTGTATTTCGATATGGGTACACTGTACAAAAGTTTTGGCGATTACTACTATCCACAAATATTTGCTAAGGCACCTGCTGATCCCGAGTTGTACAAAAAAATCGAAACAGCTTTTGAATTGTTTAATACTATCCTTGAAGGCCACGAATATGCTGCTGGTGATTCCTTGACTGTTGCCGATTTGGCTTTGTTGGCGTCAGTCAGTACCTTTGAAGTTTCCGGTTTTGATTTCAGCAAATATGCCAATGTTGCCAAATGGTATGCCAACGCTAAGACTGTTGCTCCTGGTTTTGATGAGAATTGGGCGGGTTGCTTGGAATTCAAGAAACTTTTCAACTGAATTATTGTTTTTTTATTTGTATTTTAAAGTAAATTTGAGATTTTATTTAAAGCAAAAAAAAAAAACGTGTGAAAGGAAAAAACCTGAACTATAATCCGTTGTACAAATGTACAAACCAAAAAAATTTAATTTAAAAAATTATAAAAAAGTTCAACAAAAATTCAATAGATTTTATTTATTGTTTAAAAATTGCACTTCATACAAAATAACTACAATCTGTTAATTTAAATATTTGCTATAAATTTATCCAGCTCAAAGTCCTTTTTTTAATGTGTTGTTTTTAAAAAAAAAGCCCCAAAAGGACCTTGAGCTTGATAAATTTATTCGAAATATCTTTTTTTGTGCGTTTGAATGCATTCCATGAAATCTACAAAGAGAGTTTTGTTAGATTTGTTACTTTTTGAGGCAACGAGTTGCCCTCATGTTGCAATAAAGAAGCGATATGTGAAAATAGGTAAACATAGTGCTAGAGCAACTTGCTTCTTCACTGGCTCCGGCAGATATACTGTCATATTGTATAACCGTGGAATCATAAAATTAACTTTATGGTGTATGCTGTCTGTTTTTTGTAATTAATAATCGTATGTATTTGCGCTAATTACAACAAAACTATAGGTCTATTGCAATAAAGCTATTTACAACATGAATATGGTTGTATGTAACAAACGTATGATTGATTGGCAAGAAAAGTTCAAGGTAACTTTAATCAAAGCTGTGATTCCTTATTATTATAACAATGTTGAACTAAAATATAGTATAGTTACTTATAGTATTTTTTATTACATATGTCGGTCTTTAATAGGAGCTACTCTTAAGCATTAGTACACTTGGAAGCTTTTGAAAGATATTCACAAACATTCAACTTTATACTTTATACTCAATATTATAAATAAATCCTTGAAATTTGTTAAAAAGATTTGTTTTAATAATTCCTGTTAAAAAACAACCAACAAGGCTTTTCTATTGTATTGGTCTCTAATTTATACCTTTCAAAGAAATGAACCAATGGTTGTTGGTTCCTACATTTTTTCTTTTTTTGCAAGTATCAAAATGTAAAGAACAACCATTCAAACAGTTGAGTTTATTCACTTTTTTAGCTCCTAATATTGACAGCAATCAAAAAATTATAAACGGCTTGTTTTCTATGCTTCCTAGCTGTTTATATGTCGACATTTCATAGGAGCTACCCTACTCATCAGTAGACTTAGAAACCTTTGAATGTTTATTCTTTTCATTTTGATATTTTCAAACAAACAAATCGCAGCAACAAACGGTTGTTCATTTGTTTGAAAGGTGTAAAGAAAAGTAGAGACGTGTGCAAAAGAAAAAGGTTGTTTTTGTTTTTGTTTTGACAGGTATTGTTAAAATATTTTTCTTTCAAATTCTGTTTTTAATTTTTTGATTATTATCATTTTTTAGCTCTAATAACAAATACATATGTATGTAAGCAGGCATATAAAATATAACGTTATGATAAGATTAATTTTAAATGCAAATATCTAAATACATATCGTTCATTTATTGCAACATAGTCATAACTAAAAAAAAGTTCGTTTCGAGAAAAACGCATTTCAAATATTTAGTTTCCATACAAGTCTTAGAAAATTTTTTTAGGAAATATCTCCTAAAGGAAGCAGTTTAAAAGTAATTTTATTAAATTTCTGGCACAATATAAAAGGTAGTACTGTTAACAATTTTGCATTGTTAACTCGAAAAGCTCATTATTTGAGATATGACTATGTTGCAATAAAGGAGCAATATGTATGTATTACTTTCTCATGTAGTTCTACTTTTCTCTTCCTTTGCTCTGGCGATTTGGAATTTTACTCGCTGTGTTATAAAAAGAATGTAAAGGGTGTTTTTTTAAGCTAGATAGAACTTTAAATTGTAAAAAGTAACACAAAAAATTAAATTTTGATGGAACATTTTTTTTATTTGTTTCAGTATAATCTGACAAATCATCATGAATAGACTCACGCTTGAACAACGCTACGAAATTATCCAAATTTACTTTGAAAATCAGTCGTCGATTCGCCCCGTTGTTTTATCGCAAAATTGTGTTCACCGATGAGGCGCATTTTTGGCTTAACGGGTTTGTTAATAAGCAAAATTGCCGCATATGGAGTGAGACCAATCCACAAGAGACCCTACAGACTCCATTACATCCAGAAAAATGCACTGTTTGGTGCGGTTTTCATGCTGGTGGCATCATCGGACCTTATTTCTTCAAAAATGAGGCCGGAGCTCGCGTTACGGTCAATGGAGATCGTTACCGCACCATGATCAATGATTTTTTGTTTGAAAATATGGATGACATTGATCCGGAGGAGATGTGGTTTCAACAGGATGGCGCTACGTGCCATACGGCGAACGCAACCATCGACTTACTGAAATCAAAATTTGGCGATAAGTTGATTTCGAGAAATGGACCTGTCAATTGGCCTCCAAGGTCGTGCGATTTGACACCTCTCGATTATTTCCTGTGGGGCTACGTGAAGTCACTGGTTTATGCTGATAAACCAGCAACAATTGACGCCTTGGAGGCCAGCATTGTTCGTGTTGTTCGTGACATACGGCCAGCAGTGCTCGAAAAAGTGGCCCAAAATTGGACGTCCAGAATGCGCTTCGTCAAGAACAGCCGCGGTGCCCATATGCCCGAAATCATTTTCAAATGTTAATGTCACGTATTGATCTTTCGAATAAAAAAAAATTTTGATTACAATTTAATTTTTTGTGTTATTTTTTACAATTTCAAGTTCTATCGGGCTTAAAAAAACACCCTATATTTCTTAATAAATTTCAGGGAGTTGCTCATTTTCTTTTACTTTAACGCTTCAAACACATTCGTCACTAACCTTCTGCAAATGTAGCCTTGTAGCTAGGCTGCTTTATTATATTTGAAGCGGTAGCTACATAAAAAGCAATGGATATTAATTTTTCTTTCTTTGCATATACAGGGTGGGCCAGAAGTTGCCATGGGGCTTAAAACTTCATTACTTTTTCGTTTAATATTTTAAAAAATGGGGTTTTCTCAGGTTATATAATATACAAAATAGAAATTGTTTTACTCTTAGTATGAAAAATAATATCCCTTAAGTAAACACCGTTTTCAGCTTCGCAGGGATGGGCTCGTTTTAGAGCATTTTCCATAACATCTTTCAAAATTTGTGGCAGTAGCGTTCGAATTTCTGCAACAACGTTTTCCTTGAGGTAAATGATTGTCTCTGTCTCATATACACATGCTCCTACAAATAACCCAGAAATAACAAAAAAAAAATAGTCGTGTGCTGTCAAACCTGGCGATTGCACTGGCCAAACAATTTCCGAATTACTGGAAATTATTTGCTCTCCGAAAATTTGATTTAAAAGTGCCGTTGTTAATCGGGCAGTGTCGGTAATGGCCCCATCCTGCTGAAACCGCACACCAGGTCTGTTATGAAGAACAGGACGTAAACAATTTTCTATTAAAAACCGATACCGGTCTCCTTTTATGGTTACAGCACTTCCATCTTCATGCTCGAAGAAGTAAGGCCCAATGATATTTTCAGTTGTGATCCCACACCATATTGTACACTTGGCATTGATGAATGGCTCTTGGATTTTCAGAACCACAGGACCTACAGTTTTGCTTATTAACAAAGCCATTCAAATGAAAATGAGCTTAATCACTTATAATCAAATTTACAATAATGTTGATTTCATTTCTGGACAACTCTTGAAATTTAACTGCAAAATTTTGACGTTTCAAATGATCTACGGGTTTTAATTCTTGCACCTTATATGGGTATAACTGTAAATATTTTTTAAAATTCGCCGTAGTGATGTACGAGACGCCTTCTGGTAGATATTTGTGGTGTTTCGTTAACACTTTGCTATACTCGTTCAATATTGTCAGCAGTGCAACTTAAACGTGGTCGGATCGTGGCACATCTTTTACGGTGCTATGTTGATCATTACGCTCAACTAAACAACGAATCATTGCTTCAAGTGGCGAAACTCTTACGTTAAAATGTCTACGTATGCTGTTTGCGTTAAAATAATTGTTCTCTGAATTAAATAATAAAATTCTATTATTCTGCTTCTTTGCTCAGTTGTGTATCTCTCCATTATTTATTCTCCAAGTGTTATTTATGCAATCTGATTTTTGTTTTGTTTTAATATATAGACGAAAAAGTTATTAAAGTTTTAAAACCCATGGTAACTTCTGGCTCACCCTGTATTAAAATGCTTATTTGCTTAAAAATTCACTGAAGGAAATTTAGTAAATTCTATAGTAGCTATTGCTAAAATAGTGTGAGCTAATTGGTATTCGATGCAATAATTTAAATATATATAGAGAAATTAAATAAAGCTTTAATATTAAATGAAAAGTTGAAATAAAACTTTAAAATTTAAATTAAAACTTATATGAAAACTGTTGGTTTTTCTATTTCAGTGCTGCTACTTACAATTTGTTTTAGCTTTTTTTCCTAGCAATCAATTGGGTTGCGAAGAGTTAGAAAAAACGTATAACGTAATGAACTATTTAAATACTAAAGTTATATTACTCTATCATTTAATATTTTTTGTAACACTTACTGTTAAACATTTTCTAAAAAATTTCGATATATGTAAATAAGAAAAATATGAAAACCAGACGTCGACCAAATTGACTGTTTATTGTCTACACATATTTTATTTACATTTGTCATCTGAATCATAGTGTTGCACTAAAAACGGTTATTAGTTCACATAGTGAAACAAATATTTTGTATTATTTTTTTATGAAAACCAGTACTAAAATAAACAAATAAATGGTAACTTCATCTTGTATTGCAATTGAATAAAAACAAGTAAGAGTGTAGTATATTCGACTGGGCCGAATCTAAAATACCCTTCACGATAGTCACGTATATACGTATGTATATACGAGGGCGGTTCGCAAACTTCTTAGCATATCAATGAAAGAGAATAGTTAGTTTTTCAAAAATATTTTTATTTTTCAATATAATCTCCTGAAACTTCAATACACTTACTCCAACGCTTTTCTAGCAATTCTATCCCTTAATTAAAATAGTTTTCCTCAAGGTCTTCAAAATAGTAGTTTACAACTGTAATTGCATCTTCATTTGAGGTAAAACGCTTGACAGCACTTTTTAGGAAGGAATTTTTTTAGATTTGGGAACAGGTAAAACATCAGTACACTTAGTCCATCGCTTTTCTAGCAATTCTATCCCTTGATTAAAATAGTTTTGCTCAAGGTCTTCAAAATAGAGGTTTACAACTGTAATTGCATCTTCATTTGAGGTAAAACGCTTGCCAGCAAGGAATTTTTTTAGATTTGGGAATAGGTAAAAGTCACTGGGAGCTAAATCAGGAGAACAAGGTGGGGGGTCAACAACTCGTATTTTAATTCGTTGATTTTAGCCATTGTTAACACACTCTTGTGCCCTGGTGCGTTGTCTTGATGAAAAATTATTTTTTTGTGTTGTAAGCCAGGACGTTTTTCTCGAATTTGTACAATTAATTGATCCAAAAGTTTGCAATAGTACTCTGAATTTATTGTTTTACCCTTTTGCAAATAGTCAGTCAATAAAATACCTTTGAAGTCCCAAAAAACCGTTGCCATAACCTTACCAGCCGATTGAATTATTTTTGCACTCTTTGTGGCACTTCCTCCAGCTTCAGTCCATTGTTTGGATTGTTCTTTTGTCTCTGAAGTATAGTGGTGGATCCATGTCTCATCAACAGTTATGAAACAACGCTTAAAATACATTTTATTTCGCTTAAAACGATCCAAACGTGACACCACGCATTTCTAATTTTTCCATTGTAAAAAAATCGCGGATGCTTCTTTTGTGAACACCTGTTTCTATATGAAGGAGTTACCAGATCCAAACAAATTTAATTTAACATGTGTCCATAGCAGAGATGGAAGTTTCAAAAACACTTAACTTTTTTCTCTGTATGAACTAAAGTGTGATGGTAAAGAAATAGAAAAGTGTGACATGGTTTATATCGGCACAACAAAAAAATGTTGGGTACAAGGATAAAGGAACACAAATCAGATGTAGCTAAACATAAAGAAACAACATGCCTTGCTCAACATGTAAGATATTACAAACATAAAATAAACTTTGAAGATGTTAAAATATTAAACAGAGAAAAAAGAGAGAACAAACGGCATACAATAGAGAGCCTACGCATACAACAGAAAATAAATAAAACGATGAATAAGAAGAAAGATAACACAAAACTACAATACTCCATTGCAATAATTTAGTAACTACTCTGTGATATTTTGAGATTGACGAAATATTTAAAGTGATGTCCAGTTGTATTTTATTTATTTATTTAATGTTTTTATTTTATTTAATTTACAAAGGAAACCTATAAAATAATTGTAAGCTCAACGTTGAGAAAATTCTATACTATTTAATTATAGTCAATTTAATGTTGTATTATTTGTATTATTCCTCAACAGATACTATTTATTTATACCCCTGATGATGTTAGAATAAAGCTAATGAAACGTTGGGAAAAAATATAAAAAAAATTATTTTAATTTCATCTGACCATATTGAAGCCCGAAGGTAACCCCTTTTAAACAATAAATACTATTTTTAATTTTCATATAAAATTGCCAAAATTCATGGTTTTTTTCAGAATTTTGGATATATTTCAGCTATTTGTGCACCGATTTTACTGAATTTCAATAGCAAACCCATGGCATGATGGGGTAATAGAATGGCGAAAGTAAAAAAAAGTTTCTAAGTCTAATAGTTTTCTCAGAACCGGTATTTCCACGACCAACAGACGGAGATCGCTTAATCGACTTTTCTATTAGTCTGATTCAGAATATATATACTTTATAGGGTCGCGAATTAAAATTGTAGAAATTACAAACGGAATCACAAACTTATATATACCGTTTACATTTTTGTGACGGGTATAAAAATAATGCGTCGAAAATTTTACTTTGATTGGTTTTGCTTACGCATAGGAACAAAAATGAGTAACGAGCTTATTGTATATATTATTGTTTCCTATTTTTACACGTCTGCCGGGAAGGTACTGTAATACTATTCGCAGTAATTCCATTGTAATATTGGCTGTATGCGATGACACCGTCTTGTTGATACCACGTGTTAATCAAACCCAAAGCACGCACTTGTATCGTTAAAAAGTTTTCAATAATAGCTCCCCATTCATTAACCATACTATGTTACATCCCACCATTGTAATTTTGTCATATATTACTCTTAAAATCGCAATCTCAGACGAAGTGCTTAATAAAAGGTTTTGATTTATTACTATCTGTAATACTTCAATATTAAAGAAGAAATTTGTGCTATCATTCCAACGAGAAAAAACCGAAATAGTCATTATTTTATTTCATGAACATAAGCTTACATATATATTTCAGCTTTGATTTATTATCATATGTATATAGATAAATGTATGTATGTATGTTTATATATATATATATATATATATATATATATATATATATATATATATATATATATATATATATATATATATATATATATATATATATATATATATATATATATATATATATATATATATATATATATATATATATATATATATATATATATATATATATATATATATATATATAATTTTTAGAATTAGTTTATCCTTAATTAATTATAACAAAAATATGGTTCTATTAAAATAAAGTTATTTGCGACATTAATATAGTTCTTTAATGAAAGTAATGTGGTTATATATAAGAAAAATATGGTTGTTTTGGTATAATAAGATGGTTGAGTATTACACTTCAATTAATACTATGGTTACTTACTATTATAGCAGTATTGAACCAAAATATGGAATAGTTATGTATGATACAAATTTTATAATATTTACAATACTAGATGCATATCAATGGCATTTTAATTATACGAGTAACAATATAGTGTTTTCAGGTACAACCTGTATAGTAATTCGAAAACAGTATGTTGCCCCTAGAATATTATCATAACAGCCTTATAATTTTTTCAACGTGTAAAATGGATTACTTCATCTATTGGGCTGTAATTTCTTTTAAATCGCACGCAGAACTTAAATAAGCCGACGTTTTAAATAACAATGCTTTTTACCAATTATTTTTATTAGAAGCAGCGTTTCTATGATTCATAAACAAGTTTCTAGATTCAAATAAAGATTTTTACAATATATAAAATATAAATACACAATAACCAAAAAAACAGAAACGTGGCCTTAAAATGGTTTTAAAAATGGGTGCAATAAGTTTTAAAAATGCTTGACTTAAAAAAGTGCTAAAAAACATTTTAACGTAAAATTCGTTTTGAACACAGTTTTACCGTATTTCCCCTAAAAATGATTGGACTAGCTGCTTGACTTTTTTATAGACACATTTTGTGAATTTCTTTTAAAAGCACTAATTTATTTGCCTTCGCTGAACACATTGACATCACTAACATAATTTTTGTAGACAACAAAAATGAAATAAAACTAATTTGACGACGGCTACAACGGTGGTCCTTTAGTCGTGTAGCTGTGATGTCGTCAAAATATTTGTACCCGTGTGTTTTAATTTTGGCATTTTGTAGTTGGTAGCTAGCTGTGGTGAATGTGTTTAATGCATAAATATCATTAACTTTAGCCAAAACCGACAGTCGTGCTTTAGATTTTAAAGAATCAATAGCCAAAAAAAAAAAAAAAATATAAACTAAAAGTAAGCAGCTCCAATTATAAATTCAAATAAAAAAAAAAAATGTTTTAAACGTCATTTAGCAAACTTAAATGAAAGTTGTTAAAAATAAAAATCAAATCAAAGTGCATTGAAATAAACTTGAGTATTGGAAATCTAATATTAAATAAGTAAGAGTGTTGTATATTCGCCTGGGCCGAATCTAAAATGCACTTCACAATAGTCGCCTAAATATATGGTATACGTTATAAATTTAAACTAAATACTCGTATGCTGTTTTAATATATAATAATGATAATTCATGATATTGATTAGATATAAACTAATAATTTCCATAATATGGCCATAAGAAACATTCACGTAATGAAAATATATATACAAATATATTCACGGGTTGTTTGCGAATAAAAATATTATTAATAACAAAATTTGCCGTATAAACAGTAAATAATTTTTTTTATTTGCGATTAGCAAATAAACCTTATTTGCTAATAAACCATAAAAAGTTGACACTTTATTTTACTATTTCAAAGATTTCGTGGATGCGGCACACATGAAATATGGTAAAAATTACGTGCAGAAACAAATATTCAAAATTTTTCATTTTGAATAAATCTTTGCTTTAATTGAATTACAAAAAACATTTAATTTTTTGATTTTTCTGTAATAATTTCAGTAATCAAAAGGCTTTTTAAAGTAACAATGCTACCAATTATATTTATGTTAATATAAAAAAAATAAAGCTTTTCCATATACAAATTGACGCATAAACAGTGAGTTAGTTATATGCAAATAGTTTTTATTTGTGAATAGGCTGCGTATAAACTTAGTATGTGTAACCTTAACTTTTTGTGAAGGGTTCAAAAATGTAACAATTTTATTGACAAATTTATTTTAGGTGTGTGAAGTTTTAGACAAATGTTTTTTCAAACGCATTTTCATTCGTGTTATATATAGACCGATATCAGAAATTTTTACTTTTTGTATTTTAGTGACCTCCTTTTTTACCAGAACTACTTTAAAGCAAAAAAAAGAAACAATAAATTGTTTTAGTTCGCTTAAGCGAACTAAGGCTAGGCTATATCTCGGATATATGGACCGATATCGGGGAAAATTTTTTTTGTCTTGTAGTCTCCATACCAAATAATATTATTAAGTTTGTTGCAAAAGAATAATTTTTTTAAAGCATTTTCATACAAAATTCTCCAAAAAAATGGCTTTTTTAAACCGATTTTACTAAATTTTAATAGCCAACCCATGAATCGATTGAGTAATAAAATGGGGAAGGAAAAAACTTTCTCAGTCTAATCGTTTTTTCAGAAACTGTATATCAATGCGGGTTTCAAGATTATTGGAGAGAAGCATTTATCCCCGTCTTTGCAGAAACCAGTGCCTCGTTTCTGTAAGATTGGTGAAAAGTTTCTCGCATCGAAAACTATGAAATGTAAAATTCCATCGTTTCTCGACTATCGAGAAAAACAGCGTTTCTGTATTTTAAATCGAAAAGAGGCAATACTAGTTACGTCTTTATTGGAATATTTCCATTAAGCAGCTGTCAAAATGCAAAAAGTGAACAAATAAGAAGAAGAATATAGGAAAAATTTATCAAACTAAAAGAAAATTTAAGAAACAAATGTTTATTTAATTGTGTCAATCAATAACACGTGTACATAAATAAAAACACATTCAAATCATAAATAAATTTCATAAAAACTTTCAATAAGGTATAGTTTTGTGGTGATGGTTGCTGACCAATATGACCGGCGAAACATGTTGCGCATTTACAGCCAGAGATTAAGGGCTGCAACTGACCCTTTTTTAGTTTCTGAACCGATGAGGGAAGCTTTTCGCATTCGAGACAGGCTAAAATTAAGATTTTGCCATTAAATTTTTAATTTATCATACTGTATGTATGTACATAAATTATATTAAGAAATAAAGAAAAACCAAAAAAATTCATAATTTTTATATATTTATTATACTATATCTTTCAATTTTCTAAAATAAAAAGAAGAAATGAATAATGAACTACATTCAATATCTGCCGTATTCATAATAAATAATTTACACATAACAAAGGTTTAATTGACAAATTTTGTGTAAAAATATGTATGTCAAGTAAACTTTTACTAATTGCAAATTATTTTTTATGAATACGACAATATGTGTATAAATATTTAAAAACTTTACCTTTTATACACGTTTTGCATTCATTATGTCAATTATATATTTTTTAAATTTATAACTTCCGCAACTCTTTTATTTGTGAAAAGTTTTGACAGTTCTAGCGAGAAACTCCTCACAAAATTTTAATACAGAAACAGGTTTACTCACAAGCTTCCAATGAATTACGTCAAAAAAGCTATTTTGACAGATATTTCTCGCTTCTCAAAGATACAGAAACATTTGTGTGAGAAACTCCATTTTTTGTTTCAATCCGCATAGTTTCTCAGTCAATTCCTTTGTTTCTTGTAAGAAATTTCTCGATGCGAGCAATACAGAAACGAGGCACAGAGGTGTTTTCAGTAGCCTGTTTCAAAGCGAAATCAAAAAAAAAGTCTTATTATTAAATCTTGACCTCGCATATATGTATGTATTTTGTGTTATTAAGGTGGTTTCAATTTAGATTCAACAAATTTGGGTATACAACCTTGTAATATATAAGTTTGTATATATAAGTTTGTGATTCCGTCTGTAATTTCTATATATATGTATATATATATATATATATATATATATATATATATATATATATATATATATATATATATATATATATATATATATATATATATATATATATATATATATATATATATATATATATATATATATATATATATATATATATATATATATATATATATATATATATATATACACACTCCGCTTCACTTGAATAACCCACGCGGTTATTTTTAATATTAATTGGTTATCTTTCGATATGTTTTATTTTATTTTCGTCATCGTCTCTTGTCTCCGAGAGACAAAATTGGTCCACTGGAAAGATACTGTTATTTATTTTTTCTGCTTTGAATTAAATTTGTTTAGAAAAGCAAGACTTTTTTTTGTTTCACTTGAATAGCACGTTGCAGTTTCAGTTTGACTTACAAGTGAACGGATTAACCGCTAGTTAAAAAAGCATTTTTTTTCAACTTTTACAAACAAATTAGTTTAATTTAGGAAAACAATGGGTCGCGGTAAAACCTATAGAGATTGTGGGCTTTCTGTGACCGAAATCTCAAAAAAAAAAAAAAAAAAAATAGAAAAAAGCAGAAAAGTAATATCGAATTTTATTAAAAACGAGAGGAACTACGGAAAGAATATGAAGGGTCGTGTAAGAGGTGTGCTGTCTGACGCAGGTAAGAGAGGCTTCAAATTCGCACGATTCTGTTGAAAAAATTAAGGCAAAAGTAGGTGTAAATGCTAGCAAGACTACTGTGTGGCGTGTTATTTCAGGAGCAAATTTCAAGCGATTTAAGTTATAGAAAAAACCGCCACTTAACTATTTTTTTTTTTAACTTGAACAGTACTAAGGGGATGACCCCTACAAATGCAGTGCATTGTACTAGAACTAGGAAAATAGGTTGTGAGGAGGGGAAAGAGGGAGTAGTGTTTGTGAACATTAGACTTGAACGTTCCAATGTTATAACAGACAGGAAACACGTCTGCAGGCAACATGTTCCACAGACGAAGCTTACGGCCAAAAACGACTTCTCTCTGTAATGCGTTGTACGATTACTCGGACAATCAACCACAAATGGATGAGCTCTGGACGATGAGCGATGTGCTACGTAAAAATGTGCGCGTTTCGGGAACAAGATCCCTGATCTCGTCAGAGCAAAATCCATTGTAGTAACGATAGAACAGAGTAACGCACCCCACACTGCGTCGATGCTCCAGTGAGTCAATAGAGTTGGATACCCTACTGTCACCGATGAGCTTCTTCGCCCTCTCCTGCACACGGTCGAGCAACCCCAAAATAGATTTTGAGGCACCGGCCCAAACATGAGAGCTGTATTTCATTTTCGGTCGGATGTAGGTGGTATAAATAGTAAGGAGATCGGATGGCGAGAAGTACATCTTACACCGTTTCAAACAACCTAGGCACTTGAATGCTTCTTAAGAGATATGAAAAATGTGTTCAGTCCAGCGAACATCACACTGTATCCTCATACCAAGAACATCAAGAGCATCCGATTCCTCAATATTTATACCATCCATGTGTACGGATGAAGCAGCATCTGCGGTCGTTCGTTTGTGTGTTAATAAGCAATATTGGGTTTTACGAGCGTTAAAGCAACCCTATTTTTACGACCCCACTCGGAGATAAATAGAAGATCACTATTCAGTGAATCATTCATATTTAGCATTCATATTTAACTCTGCACGGAAAAAAATGCGGTTGAAATTTTGTAGAGATAAATTGGCATGGAGTGGAAGCGCGTTGTCTTTTCAGACGAGAAGAAGTTTAATTTGGAGGGACCTGATGGTTATAATTATTATTTTCATGACTTGAGGAAGGAGACTCACGAGTTGTATCGATTGCACAGTTGGGTCGGCGGAGTTATAATGTGGGGTGCCATTTCATTTTATGGCACCTGTGAGCTCCAATTTCTAAGCTCAAATATGAACGCTAAAACGTATCAGGGTGTTTTAGAAAAGGCTTTTCCACAATTAGAAAATCTTTTTGGTCCATTGGCGTGGACCTTTCAACAAGACAACGCACCAATACACAATGCCCGTGTGGTCAAATCGTGGATAGCGTCCAAAAATGTTAACCTGTTGAATTGGCCACCATACTCGCCGGACCTAAATATAATAGATAATGTTTGGGGATGGCTGGTCAGAAAAGTTTACAAGTCTGGAAAACAATTTTCAACCAAAGCCGAACTTATTGAGGACATTCAACGGGCATGGACTTCAATTTCACTCGACTATTTAAAAAATTTGTACGAGTCAATGCCTAATAGGATATACGAGGTTATCCTGAACAAGGGAGGCTCAACTCACTACTAAAAACCCGTATTTAAATTTTAGTTTTTATAAAAAAATAATAATAAAATTAAAAACCCTAATAAAAAGTATTTTTTGTACTTTTATTTAAAAATGTGCTATTCCAGTGAAACGAAATTTGTTTGTTATTTTTGAGTACTTTTCTTTTTTTTATGTTGTATTTTAAAAACAATTTGATAAATCGAAATATTTTTTTATTTTATAATAAAAGCTACAAATAGCACTACAAATATAATCCAAAAGCAATCCGATATTTTTATTTCTTCCAAAGATATAGCGACAAAAATTTCAATATGTACGGTGTGCTATTCAAGTGAAACGCAGTGGAAAATGAAACTTTTCGATATCGGTCCATATATATCCGAGATATAGCCCAAATCGGGTTTTACATGAAAATGTCACGTAAGCGAACTTAATCAACTTTTTGTGCTCAAAAGCCTTTCTGGTAATGAAATAGGGTTATATAAATATGGAAAATGAAAATTTCCGATATCGGTTCATATATACCCGAGATATAGCTTAAACCTGGTTTTTCATGAAAATGTCGCGTAAGCGAACTTAAAGAACTTTTTTGTCCTCAAAATTATAATCTGACACAAATTGTTCTGAAGACTTTAAAAATTTTGTTATTAGACATTTATGTATATGTATTTGCACATGTAAATTTATAATTTATTATAGTGAAAATTTTATTCAATTAAAAAGAATCTGAATTTCGTTGCAAAAAAATCTAACAAAAAAAAAAATTTTCCACACGTATAATACATCCAAAATGTATTTATATTTTACATTAAAAATTAAATCAATTATTAGTCTTACTCTCGTTGATTTACAAAACTTTTAATAAGATCCTAATTCCAATATTTTGTTTAATTGTTTCCTTGATAGGTCCAAATCATCACCGACAATTTCTTATACCTTCTCTAGCAAAAAACAATGAAGAAATCGTACAATAATATATTTCTAATTTCCAGTTTTTAATCTTTTAAGTTTGTTAAACATATTTCCACTTAATATATTCAAAAGTGGAAAAATTTTAAGACAATTGAGTATTATTACAATTTAAAAATTTTTTCTTCCTTAATTTTTATATTCCCAAAAAGGAAAAGAATTTTTCGGATTTTGTGTAATATCGAGCTCTTGGCTGTGGAAAATTAATTTACGTTCCCGGCAATACTGATTTGTTCAATAGAATTTAAGGCGAATTTAGTATGTTTTTGATACACTGGTAATTTTATATAGGGCGAACACTATGTTGTTTTTTGTGTTGTTGTATTGTTGTTATGAATTCGCCTTGGTATTATACAACATAATGTAAAGTTGCCATTTTGCTTCTATAATGCCTCTCAGGCGCTGAAGCTCAAAATTGTTCAGATTGTAAATACAAAAAATAAATGAATAAAAAAAAAACAAAAAAAAAATTATTCTTTCTTATGTCCATTCTCTAAGGTGCAGCGTTGCCACTTCCGTTATAGGTGGTTTCTAAAATTATTTGTGCGAAAAATTCTTTAGTCGGTGCGTGGTGCGTTTTTTTACATTTTTAGTGCGCTTTTTAAATTTCGGTGGCACCAAACCAAATTCAACTCGACTTATTGTTTTAATATAAGAAAGAAGTTTATTCTAAAATTTGTACGTTTCATTTTGCAGAGCACAATCAGAGCACGGGGTCATAATGTGAAAAACGCACCATGTTATGTGCACAAAGTAGGACAATTTTACTGTATTATACATATTCTCGAGAGAAAAAGAAGTATTTTGCTTTATAAAATACGCTGCTTTTAGAGAGTGTTTTGATATTAAACGATCAAACCAGGTTTGTCAAATATTACAGTAAATGCAAACACAGATATGGAAGTTCGTATTTATGATGGCGCATGAATTCGTTATTGTTTTGATAATTAATAAATTACTAAAATAAATAAAATTATAATTTTTTCCAAAAGGTTATGGTAAATATTTTTTCCAAATATTATGGTAAACTTCATCTTTTATTTGCTAAAATTCTGCCAAATTTTCGTATATTTCAATAAATTCTTTTACAGACACCCACTCTAGCCAACTGATTTTCACTGTTCACTTACGAAAACACAAATGAAATTTACATTGTGTTTGACAGAATTGCTATTAATAGAATTTGATGGCTCGTAGTGCCATTCTGTAACTCTTAACGATCCAATAATCGTAAATTTCTTCGACATATTTTATCCCCAGCAGGGACGATTGTATGCTCCTGCTGTATTTTTGTGTACCGGATAATAGGCAGTAAAATTAACATCGACAGCGACTATAATTATATAATATTGCTGAATATTAAATTTGATAAAATATCGCTATAATTAATCGATTATTGATTTTAATAAAATGTTTTAGCGATTAAAACACGCTATTACGATACACCGTTTATTTCTCTATAATAAATTTTTCTACTCTACGATTGCCAAATATGAACTGTAAAGACTAATGTTTACCAAAACGGCAGCAAAACAAAGTAGTATAACTTCCCGGCGGACACCCGGTACTTAGAATAAATAAATTATTAAAATGCACAAAGTTTATTTTATTTATTTATTTAGTAACTATACAGTTACAAAGTAAATTTGCAAAGTATAGTATGCCCAGCATGGAGTGACAAAGACCATATGCCCAAGATGGTATTAACAGTACTTTTGTAGCGTCGCTGTGACTAACTATAACGATCTATGCCTTCACATAGGAAGTTTCCACGTGGTTAACAATGAATAACCTCTAAAAAAAACTGTAAACCAATACAGTTAGTTGAGGCAAACCGTTAACCAGTGCAAGTGAGACGTAAAACTCTCGAACACCGAACAACAAACACAAGCCTGACCGCACTTAAAAAATAATTACGATGACGCGAGAGCTGTTCTTCAGCCCAGAGGTGCTTTACGACTAAAAATACACAAAGTTAATAAAATATTTTAATTTTACAGCAAAAATAATTCGTAACACTTATGAAATTTTTTTTATTAATTACATAAATAGTCTCATTAGCCTGGATAGATAGATTTTAAAGGAAGTTTTTATAGAGGTATTTTACTTGGATATGGACTAAAACAAATATGTTTTTTTTTATTTAAAATGAAATTTATATTATTAGAAAGATAATTTCGTGGCTTCACAATATAAATATGACTTCTGATATAGGACCGCCAAAGCTGGATTAAATGTAGCCTAAACTGGAGGGTAAGTGCCAATTTCACGATAAGAAAGCTGTTCGTACGTTCGCACAATTACATTAAAAACAAAAACAACATTCAAAATTTTGTTATTGTTTTAAATGTAATTGTGCGAACGAACGAACAGCTTTGTTATCATGAAATTGGCGCTAAATTTTCAATGACTTTTTCGAACATTTATGGCCGTATATCGAGCATTATTCTTTCGTAAGGTTCTCCATTTTTAATAATTGGAATTAACATATGCGACAGCTGTCAACATCCAGATTCGTTTTCATTCTTTATTTTCTTAATGTTGTAGTATCAACGACTTCAACCAAATCTTTCGTGGTGTCATTTTTTCTTTATCATGGACAGAGCACTGTACCAAAAGAAAGAGTAGTGTTTGTGAACATTTGATTTGAACCTTCTCATGTTATAACATATAGGAGACACGTCTGCAGGCAATTTATTCCATAGGCGAAGCGTTCGGCAGAAAAACGAACTCTCTCTGTAATGCGTACTACGATTCCCCGGGAAATCGACCACAAATGGGTCAAATGGAAGAGCTCTGGACGATGCACGCATGATACGTATAAATATGCGAGTTTCGGGTACAATTCATTGTAGTAACGATAGAACAGAGTAACGTATTCGGTGCTCCAGCAGGTTAATAGAGTTAGATACCCTACTGTCATCGATAAGCTTTTTCCCCCTCTCCTGCACATAGGTTGATAGCCCCAATATAGTCTTTGAAGCACGGGCCCAAACATGAGAGTTGTATTCCACTTGCAGTCGGATATACGTGGTATAAATAGTAAACAGATCGGATGGAGTAAAGGACATCTTACACCGTTTCAAAAAACCCGAGGCACTTGAATGCTTCTTTAGGGACATAAAAAATGTCTTCATTCCAGCGAACAACACACTGTATATTCATTCCAAGAACATCAAGAGCATCCTATTTCTGAATATTTTTGCGATACATAATTACAAATGAGGCAGCAATTGCGGTCAAAATTAAGGTCTTTTTTACGACCCCATTCAGTCTATAAAATATTGCCTCTTGGCAATGATCTCAGAAATAGGGTGGGAGAAAGAACGGAGCCTTGCAGTACCCCTGAATTAAACTTGAACTCGTTTGATGAGAACCCATCTAAAACAACTCGTATAGTGCGATCTCTGAGAAAGCTCGATATAAACCGAGAAAAGTCATCACCGACACCAAAAACAGCAAGTTTTGCCAGTAGTGCAGCATGCCACACTCTGTCATATTTATCACTAAACAAACGATTATAGTCGTGTAATTGTGAAGCCAATTCACAATTACACGAGTATAAGAAGCTCTTTCATAAAATCTCATTTTTCAATTAATTCAATTAGGAGAATATTTATAATTAGCATAAAGTCACAAAAATATAACATATCAATGTTGAAACCCCGATTAACAGTGTTAAAAACTCCCGTTTATGTTTTATATGAAAAATAGACATTTAAAAAAACTGGTAAAATAACAATTGTTCGATCTTTATATACAATTCACACTTGGAAGTTTAGTTTGCAAGGTCTTGAGTTTGATGGTGACAAGAGAAAAGACAGTGGCTTTCCTACATTCTTTATTTCCATACCATACTTTCCAACACCAAACTCCAGACTTTGCAGAGTAAACTTTATGTATTCAAATATTTTCTTTACGTGTACCTACACAAATTAACATACATTTGTATCCATGTTTATGTACACGATCGAATTATTTTTTAATACCATTTTTTATTATTACCTAACAATTCTTTAATATTACTTCTTTTTCAGTAATTAGAATGGATTTGTATTACAAGCCCGCTTGTCCTCCTTGCCGTTCAGTCCTTATGACTGCTAAAGCAATAGGTGTTGAATTGAATAAGAAGTTTTTGAAACTTAAAGATGGTGAACACTTGAAACCGGCCTTCTTAAAACTCAACCCTCAACACACAATTCCTACTTTGGTTGATGGTGATTTCGTTCTGTGGGAATCTCGCGCCATCATAGTTTACTTGGTTGAGAAATATGCTAAGACTGATTCCTTATATCCCAACTGCCCCAAGAAGCGTGCCGTTATCAATCAACGTTTGTATTTCGATATGGGTACACTTTACAAAAGTTTTGGTGATTACTATTATTCACAAATCTTTGCTAAGGCTCCTGCTGATCCCGAGTTGTATAAAAAAATCGAAACAGCATTTGAATTGTTTAATACTATCCTTGAAGGCCACGAATATGCTGCTGGTGATTCATTGACTCTTGCCGATTTTTCTTTATTGGCCACAGTCAGTACCTTTGAAGTTTCCGGTTTTGATTTCAGCAAATATGCCAATGTGGCCAAATGGTATAACAACGCTAAGACTGTTGCCCCCGGTTTTGATGAGAACTGGGCAGGTTGCTTGGAATTCAAGAAATTATTAAACTGAATTTATTGATATAATGTTCATTATTTGACTTATGCCATTGTGTGTTTTTTATAATTATTCCCCCATATTCCATAAGGCGTCATCGTCGTCACATGAAGACGACACAAAGATTTTTCATTTATTTACTCGTTGCCAAAAACAACTGAATGCTGTCGACAGCTTCTATATATCGCTTAGGTCTAGGAAATACCGAAGGCCTATCAAAGAGTACATAATTGATGTCGAAGGCGGATGTGTAACCGAGTGTTTTTTGATGTCGTCTTGTCTTGATGTGATGACGATGACGCCTCTTGGAATATGGAGGATGGTTTCTACTTGTAAAATTACATTAAATTTTTTAAACAAATAAATAAAATAAATAAATAAAAAATACAATTAAAAACTTAATAGCATCTTGGTGAATTATATAAAACAAATGAGTTTATTCACTTTATTATCTTCTAATATTGATACCAATCCAAAACCTTAAACAGCTTCTTTTTTATGTTTCCTCGCAATATTTATGGCGGCAGATATTAAGCCCCCAAATTAAAAATAATATAGCTAAAACTTTAAAAAAGCGGTTCGATAATTCCTCCGGACCACAAACCACGCCAAACTGGAAATTTTTGCACATATATGAAATGGTTGGTTTAAGATAAGGTTTGGACGTTGCCATTGACTTTGTATATATATATATATATATATATATATATATATATATATATATATATATATATATATATATATATAAATATATATATATATATATATATATATATATATATATATATATATATATATATATATATATATATATATATATATATATATATATATATATATATATATATATATATATATATATATATATATATATATATATATATATATATATATATATATATATATATAATGTAGTTGAATATTTTATTTTTGTTATTTTAATATGAGTTTTCAAATTTATTATTTTGTATACACAATTTTTCAAAAAACAAAAATTTTCCTGAAAAAGACACACAACGGAGTGTCGAAATATTGAAAAATATAAACCGTACTTTTTACCAATCAAGAAGACCACTAGCTCAACAACAAATAACAATTCAAAATATATATATATATAATATAATTAGTTTCACTTCTTTGTTTATATGTTTGCAACACTCGAAATCAATGGCATATAAGTGATTATTACATGTGTAGTTGTATAAAACTGTATATACAGTGTTGCCGTCGGAGTAGCCTTTTTGTTGTTGTTGGAGTTGCCTTATAACTTCCGAGAAAGTTGGAGGATTTTGAGGATTCACGAAATCGATTTTGGCAATTTCCAAAAAAGTTCGGAACCACTTCGCTAACCGGTTTTTCATATTGGGTGCGCGTTTTTGCCGTAGAACCTGCATCTGAACTGTAAATGGTCGTTCGCTTTAGTGCGAAAGTATTAGTTGCCCTATTGCTTATGGGACAGATAGGGGATTTTGGGGATGCACGAGACCGATTTTGGGAATTCACAAAAAACTCGGAACCGTTTTACTAATCGAATCGGTTTTTCATATTTGGTGCGCGTTTTGGCCGTGGAACGTGTATCTGAACTATTAAAGGTATTTCAACTTAGCGCGAAAATTGAAGTTGTTACCAGAGAAATGAGGGATTTTGGAGATTCCTGAAGCTGGTTTTGGGAATTTGGAATACGGATAGTTATCTGCTTATATGGGTAATTTAAGAAGAAGCTTAAACAATAATGAATGAAAAATTTGAAATTTGATATCGAAGCGTGTTTTTTAGGTTTTTAAACTATATTTCTTTACTTTAATTCGTGTGCTCTTTATACTGTCATTATTAATTTCTTTTGAATGCTCTTGCTAATTAATTCATTACCATACAATGTGGAAGATGTTTTTGTTAGTCTCCGCAGTATCAAAGACTCTGGACACAGATCAGTTTTAAGTAATTTAATTCCAACACTTTAAATGCTGCGATAACTTTTGTTTTGTCTTTCCATGCTATTATTGATAGGTGGAAATCAAAAGTCCACAAACACAACTCCCTCTTTCCTCCACATAGTCTATTTTCCTAGTTGCAGTACAATGCACTGCATGTGTAGGAGTCATCCTTTGAGTACCGGTACAAGAAAAAAAAAAAATAGAGGAGGAGTAAATTGTCTACCAATATCGTGCATCAATAATTTCACAATAATTCAAGAGCTTATAACCAACATTATCGATATCAAACATTGGCAATCATTTATTGAAAAACGTGATTGATAATATCGGCAAAAGATTTGAAACCTGCTGAGTCAGCAGGAGTGGCACTTAACCGAGATAACTTTTCATTTTTAACCCGAACATAGTGGCAATAACCTGAAATAAACATATCTTTTAATATGTGAATAACAGAAATTTTTTTTATTAAAAAGTAATACTTCAAATTCGGACACCCTTTATACAATGTTTATTAGTAGAGTTGGGCTAATCAGCTCTTTTAAGAGAATGCTCCCTTTAGTTCAGCTCTTTTCAATGAAAGATATCTTTCTTTTAGTTCAATAGTTCAGTGCTTCATACGTAAAATTATTTTCAATGAGCGGCTCTGTTTCAGATTTAATGCAATGTAGTTCCATGGTAATAAAGTGGTAAACAAAAGCAAACACAATCTTACGCTCATTAGTTTAGTTGTCAATGAGACAGCGATGAATGAACATGCGCAAGGGTTTATAAATGTATTCCTTGTTTTTTCTCTGTATTTTCCGTATTTTTTACTTTTTGTGATATAAAATTTATCAAAAATACTAAAAACATAAATTCGTATATTTAGTTTTACTTCAATTTTAATTAAATTGTAAGTAAATCGATTTTTTTGATTTGCGTATTTTTTCTCCCTGTGCAAATTTATTTACACTCAGAGCGCAACTATGGATTTCTCTTTGGGCATCACTACCCCAGCAGCGAACATTGCCTACCACATTACTTCTCTTCAATGATGTATGCAACACTTTGTAATCTATGAATGCTAACTTACAAAGTGTATGGCAGTAGTATATGGAGTTCCTAAAATGAATTACGTTCATCTTTTATATCACATTTTTAAGTACTTATTTTATTTTTTAGTTGTAAATCAAACGTTCGCCGTCTTTGTCAGACTAGGTTGCAAAAATTTTAGTTCAATCATCAGGTAAGAGTGCCTTAAAAACATTATAAAAAAGGTACAAGAAAAATAAAACATTTAGTGAAAAAAATACAATAATGAAAAAAAGAATAGCCCGAAATAAAAGGAAAATAGATTCTATCAATTTGATTTAGTTAATATAATAAAGGAATGAATGGAATTAAATATAATTGATCATGGTAAGAACTTAAGAGAGCAAAAGCTAATTATTAATTTTTTTATGTACTTACAGAATTTAGAGATGCTTATCATGTAAATTTAGTGTTGCTTGTTGTTGTAATTGTTGTTTTTTTTTTTTTTTTTTATTACTCTCCTTTGATGGGCCCAGCTTAGGAATGAAACACTTTTCTGCTAATTTCAGGAATAAAAAAAAATTTCAAATCAAATTAATAATTGGAGTTTTACTCTCAACTAAAGATACAAATATATTTACTTATGTATGTATCTTCAACTTATGTTTTGCAATGAAAACTTTAAAATAGGGTTAGCAGTACCCATGCAAAATTGTTTGTTCAATGTTAATAAAAACCTAATTTCCTTTTTTTTTATCTTACGAAATATATATATATATATATATTTTTTTTTTTATAAAATTCGTTTTCCTAACTTTGACTTGAATTATTGAAAATTAGTACAGAATTATTAAAATTTTCTTACATTAGTGTAGAATTATTGAAAATTATGACAATGAAAATAATATAAAAATTATGAGAATAAGAAAATTAATAAGCATATTAATGTAAATTTTGTTTAATTAATTTTTTTTTTCTTTTTCTTTTCTTTTGGTTTTAGTTATGTACGTATATTATAACTTATATATCTATAACTTATATACCTTATAACTTTTCTTACATAAATATTATTAAGATGATCAGGTTAGTAATAACTTTATATTAAATAATATCCTCAACCAAGCTTAATTCCAAGTTAGGCAAAAATTTGTTTTTTTTTTTTTTAGGTTATAATTCATTGAAAATATGGATAAAATATGGTACTTAGCAAGTAGTTAATTTTATATGAAATAATTTGTTGGCACGATCACGGTCAATTCTAAAGACTTTTTAAAGATACTTCCATGGGAATTGCTGAGGTTTTTCCCTTTTCTTCTTTTGATGTTGTAATGTTAAAGCTGCTGCCTTTAGGTAGATTTATAACCTGCTGAATCATGAAGCCCGAAGATCATTTATTGTAATGACAATTGGGATAGATAATAACACCATTAATTCCAAGATATATTTTAGTTTTTGGGTTCTTTACTATTATTTTATTTATTTAAGATTAGAACTGTACTTTTTCCTTTTTTTTTTCCTTTAACCACTTGCAAAAATTATTTTCCTTTTGTGTTTTTTACTATGTCTATCACGATTTACTGTCTATCAGCTAATGAATATCGCCCTTTTGATCGCCTCATATTTTTTTGCAAAGTCGTTCCTCAAAAACAAATTGTCAACGGTACCAACATTCTTTACTCTTTACAGTTTCTTTTTTTTTTTTATATTAAAAGGGGAAAATTAAAATTATGCGCGATCATCAAGTGATCTTGCTCTCACTAAAATAATTCCATTTAAATTTTTTTTTTTTTTTTTTTTTTTTTTTTTTTTTAGTTTAGTAGCATGACAGAAAAAAAATAAGTTTAGGGTTTCAATCGTAATTGTCATTGTGGAAAAATTTGGTATTTTGGGGCTTAACATTAATATCAATCCGCAACAAAACATAAAACAGAACAAATTTATTTAATGGAATAATCCCAAAAAAACTGAAGTGCGCAGTACGTACGAGCTGCCTACTGCCGGCTTACAATGTATGCGAGATTATATCCGAGCTGCCTACTTCCAACTTATAATGTATGCGAGATTGTATTCGAGCTGCCTACTGGTAACTTACAATATATGTTAGGAAGTAATGAGCTTTTGTTGGATGAACACCACACTAGCTCACTTACTTTGTGTGCAGGTGGTAGGCGTTCACTCTACAAATGCGGCAATAGTATGAAAATGTATACTAGGATCGTATATGAGATGGTGTGCATTACTGACTTACAAGTGTGCATCGGATCATCGCTTCTGTACTTTAATGAAACAAAAAGAAAAGCAAAATAAAATCGGCATAAACTAGAGGACTGCTCTAGCCACAATAGCTCTATTCACAATCTTGTGCATTTGTGAAAGCAAATTTATACAATTGCAAACATATGCTATCAATTGTGAACCACCTCTGTTGCTTTAATTTGCACTACTTTTTTCAAAGCACGAAATTCACAGCTGATTGATAATTAGAGTAGAAAATAATTTACTGAAATTTTAGTCAAAAGGAGCAGTTAATGGACTTTTTAAAACAAAAAGTTGCTGAAGAGATTATAATCAGTGAAGGTTTGATATAGCGCATTCATGCATTTAAATTTTTAACCCAAACTATTTTTAGATATGGAAACCAATATATAGCAGAGCAAATAAAAACTATAGATTTTGAGTATTGCATATACACATAAGACTAGGAAGTGCATTGCTGTGTATTTTGTTAGTGTAGAGTAAAAATATGCTAAAACTTTTTGCATATGCAATGATGCAATACCATTTGCACGAGACTGTGAATAGAGCTAATAAAAATGTCTTCTTTCGTCTTCTTTCACAAGAAAATTCCTCCTTTACCAGCGGAACACTCAGATCTTTATGAATTCGTGAAATTTTTACATACCACGGAGCTGTAGTAATTGTTCGAAGAATTTTGTTTTGTCGCCTTCGGATTTTTTCAATATTTGACGCTGAGGCGGTGCCCCATAACTGAATTCCGTAGCACCATATAGGCTTTAGTATTGCGTTGTATAACAAAAGTTTGCAACCTAATTTCAATGTAGAATTTCTGCCCATAAGCCAATTTAGCTGCGCTGCTTTTAGTTTTAACTGAGTGACCTTTGCTTCAATGTGCGACTTCCACGTTAGCCTACGGTCCAGGTGAATACCGAGGTACTTTACTTCATTGTGCTGCGGAATAGGTGAGTTGTTAATTTGGATATGCGCACATGTTTGTTTACACAATGTGACATGAGTTCATTTCTGTTCATTAACCCTGATTTTCCAAAGCTTCAGCCATTTTTCCAATATACATATATAAATTCCTGTAAATTTTGTGAAGCTAATTTGTGGTTTTGGTGAAAATTTTATTGTCTAATTTAGTATTTTCTGCGTCAAATTAAGCCACAACTTTTTGGCTACTTCCGTATTCAATATACTAGTAAAAAAATAAGCGTGAATGAAAAGAAAACGAAGACAAAAGAAAGAAACATGAACTACAGAGCTAAAAAAGCTCGGAGAATTGATCGGCTCACTTAGCTCCCTCAAGTGAATAATAGTTTAGTCATACTAGTTCGTTGGCGAACTATCCAATTCCATTTAGATAAGAAAACATTTAGAAGTGAAAAATTAAGTTTGGTAACATATTACGGATGTCAAACAGTCAAACGGAAAATTACATCACGCTCAGTCATATGCTTGAGCATTGCCGGAACATGGACATGAGCATGGCAAGTGTGGACCTCCAGTATACGTACCAGATGAATACTTTTATTTGAGTTATTATAGGCCCTTGTTTATCGGTAAATTGTATAATATTTGCAGTAATATTGAGAAAGCGCTCTTTCTTATCAACCCGTATCATGCGTTGATGATAATATGTATGTACTCGTATGAATGTATGTAATGTAAGCAAACCTTTTTTTCATAAAACACTTGATATTCTTATCAAACAAAAAAAAAGTATATAAGTTGTCATGAAAACTTTTCGAAAGCATCAGTTGCATACGAGTATTGTATTTCAAGCGAAGAACATAAACATATTATTATTGTAGTAAAAAAAAAAAATTAATTTAGTTTAATTACTCGTATATAGTAAGTACACAAAGAAAAGTTTTGTTGAAGTGAATGGACAAATTTATATTACCCAGTGGTATAAAAAGGAACCATTGCTAGCCAATAAAATGGTTGCTGTTGAGCAGTGCAGCGGTTATGAAACAGCTAGTTGTCCCCCAGCTGAAAAAGTTTGATACCGTTTGACGGTAGTGGCTTAAGCACAGCTGTCTTTCGTTTCCTTTGCGTAAATTTGTCCAAAACCCATAGACTTTCTTGCTTTAAAAAAAAAAAATTTCGACAACTTTTGGTAATTTCTACCAACAAAATACATATGATGTTTTTTTTTGGTATTGTATTTATTGTAATTCTGTCACTACCTGTTACAGCTGCGATGGTCGTGACTAGTGCAAGCTATCAAGCACGAACAAATTTTTATTATTATTTTGTTTACACTGTGAATGAATCATTGTCAAGAAGATGAAAATTCAATGATCAAGTATCAAAATAGAATATTTTGAATTTCCTGTGGAAATAAAATTTAATTATTGTTTTAAATTGTGAAGAATATTTTTGAGTACACAGTACAGTGATTGCTGCCTAAAAGATGAACACATTTCTATTAAATACTCTTTTAAAACAACATCCGGAAGGAAAGCTACAGGATCTAAATAAGAAAATTAATGTGCTGCGGACAAATTTTAAAAGGGAGTTAAGAAGAAAACACAATTTTGCAATTAAAATGTCTTTATTTGTTGACGAACACAGCAAAATCAGAACAAAAGTTAATGCTTGATGGGTATCAAGCACGAAATTTTTAAAGGGTCAAGTACACATATACGAAATTGACAGCAATCAATTTGACCGAGTCTATCCCTCTTAAAAAACATGAACAAATGTTTATAAATAAGACTGTAAAATTTGTTAGTATATATGACACCAAGTAAGCATGCCAGAATATCAAAAATTTTTGATTTTCCATCAAGCATCCTCGGTGTCACAAATACTAACAAATTTTCTCACATGCTTGTTGAGCATTTTGACCCTTGTCTATCCCTTTTAAACAAAATTTGTATGAAAATTTGTCTAAGAAGCGCTTAATAAACATGAAATATACTTTATATAAAGACAGTTAATATGGAAATGGAATTTGGTTTTGTTAAGAATTTTAATAGATTAGTTTAAATTAAGATAAATCTGAAAAAAGTTTCCATTTAACTATTCCATACATAATGGGTGATTTTATAAGAACTATCGGAAATTAAAAAAAAAAAACACATAAAATTCAGAAAAATGCATGAAATATTTATTTGGATCGATAGTTGGGTCGATATAATTTAATGTTTGAAGATTATTTCATGCAAATGTTGGCCGCGGCTGCGCGGTATCTCACGAATAATGTTGGCAATGTTGGCCTCCAGTGCGTCAATCGAAGCGGGCTTGTCGCTATAGACATTAGCCTTAACATAGCCCCACAAAAAATAGTCTAGAGGCGTTAAATCGCACGATCTGGGCGGCCAATTGACTGGTCCCAAGCGTGAAATAAACTGTTCACCGAACTCGCCTCTCAATTGGTCCATTGTTTCGCGTGCTGTGTGGCATGTGGCACCGTCTTGTTGAAACCACATGTCATGCAAGTCAAGCTCTTCCATTTTGGGCAAAAAAAAGTTTGTTATCATCGCACGGTAGTGCTCACCATTCACAGTAACGTTGTGATTCGCATCATCTTTAAAGAAATACGGCCCAATGATGCCGCCAGCCCATAATCCGCACCAAACGGTTGTTTTTTGTGGATGCATTGGTAGCTCTTGCAATGCTTCTGGCTGCTCTTCACTCCAAATACGGCAGTTTTGCTTGTTCACGTATCCATTCAACCAGAAATGAGCCTCGTCGCTGAACACAATTCTTCGATAAAAAAGTGGATCTTCATCTAACTTTTCAAGAGCCCATTCACCAAAAATTTGGCGTTGTGGTAGGTCGTTTGGCTTCAATTCTTGCACCAGCTGTATATTATAAGGCTTCACACCCAAATCCTTCCGCAAAATTTTCCACGTAGTGGAGTAACAGAGGTCATCACCAACACTGGCCGATACGGCTGCGATATTTTCTTCAGTTCGCACTCTACGTGATGGTTTAATGTCCAATAATGTAAATTTGGTGCGAAATTTTTTTACAATAGCCCGAATAGAAGCCTCAGTAGGTCGATTAAACTGAGCATAAAATGGAAGAAGCGCGCGATGAACTTTCTTAACAGAGCACGCATTTTGGTAATAAAATTCAATAATTTTCAAGCGTTGTTTGTTTGTAAGACGATTCATGATTAAATTATAGACCAAACTGAAGATGTTTGACAGTGACACAAGACACAAAACGTGCGTGAGCTGTCAAAACTAGTGTTGCCAAAAAGATAATAGCAAAAAAATCACTCGTTAATTTTGATAAAATTAATTTCAAAATGATTTTATATAGTTATGCATATTTTTTTTACTAATTTTTACTATTGCTAAACATGGCTTAAAAATGTGTCTATATTTTCTGTTTCAGTTGTCATGGATTTTTATTATTTACCTGCATCTGCGCCCTGTCGCTCGATCATTATGCTATGTAAAGCTCTGAACATAGATCTTAACAAGAAATTATTGCAGCTGTCTACTGGCGAACAGTTAAAACCCGAATTTGTAAAAATCAATCCACAACACACGATACCCACGTTGGTCGATGACGGATTTGCCCTCTGGGAATCTCGTGCTATTCTCACTTATTTGGCTGAGAAATACGGCAAGAATGACTCCTTGTATCCCAAATGCCCTCGTAAGTGAGCTATTGTAAATCAACGCTTATACTTCGACATGGGCACGCTATACCTGTCTTTTGCCAATTACTATTACCCTCAAGTTAAAAAAGATCCTGAAATGTATAAAAAAATTGAAATTGCTTTTGATTTCTTGAACACTTTTTTGAAGGGTCATCAATACACTGCTGGTGATACGCTAACAGTTGCCGACTTTGCTTTGCTGGCAACTGTTAGTACCTTTGATGTGGCTGGATTTGATCTTAGCAAATATTCAAACGTAAAGAGATGGTATGAACATTGCAAAGTTACCATACCTGGCTGGGAGGAAAATTGGCTGGGTTCGTTAGAAGCCAAGAAATGGATGAATACGAAATAGATGAATAGTGTTTCTTTTCAGTTATAAAACTTGTTGTTGCAATAAAGCTTTTCTTAAAACATTGTTTTTATATTGATTTTGGTCTCATAAATACATTTAAAAAATTTAAACGCTTTCCAAGCATCGAATTTTTTTTTAGAAATAAAATAAAATTTTTAACATGTTTATTTGATAATTAACATTTACCATCCCTGATAAACACATTTTGTTGCATTACTGCCCGTTTACATTCGACACAATATTTTGTTAAAGTACACTTTTGAAAGTCTGATTTCTAAATTTTAGTGGCGATACCTGACAGTAGATTAACCGAATATAATGGGGGAAGGAAGCAGTCCGCCGACTGTCAAATAACTTCGCCAGTTGTGCAAACATTTTCAACATTATTTTCGCATATGGAAAATATCCATTTAACGAAAAATTGTTTCGACGAGACGAAGGGTAAAGAATATTCGCCCTCAAAACTGATTATTAAAAAACTTCATCATTTGTGGGCAAATTTTCAAAAGGTACACAAATTTTTTTTTTTTGTAATGGAGGCCTGGATGCAATGTGCCCGTAAAAAAGATTTGTTATCAAATTATTTGGCTCTAGTTTTTTGAGGATATTTTGGTTAGGAAATGTTTCGAAAATTGAGTATTAAATAACTTCGTCATTTGCAGACCAATATTTCGAACTCTTCTGCTAGTTTTTTTTTTTTTTAATGATGAAAAAGTATTAATGTTGTATTAATTTATTGATTTTTGTTGAACTTTTTTATAATTTTTAAATTAGATTTTTGGTTTGTACATTTGTACATCGGGTTTTAGTGAAGTAAGACAAGAAGAAACTGGCTTAATAAAATAAGTTGGACTAATAATTTAAATTAATAAGCTTAACACTTGGGCTGAAAAGTCCCGTGCCTAACAAAGAAAACACATTTTTTTTTTTGGTTCAAAATTAACTTTATTCATCATCGTAATCACCGTCAAGGGCAACGCAATTATTACAGCACCGCTCCAACTTTTCAATAGCACTTTTGTAGAACGATTTATCTTTTACCTCAAAATAGGCCTCAGTTTCAGCGATAACCTCTTCATTCGTACGACATTTCTTACCGGCGAGCATTTTTTTCAGGTCTACAAGCAGCCGGTAGTCGCTGGGAGCCAAATCTGGCGATTCATGGTTCGATTCATGTTGTTATACTATATGCGGTCGTTTCTTTGCAATTTCGGCCTTCAAACGCTCCAACAACACTATATACTATTCACTATTAACGGTAGTCGATGAATATTACACCACGCACATCCCCAAATAACGAGGTCATAACCTTTCCAGCCGATTGTTGTGCTTGCGGGCGCTTTGGATGAGGTTTGCCAGTTGCTGTCCACTCGAAGAACGATCGTTTTGATTCCGGAGTGAAGTCATGGATCCAAGTTTCAAACATTGTCACATATCGATGCAAAAATTCCGGTTTGTTACGTTTAAAAATGGCCCAACTCTGCTCAGAATCATCAACACGTTCTCGTTTTTGGACAACAGTGAGGAAATGCGGCACCCACTTTGAACAGAGCTTTCTTAGTCAAATGCTCATAAAATAAAAAGCGAACACTTTTTTTCAATATCTTTACGATGTCAGCTAACTCACGCAATTTCACTTTTCCATCATTCAAAACTATTTTGTGGATTTTTTTATGTTTTCGGGTGTTACCGCCTCATTTTGACGTCCACTGCGTTCTGCATCATCGGTGTCTCTACGACCACATTTAAATTCAGCAAATTAACGTTCTATTCTTGTTGCTGATGGAGCGAAGTCCCCATAACACTTTTCAAACAATTGCTTCGCTTGAACGGTATTTTTCCCATCAAGAAGCAGTGTAAAGTTAAAACACGAAACTGTTTTTGATCCATTGTTTTGAAAATAAGAAAAGTAGCGTCACTCTTAGCACGATAACTCACAAAGCAATAAATAGAATATCGTGAAATTTTAACAGTGGCTTTTGAAAGTTAGTATTAACAGAAAAAATGTGACTCCAATAAAACTAGAGACATCTATGTGTTAGGCCCAGGAATTTTCAGCACATTTATGTAAAAATACCAAGAAAGCCACATGCCTACATAAGTTAACTCGGATCTCTTGAACAAGAACACACTCTATTTGAAATTTTGTCAGTTGACTTTACTCATGTTTATTACAGAAGCAATGTTTTTGAAGTAACAGACGACATGTGGGCACTTTACATTGGGACAAGTGACATTTACATTGTTAAAAAGATGTCGTGTGCTATCTACTTAAGTAGTGTTTTGTCGTCCGTGTTTTCATGACTAATTTTTGTTTTATGTTCGTGCTATTGTACTTCATCACCTTGCAGTATGGGAGGCGTTCCACCAATTTTTGTTAGTCTAAGTAGTGTCAAAGGCATATCCACTGGACACTGATCAGTTTCAACTAATTTAACTACAAAACTTTGCTATGATAACGATTGTTTTGGTTTTTTCGGTATTATTATTGATATGTTCAGTCCAAAGTCCATAAATACCTCCTTCTTATAATTGATTTTCAGCGCTGTCAACTTTGAAATTTCCAAACGCAACAAAATGAAGAAAATGCCGCGTTATTTCGGCAAAAACGCACCAAGTTTAGAATCTTTTTTTTTTCGTTTTTAAAACCCCATTTTGTACTATAAAAATTATAATATTGTTACATTAAATAGCACCGGCTGATGGAATGCCATCAAATTTGTTCAATAGCTAGAACTCGTGTTTGTCAAACTTGGCTTCCAGTGCGATTCTGGTACTGGCATGTGGACAATGACATGTTTACAATAATTATAACGATATTCGATATTGCGATAACGATAATCAAATTTGGTATTCAGAAATAACATTTAATTATATTCGGTGTCCACCGAAATCAGCTGTTTGTTTTAGTGCCTATTATCAGGTATACAAAATTACAGCTGCTTATCTTCGTTGAAATTATTATATTGTAAATCGTTACTGTAAGGGATAAAATATATCGAAAATATTTACGATTATCGCATAATTAAAGTTACAGAATAGCACAACAAGCCATGAAACTTGTGTAATAGCAACTCTATCAAACACAGTGTGAATTATGTGTTTGTTTTCGTAAGCGAACAGTGAAAACTCGTTGGCTAGAGTGAGTGCCTATATTATTGATATATAAGAAAATTTGCCATAATTGTAACAAATAGAAGATGAGCTTTATCATAACCAAAAGTTTTAGAAAAAATAACAATTTATTAATTACTAAAACTGTGGTGAATTCATGCGTCTTCCTAAACACGAACCTCGCTATTCAGTGTCTGCTTTTGTTGCAATATTTGACTAACTTGGCTTCATCGTTTCATAGCAAAACATAAATTTTTATAAAGCAGCAAATTTTCTAAAATGAAATCAAAAATTGTATATAACAATTGCATTGAATTCAATATCATTTGGTGCCACCGAAATTTAAAAAGGGCAACGAATATAAGAAAAAAAAGTGCACAGCGCATTGACCCAAGAATTTTTCGCACAAAAATGTGAGAAAGCACAAAAAATGTTAAAAAGCACCAAAAACGGATTGACAACGCTGCTGATTTTCGTAGTTATAGTACAATGTACTGTATATGTAGGGGTAATCCCCTGAATACTAGTCCAAGATAAAAAAACAGGTGTGTATAACTTACAAAAATTTTTGAAAATGTAGAATATTAATAGCTTTGAAACCAGCAATTGTTTTTCAATAAGGGCTTATTTCAGTTTTAAGCCTTTTTTAATCGTTCATATGTTTTTACATTCTTTGATAACTTACAAATAAATTAAAAAAAACCTTCTTAATTACCTTAATGGTCTATAATACAAATGCATTTAATTTAACTGGCCTTGTCCGTCAACATAACAACAGGTACTTTACGCTAAATAAATACAAATACATGTATAATTACAATAATTACAAAAATCTAACAAATGACAATGACAAAATATTGCACAACTTTTTGTTTAAAAATATAAATATAATAACATCTTATAATAGCTGTACAAATACATATATGTATGTACATATGTACGGAAACGTATGTACATTTTACTAAAACTTCAGAGAATTATTCATTTTATTATTCTTAATACTACTGCTGGTATGATCTAATGGTCGCTTAAACGACTGTTCCAAATTATGCAGACGTTCCTCTAAATCATTCATAGAATTACGTAAAATATGGCCACGTGATCTTAATGATATGCGTGGTGAACTCTGCATCAAATCATCCTTGACGCCCGAAAACGAGTGACGCACACAGGACTTTTTTTCAAATTGTGAGTTTTGATAAAGCTCTTGATGCCGGTGCTGTTGCAAATGATGATCGCAAAGTGAACGACAATTGGTGACCACTAGGGTGTCATCGTTTTGTAATGAGTCTTCATAATTATCACTTGAAGAACGAGAAAATCTTATAAAGGGCGCAATTAACGACATTAAAATATTAAACTTACATACCTGGAATCAGTATTACTGATATCCATTTTACTGGTGGCAGTTATTAAATTCGGTTTATGTTTGAGTGTTAAATGTTCTTTAGCGTGACGTGGACACAGGGATTGATGAGTGCTTTTGCGCGCCTGAGAATCAAAGGAATCCGGCGATGTTTCGTACAACTCACGACTGCTGAGAAAGTCTACACCCGAATCTTGCCCATTCGAATGCAATGAAAACATTGATGTTTCAAAGGAATGTGGAGAGCTGTTGAATTTGTTAATCAATGTTATATTAATTTTTAAATAACAGGCGTGTTTCACTATCTCGAACTTTAATGTTTACAATAATTTTCAAAGACCATTAGCGATCTACATTTAACCTCAAGGGCTTAATAATGTAAGAAAACGTAGCAATGAATATTCGAGATTAACATAATACATTTATTATTGGGCTAAATATCGGTTTCATTACTTTTTCAAATGTTTACGGAACGTTAAGGTTCTAAATAGTGAAGCAGGCTCTACATACTTCTAATAAAGGGTGTTTTTTTAAGCTAGATAGAACTTTAAATTGTAAAAAGTAACACAAAAAATTAAATTTTGATGAAACATTTTTTTTATTTGTTTCAGTATACTCTGACAAATCATCATGAATAGACTCACGCTTGAACAACGCTACGAAATTATCCAAATTTACTTTGAAAATCAGACCCGTTGTTTTATCGCAAAATTGTGTTCAGCGATGAGGCGCATTTTTGGCTTAACGGGTTTGTTAATAAGCAAAATTGCCGCATATGGAGTGAGACCAATCCACAAGAGACCCTACAGACTCCATTACATCCAGAAAAATGCACTGTTTGGTGCGGTTTTCATGCTGGTGGCATCATCGGACCTTATTTCTTCAAAAATGAGGCCGGAGCTCGCGTTACGGTCAATGGAGATCGTTACCGCACCATGATCAATGATTTTTTGTTTGAAAATATGGATGACATTGATCCGGAGGAGATGTGGTTTCAACAGGATGGCGCTACGTGCCATACGGCGAACGCAACCATCGACTTACTGAAATCAAAATTTGGCGATAAGTTGATTTCGAGAAATGGACCTGTCAATTGGCCTCCAAGGTCGTGCGATTTGACACCTCTCGATTATTTCCTGTGGGGCTACGTGAAGTCACTGGTTTATGCTGATAAACCAGCAACAATTGACGCCTTGGAGGCCAGCATTGTTCGTGTTGTTCGTGACATACGGCCAGCAGTGCTCGAAAAAGTGGCCCAAAATTGGACGTCCAGAACGCGCTTCGTCAAGAACAGCCGCGGTGCCCATATGCCCGAAATCATTTTCAAATGTTAATGTCACGTATTGATCTTTCGAATAAAAAAAAATTTTGATTACAATTTAATTTTTTGTGTTATTTTTTACAATTTCAAGTTCTATCGGGCTTAAAAAAACACCCTCTATCTTAAAGAAAAATTTTATACTAAGAATGCAAAATATTGGTTATTTCCCTTTTGCGAGCTCAAAAAATAAAAATATTTTATAGTTTGGGTAATTGCAAAAAAGTTCAGACAATAATTTTGCTGTCCGCCGGGAAGGTAGTCTACATTAGCGTTGACAGTTCATAGTTGGCAGTCGTGAAGCATATAACCCTGAAAATTACCGCTCAATTGCAATTTGCTCTGCACGTTCCAAAGTAATGGAAAGTATGCTTAACTACCACCTTGTGAGTTATTGATCGCCAATACGGATTTCGTAAGGGTCGCTCTACTGGCGTTCTTTCGGCATATCTCTCCAGGAAATGGTGCCACTCAATCCACCATTTCGGTGAAAGTAAAGTGGTGGGCTTAGATCTCCAGAGCGTTGGACAGAGTGTGCAGCGCTACTGACAAAACATACTGCTTTTGGTGTCGTTAGTGACTTTTGTCGGTTTATATCGAATTATCTCAAAGACAGAACTACACGACTTGTTATAGATAGGTTCTCATCAAACGAGTTCAAGATTAATTCAGGGGTACCGCAAGGCTCCGTTCTTTCTCCTACCCTTTTCTTATTTTCCTCAACGACCTTCTCTATCAAACTTTCAACCCTATCCACTCTTTCGCGGAAGACAGCAGCATTTGTCACTCGTACTCTTTTAGTAATAGGCCCAGCCTATCAGAGATCGCTGCCAAGAGGCTACATATGAATAATTCACTGAATAGTGATCTTCTATTAATCTCAGATTGGAGTCGTAAAAACAGCGTCGCGTTATTAACACACAAACAAACGACCGCGGATGCTGCGTCATCTGTACTCATAGATGGTATAAATATTGAGGAATCGGATGCTCTTGATGTTCTTCGAATGAAGATACAGTGTGATGTTTGCTGGACTAAACACATTTTTCATGTCTCTACAGAAGCATTCAAGTGCCTCGGGTTTTTTGAAAAGGTCTAAGATGTACTTCACTCCATCCGACCTCCTCACTATTTATACCCCCTACATCCGACCGAAAATGGAATACAACTCTCATGTTTGGGCCGATGCCTCAAAGTCTATTTCGGGGTTACTCGACCGAGTGCAGGAGAGGGCGAAGAAGCTTGTGGGTGACCGTAGGGTATTGAGCTCTATTGACTCACTGGAACACCGAAGCAGTCTAGAGTGCGCTACCCTGTTCTATCGTTACTAAAATGGATTTTGCTCTAACGAGATTAAGGATCTCGTACATTTTTACAAAGCATGCGTTCTTCGTCCAGAGCGCATCCATTTGTGGTCGATTAACCAGGAATTCGTATAACGCATTACAGAGAGAGTTTATGTTTCAACAGTCTGTGGAATAAGTTGCCTACGGACGTATTTCCTGTCTGTTATAACGTTGGAAAGTTCAGGTCAAATGTTCACAAACACTACTCCCTTTCTCCCCTTCCTCATAACCTACTTTCCTAGTTCTGGTACAATGCACTGCATATGTAGGACTTATGCACTAAGTACTGGTTCTAAATAAAAGAATAGACACGTGGCAGATTTATTATGGAAAAATATTCGATAAACCAACGTGTTTTAATCGTTAAAACATATTAGGAAAAGCAATCATCAATTACTGTGACGATGAGAAAGTTACGTGCAATTTTTGGTTGAAATAACCAGCCAACAAAAAGACACTATTTATCGTGCAGTGTATGATTTGCGACAAAGTGGGTCTATAGGTGATAGGCTCAAGCATGGAGAACAAAGTACTGCAAGATCGGTTGAAAACATTATTGCTGCTCAAGAAAGTATTCAAAACAATCCATCAACCTCAATTCGACGCTTGTTCTTCAAACAACAACTTTGGCCACAATTTTGCACAAGTATTTGCATTTGTTTTCATTTCCAGTTAACGCAGCAGCTTTACCCACAAGACCATTTGCGCCGCGGTACATATGTTAACAGCATATTACAGCTTGTCCATGATAACCCCGATTTTTATGAAAGAATCGTAATGAGTGACGAGGCACATTTTCATTTCAATGGATATGTGGAAAAACAGAATATTCGGTTCTGGACAATGAAAATCCCTCAAATTATTCCTTAATCAGCCACCTTTGCATCCATTAAAAGTGACAGTCTGCTATGCAATTTGGTCAAGAGGAATCATTGAACCTCTACTTCTTTAAAAATGAAAACGGCGTAAAAGGAATTGTGAATGGGTGGCAATATCGTGATATGTTTGAAAAGTATTTAACGTGACATCCACATGCTTTGGGCTTGATTAACATGTGGTATCAATAATTTTTCTCATATGAAAAGTTAACGAATATAATACTTACAGATTATTTACAGGTTGACAGGAATTATATTTTAACACAAATGGCGAGGATGTGTTGCCATCATCTTCCGATAAGCTGGCATTTCTCAAAGCTGCAGATTTCGCAACCGATTTTGGCAAAGGAACATCAATGTATTCTCGTTGTCTTTGGCTAAAAAATTACAAAATAAAATATTATATGAAAGTTGTTCTCTCGACATGAAAAAATAATCAGCCTTATTCTTCACAAATATGAAATTATGTCGATTGTTCCAAATCGATAAGCGTTGGCGTGCTTTAGGTATGTCGTAAGGTAATAAAATGCAAATTAACTGGATTATGGCAAAATTTTAGCTTGTCAAAAGTATTATTAAGATTAATACCTTAGAAGGCGCGTATAAAACACAACTTCAAAATTATGAAGCACTCAGATTATTACAATAATGCTAATAATAAATAATATGTTGAGCGTTTCCTTAAAAATATTTTCATACGAGTATGATGACCTCCGTAATTCTATTTTCCTAAGAGAATTTTAAAAAATCTTAAATTTAAATTTAATATGGGAGGAAATTTTTAGAAATAAACAACTTGTTTCGCAAAGAGTTTACAATTTTGTAATATGCTGTTCATACATACACTTTTTAATTAATTTAATTATCAGTAAATTAAAGTTTTTTTTAAGTGTTCAAACATACTTAATATTAATAATGCAATTAACGTTTGACAACAGCTGACAGACAAGATGTTTATATTTTGATTGTGAATATTACTTCTTGTTGACTCGCCATCTTTTATATGTATTTGTTTACATTTGAGTTGTCAATTTTGAATAAAGTGTGTTCATTGGGCATTATTGTGCTAACTAAACACGGTTGCCGCAGGGTTGTATACTTAATTTTAATAAATATTAGAACAATTAACTGTTATTTAGCAATTAAGTTAATTAAAATTTTGTATGGGTAATTAAAATTAATTAAGGCGTTAATTGCAAAATTTTAATTAAAAGTGTATGTATGAACAGCATATAAGGCAATATTGTTTATCTTGTTGACATTCAGTGGCAAGCAAATGGCAAATTTTAAATATGAACTTTCAACTGCATGTGTTAACAAATCTTGTACACAAAATTGAATACTATTTAAGAACTTTCTTGAGTCACGGTCATCTGGCACTAGTAAAAAGGGTGATACAATTATAATGCACCAACTAATTGTGAGCTAAGGTGTCACACGTCAAAGTACACAATTAGGCCTTTAAGATAAATGGCCTCGTTCAAATCAAAATGCTGTTCGTGATTTTTTTGGCCAGCATAATCGACCGATCTTAATCGGCAGAATTGTGCGCACATTTGAGATCCACGTTTGCAGTGAAAGCACTGGTGTATGCTCATTTAGTTCGCCAAAAAACATTGCTGATGTTCATGTGGCAGAAGAGCTGTCAATCTCGACTAGTCGGTGTGGCCAACAACTGAAGGTTTCAAGAACATCAGTGTGACAAGAAATTGAGGATATGAACCTGGAATTTATGTAGTTCCAACAGGATGGTAGCACTTGCTACGCAATCAATGAAGTAATGACTCTTTTGCGCAAGATATTCAATGGCTGTGTTGTCTCACAGCCATTAATTCATCATGTGATAATCATCATGTGATTAGGTACTGTTGGTTTAATTCTTAGGTCATATTTAAAAGAAAAAGTGTACGTCAATACACAACACGTCGAAACATTAATGACTTTAAACCTAAACTATGTCTCAGAGGCATTGTAAATATAGATTATCAGGTAGAAGAGTGCCACCGAAGCCGTGATCGATATTTTTCTTCACACGTAATTGTCATAGATCATTCTATCATAATAAAAAAATATTAAGATCATTTGCTCACAATTTTTTGTTATGTTTAAAATTATATTGTGCGTTTTGGTTCGACCACTCCTTATTAATAAATTCTGATATGTCCCAATTTAGAGTTGAAAAGAAAACTTGATTTTATAAAAAGGATGTTTTTTTTATATGTCTAAGTCTATATGTCGTCATTTCATAGGAGCTACCCTAATAATCAGTAGACTTTGGTAGTTTTTGAAAGATATTCTCAAACATTCAACTTTATATCCCAACAAGCTAAAGAAATTATTAAGAGTTTAAAAAGAAAAATGTTCTAATAATAATTGCCAAAACACAATACTTCAGCCTTTTCCATTTATACACGCCTTTCAAGGCGAATGATAGGTTACGTGTTAAACCCACAAACCGCATCTCCTGCACATCATTGTTGTTCAATGGATGAAAAATTGCAATTATGGCTGACTGAAACGTTCTAACCAAATAGTTTTTAAAGAGATACGGACAAACTATTCCACCTGCCCATAAGGTGGAATAATTCCATCCCCCCTCCCTCCGGGGAACTTAGCGTTGACCAAACTAGACACTCTGTTTTCTGGGGCATAGAGGGAAAGGAGTCTTTCATTTGATGTAGCAAATATAACTCTAGGAATCCGCATGACTTATGTTGTATTGGACTTCCGAAGCATTTACCAAGGTTTGAAATTAACAGAACGGGGATCAGCAAAGCCTCGGGATGTTCTGCCTTGCAGATCTCTCGGTGCTGATCAAGGTTAAGGTGCCTGCCATGGCTGAAACATTCTGGCTGTGGTTGAAACCTAAAATCGCAGGAAGGTAAATTAGTTTCGCGGGTTAATAAACCCCCGAGGTGCTGTTGTCTTGCAACAGATACACCTGAACCGTGAGGAATCGAGTGTGGTGGTTAGACGTGTGAGTTGGTTAAGGGCTGATGTTCTTAATGGACTTCGGCCTAACAACTCATTAAGCCTTGTCTACCCTTGACAGTTGGGAAATCGCATACAGGAGGGATTTGTAGGACCGAACTCTTAAACCAGGGGTTTTTCTATATGGCTATACACTTATGGCAGAAAGTTGCAACCTGTGTGCTGCAGATCTCTCGGTGCTGATTATAGTTCAGGTGCCTACCTCGGCTGAAACGTTCTGGCTGTGATTTAAACTTAAAATCGCAAAAAGAGGAACTAGTTTCGCTAATAACTATGGTGCACGCCAGTTTTCGGGGGGACTAACAACGTACCGAGGTGCTGTTGTATTGCAACAGATACATGTACTGTAAGGAACCAGGAGTGTAATCATCAGATTAGGCCGACAAGGCAGGTAGGTGCAGTCAATTTTTCTGGATATAACGGTATCTCAACTATTGTCACTCCAGACACGGCGGTTTTGTTTACTGATGTATTCATCCAAAGAAAAGTGAGCTTCATCGCTAAATAAAATTCGTTTATGAAAATCAGGATGATTTTCAAAATTTGGTACTGTTGTTCAGGCGTTTGTGTTCATGTTGTTAAAAAGTGTTGCCAACATAAAGTTTTATACCTCTATAAAAACACACTTTATATGTATTTTTCTTTGATACCATTTTTTTCGTCAATTAAAGCGCGTCTGTTCCACAGCAGCATCAAAGTATAATGCTTTTAATACTTTGATGCTGTTTTATGTACCTATTTATGTATCTTTGTTGGTGTCTTTCAATAATTAACTTAAGTTTAAATTTCTGTTCGCAACATTAAAAAACTTATTCACAAGTAAATCGGATACTCACTCATTATTTAAATGCTGATGATGATGTTGATGCTGATGTTGTACTTGAGGAACATATTGATGTTGTACATTTTGCTGCTGCTGTTGCAGTTGTTGACTATTATGGCCGTGATGATGATGAGCATGCTGATGATGAAAATGCGATGAAGAATGCTGTTTCGATGGTGAAGAATGCGTTTGGCTAAGAGGTTGCGTTTGGTGGTGCGGAGCTTGCAACTTCGATGTTGACCAATCTTGAGATAGTTTTTGTGTAGCCACTGCTGTCGATTGTGTCTTACCAGAAGAACACAAAGATTCTAGAAGATAAGACAAAAAAGGAATTAAAATTAAAGTCCATATTTTGAAAATAATACAAATCTGGTGTATTTACGTTGACTTTGTCTTTGTAGTTGTTGATGGTGAAGTTGATCTTGTGCAACAGTTTGCGTTTGATGATGACGTCTGCGACACGAATCTAGACCAGCACGTGCTATTGTATACGTTAAACCAGTTTCAGATGATGGAAATTCTTGTTGCGACCACAGACCACTTTTGAAAATAAAGAAAATAAGAAAATAAAATGTTAATTTAATAGCTGGTTAGTTTGCGAAAAAGTTTAGGAGCGATTGCGAGCAACTTGTTCGCTGCTAATTAACTAGAAAATTGTTTGAATTATTGGAATATTTTTATGGTTCTATAAAAGAGAAGCTTAGAATTGTTTTGTTTGTATTTATGTGCGATTGTACAATGAAATTGGGTTGAAATGTTGGCACATTAGAAAGTACCGTTACTTTTTATTCGCTTAAGTTATTGATTCGCTGCATTCGTTTTCATTCTGTTTCCTTTAGCCGTGAAAATGTGAGAGGTATACATACATACGAGTACATACATTTGCACATAATTAAAACAACAATTCTAAGATTCTTTTTTTTCTTTTTGATTTATTTTGTAAACATTATTTTTTATCTTAAGATTACAAATACATTTTACTAAGCCTTGTATTGTGTTAGAAGCTCTGCTTACAATTTATAGACTTACATTATAAATAAGAAGCTCTTATATTTTTACGGGATTTGTTAAACAATCAGTCTGATAAATGCTAAATTAGTGTTCTTTACAACTAGTTTCGTATAAAGTAGACAAATACAGATGTAAGAGTATTAAAAAAACACTACAAGTAAGTCAAAATCTTAATAATAAAAGAAATTTTGTTTGTGTAAAATCTTTTATTTACTACAAAAGTTCATAATATTTTTAAAAAAGTTAAAAAATAACTTTTACCACCATAATCATTTAATTTGCATCTAACTTCCATACAAAAAATATTAAAGATAATTTTAATTAGTATATGTATGTATATACATGCCAGCTATTATATTATATCTGCAAAGACGCTTCTGATTTGATTAGTAACACTAACAAAAGCCTCTATATATCTCGTTTTATTACACTCTTTCTGATCGTATTTTAATATTGGAATGTTTAATAACATCTAGACCAAGTGTGGCCAGGCCTATGGGCTTGGTGCTCAATTGTTGTTGTAAATGCGCTTAAGCCCAGTTCAGACATTATACTGTATATTAATACTTGTCAAAAATTCAAACAATACGTGCAAGTCTGATAGTCTGAATGTAATCCGTCTAACATACGACCGAAAATGGAACTCTCACGGCCGGTGCCTCAAAGTCTATTTTGGGGCTACTCGACCGTGTACAGGAGAGGGCGAAGAAGCTTATCGGTGACAGTAAGGTATACAACTCTATTGACTCACTGGAGCATCGACGCAGTGTGGGGTGCGTTACTCTGTTCTATCGTTACTACAATGGATTTTGCTCTGACGAGATTAGGGATCTTGTTCCCGAAACTCGCACATTTTTGCTTAGCACGCGTTCATCGTCCAGAGCTCACCCATTTGAGGTCGATTGTCAGGAGAATCGTACTACTTATTACAGAGAGAATTCGTTTGTGAAATAAGTTGCCTGCAGACGTGTTTCCTGTCTGTTATAACGTTGGAAAGTTCAAATCAAATGTTCACAAACACTACTCCTTCTTTACTCCTCCTCACAACCTATTTTCCTAGTTCTGGTACAATGCACTACATATGTAGGGGTCATCCCCTGAGTACTGGTCCAAGTTAAAAAAAAAACAAACAAAAAAAAAAAAAGAAACAAAAATACGATAAAAATTTGATATCCCATACGACTTTGTTGTTTTTTGAAACATTTCAAAACGATAATACTTTTCATTGGTTCAGGGTTATGTCTTTTAGCAAACCAGCTGTTTAAAGATTTAGTAGCCGACTATTTATTAGCCGATGGCGTGCCGTCACCGGTAGTATTTTTTGTCGTTATAAGAAAGCTCGAAATTTGGGATTTAGCTGTTATATAAATGTATTTTGCTCATGCTATATGTAGAACATAAAATGCTTTGGTGCTATTAAACTAGGATCTGTTTTTTTTATTATAGCTGTTGAAGATTATCAAGCGCCGGCAAGTATACCGCCTAGGGCGAAGAGCTCACCAGCCGCCGTGTAATGTTTTGTGTTAGCACATACATTTGCTGAATAAATAAAACAAAGTTGAAAGCTTTTAGATATTTAGGTGCGTGTTATAATAATTAAAATATTAGATATCGGTCCATATAACCCGAGATATAGCCCAAATCAGATTATTAATGAAAATGTCGCATAGGCGAAGCTAAACAATTTTTTTGATTAAAAGTAGTTCTGGTAATAAAATTAGGTTATATAAATATGGAAAATAAAAAATTCCGATATCGGTCCATATATACCCGAGATATAGCCTAGAACGGCTTTTTCGGCTTAAAAAACTTTTTTCGCCTCAAAAGCAGTTCCGGTAATAAAGTAAGGTTATATAAATATGGAAAATGACACTTTCCGATATCGGTCCATATATACCCAAGATATACCCTAAACTGAGTTTTTCATGAAAATGTCCCGTAAGTAAACTTAAACAATTTTTTTTTGCTTAAAAGCAGTTCTGGTAATGAAATCAGGTTGTATAAATATGGAAAATGACAATTTCCGATATCGGTCCATATATACCCTAGATATACCCTAAACCGGGTTTTTCATAAAAAAGCAGCGTAAGCGAATTTAAGCAACTGGTTTTCCTTAAAAATAGTTCTAGTAATGAAATAAGGTTAGATAAATATGGAATATGAAAATACCCGATATCGGTCCATATATACCCGAGATATAAGCAAACTTAAACAACTTTTTTTGCTAAAAGCAGTTCTGGTAATGAAATCAGGTTATATAAATATCGAAAATGAAAATTTCCGATATCGGTTCATATATACCCAAGATATAGCCTTACACGATTTTTCCATTAATAATTTTTTTTTTTTTTGAAAAGCAATTCTCGTTATAAAAGAAGGTTACTAAAATTCAGAAAATAGAAATGTCCGATATCGGTCCATATATATCCGAGCATATTTAGTTCAAATTTGTAATATATACTATACATAACGTGACTATCGTCAGATTCGGCCCAGCCGAATAGACTACACTCCTACTTGTTTAATATTATTTCTTCTTTAAAAATGTTCATCACTACATTTTTATCACGAACAAATTTTTCCCAAGATTTAGGAAGTTAAATCAAACTTAAACACGATAAAATAATTAAAATTTATTGTTTTGTAAAAAAATATGAGCAGCAGTTTGGTTTATATCAAGTGTGATGGTGTGAATGCAATATCTAATTTACATTAGACCTTTTCACAGTCGCAAGAAATGTGTTTAAACTTTTATCTCACAAAGTGGAATGAAAGTCTTTATACTTGTAGAATAGTCTGAGCGGGCCTTTAGCTATAGGGCTGTACTCTTTAATACACAAATACTGCGCTCAGCACTAGCAATGAAAAATACACAAACAACTTCGTCTTATATATTTTTTTGTCGTGCGACAACACCTTTGCTTGTTTTGCCGGTAAACATTGACGACAACGATTATCAGTGTGAATTTTGTTTTTGTAAAGGTTTTGCTTTTTACAACAAAAAATATTAAATAAAAATAGTTTTTCCTTAAATGCATTGGTGTTTACTTTTCCATATAGAACTTGTGGCCACCACTGATCTAGACGATGATTACAAATTTGCTTGCCTTTATTTATATTTATAGCAATTTATTTTTCGTAACCAGTAACAGTGTGTTATAGATAATTTACTCTTTGTTATGGAACAAGATTTTAAGTTTTGAACCTAAAATACGCAGAGTCTTTTGTTTTGTAAACTTGGAAAAAAAAAAGAAAAGCTGAAGTACTTTTGTTTAAAAAGAGCAATGAATACAAATTAAAAACTACACGGAAAGAAAAAGCAAGTACTAGATTTAAGTTCTTTTTACTTGTGTCATATTATGCTTAAAACTTTCCAGACGATCTGGCAACACAACAACAAGACAGTTCTATTTGGGGAGTCGTGAACACGAGTTTGGCTGATTATATATACTTTTTATTTTTCTCTGTGTAATATTGGCATTTTTTCTTTCTATATACATAATTACATGTATTCACCTGAAAAAATAATGAACTTGTGATATTATAACAATCTGTTTTTAGCATGATGAGCCGTACTTGAAAATATATATAACTACGAAAACACAAGTGTACTTAAAACAAGGAAAAAAGTGGCTTTTCAAGAAAATCAATGCTAAAATACCTAGTAGTTAGTTTAGATTTAAAAGGATGCCAGTCATTGATAAACCAGCCTACTTGGTCCAATTTGTTCCCGATTTGTTGCCTGGATATGATATGTATCTCAGCAAATCTATAATATCAAACGCCCAGTTCATAAACACCGAGGACCAGATGTAACAGTCCAATTCACCTACAGCACATTCCAATACTTCTGTCAAATTGTGGCAGAGGAAGTGCTCAACACTCTCCACCTCCCCCTCTTTCCTACTACAACTTTTACAGGAAGCATTAAATGGAAGATTTATGGCCTGTTTCAAACATTTGAAGCGGCCAAGGAACACGTTTGTAGCTCAAAAATTTAATTTTATAAATTGATACATTCTTTGCTACGTTTTCTTTCAAAAGTGGTTCGGAAATAGGAGTTTTCACCACTCAAAATTTTGGGGAATATTAATGTTCGAAATTGTAAAACAGGCACTTCCCCGCATGTTATGAACCTATGCGACAATCTTCCGTCAGAACCTCCATAGTAGAATACAACCTCCATTGAGGCAGGCCCCTGAGGATAATAGTTCTCCTATTATCATGTCTGGGGCATGTCAGCTTTGATATTCGATAGGTAGCCTCACTGGGCTGTCTGGTCTGTGCAGTCCCTAAAGTTCTTAAACGGAATACCAACTATCCCATCTATATCCCCTTGTTGCAACCAGTTTGCCAGTTCATCCGCTACAACATTTCCTAATAATGAGTATAAACCTCTTGAGTCAAGAATAAATCCTATAATGACTAAAAAGCCAAATACATATATAAAAATGATTTACTGAAAAATGAGAATAATATTCTCTGATAATAGTTTGAACGAAGTATACATTAGAGTACTCTCCTGAATCCATCTCGTTCACGGTTTTAAGTATGAATTGGGGGTTAAATCAACTTCAAAATTCTTGAGTGCATTGCATTTTAAAATTAGTTTGACTTCAGTTTTCTCTCAAAATAATCTAGTTTTCAGCTTATTTTAAGTACAAATTCTAGATAAAATATGTCTAAAATGAAGTATTTATTGCATGAAAAGTTCATACTTGAATCGATCGCAGTGCACATGATTTTAAAAAATCAGTACTTGCAGTACTTTTAATGCCGCTAGGCTCGATTTTCTTTTGAGGAAGATCTTTAGTACATTCGTTTGCAGTACTTCTCTTTAGGTTAAAAAAGTTATTCAAAAATTGTCTCATCGCATGTATTAAATGTAATAAGCAAAGTTATGGCCTAACTATAATGTGCATCAACTGAATTAAGCCAGCTTATGCAACTGTGCAAATACATAGCTATGGCATTACGAGTATATCCTAGCATCTTAAGTCAAGATAAGAAAAAAGTTTTTAGGAGAAATTTCAATGAATAACTAACTATCTCCAAGAAAAAATGAAAATAAACCAAAGATACAAAAAAATTTCGTTAATAATACGAAAAAATATATGAATATGACAAACGTTGTGTCGTTTAATAAAACTAAAAATTTACACCTAATAAATATGTTTTACCGTTTTTGCCGCATGCACATGAAACATAATGCCGTCATAGCAGCACCTATGCCACAAAATGCCACAAGAACAATTGCAACTACTTCTACACTACTCCAGAATGTTGTACTATGTGTGGACTTGTGAGGCATTTTTCCAAACTCAGCCAATTCGATTATTCGAGGCATGGCTTTGCTGGAGTCCCATGGTCCATTGGGGTTGTTCAGCAATAGCTGTTGTTGTTGGTGATGCTGTAGGGTGTCTAATTGTATGGCTGCCAGAGACCTGTTAACAAAGAATTTAATCTAAAATTCTTAGACGTAAAATATAAATTCAAATACAACTTACTCTTGTAATTGTTCCATTTCAACTATGGAGTTGGATCGATAATCAATAGCATAAATGTAAGCATCGGTTCTAAAGGAGAAATAAAAACAATAGAATTTTGTAGAAAATAGGACATCTTCAAAATATGTGAAAAACTTAATAATATTGATTCTTATATAATTCATATATTTGAATTTTTTAGAAACTATTGCTTCACTTCTACAATTACCAAACGTAGAATACCGCAAAAGACTAATAGTGAAAGGCCAATGTAAGCGGCATGCGGCAACTTGCAGCAACCAACTGTTTTATTTGCCGCTTGAATTTATTTGATATAGGCAAATGAATTTATGTACAGGGGTCTAATCACCGCATACGATATCGAATTGACTATCGTATCGAATAACATTACGATACATCTAAATTATGGCAACCAATGCATATTGGATCGTAGTTTAAACAAAATGCAATAGATTGAAGACCATACGTTCCCTAAAAGTACGAATACAAAAAATAAATCCTTTAACTTTTTTATATTATTGCAATACAGTTTATTCGATATCGTATGCCGTGATACCAAAATGAAAAATTTCGATAATTTTGCTCGATATCGTATGCGGTGATTTGGCCCCAGGACTTTCAACAAAAGAACATTTTGACTTTTTCAACATATAAATAAAACAAAATAAATAAATAAATTTAATTGCTAAAAAATTTTAACTCGAAAATAAAGAATTTTCTTCTATTTTCCCTGTTTTGTTGCTTTACCTTTTGGTTTGACAAATTGAAGCAGCAAGACAAAAAGTTAAATTGAATTCAACGTTGCCGCTTGGCCGCTTTTAACGGCAGTACCAAATTAAGTTAATAGCCAATTTTTTTTTCTAACTTCATTATTTTATTTATTGAATCTACATAAAAAATGTAATGACAATAAGTATTCAAATCTTAATACTAAAAAAAATTTGTGATTAAAGTCCTGCCAGTACTGGACAAAAATTTATTTTTATGCGTATATTATTTCAGAATTCAGTCATCTGTTTAGAGCTCTAATGGTAGCCAAAGTATCCCTCCTTCTCAGACGGGTATGACCACCAAAATTAAGAATATTAGCTGCAAGAGGATTTGGATGGAATTCAAGTTTGTTAATATATCTTGTCGCGTACTTCACAAATTCAGATTTCACAAAAGGTACGTTCAGATCTGCGTGGATTCGTGAGTTTTTAACGTACCATGGAGCATCTGTAATTCTACGGGGAATTCTATTTTGACTTCTTTGAATTTTTTAAATGTTAGATGACGAGGCTGTGCCCCATAATTGAATCCCATAGCACCATATTGGCTTTAGAATCGAGTTGTACAGCAAAAGTTTACAATCAAGCTTCAAGGTTGCATTTCTGCCTAGTAGCCAGTTAATTTGCACTGCTTTCAATTTCATCTGCGTTGCTTTTGCCTCGATATGCGACTTCCATGTTAGTCTACGGTCAAGATGAATACCGAGGTATTTGACTTCACTGTGTTGAGATATTACTTTATTATTAATAGTAATGGGTGAGCATGTTCCTAGACGCAGTGCGAATGTAACATGGGCACACTTTTGTTCATAAACCTTGATTTAGCCAAAGCCAAATTAAATTAAATTAATAGCCTACGATGTCGAACGTTAACGTTCGCTAGTTTTTTGCGGATCAGAAAACTGATTTGGATACTATTTATGAAATTTTTGTTGAAAAGTTCAACTATTGCTCGCATTAATGAGTCCAGACTTGTTGCGATTAGATCACTTAGTTTGCTCTTAATTAGTTTTTGCTATTCATAATATCAACCAGCGTTAATGTTCGAAATAGTGGGACAGGCCCTAAATTCAACTTGTTGAAAATTTTGTGTGAATATTTTTAAATGGGCTACATTGTTACCGCCCGCTGCCACATGCCGCTTACATTGGCCTTTCACTATAATATGAAGCTCTGAAGCGAAATTTGTATTCAAGTATAAAAGGTATTTGGATCTAATACTTTTTAATGAACCTGCAGATTCTGAACCACTGTATTGTAAAAATTTCAAATACAATAGTCAAAAGTATGAAAAAAGGCTCATTACATGCACAAAAGTCAAGACAAACGAAGGAAAAATTCAGGCAATAATATTTCCTTTTAACAAATCACCTAAGCGAATACCCACAATTCCCCTGGCTGTTAATGGCGCAGAAATTTCCATTGCTGGGATCATTAAATATTTAAGAGTTTTATTAGATAAAAAGCTTACTTTTAAGCATCATATTCTTGAAATATGCGATATAGCTTTATGCTGCGGCAGGTCCTTATTCCCTCTACTCAACCGATATTCAAAACTAAATTACAAAAATAAGATCTTACTTTACAGAATGTGCATACAGCCAATTATGACATATGGCTGTCATGTTTGGTTTATAAGGTGTGCTATAACATATATCAAACAACTTCAGGTGATACAGAATAAACACCTAAAAGCATCTGTAACTTACGTAACCGATATCCAACCAACAGACTATATAGAAACCTCAAACAACCATTGTTTACATCACTAATTTGTAATCTTACTCAAAGATTTGAAAATCGGAAGAGGTTTTCAAAATGTCAAACAGTTTTTTTTTATTAACTTACGCTGGTTCTAGACCGCCAATATGAGGTTCCAACAAACGCACTCTAACTTCCAAACCAACCGCTTCACTCAGGCCCTGCATCAAAGCATCGATTTTCTTCTCCACATCGACTGGTTTACCAGCCACCACGATACGAACTTGCTTCTTTTCGTCAATCAAATAAACGAAAACATTAACAATACTACTGCGGCCATCATCAGCTCCGGCGCGATCAGTCGCTTTAACATCAAAACCATAAACGCGATCATTGGAGGGTTCTATATTTGAGATAAGCCGTATTTTGCCCGAGCTTTCATCAATACCAAACAGACGTGAATGTTCATTTAGCAAACGATAGCGTATTTCCGAGTTGACACCTAAATCAGGATCGAAAGCTTCCACCCGCGTTATCGGATAACCAAAGCTAGCTGAACGTGGTACAACGGAAATAATAGGCCGACCAGATTGTTTGAACTTCGGTGCATTATCGTTTTCGTCTAAGATTTTTAAAACTAAACGGCATTCATTATTTTCCAAGCCTTCTAAGCGTTCGTCAGTGATAGGATAAGATAAGCGAGCATATGTTCTGGCCTCTCGATTAGGTTTTTCGCCCTTAAGACGCAACTGATAACGATCGTTTTGTTCGCGATCAAACGATTTCAAAGCATAGATTTTTGAGCTTTTGGCTTCAAATTCAAATAACTGCTGCCCATCTTCTGGTACAGCAATACCTTCTTCCACCCATAACGACCAGCGTAACGATTCTGGATTAAATTCTTTGGTAAAATTGACTCTTAAAAGCTCGGTGGGTGTTTCGTTGTTTTCCAGCAATTGTATTTCGTAGTACTGATGCTGGAATAAGCTAGAATTTTGAAAATTTAATTGCTCCTCGGGTTTGGGGGTGGTAGTTTCCACGATAACCTGGCCTTGCAGATTCACTAAAACAATGGCAGTGGAGCTAAGAGAAGGGCTTCCTAAGTCCGAAGCTATTACAGTAATATTTAAATGTTCATAGTCATTATAGCCTTTGAAATTGCTAATAGTAGTTATGGACCCTTCTCTGGAATCAATGTTAAATACTGGTATTCCGTGAGCTTCTTGATGTAATAGTGAATATAAAACAAGACCGTTGCCATTTCCTATATAATCTTTATCAATGGCATTGACTTGCTTAACAAACATGCCTGGTCTGGTGTTACGATCCAAGAAAGCTTTGTACAAAGGAATTTTCAATGTTCTGTCAGCTACGTCGGGTATATACAGCTCTGCTTTAGTTGTATCATCATAGCCAATGAATTGGGGTTTATTATCATTGACATCTAAAACATTAACCTCAACCTCTACAGAGGACGACAATCTGTAGAGGTGTTCTGCGTTATCGGAAGCTATAACTTGAAAGGAATACTTGTCTTTAATTTCTCGATCCAAGGCACCAGTAATCTTGATAACCCCCGAGACTGGTTTTATTCTAAAGGGCAAGTCAGTTTCACTGAGCGAATACGAAACATTTGCATTTTCACCAAAATCCAAGTCCACAGCCAGCACTTGGCCTAGCACTGAATCTTTGTAGTCTCCCTCTTGTGTGTCGAAACTATACCAGGACTTTTTAAAAATTGGCGCATGATTATTGACATCCGTAATGACAAATTTAATGCAGGTGGAGTCTTGCAGGTTATCAATATCGGATGCGGTAATATTGAGCATAATTTCGATGTTAGCTTGCAGAGGATGGTTAACCCAGACTTCCCCAGTCGTTTTGTCTATAGCAAAAAACTTAATATTATGAGTCTTACTGAGCACTTGAACTCCTGATAAGCGGTCTACATGTTCGGAGGCTAGTTCATAGTGAATTTGGGAATTGCGTCCGAAATCTTCATCCGTGGCAGTGACTTGCAGAACTTTTGTTAAAACTGGTGCATCCTCATAAACAGCAAACACAGGGCATTTGTAAAGAGGTAACATGGCTCTAGTTATTCTGGATCTGGCGCGCATTCTAGACCTAGATCTCGGTCTAGGTACTTGGGTTCCATTAAAACCACTTTCTCCAGTGTTTAATCTCGGGGAGCCAGGTATAAAATAAGGAGGTATAACAATATTCGAAGACAAAGATGCTACTGGCGGTACAAGATTAGTAGATGATTCCACGAAATATATCTCCAAATCAGTAGTGTATTCCCTAATTTCCACTTTAGAATCTTTGAAAACTGATATTCTTTCAAACATGGGCGCATTGTCATTAATATCTGAGATAAGAATATTCAAATTTGCATAAGAAGTCAGACCTCCTGTGTCGATAGCTAGAATTTTAAATGAATAAATTTGCTCTTTTTCTCGATCCAGCGGCTTGAGGCCGGAGTAGGAAATCTTGAAAAAGGGTTGATTGTTCATTTTTAGATTAATTGGCTTCAAGTTGGTTTGCATGTCCAAAAATGTAAAATCATCTCTCCACTGATCAGTCAAATTGTAGATATCAAATATGCGTGGAGTATTTAAAACGGTGGCGTTATCTTGTTGCACCAGTTCTACTTTAAACATGTCGCTGTAATCTCCCTGAATCATAACTTTGAATTCAGCATTATTACCCAAATCTTTATCTGTTATAAGTACGGGTTTGTTCAGAGCTACCTCTGTACCTTTAGCACTGTTTTCTTGAATTAAGCCCATGTAAATTGAGTCACTGAACTCCGGAGAATTATCATTGACATCATCCACGTTAATTTCCACCTGATATATTCCAGCGCCGCTCACCAAACCAGTAGTGTACTCCACAATAACTGTCATATCATATTTATCTTTAACTTCGCGATCTAAACCCGTCAGGGTCAACAGTGTACCGTCTTCAGTGATGGTGATTTTGTTGATAACTTCTTGTTGATTGGCTATAATATAACGCAGTTTAATATTGTTATCCTGCACCAGACGTCGCGGCAAACGCTTTCTTAACTGCTGTCTTTGACTTCTGTTGCGAAAACGGGAATTTAAAGTAACGTTTGTTTCAGCCGGAAGGCTTCGAAAGGATTCCAATTCATTGTTTACAATATTAATGCCATTTTTGTACAAAAGTTGTCCAATTATGCCGCCCACAACATTTTCCTCTATATGGAATTTTATTATGTTCATGTTGATCTCTCTGTCAAAAAAAAAAAATGTGTGAGTTTTCGCAAAGTTTAGCATATATACTCGTATATTTTTTAAAATTTTACTTACTCTATAACTGGCTTAAGAGGTACACGACTTTCTGGTTTGGTTACCACATGTATGGTGACATTTGTTATGAGCACACCCTCGTCAGTCAGGTCAGGCGCTGGTACAGTTGTTAAGGGCTGCGAACTGCGCGACATAATCAAGGGTTGGCTAGAATTAGCAAACAGCTAAAATGATTGTTGTTAATGCAAATAAATCGATTATATGTGGATAATAAGTTCACTCACATAATTGGCCACTGCTTCAAAGAAATAAATTTTACGTGTAAATTCTGCCAATTCCCTTATAACAGTTATAATGCCCGATCTTTCTTCTATGGCAAACGGCACTCCCTCAGAGTAGGTGTGCAAGAGGTCATACATTATTTCATCTTCTCCATCATATATAAGAGTGGTGCGTACCTGCCCCACTGAAGTACCCAAAGGAGCTGTAGCTCCCACCCAAAACTCATAAGGTGCACCTATAAAGTCAATAGCCTGATCATCCAACGTGGCATATACTTCAATGGTTATGACGGCCAAAGAGAAGCGCCTTTCGGAAGGATTTAGAGGCTGAAAACATCGGAAAGAAAAATATTATTTAGGTTATTAAACAAAAGTGGGATATTGTCAGTAGCCAATCATTAAAAAATCAATCATTCGGTCTAACTTTAATCGCTAAAGCTAAATCTCCATCGCTAAAAATCTACAAAGATGATTTAGCGATTTTTGGCCACAAATGCAATTCTGTAACGTGCATAGCTAAATTTGGAAATGACAAAAAAATTGAATTCGCCGCAATTTTAGCGATTAGTGGCGTCGCTAAAATGTTTAAATTTTGTATTCTCTAACGCCAAATAAGTAGTTGTTGTTGGCTAAAACGCTAAAATATTAGCAACGCAAATTTTTAAGTGCTAAAATGTAATTAAATTACAAATCTTTTCTTTTTCCTATTGTATCTAGTTAAAAAAAATATTACAATATAATGGAAGGAACAACAAAAAGAATTACATAGGAGTAAAAATATATGCTTATTCAGTACTTGAAGGAGCACAAACAATTTGCCCATGATAGGTAAAAAATTAATTTTAATTTAAAGTGAAGCAAACCACAAAAATTCGTTTTTTTAAGATTTGTGAATTCCACAAATGTTTCTGGTTCACATTTAGCTTATTGCGTTCACTACGAGTAATTGCACTTAATCGGCCAAGTCACAGAATTCACTTCCGTTCGGAAATGGAATTGAATCGGTTTTTAATTCTCAAAAAACGAAAATCTAAAACTTATTTCGGAATGAAATCTATACTATAAGACAATACTAGTCTCATTCTTGCATTAAAAATGATTTCATTCCGAAAATTTTTCAGTTTTTCGTTTTTTGAAGAAGTAAAAAAATAATTCAATTCCGTTTCCGAACGGAATTAAACTGAGTTCATTATATTACGACGCCGATAAAAACTGCTTATTTTCACCTTTTTAAATATTTATTATTATAAAAGGCAGACAATTTTTTCTAAACCTTATGAAAGTTTTTTTGTTTATTTAAAATGTAAATAAACAAATACTTTTTTGTGATGCCGTATTTTGAAAATTTTCCCATAAATTCCACATTTGGTAGTATCATGAAAAAATATTGCTTATAATTTATCGACTTAAGTGCTGTTTAAGTAATATTTGTCAAAAACAAAATAAATTTTGAATGAATCTTTTACAATAACTATTTAAACTCTTTATTTCAAAACTTATTTTACAACGTTATTGAAGAGAAGTTTTAAGAATATTTATAGGCTTTTTCCACTGATCAACATCTTCACGAAACGCATAAAAGATGTTGAAAATGTGAAACACTATTTACATTGCTCACATCTAACATCTACTATCAATCAAAAGTATTATTTTTTAACAAAACACGTAAAATTTTTTGGAAATAAATTAATTTTAAAAACAAAAAGATGATTATAAAATTTATATATGTACATATGTCTATAAATAAAATGTAGGCTTTATAAACAAAATTTAACAAAAAAACAGCAAAAATTATTACAGAAAAAATTAATAAAGAAAACACACATGCAAACAATTGACACATGATAAATATATTATGATTTTTTTTTTCATTTTTTCAAAATAAATGACGTTTTTCAGTGATGCCACAAGAATAATCGACATTATTGCCACTTTTCTAGTGATGACACTGAAATAATCGAAAGATGTTGAATGGAATAAATGAGATAGGAACATTTTGAAAAGATGTTGAAAAATTTTGACTTTTAATACAATGTATTTCTTATGGGAAGATGTATGTTATCATCTTCAAAAACTGATGGTGGATGTTAGATGTTGTTCAGTGGAAAAAGCCTATTACGGGAAGCACAATATAAAGTAAGATAACACTGTAATGAATTGCCAAAAATTATTACATTATGTTTATCTCTTTTTAACAGAAGTTCATTCAAGTAGAAAGAAAGAAATAGCATACAGTTAGCAAATTAGCTGCGGTGAAAATATAAAAATTTAGCTAAGCAATTTAGCTTACAGAATACAGATTTAGCGACATCGCTAAAATATTTTCCCTAATTTTTTTTAGCATTTTAGCGATCGGGTTTTAGCTTTAGCTAAGCGAGTTACAGAATACGGCTGCAGATTACCATAATTTGAAGTAACTACTAATAATTTAAACATAAAGAAATTTGCTTTGCCAGTTAGAAAGAAAGATTTTCCGATTTTGAAAATTATAAGTGAGGGTGAAGATTTTGTTCAAACATTAGATAACAAGGAAGACCAGGAAATAGCTAAAAATAGGTTTACATCAGTTATTGATAATCATTTGAATAAAATGACTTTAACAAGTAGAGATAGATTTGTGATTGATAGAGTAAATGAAGCAGAGAAGTTTTTAAAAAGAAATAAGGATATTATTATTTTAAAAGCTGATAAAGGTAATACTACAGTAGCTATGTATAAGAAAGATTATAAATTAAGAATTAATAATATTGTAGGCGATATTTCTAAATATCAGTTAGTAAATAAAGATTCAACGAGTAAATTACAGAAGATTAATAATAGTTTAGTTGCTGAGTTATTCAGAAAAGAAATTTTAACTAATATTGAGAAGAACAAAATTAAAACGAATGTAGCTATTGCTCCTAAGTTATATGGACTGCCAAAAATTCATAAAATAGATTTTCCTTTAAGACCTATTTGTTCGTTTATTAATTCACCATCATACGAACTTTGTAAATATGTCGTAAATATTTTAAGAAAAATTACTGATAGTTCTGTATATAATATTAAAAATTCTTTGGAATTTAAGGATAGAATAAAAGGTCAAAATATAGATAGTGATGAAAGATTAATTTCTTTTGATGTAGTTTCTTTGTTTCCTAGTATACCAGCTGATTTAGCAATGAACACTGGGATGTAATAACCCAACATACAAGAATAGAGAAAAGTCTATTTTTACGCATTTTAAAATTTTGTTTAGAAGATAACAGGTATATTCAGTATGATGGTAAGATATATTCACAGTTAAATGGACTTTCTATGGGATCTCCAGCTTCTCCAATTATTGCTGATATAGTAATGGAAAGACTATTGCATAGTACAATAGAGAGATTAGATATAAAACCAAGATTAATGACAAAATATGTAGATGACTTATTTTGTATTATTCCGGACTTAGCAATTGATAAGATGTTTTCAACTTTGAATAGTTTTAACTCAAGCATTAAGTTTACTATTGAAAAGGAATATAGTTCAAGATTACCGTATTTGTATACTTTGATAATTAGGAGAGATAACAAACTTGTAATTGATTGGTACCAAAAATCAACTGCATCAGGGAGATTAATTAACTATTTTTCAAAGCATAGCAGAAATATAATAATAAACACAGCTAAAAATTTTGTAGAAAGGGTTCTTACAATAAGTGATGAGGAGTTCCATAGAAAGAACATTATAAAGATTAAAAACATATTGGAAGACAACAGTTTTCCAGCTGAATTTGCTTCTAGATTTGTAAGTCAGTTTAAAAATAGAAATGTACAGAATTTAGGTACCTCATTAGAACCCAAAATGTATAAATCTTTAACATATATTCCAGGTTTATCAGAAAGATTAGCAAGGTCTAATATATATAATAAAGAAGGATATAGAATGGCTCATAGAAGCTATAATACGTTAGGTAAATTATTTAGTAAGACTAAAGATAGACTTAATAAATGGGACATTTCAAATTCGGTTTATAGAATTCCTTGTCAGGGTAATGACCAAGAAAATTGTAGTAAAGTTTACGTCGGAACTACAAAAAACAAATTGAGAACGAGAATTGCAGGACATAAGTCAGATCAAAGATATAGGGATATTAATTCAAAAAAAAACTGCTTTATCTTCTCATTGTTCAAAATTTAATCACTCTCCAAACTTTGAAAATGTTTCAATTTTAAGAACAGAAATGTTAGAAATGTTAGAGATTATAAACACACCAACAACACAGAGAATTAACTTCAAGGTAGACACAGAAAAATTAGCACAGAATTATAGATATTTAGTTAATAAGAAATTCTAGATTTAAATTGTTGTTAGGAGAATGAATGTTAGGAAAAAATTTTTTAAATTATGTTAATAATATTTCCATGTTATTCTGTAAACAACATTTGTTTTGCTAGTTGAGAAACAACATGTTGCAAAACATGTGTTGGTTGCAGAATTAGGTTATTTTGGTTTTTATGTTGATTTTTATGTTTGTCATTATTGTTATTAATATTATATTTTTTCTATTTTGATTTTTTTTTTTTTTTTGTAATAACCCAAAAATGTTTCTGTCAGTATATTAAATAGATATTTTTTTATTTTTTTTATTTTTTTTATTTATTTTTCATTCATTTCATTTCATTTATTCAATTAAATGTAATACAAATAGCCAACATGGCCAAAATATATATATATATATATATATATATATATATATATATATATATATATATATATATATATATATATATTACAAGTTAATAACAATTCACTATGAGGTAATGGAATAAAAACAAATTGGCGAGCTGCAATCATGTTTTATATTAAAAAAAAAATAAATAAAGAAAAATGTTAGAAATTAAATTAAACCGACACCTGTACGACTTCCATCCATAAAGACCATATACTAGCAAGTAATAAAAAGATTGGATAAACCCCAATAATCAGCGAACAGTTACGACTGGTTGATCAAGAACCAGAGATAGGCTTCGTTTAAAAACTGCCAACGTCATACCGAAAGAACGTAGACCTAAAGGTAAAATATTCCACGCTCGAGCAGCACGTACAACAAATGAATGCTCATAAGCAGTATTCGAGATACGTGTGATAAGTATTTGCGGATTCCTAGTAGATCTGGTAAACAAAATCATCCGTACAATACGAATTGGCCTTTGATTCTTAATAATACCAAAAAGGTAAATTAACAAGCGGAACCTTAAATAGTTTTCAAAGGAAAGATTCAAAAAGCATTTCACACGATTGGACACATGTGCCCTCAGCCTTAATCCATAAACAAAACGAACAATACGATGCACTATATATTTGATTTTATTTCTGTTGCCTAGGTTACAGCCCGAATAAACTTCTATACAATAATTCACTTGCGACATAAGCAGTGCATGAGCAATTTTCAATTTAAAAATTTTTCAATTTGATAATATTGTTAAGAATTTTTCTTTGTGTATGAATTAATAATTTTTCTTGGTGTATAGATTTTTTGTATATAGGAATTTTTTGACAATAATTTTTCAAATTGAAAAATTTTTTAATAACATATTAATTTTCCTGACGATGATAACAAATTGTTATCGAAATATTGAAAATAAATACTGTTAAATTTTTTTATATAACATAAAACGATCTTTTGCTGCAATAATTGTAGAAATTTGTTTTATTACACAAAACTGTAATATAAAAAATTGCTAATAGGCTTTCTACACTGATCAACATCTTCATGGAACGCGTGTAAGATGTTGAAAATGTGGAACACTGTTTACATTGCTGACATCTAATATCTACTATCAATCAAAAATATTATTGTTTCAATTTTCGAACAATTTAACAAAAGCACGCAAAATTGTTTCGAAAAAAAATTATTTGAAAGACAAAAGAGTATTAATTAATAAGAAAAGAGTATTAAAAATAAAATTAAGGAAGAAAACACACACGCACATTGACACATGATAAATAAATGACGATTTTTTATTAATTTTTTCAAATTAAATGACGTTTTTTCAGTAATGCCACAAGAATAACCGACATTATTGCCACTTTTCTAGTGATGATACTGAAATAATCGAAAAATGTTGAATGGAATAAAATGAGATAGCAACATCTTATAAAGATGTTGAAATATATTGACTTTTAGTACAATGTATTTCTTATGAAGATGTTATCATCTTCAAAAACTGATGGTAGATGTTAGATGTTGTTCAGTGGAAAAAGTCTATAAAGGACATTTTTCTACATTTTAAAAATATCCCTACAAGAAAAGTGACAGTCAAATGGCCGACTTAGTTGACTGAATTATAGGTCACAAGTTTCTATCAAGCTCGTAAGGAAAAACCCCAAATGGCAAAATCATCCTAAGCGACGTTGTCTTCGAAGATATGTATGTATATGCACGATTTGTCTTCTTTTGTATAAGTTATATAATGAACACAGGATAATATGGGCGACAATGTCTTCAATCTAGTTTTGAAATCGTTCAAGTAAAATATTTCTGCACAAAAATTAACGAGACTCTAAAAAAGCAGCAAAAATGTATAAAATTTGAGTATACATTTTTGCCCATGTGAATATTAATAGCACTACGAGACATATCCTCTGTACATTTTTTGTGTGAATTAAAAAATATACATTATAGTCAAGGCAGCTCTAACATACAATTTTCGGCAGTGTTATAAAACCTTTCGTAAGTATTTTGCAACACTGAAGTGATAACTAGACTCATTACGTAACGAGTCACATCATCATTTTTTGTGTTTGACATGCACTAAAATATTTTTTTGTATTGTAGTTTAATTTAGATTTAAATATTCCTATATAAGTTGCTATTTACTTATTTACAGCTAAGTTATACCTTTCTGCACAATCATTTTCCATCTCTATTCTACACGAAGTCATGTATGCAACACATCTTACACATCCATCAAAAAATGGAAACAGTATAACTCTATAGACAAGCTACGGCGCAGAAAGTCGTAAGATTCGTTGATGGTTAGAAGGCGAATATTTTAACACTCTACACTTTATTAAGCATCATCAGCGCCTTGTTAACATCGCTTATGTTATTAAGCTGGTTACTAATAAGCTGAAGATCCATACCACACAATGTATGCATTAACGTGTTCTACTCGTAAACGTCTGTCCAAAAAGTAGAATCAGTGCAATTTTATGATATAAGTTACACATCACAAGGCATTGGACGAGTACGACGCAAAAAGTAGGTATACGTTCAACGTTTGCATGCGTTGCAAATATCATGGAAAACTGTTAGTTGTTTTGGTAGCTAAATATTGCAATTCATAGTATATACTAGTTCGATTCACAATCTTGTGCCTTTGACATTGCATATTTCTGCAATTGCAAAAGTGACATTTATGAGTGTATTTTATTAGTGTAAAGTAAAAATATACTCCACTATTTTGCAAATGCAATGATGCAAGGCCATTTGCACTAGATTGTGAATAGGGCTATTATTTTCAGTGTTACCGATGAGGATATTTATGATTCGATTTAAAAATTTTTTTGTTTCAAAATATATTCCTTATCAATAAATCATAATAAAATTTATAAAAAATTGTTTATGAAAATTATAAATAGCTTGTTTTCTATGTTTCCCAGCTATCTATATGTCGACATTTCATAGGAACTACCCTAATCATCAGTAGACTTTGGAAATTTTTGAAAGATATTCTCAAACATTCAACTTTATATCCCAACAATATAAGTAAATTGTTGAGAATTTAAAAGAAAAATGCTCTAATAATACCTGTCAAAACACAAAAAACAAGCTTTTTTCATTTATACACGTCTCTAACATTTCTTTTGAATTGTTCATGAAAAATATCCTGACAAATTTTATCCACAGAAAGTAAACAAACTGCAAATTTATGCTGAAGAACTTAGATTGCAAAAAGATGAACGAATTTTAAGAATAGCTTTACGTTAATAATTTGGGAAAATGTACACATATTTATAAGCAAATCTTTACTTCAAGCGACACAGTGCGAATAATCTAATGAGGCATCACATTTATATAACAACCTCTCGGAAAACTTTTATAAATTATTTGGCAAACTCTAAAGAATATAATGTAATGCTGCAAATATATTTTCATTAATCTGTCTTACACTTTAAGTATTCATATAAAAAAAAAGAATTATTAAAATGACAAATTACAATTACCTGATCGCTGGCCTCCACAAAGACTGCTATTCTACCTCTTCGCAAAGGCCCAGCAACATAGATCGTACCATTCTTGCTGTCCAATTTAAAAGGTATATACCCACTTTTTCTCGGTCTCTGCATTTCATACATAAGCATGCCGTTTGGACCCTCATCTGGATCCCATGCCATAACCTGACCTAGCACATAGCCCACTGGTGCCGTTATAGGAACTTTAAATTCATACAAATTTCCATGCTCAAATTTTGGTGTATTATCGTTTTGATCCAGCAATGTAATCTCCACTTTAACGGAATTTGGTCCCGGACGCTTGAGATTTATATCCTCCATGTATGAAGGTGTACGTTCCAAGGCTTCGACTTCTAAGTGGACAGCTTTACGTTGTTCACGGTCCAATAAACGATCATCACGAACAGTTATCCAGCCCGAACGAGAATCTATGCGAAAAGCACCACTGGCATCAGGTTCTTCTTTTAGGTTATAGAGAAACTCGGCATTTTCTCCCTGATCGCGGTCAATGGCATTCACCTGTAGCACACTAAAACCGGAAGGTAAGTTTTCTACAATGGAAATATTGTAGAAATCTGCCTCAAATTCTGGCATGTTGTCATTTAGATCCAGGATTTCCACTTCAATTCTAAAAAAAAGAGTTTATAGTGGAATATAAATTGAAAAAAACTAAACACTATATACACTCATAGAAAAAAGTATCTTCATATTGATGACGGCGGGTCATCGGAATTATGACATCAATATTATGTAAATAGTCATCAGTGAAAACTAACATCAATCTCAATGACAAAGATCATCAGGGAATTGTGTCATGCATTCAGTATCATCAATGTTTCATCAATTATACTTAGATGTTAGAAATATATTGGACATCAATTAAAGGATAAATTTAATTAATAATTATTATGTATCTAATTTATGAAAACTGATTTAAAAGAAAGATAAATAGTATTATAATATTTTCGATGTAGCGGAATTTTGTTATTGAAATTAATATTTTAAGAGGTAGAAAATGCATCCATTGATGTAAATTTGTAATCACAACAAGTATTGTTTAAGCAAAGGCAAATAAGCACAACTGAAAAGACAATATACATATGTATAAATGAAAAACAATATTACTTAACGTATTGAGGGCACTTTGTCATCAGTGTTAGTTAAATAACGAATAAATGAGAGCGCAGAGAGTACAATAAAGGAAAAGAACTACGAGGAGAGTATTTTCTCGTGCACAGCATACACGCAATTTATATATGATAATGCGATACACAGACGCTATATTGATTACAGTAAGTCATCAAAAGTATTAAAACATATTTAATTCTCATTGATTTCTAGAAAAAGAAATTAAATGTTTAAAGGCTGTGTCAGATAAAACTTTGTCGCTTTGGGTGAAGTTGAAAGCTATAACAGAAAAGCGCAGAGCAGAAGGTGTTTGTCACAATAAAAACTTTAGACACGCTCACGATTTGGTTATTTATCTAAAAAGATGGTTGAAAATTTTTATATTTAATAATTTCTTTTGATAATAGATGTTAGAAATATTATTGGACAAACTACTGAAATTGGTTTAATTGTTTTCTTAGTGCATAAAACTTTATGTGACATGTTTCATATAAGTATAAATATTTTATCTTAGATGTTAAAGCGAATTTGCAACGCAAAGCGAAGCAAAAATTTTTTTGTGACACGGCCTTTAATTTTAATCGGAGCTAGGTTTAGTTGATGATAGCGCGGCATGGTGCTGATGATATTTTGTCATAAAATTTACTTCACTTAGTTATTTTTCTGATGTAGATGAGGTATCACGCCAATGAGATTTTACATTAAATTGCATCCAGATTATAGTTGGCCTGATGTTAGTGTACCATTTTATTGATAACAATTTATCATTGATATCATTTACTGCGATATTATTGATCACATGCTGCCATCAAACTTATTCCAATAAAGCATTCCCATGATTTCAGTATGACATTTCATTGGTGAAATAATTGTCGCTAATGACAATTAGAGCAACAGATGTAATAGGTCAAAAATAAAAACATTTCTCATTGCATTGATATCAAAATACATCACAGTGATGACAGTTTTTTATGAGTGTATAAGTATATACATACCTTGCTAAAGCTTTCTTTAAAGGATTATCCTTTTGCCGAGCTTCCAGCTGCAAAACAAAAGTGTTGCCCGGCAAACTTTCCTCCTCTAAATCGATTTCCTTTTGCAAATACATGATACCATTATGCGGATTAACGCGAAACAATTTGCGCTCATTGCCGGAAATAATATCATAGACTAAGGTAGCATTTAAAGAATCCTGATCGAAGGCCATTATGGGTGGACTAAAATACAAAGGTATTCTAATAGGCATGCCCTTAAAATTGAAAAAGAAAACGATTGTTTAAAAATAATTTCAACATTTTTTAGACTAAAATATAATTTTTAAACTTACAGTCATTGGATAAAACTCATTGATCTTGGTGCGATAAACCCCTTCGGTAAACTTTGGTGGCAAATCATCCACATCTTTGACATTTATTGTAATCGTGGTATTCACTTGATTGGCGGGTGTGCCACGATCCCAGGCAAATAAAGGCAAACTAAACAAACGTATGCCAGTATCAAAATCCAACTCTTTTTTCAATATCAGCAACGGTCTATGAGGACTTTTGAGTGCAAAATATGGACTACCATCTGCTGACAGCTGTTCGGGCACAGTAGACATACTAAAATGCACCTCCGAATTGGGTGTATTGGGTTTGTCGCGATCGAATGCCTGTATACCCTCAAATACTATGGTACCTGGTGGTGTATTCTCTTCGACATCAACTATATAGGGTGTGTTCAGAAACTCTGGCTTATTGTCATTAACGTCTTCTATATATACCGTGACAGAGAGATAGCTGCCCTCTTCAAGTTTTTCATTTTTACCCGCACAAACAATGCGAAATTTTAATAGATTTTTTGGCACATCTCTGTCCACAAGATCCTCCAGGGATCTGGTCAATGTTACAAAAACTGTGGTTGCATTCAATTCATGTATGGCAAAGTATTTGTGATCACCTGAATTTTCAGTAGATTGTAAAGTAATTCTGGATCGGGGATATGCTCGGAGTGAAAGTATATCTTTGCCTGTTTCGGCATCTTCACGTAGCCGAATAAATCGGACACCTTCACTTTCAGCTGAGACACCGTCGTGAAAAACACAACCAGAGTGACCTATAAAGAACAAGTTTGTAAAAAAATCTGGTTAGTCGCAAACAGATCTTAACCTTACTAATACTAATATTATGAATGTGAAAGTAACTCTGTCTGTTAGGTCACACGTCTTAACCATTGAACCGATTTTGATGAAAGTACGCATAAGCATATATATATTTTGAAGTCCGGAAACCAACTGAGAATCGGATACTCCATAAGAGGGAGAAAAGAAGGCAACATGTCATCCAATAATATACTTCTGATTTACTGCGCCATTAATGAACCGGCTTTGAAAAGACGAAATTGTTGTTTGAATTATAAATTAGAAAAAATCCGTAAAATAGAGGTTTAGAAGATGCCATTTGTGAACCGATAAAAATTCTTTCCGCTTTAGAAAGGACTTGACAGCAAATAAAACGTTTTTCTTTTAGATTTGGTTTCCCTTCGAAACAGGCTACTGAAAACTATTCTTCTCTGCATTTAAGGTTGCGAGTATAAGGCAGCTTAGAATAAAACATAGATTATTCTGTGCAACAAACAAAATGCGAATGGTATGAACCAGTTGCAAACAAAAGTTGACTGCATATGAAAGTTGAATCTACAAGAGGATGTTTTTTAGTTTAGTGAGAGATTTTTTTTATACGTATTTGACGTTTAGGATTTCGGAAGGTTATCTACCATTATTAAAATAATGGTTATTTATTTTTATTATCTTGGAAACATGCGGTATCTTGCCGTTTTTGGAGCCAAGGAGATGACAGCAGCATTGGCCATTCATACTCACTCTACTATGAGCCCAGCCTATCCGAAATCGCTGCCAAGAGACATAATATGAATGAAACATTAAGTACTGATCTACTTTTTTTTTTTTTGGACCAGTACTTAGGGGATAGCCCCTACATATGCATGCATTGTACTGGAATTAGGAAAATAGATTATGAAAAGGATGAGTAATGTTTTGTACTTAACACACGGAACGAATAAAACAGACATTATCACAAACAAACATTACGCACACCGTAAGGTAATAAAATACATAGGAGGAACATAAAAAAGAAATTAATAATAACAAGCAGCGAAAAAACAAACAGCAGTAAAAAAATGATATAATAAAAAAAAAAAAAAAACACATGCATACAGGATGCAAAAACAAAACTCTACCTATTCCGGTATAGAAAACACGGACGACAATGACAAACACGTGTGTACAGAACTCTCCCAATGGAGTCACAAAAACAGTGTTGAATTCAACACTCGTATGACCCAATGTTGTTTATTAATACACAAGCGAATGACCGTGAATGCTGCTTTAACTGTACTCATAGTTGGTATAAGTATTAAGGAGTCAGAAACTCTTGATGTTCTTGGAATAAAAATACAGTGTGATGTTCGATGGACTGAACACATTTTTCATGTCTCCAAAGAAGCATTCAAGTGCCTCGGTTTTTTGAAACGGTGTAAGATGTACTTCACTCCATCTGACCTCCTTACTATTTATACCACCTATATCCGACCGAAAATGTAATACAACTCTCATATTTGGGCCAGTACCTCAAAGTCTATTTTGGGGCTACTCGACCGAGTGCAGTACAGGGCGAAGAAGCTTATCGGTGACAGTAGGGTATTCAACTCCATTGACTCACTGGAGCATCGCCGCAGTGTGGGGTGTGTTGCTCTGTTTTATCGATACTACAATGGATTTTGCTCTGAGGAGATAAGAGATCTTGTTCTCGAAACCCACATATTTCTTCAGCCATACGGTTCGTCTGTGGAGTAAGTTGCATGAAGACGTTGGAAAGTTCAAACCAAACATCAACAAACACTATTCCCTCTTTCCTCCTCCACATAACCTATATTCCTAGCTTCGGTACAATGCACTGCATTAGGGGTCATCCCCTGAGTACAGGTCCAGGACAATAAAAGGAATTAATTTCTGATATTTACTTTTACCTAAAGCTGATCTTAGATGGTACTGTCATGCAAATGGTGTTATTTATTGTATATTTTAATAGAAAAAAAGGTGTTTTTACTTTTAGATATAATATTATGCTTAGTCGTATAACTTTGTTTCCGTCGTCTTACAATAGATGGCAGTAGCGATAAGTGGTAGTCGAGATATATAGATCATATACATAGATGTCATACAATAAGCTTAGGTATTTGTAAACATAACGCCATCGAAATATTAGTAGATTTTTGTCCGCACCATAAAGTTGTTCTCGATTAAGGTTTTAATTTTCTGCTTTAATATGAAGAAATCTGTTGCTGAAGCTCATCGAATGCTCGCCAATAGTGAAACAGCTACTAGTGAAAGAACGGGCCGAGAATGGATTCAACGCTTCAAGAAAGGTGATTTTGGAGTCGAAGACATTTTCACTACTTGTGCCAGACTCGTGCCAAACGCCACAAGAATTGATAGGACCATTAAGAGTGAACCAACAAGCCAAAGTGACTGAAAGTCACGAGAATGATTCAGAAACAAGGTGCAGATCGACTTGAAGCCGAGAGAAGTTGAACTTCGTTTGTTTGCTGCTTGCAAGGCAAACACGGAAACAATTTGTGCATCTCATTGTGACTGGAGACGAAAAACGGATTCATAACAATAATTCCAAGTGCAGAAAATCATGGGAATATCCCTGTCATGCTTCCACGTTAACGGCCAAATCGAATATTCACGGTTCCAGAATGGGAGAAACTACCAGAATTGGAGGCACTACTTGATCCAGACTCGTGTCAAACGCAACAAGAATTGACAGGATCATTAAAAGTGACGCAACAAGACATATCAAAATGCCTGAAAGTCATGGGAATGATTCAGAAACAAGGTAATTGCGTGCAGTTCGACTTGAAGCCGAGAGATGTTGAACGGCGTTTGTTTGCATCTTGCAAGGCAAACACGGAAGGAATTTCTGCTTCGCATTGTGACGAAAAATGGGACAAAAAATTTTTGAATCGAATCTTTACGGTTCCAAAATCATGCGCAGTATTTGGGGGACCAGCTGGGTGTAGTGTATTATGAGTTGTTAGAACCGACACAAGCACAGGACGTAATTACTGCGTTTAAGCCTAGCCTTGAAAGATAAATGGCCGCAATACAACGAGAGGTATTATAAAGTCTCCCCGTCGTATTCTTCAGACGTTGCTCGGTCGGATTATCACTTGCTTCGATCAATGGCGCACGGGCTGGCTGATCTACGTTTCATGGTATAAAGTAAAAATTTGTAACAATTCGTGGATCGCTTCGAAAGATTAACGAGGAACTCGTACGCAGCCCGAACGATGGGAGAAAGTAGTAGCCAACGAACATTACTTTGAATAACATATGTATAATTAGTTTTTTACAATAAAGTGTCGAATTTTGGGCGGAAAAACGACGAAAGCAAAGTTGTACACCTATGAACTCTTAAATAAAAAATTTATTTTTGTAAGAAAAAAAATTGTTTTCCAATAAAAAAAACTAACAGCCTGTTCGCCGAGAACGAATGAAAATGTATGCGATAGAAAGCTAGTCACTTACAATCAATTTGGGACTGCCTGTCACAATTATTCATTCGTATATACTTATGTATTTTAATTGAATTTTAACACATCGCTCGCATAAAATAAAGTTAGACAACCCCAAATCAATTTCCTTTCGCCTAGAACGCAGATGAACTTATCCTTTCGTTATCGGCGAACGGGCAGTAATTTTTTTTTCATTAGAATTACATTTTTGAAATTCTAAGGTACTGAGAATAATAAAATATACTTCATAATACCATTAGAAAGCAGTAAGATACCACAACTTTCCAGGATAATAAAAATAAATTAATAGGTGCACAACTTTGCTTCTGCCATTTTTATCCGACATTCGAGGCTGTATTGTAAAAAACTGGTTCATTAAATATTTATGATTCAAAGTATTCTTGATCAATAAACGCCTCCAATTCCGCATCTTTGAAAACCTTATCTTTTCCACTGCCATGTTGATCTTGGATGAAAATCACCGTTTCTGAAGTGTTAAAGCCACTTTCGGCACGTTCTTTCAGTAATAGCGGCCTCACCATATGTATTGAAGCACATTCGATGAGACTCAGCACCGGGTTTCGTAATATTAAAGCAGAAAATTAAAACATATCGCAAATGACGAGAATTTGGCTCGTTACCGGGAATAACACAAATTGACTAATATTTCATATGTTATATGCGTTATGCGTTATGTTCATAAATTTTTAAGCTTATTGAATGACATGTATATTTTATTTATTTCGACTACCACAGCCATCTATTGCAAAACGGTGGAAGCAAAGTTGCACACCTATTATTTGTTCAAATTTTAAATGATCTTTCCTTGTTAGACAGCCTTCTAAAATCACTAACATCAAATCTAAAAAAAGATTTCTCATTGAAAGTTTAGTTTTGGATAATGTCAACTTTCTTTTGCAATTGGTCTCATTCCATAAAGTTCGCTTTTACACAACTGTTTTATTACCAATAACACAACAATATCTCTTATAATCACAGAATTTGATCTCTAAGTAAAATAAAAATTGGTTTAAGATCCCCAAAATTGTGCATGACCCTTTTTATTATCCGTTTGGCATTGAATGCGCTTAGGAAATTTATAATTCTAATTTATAAAATATCACATAAGTATTAAGATTATCCATAAACATACGTATAGTAATAGAAAAAAAAAGACAAAAAAAAAATTTCTAAATACTATTTAATAAGTATAGGTAAGTAACTATTAGAAATTTTCCGCAAAATTTCTTTTTTTTAAGAAAATTTCACCTGAAGAAAATTTTATGGTTTTATTTGAAATTTCTTGAAGGAAAAAGCATCCAGCACCACAAAAACTGAAACTTGTTGCTTTAAATAACAACAACAGCAAAACATTTGTCTTACAAGTGGTAACCGCACCACAAAAAAAGAAAAATGACACAAAAATTAAAACAAATTCGTACTGCAGTTTCTAAATAATCTTGTAACAACAACTACAATTATTAAGAAAAAAATCTTGAGAGGTTTACTAATGGGAAAATTACACGTATCATCTTCATTGAAAAAAATAAAAAAAATCCAAAAAGAAAACAAAAACAATGGGACAACAAACCATGCAAAAAGTTTTGAGTCTCAAAAAAATAAACAAAAAAGACTTTGCAATCTATTAAATTGAAAACTATTCTTCTGGGCAACAAACAGTGAGAAAAATAAAAGATAAACAAATTATATTGCACTTCATAAAGCAAAGAACTATAGTCAAAATATATTAGCACATGCATATTTATGTACCTGTACAAAAAGCATCTACAGTGACAAGCAATAAGTTTAAGTCCCAATAAAGAGGTGCGCGTGAAAGCGTGTTTCGCATCACGTACGCTCATAAGCAATAGCTCTATTCACAATCTTGAGCATTTGTGATTGCAAGTTCATGCAATTGCAAATATATGCTATTAATTGTGAACAACCTCTGTTGGTTTAGTTTGCACTACTTCTTTCAAAGCACGAAATTCACAGCTGATTGATAATTAGAGTAGAAAATAATTTACCGAAAATTTAATCAAAAATAAATATGTCGAAAAAAAGCTTTAAGGAGCAGTTAATGGGCTTTTTAAAAGAAAACGCGATTTTAAGTTAGATAAAGACATCGATTGGAGTTATTTGATGAGCGACAGCAACTAAGCGGCTTTTACGAACTAATTGGCTTGAATCGCTGATTATCAGCTGTCGATTTGCAATTAACTTGTGCATAAGTAGAGCAAGTAAAAACTATAGGTTTTAAGTATTGCATTTACACATAAGACTAGCAAGTGCATTACTGTGTGTTTTGTTAGTGTAGAGTAAAAATATATTAAACCTTTTTGCAAATGCAATGATGCAATACCATTTGCACGAGACTGTGAATAGAGCTAATATATTTTTGTTCACTTTCTTAAACGAGCAACAATTTTTTGGGCTTTCGAAATAATTTTTAATCAAGCAACAAGCCACGCATGATCTGTATTTCAAACATCATAAACAAAACAGTTCACAAACGTCTCTATCAACAACAAAAACGATTAAAAAGTTATTATTTGTTTTGTTCATGAGCAAGCCCATAACAAGTATTTAAAAATGAAAATACAAGCAAAGAAAAGTATTAAATTTTCGCGGAAAAAGTTTCATAAAATTTCTAGAAAATTTTTCTACAAAAAAAATAAAAAAATTATAAAAATTATCCCCCTTTACTCAGGGGGAAAGACTTAGTCTTGGGTTCTAGTCTTTATCAATTCGACGATTGGTGAAGCCTTCATCGTCTTCATCTTGGCATAAAGACCCCCATAACAGGGTATAAGGTCATGAAGATCGTGTCATTGAAGCCAGCTGCAGTTCTTCAATTTGTAGCAAGGGACAAGTATGTATGCGCAAGGTTGTTAATTGCTCCCAATTCAGAAACCTCAGTGGTGTCGGAGGAAGCAGTGAGATGTTTCAATACGAAGATGGTTCGTGTCGGACAAGACGAGAAGTGCTTATTAGTGACAAGAGGTGAACACGGTAATAGTGAAACAGTGGAAGTGTACGCCACAGTTAGGAGCAAGTTCAAGCTCATTACACCATCAAAATCAGAGATGAGTTTGTAGACCCTCAGTTCTATGTTTTGGCTCGGATTGAGATAAAACTTTTTACTTTTACACTGCTTCTGGATGGGAAAAAATACTGTGCAAGTAAGGCAGTGGCTTGAAAAGTATTATGGGTGTTCCGCTCCATCAGAAACAATAGTAGAACGTTAGTTTGCTGACTTCAAACTTCGTCGCTGATGCAGAACGCAGTGGCCGTTCAAATGAGGCGGCAACTCCAGAAAACATAAAAAAATCTACAAAACCGTTTTGAATGATCGAAAAGTGAAATTGCGTGAGTTAGCTGACATCGGAAAGATATCAAATGGATCTGTTGGCTTTATATTGCATGAGCATTTGACTATGAGAAAGCTCTGTTCAAAGTGGGTGCCGCGTTAGCTCACATATTTAAACGTAGCAAATCGGAATTTTTGCGCCGATATGTGACAATGGATGAAACATGGGTACATCACTTCACTCCGGAATCAAAACGATCGTCATCTGAGTGGACAGCAACTGGTGAATCTTGTCCAAACGCCCGAAAACAAAAATCGGCTGGAGAGGTTATGGCCTCGGTATTTTGGGATGTGCGTGGTGTAATATTCATCGACTTGACAGTACGATAACGCCGGCAGAATTACGTCATCAAATTGCTAATGTTCAACGCTGTACTTTTAGTTGGCGAACATGTAAATATCTTAAAACATAATTTGATATATTTTGGGAAAGAAGGTTGCGTGTGTTTTAATTAATTATAATTGTTATATTTTTTTTATTCTTTTAAAAATCAGTGCTTTAAATGCATCAATCTCTGATGTAAATAATTACATTTGTTCTGTTGATAAAATCACTTTTTATAATATCAGATTACAATCAGATTCCCTGTGTAGACGGGTAGTGAGAAAGGAAATACCATTAACAGTAAATATTATATTATTATTATTTTTTAATATATATTTTTTATTTTTATCAATAATAAACACAAAAACTGCGAAGCTTTTTTTGTTTGTCTGTAGCGTTGTTGGAGCGTTTATAGGCCAAAATTGCAAAGAAACGACCGCATATGGCAACGAAAAAAATTTTGTTTTATCAAAACAACGCACCGTGTCACAAGTCAATCAAAACAATGGCAAAACTACATGACTTGAACTTTGAATTGTTCCCACATCCACCGTATTCGCCAGATTTGGCTCCCAGTGACTACAGGCTGTTCTCAGACCTAAAAAAATATTCGTCGGTAAGTAATTTCGCACCAATGAAGAGGTTATCGCTGAAACTGAGACAAAAGATAAAATCGTTCTACAAAATGTTAGAGCGGCGCTGGAACGATTGCGTTGCTCTTGATGCCGATTACGTTGATGAATAAAGTTAATTTTGAACCGGGGCTTTTCAGCCCATGTGTTATATCCATACTTTTTCTTCAAAACATGATTGACAAGACATGATTTTTTCAAAAACTTCTGGCAACGCCATTCTTAGTACGAATACGTTTATCGAGTGTAAGTGTTTTAATACATAAAACTTAATACGCAAACAAGGGTAACATTAACGTTCGCAAATTCTTACAGACAAAAAGAAGTGCGAGTAAGATTGCCGAATGCAGAAAAAATAATTTAGAAACCACATCAACTAACGCATACAAACTTGGTTGGGTGTGTTATACTCTCCAGTTTACAGACGCAATCTCTAGCGAGTAAAAAACATACTTGTGCAAACAATATGTGGTGGTCAATCACACCGCAACGCGATTTAAGATGGCTGTACTTAGATAATTAAAAAAGGCACCGGTTGCAGATCTCTGATAAAAAATATATTGATTGTACTTGCCACATGAGCCAATTTATTGTGAAACCACCGCATACAAACTTGGTTGGGTACGTTATACACTCTAGTTTACAGACACAATCTCTAGCGAGTAAAAACATACTTGTACAAACAATTACACCGCCACTTGATTTAAGATGAATGTACTTAGATCATTAAAAAAGGCACCGGTTGCAGATCTCTGATAACAACTATATTGATTGTAATTGCCGCGTAAGCGAATTAATTGTGAAACCACCCAAATGAGGTTTAAAAAATTTGTGAAAATTGGTGTGTTGCGGCAATTGTGTGATGCTGCCTTCAGGATTCATATTGCATGTATACAGATATGTATGTAAATACAGTAAAAACTTTTTTCCTTGTAAAAATAACTCATAACAAAAAATTTACAATTAGTTATAATTCAATATTTACAAACGGATGCAGCTCTTCTTTTTTATTTTTAGGAAAACTTGTACAAAAAATACACTTTAAAATTAATTATGTCATGAGGGTGGGAAAATGTGCATAAAATGCAACAATAAACATCAAACAACAAAAGTATAAAGACATGAATATGTTCAAATATGTTTTTTGTTTGTTTTCTCGGCAAAACATTCAACAACAGATTGAAGAAGACATGAATGAATGCAATGTTTCCTTTCGAAAAACAGATAAAGAAAAAAATTGTCTGCACATTTGAAATGCTGATACTTTGTTTTTAACAAGTGTTGCAATCGTCATCGAAATGTGCATCAAGTTTAACTATAAAACTACTTTATGCGATTATGGATGGCGGTGGCAGGGCATCGCTGACAAGACAAATTTCTTTTCTATTATTTTTCAGTCTTGCTGTAGAGGGTGGGTAGGTGGGTGGTGAAAAGGTTTTTGTTTTCAAACATTTTCATTTTCCTCAATGCAAATAAAGTTATTTATTTTTAAAATTTTTTTTTTATTGTTTCAGTTTAAAGCGAGGAAAAAGTTTTTAGTTTTAGCTTTTTTTTGCAAAAATAAAAAACAAGGTTTTAAAATTGTGCGACGAATGTTGTTGCATTTTTTCAGGATTTTCGCACGATCTTAGAGATACGCTGGCAAAGAAAATTTTTGTTTTCACTTTGGCACAATTGAATTAAAAAACAAAGATACAACTCGTATAACTTGGGAAACTCTTTCGCTTTTTAAGCGAAATTAACAATAAAAACCAATGAAATTATTATAAAACGCATCTTCTCAATTGCATGACAGAAAGACATTTATTTTTTTTTTAATACAATTTTGAATTAAATGTTTGTTCTGGTTTTTATAGTGCGGAAAGAGTGCAAAAAGTTAAAAATTGAAATTAAATGATTTAAACAGGGTTGCTAGAAAAGAAAGTTAACAGATTTGGTTTCAAAGAGTGCAGCATTACGCGATTCCGATTTATAAAAAGAAAGTGTTGTCGAAGTTTTTGAGCGTTTAAAACCCTATCAATAGCTTAAGGTGTGGAATAATCGCGTAACATTGTTCAGTTGTGCAAAACATTGCTTTATTGCGCGCATCCGAATGCAATTTTCTATGACTCTAGTTCAGTGGTCCCCACAAAGAGTACAATCAGTATGTAAATGCATAAGCGCGTTTGAGCTGATCATTCAAATACAAACGGCCACAATACAACGAGACACATTCATAAAGTAATTTTACAGCACGACAATGCTCGAGCCGATGTATTAAAAGTGGTCAAGGCATAGTTGGAAACGTTGATATGGGAAGACGTACACAATTCGCCGTATTCTCAGGACGTTGCTCTCTCCTACAATCACTCGCTTCAATCAATGCCACACGGCCTGGCTGAAGAAGTAAAAACTTGTATCTGTTCGTAAATCGCGTCAAAAGATGACCATTTTTTTTATTGCGGAATCCGTACGCTGCCCAAGAGATGGGCCCAAGATATGTATAACCAGTTTTTTATAATAAATCCTCGTATTTCAGGAAAAAGCGGCGGAAGCAAAGTTGGACAACTATACATTACCAGAAATTGTGGCTCTGTGTGTCTAATAAGCCCCACCGGGACAATGATGAGCGATTGAAAAGTTAACCTCATAGAGTTGCTTTACTATCAGATTAGGCCGAATAGCAGGGGCTCATTCAAACCAATATTACATCTGTAACAATGTGAACTATATCCCAAAAACACAAATATTTTTACTAAAAAGATTTTCTTTTATCAAATTTCCATTTGTTAATAAACTAATATATAAAAACTGTTGTGTTTGTTTTGTATAAAAATATTAATGTACGAGGGCAGGCCAATAAGCCCCTGATTACATTTAATGAAACACATATTTTTACATAAAATTTTGTTTTAAATATAGTAAGTAAAATTTTTGCAGCTTAAAATCTTAAGCTAGAACATTTTATTTATATAACATATAAGAAGATCGAACGAAGAATATTATGATAAAATTGAGGGTTATTTTATTTTTCTACATAGTCTCTTTTCAGTTCTATGTTCTTACTCCACCCTTTCTACAATTTTTTTATAACTTTCGAAAACTACGATTTGTACAAGTCCTTAGAATAAGCATTTGTTAGTAAGATGGTTTCGTTGTTGTAGATAAATCCCTTTCCACCGAGGCATTTCTTCAATTTTGGTAACAAGAAGTCGGGCGTTAAGTCTAGAGAATGGAGCGGATGAGGGAGCAACTCGTAGCCCAATTGGTAGAGTTTGGCTATTGAAACTGCACAAGTGTGAAGTCTTGCATTGTTCTGGCGCAAAAAAGTTCGTTTTGTTTCTTCAAATTCCTCACTGAGTCAACCCAATAGGATGGTATAATATTCACCATTGATTGTTTTTCGATTTTGAAGGTAGTCAACGTGGATTATACAACGCGTATCCCAAAAACTTGTGGTCATTACTTTATTGGCTGCCAAACCCACCTTTGGCTTCGATTCACCTTGATAAAACTACTGAGTTACTACTTTTTGTTTTCCAATGTGTTGTGGACGAACCACGCTTCGTGCACGTTTATGAACTCGCGTACAAACTCGTTCATAATAACGCCAAATATTGCTGCGAAATTATCAAACGGTTGTATTCCAGCATCTCTCTAGCTTGTAATCTCTGAGCGGCTCAATTGTTTCAACTATAGAGACCTAAACTGAGCGTGCAGAAAATATTATTTCCTAGATGAAATAAGTAACAAAATGTTGTTTTATCTTCCTGAAAATGTTGTATGCTTGCTTACAAATATATTCAATTCTTGCATGAATTATAAACTTTCTCCGAAAACATGGAAAACAGCAAATGTTGCACCGGGAAAAGTTCTCAATACACTAGAAAACTATAGAGCAGTAAGTCTTTTGAGCAGCTGGGGAGAAATAATGGAAATTATCATAAGTGAGAAGATATTAAAGGTCATTGCTGACTACCACATATTATGTAACGAATAATTCGGCTTTACAGTCGTAAAGCAGCTATGGGCTGGGCAACAGCTTTCGCTACATCTCGCGTAATTATTTCTTATGTGCGGTCAGGTTTGTTGCTGTTGTTTGGTCTTCGAGAGTTTTGCGTCTCGCTCTCACTGGTTGCCTCAACCAACTGTATTCGTTTACAGTTTTTTCAGGTATTTCTTTGTTAGCAAAGCGGCAACTTCTTATGTAAAGGCATATGTCGTCGTAGTTGGTCACAGCGCCGCTAAAAATTACGGTTAATACCATCATGGACATAAGGTCTTCGTTACTCCGCCCATGCTGGGCATCCTATACTTTGCAAATGTGTAGCTATATAAAAAAATAAATAAATTCGGCCTTAGGAGATCACACTCAACTATTTATTCATCAAGTAAAACGAAATTTGTAATGATGTTAAAAATGGATTTATATCCGGTCAATCAACAGCATTTGTCTTACTTGATACTGAGAAAGTTTTTAAATCGGTGTAGTATAATGCTCTAATATTTGAGCTTATCCAATTCAATATCCCAATCTTGCTGATTAAGATAATCAAAAACTTTCTATATGAAAGATACTTTTGTGTTTGTATAGGAAACAGTTTTTTCTGTCTTGGTCCGATCCGATATACTATATATTGCTCTGACATGCCTTCTCTCGGTCGTAGTAAGTTTGCAGCTTACGTGGATGATATTGCAATCTGTAGCACGCATGAATTCATTCAAAATATTCTGACTAAAATTCAATGTTTACTGGACAAGTTGACAAATTACTATGCTAAAACACAGGACATCTTTTTAACGAAAAAAAAGAAAGCCTTGTTTTTTTTTCCTAATTATCACTTAAACCTACTCGGCAACAGCTTTTATTGATCGGACAGTATTAGACACTTAGGGCCATTATTACAACTGACGATTTGTTAACATTAGGAATTTATCTTACAGATAATTTTTAAATTTCTTGCTGTCAATTTTTCGACCCTTTCATGTTTAAATTAGTGTTTGTTTGTTGCGCTAGAGGTCACTTATATAAATTGTCGTTTGATTCGATATTTCGACACTCCGTTGTATGCCTTCTTTAGAAAAAAATTTCCTGAAAAAGACACTCAACGGAGTCTCGAAATATCGAATCAAATAAACAGCAATTTATATAAGTGACCTCTAGCGCAGCAAACAAACACTAATTTTTACAGATAATTTTTATTTTATTTTTATTTGTTAAAAGAAGTTAACATTAATCTGAAACGTTACTTATAACTTAACAGCAGGTTTATTCTCATGGTTAATTGCAAAGCTAACTTTAAGCATTTGAAGTTGCAATATTTTCTGCAGAAAATATTGTGATTTTAGTTGTAGAAATGGGAAAAATGTAATGACTATCGCTCACGTTAACTAGGTTAGGTTTAATATTAAGGTTAACTGCAAACAACTTTATCATTAGGTTGTAATAATAACCATTAGGAGTTTAGATAGGCAAAAAGTTAATTTTTTAACACTTATATATCGTAAATTATCGCTAAGACATAGCTTATTTTCTGTGTAACTGAACCTGTTCCATTTTCGTTGTGTTTTATAGGTTGATCTTTAAAATTAACTAAAATGGAGAATTGGGACAATGAAACAAGAATTTGGATAGTGCAACGCTTTCACGCTTTAGAGTCCGTTTTTTCCGTCCAAAGAGAATATGGGCGCACGTTTGGCGGCACTCCTCCTAGCAGATGGAGTATAATGAGGCGCGTAAAAAATTTTGCCGAGCGTGGCACAATCGCAAGAAGGGCTTATCATTGAGATCCTTCAGTTCGGACGCAAGAAACTATCGCTGCTGTGGCTGCTGCCATATAATCCAATCCTAGAGTTTCGACAAGGAGCTTATCTGCTCAAATGGGTGTCAGCAGACAGTCACTGCAGGCAATTTTGCACCTAGATTTAAACTTATTTCCATATAAGATTCAATTAACAAACAAATTGACCCCTAGAGACTTCCCGATTCGCTTGGAATTTTGTGAGTAGATCATTCAAATGGTGTCAGAGGACGAAAACGTCTTGAACTGCATTTTTATGTCTGACGAGACACATTTTGATTTAAATCAAATTTCCCAACAAACTGATTTCAAGAAACTCCACATTTCGTTGGTCTTCTGACCTCTCTATACCTGAGTTTATTTGTGGGGTTAATACAAACAGGAAGTTTGAAAAGAAACCAAACAAATTTAGATGATATAAAGCAATCCAGTTGAACAGTAATTTAGACAGTTCCCGCTACAACACTCCAGGTAGTAATGAATAAATTAAGTTTCTCAATGTGGCAAAATTGATCAGCCACCCTATACTGTAACTAAAAATCCATAAATTCATTTACATAACAATTTAGTTTTCAGTTAACTGATTAAAAAAATAAAAAATTTTGAGAAAGACAGTTACGTTCTCTGATTTTCGCACATTTAGTCGACCATGAAGCTAAAGCAAAATTTTTAATTAAACTATCCAGCCTGATTGTTTTAAACAATTTATTGAACGTCTTTTCTTCTAATTTGCATATCATCTTCAACCCAGTTTTCAAAGCCTATTGCCCTGACCTCTTTTTGCTTTTTGTTATCTGCTTGTAAAAATTGATTTTCATTCATATAAACTGGTGCAACAATATATTTCTTTTGTTGTTGCTTTTTAAGCCACATTCCGGTTTGCAACTCTATCAATCAAAACAATCATTTTATTATTAATCTAAATTTATAGATGAACACAAACTGCAAAGTAAAAAAATGAGGACAAAGCCAGACATCAATAGAGAATGTAGACTATTGAAAACATTTTTGAAAGTAACACACAACCTTAAAAGTCAGTCAGTAAGTCTTTATAAGGAACATAATCTTAAGCAATAGTTTTTGTTAATGTTTTCTTACGAGTATTGTCTGAAATCCTATTTAAAAAGTATGCCTTTCAAATGTGGCAACATCCTTGTGTTTCAATTCATACATTTTTTCAATTGCTCTGTGTAATCAGGAAGAATTTTTGTTACACAAATTACAATTTAAAGCGTTAATTACAAAGAAAATTATAGTGTTGCATTAACCGCACATTTATTTTTTATTTTAATTATTAAATATGTACGAGTACAAGTAAAAGGCACCAAACATGTTTGCGCTTGGCACTTTATAATAAATACAGAAACATATGATGAATGTAAGTAGACAGTGCAGACAGACACAAAACTTTTATTTCAAACATTTAATTTTATGTTTATGTATGATTTAATACAAGAAAAACCAGAAGCAAGCCGTAGCAACAATCTTATGATTATCCCGATTTTATATCATGGATTTAAAAGTTTAAAAATAAAAAGAAATGAAAATTTGTGATGGAATAGCTTTTTATAATACGATTACAGTGGGCATGAAGCCATTAAAAGCGGATATGCACACACAAGTTTTCACAGAATAATATTTTCCTAATCTTTTGCCATTAATGAATTAGCCTTTTAAATTATTGAGGCATTTTTAAAGCAATTAATAGTTATAGGCCAATTTCTGTAATTTGACGCTGTCGAGTGCATCTTATACTCGTAGATATTTTTACATGTACTGAAACTTTTCGTGTCTCTACATATTTGCTGTTGTTTGGGAAATGACGTTTATTCAAACAATGAGTTGTGCAAGAACTAGAGAAATTAGCTATGGAGAAACTAGCTACACGTAAAGAAATCGCAGCTTGATATATGATTACAGCAATAATAGTATGCTATAACATTGTGTATGATTGCTCTGAACAATCTGTTATGGTGTTAACTATGTGTATTATGTCATAAATATGTTACTGTTTGTATTTCTGTAGTTCTATCGTTACTGTTTTAGAAACGAAAATAGATTTTGTCACACTCAATATTAAAATATTTGTTTTTAGCATGTGTATATGATACATCCAACAAATGTAAGCTTACAAAATAATATTACTATTGTAATCATTTATAATAGTTTTATTTTAGTTCTTGACATACTCCTACAAGCATATAATTTTCTTTCAGTTTTAGTTTTCCTTGGGAATTTAAAAGCTACTCGTATATCATGTTTTTGAATTTAAAAAAGATATTAGCTGAGTAAAAATTACTCATTGTATGGCAACAATCTTACTGGGGGTCATGGTATGAGCATCATGACGAACATTGCAAATGGCTAATGTGGACCGCTCATGTCCATGTTTCGGTCATGCTCTGACATCGATGCTCGAACATCGACGTTCGCCATGAAGTTGGCCATCACGAACACAAAATACACAAAATGGCGCCGAACTTAACACTTTGACAAGGAAAGTCCGAACATACATACGTATTTGCTACATACAAGAACATGAACTTACTTTTACCTTCGCTCTGCCGAGGTTATGTTCATGTCATGTTCAAGTCGATGGCACGTGAAGACGAGGCGTTATTGAGTGTTTGTGGAATTTAAGAGGTAAGTTAAAATATTAAGATGCAAGCAAGCACATGTATGTTGTATGCAACGATACTATAAGGGTATCAACATATTTTTACCATATTGTATACAATCATATGAGCAAAAGAGTTTTTGTGAATATGGAAATAATTCACAAAAACCAGATTGTTCAATCATACTATTGTTGGCGACAACCATACTATGTGACATACACCCATACTAATATGCTTATATACGACGTTTCTATTTTCAATCTGAGACGAAATCTTAAATATTTTTTTATTGCAGCTAATAGATACTACAACTTCGAAGAGGAACTGTACAGCTTCATCCCAATGAGATACAACTTGATTATGATATTATTTTGGTGAAATACATACTTCATGTTCTATTTTTATTGTATTTTATTTATTGTTTTTACGTATATATGTAAGTTTGTCATGTGGCATAGCCATAAATATATAAAATGTATTATTTATCCGGTAATGTTATCTTTTTAATTAGTGCAGTTTATTATGATAAATATATCGTTCTATGAAAACATAAATATACTGTGTACTGTGAGACGGCAGTAATATTCGTGACAAAAATAAGGTTGTCTAGTGAAATAATATGGTTAAATATAACACTTATATGGAAACTATATTATAATAATATTGAACTAGAATATACTATAGTTATTTACAGTATTTGTTTTAAAAACTAGTTATGTTGCGGCATATCAAGGGCGTTTAAAATAAAACAATATAATATTATCAGCTACAGCCATATAATTCAACAATAGTATATTGCCATGTCAGCCATATACATTTTTCTACGTGTAGTGTTACACGCATTCTATTTGATTGCAAAATATAACATGAAGCAGATACTTCTTCCATGGATATATGGTAAGACTACAGAATAACTTTGGACTAGATTGAACAACTAACTATTATGTATGAATGATAATTTACTGAAAATTGTGTAGAGCTTAACAAGGTTTGGATGAAGAAACGAGGCTTCAAATTTAATATCTAAATCCCTTATAGAATAGAAAGTCCAGATTATCAACCGAGTTGAATCGCCATACCAATAAGAGTCCTTTTCCCCTCCTGCAAATAACTCTAAAACGAAGTTTGAAGCAGTATTTCCAGAAATTGTTATCGCAATAGTCCACTTGTCAGAAAGAAAGAAAAAGAAAATCTTTAAATGGTTTACTTTGACCTCTTTATATAAAATAGTTAGAGAGACAATACAAGAAAATAAATTTAGAGCAAAATTTCAGTTCTATCAAATTTCTCTTCTACATTTCTCTGGCCCTCACATGGTCTCCAATATTCTCCTTTCATTCAACAAAATTATTACAACCATGAAAAAAGAAAAGTTTATTAAATTCACAATTTAATATAATCAACGAATTAGTAATTACGTTAATAAAACGGAGAAATGATTTTGTTTTCTTTTTTTTTTTAATTTAACAATATTGGAAAAGATTTCTTCATAAGGAAGTATTTCACTTGAAATCAATCATTTGTTTGTTTAGCGCTTGCGTGCCATTGAAAATCAATATGAATTCCAAACTGTTTTGAGTGTAAAGGGAACTAATAAATTTTTTATTAAAAAATTATTAAATGATTGAAAAGCTTCCATTTTAAGCGGTACTCATACATCAACTGATTAATAAATATATGATCAGCTCAGAGAACTTGTGGTTTTTTCAAAAAATATTTTTGCTGATTCAACAAAACATCCTTTATAATTTTATACCGATGATGCAGTGGACGTCCAAATGAGGCGGTAACACCAGTAAAGTATGAGTATTTGACTATGAGAAAGAAGGTTCTGTTCAAAGTGGGTGCAGCGTTTGCTCACTGTTGACCACAAACGGAAACGTGTTGATGATTCTGAGCATTGTTTGGCCAAATTTAAACGTAACAAACCGGAGTTTTTGTGTCGATATGTGACAATGGATGAAACATGGATACATCATTTCACTCCGGAAGCAAAATGATAGTTTTCTGAGTGGACAGCAACTGGTGAACCTCGTCCAAAGCGCCCGAAAGCACAACAATCGGCTTGAAAGATTATGGCCTTGGTATTTTGGGATGTGCGTGGTGTAATTTTCATAGACTATATTGAGAAATGAAATACCATTAACCGTGAATAGCGTTGTTGGAGCATTTAAAGGCCGAAATTGCAAAGAAACGACCGCATATAGCAAAGAAAAAAACTTTGTTTCATCAAGACAACGCACCATGTCACAAGTCAATCAAAACAATGGCTAAACGACATGATTTGAACTTCGAACTGTTCTCAAATCCACCGTATTGGCCAGACTTGGCTCCCAGCGACTACTGGCTGTTCGCAGACCTTAAAAAAATGCTTGCGGTAAGAAATTTCGCACGAGTGAAGAGGTTATCGCTGAAACTGAGGCATATTTTGAGACAAAGCTTAAATCATTCTAAAAAAGTGGTATTGAAATGTTAGGGCGGCATTGGAATGAAGTTTTGAACCAAAAAACTGTGGTTTCTTTGTTAGGCCAGGGATTTTTTAGCGGGATATATGCATATTTTTTTTTTTTTTTTGCAACATAAGCATCTGTTAGTATAATTCAGTATTCGATAGAGGCCAAAGTGTAAATACATATTTTTCAATCCTTAAATTTTTTGCTTAAAAAAAGTGGTTTACGGGGAAAGAAATCATGTACATATTTTTATTTTTACTTTTGCCCGTGTTTTCTTTACTAATTTCTTTTGAATGTTCTTGCTATGTAATTCATTATCTTGCCGTGCGGGAAGTTGAACTAATTTGATCAGTATTTAGTGACTAGTGATCTGCTTTCAATGCTGTAATAACGTTTGTTTTAGACTTTCCCTTTTATTAAGTTTAAGTCAAACGTTTACAAACACTACTCCCTCTTTCCTCCTGGTTATAAACTATTTTCGTAATTCCAGTACAATCCACTGCATATGTAGGGGTCCCCTTAATTACTAGTCTAAGATAAAAAAATAAGCAAACAATTCAGTGGTCTTAAGTCTCACAGTCTAGCTGGCCAATTAATAGAACCATTACGTGAAATTTGTTTTCCATCAAAAATTTCTTTGAGTAAATCAATTGCATAGTGCGCTTTGTGGCATGCGGCTTCATTCAGTTGAAACCATATGCCGACGAGACTAATGCCAGGTAATTGAGATGCGAACAATTTTCTAAACAAGCTCTTATACCGTTCAGCATAACATTTTAACTATCACATATGGATCAATAACTCCTCCGGACCATGACATGCACCACACAGTAATTTTTTGTAGATATAAAAAGTGTTTATATATATATAGTGTTTTGACAAATATAAAGTGTTTATATATATATAGTGTTTTGACAAATGCTTATGGACTATCTTCACTTCTAATACGATAATTCTGACTATTCATATAAAAATGAGTTCCATCGAAGCAAAAAAATTTTAATAGAAATTTAATATCAACATCCTTTGACAACCAGAACTGTTATTTTGATAAAACAATTTTGTAGTTTGCCTCGCTTTGATGTAAGTCTATCGATAATGAAATATCAATGTTGCCAACTCAAGTTGTGAACCTCCAAAAACAACATCCTCTATGAATTTGAAAAACTTCAGTTTTAAAACGGATTACTGGTATTTATGGATTGCGCAAATTTTAAAGATACGGTATCGGGGTTTAATTCTCGGCAATACGAAAGCGAGTTGACATTGAAGCTACTTAGCGCTAGATGGCAGCACAAACACAAATACTTTGAAATTTCAATCTGTCAAACGTCAGCTGTTAAAGTTCCACCCAAATACATCGATTAGTTTATTTGTTGTAGTCGTTTGAAGTAAGCAACTTTTGAGTTTCTTGAAAAATGGAAAAAATGAATTTTGTGCAATAATTAAACATTATTATTTGAAAGGAAAAAAGAGACAAACGAAAATCTCGATAAACATTACGGTGAATCTGCTCCATCAGATTACGTGGTAAAATATTGGACTGCTGAATTTAAACGCGGCTGAACAAGCACTGCAACAATGCCATCAACAGGAAGGCCAAAAGAGGTGGTTACTGAAGAAAATATCAAGAAAATCCTTGATATCCTTATGAATGATCGCTGACTCAAGTTACGTGAGATTGTTGAAATGGTAAATATATCATGTGACCTTGTGCTCAACATTTTGTATGGGTGTCGCGTTTGCTCAGTGTCGAACAAAAACGAATTCGACAGACCACTTCACCGCGGTGTTTAGAGATGATAAAGCGTAATCCTGTTCATTTTTGGCATCGATTAATAACTCTTGATGAAACACTACACACCTGTAACCAAAAATCAATATAGACAATGGGTGGAAGCTGGTGGAAGTGCTCCGAAGAAGACGAAGACAGTAAAATCAGCTGGCAAAGTTATGACCTCTGTATTTTGAAATGCACACGGAATATTGCTCATGGAATATCGTGAAAAATCACATGAATGCAGTCACTACAACGTATCACCAGTCAAGCCCGACGAGCCATAGCCGTACGTTAGCTTACAAAGTTGTTAGTGATGTAGTAACTGGAGTAAACGTTGACACCTATAAGACGATATTTTCTATCCGCGTTGTTGCAGGTGAAAGCAGTGAATGCAATTCTTAGATTTAATCGTGCAACCGCGTTCATTTGGTCATGGGTTTTTAAATGTTATAATACTCGCGCCTATCCTAACAGCAAAGACGATAGAATCGAAAATCGCAAACATGACAGTTCTAAATAAATATGTTAAATATGGTCACGAAAAACTGACGACATTTAAAGAATAAAAAAGTGCCAACGCACCGGTTCACACAGCATTAGATACAATGCTAAAATTACGTGAAACACACCTCGAATTGGTTGATCGTCCTCCTTACAGTACAGCTTTAGCTCCTAGTAACTTTTTCCTGTTTCCAAACTTGAAAAAATGGCTCGCAGGAAAAAGATTCATCTCAAGCGAAGAAATGATTACCGAAACTAACGCGTATTTGGAAGGGTTCCCAAAATCGTATTATTCGGATGGTATAAACAAGTTGGAATATCGTCTTACTAAGTGTATTGAGCTAAAGGGAGACTATGTTGAGAAATAAATGGCTTTAGAAAAAAATGCTTTTTCCAACTCGTAGTTAAACTGGTGGGTATATTTTTAAGATACCGTTTGATGACCTTGATTAACAAAATCTGTCTGTACATATCGTCTCTAATTATAATATTATTCTTTCATTAAGACTAGACTGGATTTAAAATCATAGAAACTAAAATCTGCATAAATTATAATTTTTACAAATCAGATTTCCATTTCAAGTAGTTTAATGACTTTGAATGTTTACGTATGTAAACAAACTTTAGTGGACAAAGGTAAAATGTTTTACACGTTTGGTTCTAAAGATACCACAGTAAATCTATAAAATTATAAAAACACACGACTTAAAACATAGAAACGTCTACTCTGGAAAAGGAGGTTATCTAACGGATCATTTTGTACGAACAATCAAGCACACACACACACACAAATGCGCACACAGGCATTATGAAAACAAAAGACTTAAGCGACAAACATGTTTGCTAGAAAGCAAACGGGAAAAAATTAATGAATTATTATAAATCCCCACCACACACACACACACACACACATACATACAAAGTTGCAACGAAAATGATGTCTAAATAATTTTGGTTAAAAATGTTGGCCCATGTAACTCATCGTTGATTTCGTGGAATTTTTGCAGACAAGCGACATGAACCTGGAGATTTCAAGTTTGAACAATTAAATATTAAAACATTGAATGTAAAAAAAGGCGGATGAGGCAACAGTCAATTACAGGTATACAATAAACTTAAACAATTTTCAACATTTTTTCTTCTTAATTACGACAACACATGAATGATTTTCTTTCAGTACTTTAGTGGCTGCAATTAAAATGCAGCCAAATTGAAACATTTAAACTTGCCTTTTACCACATGTAACATCACCAGCAAAACCAATAAAACGCGTAAAAAGCCTGAACTGTTTTGGTTTTTAATATCCACAAGCTGCTGATGAAAATACATTTTCTTTAAATATTGCGTTTACAGTTGCACTTGAGATAACACGTTGCGTTGCAAGAGTTACCATACGCCAAACCACAAGCAAATGGTTTTAAGGTCGTTGCGCCGTTGTTGTTGGTTTCTTGCTGCTTATAAGGCAACTCGGCTGGTGTTTCTTGTTGCAGATCCTTTAAAAGGCAAAGTAGGTTAATACACTTGACCCACACACTCTATACATGCAACAACATTTTTCAGTGAACTTGTATTGGTACTTTTTATTTCAACAAATTGAATTTAAGGTTAATTAAAACCACTTTGTTTTTTTGTTATATTCAAATTAATATTTTTTTAATTCATCTTATTGAATTTTTTGTTATATTTTTCCAAATTTACACTTTTATTTTAATTTATAAAGCGAGTATCTAATTTAATTTTCCAACCTTTCTTTTTATGTTTTTCGTTTCTAGTAATTTTTATTACAACCGCTAAGCACTTGCAACACGAACCGCACTCCAACATCTACTGGTGTCTTGTTTTAGTTGCAAAGATGTTTCCAGCCCGTCTTTTAGCTTTAAACAATAAGCCAGAGAACTTGTTAAAACTATAAAAATTTACAAAAGCAGTGTAACACATATGTATATAAGCTTACAAGATTATAAAAAAGTATAAAACAATGTGCCAAGTAGAAAATGTTTACAGAGTTAAAAAACAAAAATTTAGAAGGTAAAAGAGTTGAAAAATGTTTTGTATAAATTTAAAATTAGTATTTTAATTAGCGCTGGCTTATAGACATTTTTAAAGTTGATTTTTTAAAACTCAATATTTTTTTTTATGAAAAGAAATTTATTTTTATGATTTATAAGTGTTTCTCTTTAAATAATCTTTTTGCGTGATTCCTTTTGTTATAACATTTTAAGCTCTTTTTGCAAAAGGTACTTATTTTTGAAAGGGATTTTTAAAAAGCACTTTTCTCAAAATGTTTATCCTAATAGTCGCAGCCTAAACACAAAAGGGCCACAACTCAAAATACTAATTTTTTCAGGAGACAAAAACCCGTTTATGTAAAAATGATTGTAATATTTAAAGAAAACATTGTGCTATAGTGCCTCCACTAAGCGGTCCAATTTTTGCAGGACAAAAGAATCGAGCAAGGCGATACGCCAGTGACCTTTCTCAAATGAATTGCAACAATTGGAGGTTTAAGTGCGAGTAGCCTCAATAGTCTAATTATGGTCTTCTTGTAGCTTGCTTCGCTAATGGCTTGTAAAAATGAAACGACCGGTTTTTAAATTGCCAGCAATTGAATGAATAAAATTATTACAAACAGGAGCTTACTTGCAGTTTTGAGAATAATAAGTCGTCTAGAATATAATGTAAATTACAGAGGGTAATGTTCAGTACGAAGGCGGTTTGGAAACTTTTTAGCCTATCAATGAAAGAGAATTGTTAGTTTTTTAAACATATATATTTTTCAATATAATTTCCCGAAATGTCAATACACTTAGTCCAACGATTTTCTAGCAGTTCTATTGCTTGATTAAAATAGTTTTCCTCAAGGTCTTCAAAATAGTGGTTTGCAACTGTAATTGCATCTTCATTTGAGGTAAAACGCTTGCCAGCAAGGAATTTTTTTTAGATTTGGGAACAGGTAAAAGTCACTGGGAGCTAAATCAGGAGAATAAGGTGGGTGGTCAAGCAACTCCTACATTAATTCGTTGATTTTACGCATTGTTAAAACACTCTTGCGCGCTGGTGCGTTGTCTTGATGAAAAATTATATTTTTGTGTTGTAAGCCAGGACGTTTTCTCGAACTTGTACATTTAATTGATCCAAAAGGTTAAAATAGTACTCGGAGTTTATTGTTTTACCCCTTTGCACATAGTCAATCAATAAAATACCTTTGAAGTCCCTAAAGACCTTTGTCATAACCTTACCAGCCGATTGAATTATTTTTGCCTTCTTTGGGGCACTTCCTCCAGCTTCAGACCATTTTTTGGATGGTTCTTTTGTCTCTGGAGTGGTGGATCCATGTCTCCTCAACAGTTATGAAACACCGCTTAAAATCCATTTTATCTCGCTTAAAAGGATGCCCATGACAATAGCTATTTCACGCACTTTTATTCGTCGATCATTTAATACCACATCATGCACTTTGGCTAAAATTTCTGTTGTTGCCACTACGTGGTTCATCTTCAATGCTTGTACGACCACGTTTAAATTCAGCAACCCAATTTTTTACTGTTGCATAGCAAGGAGCACTTTCACCTAACACATTCACCATAAAATTATGAATTTCTTGTCCCGATAAACCTTTTTTATGTAAATATTTAATAACAGCATGCATTTCTAATTTTTTCATTGAAAAAAATCTCGGATGCGTCAGTTGTGCACACCTGTTTCTATATAAAGGAGTTACCAGATCGAAACAAAATTTAACATGTGTTCATAGCGGTTTTTGTGCTAGGCTAAGACGTTTCCGAACCGCTCTCGTAAATATTATAAATTATAATTGATATTTAATTATTTGATCTTGTTTAGCTAAATATTTCTTATTTTTGCAGCTAAAGATCATTTTATTTTATGTAAAAAATTCAATAGTATTTATTTTCAATATTCCGATAACAATTTGTTATCATCTTTAATATTGAAATGAGAGTTAAACTGTTCTGTTTCGTATACTGTTCTGTTACATTCTCTGTATACAACATAAATTACAAGGAGCAATATTCAATATTAATGACTATGATAAAATACAATGAGAGCGACATTTGTAGAAAACGCAAAGAGAATTTTATAAAAGTACAACGTTTTCCTTTATTAAAGAATTCTATTACACGTATATCAAGAATAAGAAAAAGAGTTAAATTATAATACAAAAGTAATTTGAAATAAAACTTGCCATATTTTATATTTAGAATGCCAAATATACATAAATATATTTATCAATTCTTTGCAATTTCGGCCTTCAATTGCTCCAACAACGCTTCTCACAGTTAATGGTATTTCATTTCTCAATATAGTCGATGAATATTACACCACGCACATGCCAAAATACCGAGGCTCGGGACTTTTCAGCCCATGTAGTATACATACATTTATTTGTCGATATGAATTCTTATGTAAACTTTTTTCTTTTCCAACGCTTATTTGTATGATGCAACAATTTTCACCAGAATAATTATGTTTCTTTTAATATTGTAAAAACTGTATGTGTGTATGTATGTATATTAATGATAAATAGTTGAACTTGTTGAATATTTTTAATATTATATGATTATATTTTTCTGACTCAAGTGCAAATCCGGCTTTCGACAAGAGTTATTTTTATTTTTAACTATAACAATAATTGCCGCGATCAATAAGGAAATAATAATTGAATACACTAAGCTGAGGGACAACTTGCTGTTTCGTAGTCGCTACTGTACTCATCAGCACACACTAGGATTGGAACTCGATATCATGTAAACATGATATATATTAATAAGTTGGTTAAGCGGCCGTATTAAAAAGTATGGATCAAAGAAACTGTAGGAAGTTTTGTGTAGAAAATGAAAAGGACACTTATAATATTGACTGTTTGACGGGTCTACTATGAACAGAACATAAGTTCATATGTGGTATAAGCGGGGTTTAAGTCCGAGATGATGTCAATAACGTCCTGATTGCTCGAAAACGGCAACAACCGATGAAAACATTGAGGCAGTGAAAAAAATGATTTTGGATAGTCGTCAAGTCACCATCAGAGAGGTTTCTGATGATGTTGGCATATCGTTCTACTCATGCCAAGCAATTTTTATGGATGTTTTAGGCATGAGACGTGCGGCAGCGAAGATTGTTCCAAAATTGCTAAAAAAAAAACAACGTCGCATGGCATGGACATCTCTCAGGAGGTGTTGAACATCGTCAACGACGATCCAGATTTCCTCAAAAACGTCATAACTGGTGACGAATCATGAGTGTATGGCTATGACATTGAGACTAAAGCTCAATCAACCAAGACCGAAAAAAGCACGTCGAGCTCGGTCCGATGAGAAGGTTTTGCTCACTGTTTTCTTCGACTGCAATGATGTGGTGCATCATGAATTCCTGCTATAAGGAATACCACCTTGAAGATGTGCGCAAAGCAATTCGTCAGAAACACACATAATTGTTGAAAAAACAATCATGGATTTTGCACCATGATAACGCACCTGCTCATACAACGATGCTTGTGAGTGAGTTTTTAACTAAACACCATGTAATTCACCGGACTTAGCCCCCGCTGACTTTTTCCTCTTCCCAAAACTGAAGACACCGATGAAAGGAAAGCGTTTTGCTACGATTGGGGAGAAAAAAGTAAAATCGAAACAGGAGCTGTTGGTGATATTAAAAAGCGCGTTTCAGAAGTGTTTCGAGGATTGGAAAATACAATGGCTCACATGTATTATATCTGAGGAGTATTATTTTGAAGGGGACAAGATAGTTATCGATAAATAAATAAATACTTTTTTAAAAATTTTAAGTAACGGTTATTTTTTTATCAGTCCTCGTATATATTTATTGCTAGCTGTCTGTACTTCGACATTTCATAGGATCTACTCTAACCAGCAACAGACCTGGAAACCTTTGAAAAATATTTTCAGACATTTAACTATATATCCCAATATTTCAAATAATTAAAACAATGAGAGTTTTGAAATATTGAGTTACATAGTTAAAGGTTTGAAAATATGTTTCAAAACTTTCTAAGTCTTCTAATAATTAAGGTAACTCCTATGAAATGTGGACATATAGATAACTAGAAAACATAAAAAATAAGCTGTTTATATTATTTTATTGGTATCAATCTTAGTAGCACATAACACAAATAAATTCAATTATATGCACCTTTTTAAAGGTAATTAATTAGAAGTAACTTTTCTGAATACACTTTTTTAAACGTTCGTTTCTTAATACTTGTTTTCACAGGTGCGCTTTCCCTATAGCTACGTTGTGTTAAAGTACGTGGTCTAAAAGGTACATTTTTAAAAGCAGTTTTTCTAAAAAAAATACTTGTTTAAAAGACAATTTTCTTAAATGTCGGCCGCTTATTTTTAATACAGTCGTTTTTAAAAAAGATATGTTTTAGGAAGTGCTTTTTTAAGGAAACTTCTTAAACAGTAATTTTTTTAAGGTTTTTACAAGGTGTTTTTTCAACAGTAACATTATGTAACAGTACTTGTTCTCAAAGAGGCATTTATTATAAATATCATATTTTATTTATTTATTATAAATATTTTATTTTAAAGAACTCAATAATTTTTTTTTGCAAAAGTTTTTCTTTATACTGTTGTGTCTCTAGTGGCCATTTAAAAACCAAACTCATTTTTTCCAACATGAATGCAGTTGATCACGACGATAAAGCAAATTTGCGGAATTATTTTCAAAAGACTTGTTTTCTTTTTTACTTTAAAAATTGTTTTTCAGACACTGTGCTGGGAAATTGCATTAATTTTTTTTCCACCCATTTCTAAAGAAAAAATTCTGCACACATTGTTTAAGCAAAAAAAGAAAAACTTAGAAAAAAGTCTAAAGATGTCTCATGTCATACATTGGTTTAGGCACGAAACAATAAACAAATTTACCACATGACTGATAACTTTGGATACAATACTGGTAGCAGCATCTTTTTATACTTTTAATTTTTTGTTTGTTTTATATGTTTTATGTTTTTTTTTTTGTGAAAATTTTGCATGGTCTTTAGAAGTTGATTGCAGCAGCAGCCGTCAAACTTAATTGCTGACAAGTGAAAATAATCGTGAAAATTAGGTTGACAAAGTATTGGTTAATTTTGGTTTTTGTTGTTGTTTTTTATGTTTTTTTTTTTTTTTTTTTTTTTTGTTATGAAATAATTTGTTTTATTAAAAGTAACAAAAAGAGTTCATAAAATTTTCGGCAAACAAGCGCTAAAATTTATATCTTTTTTAGCTTTAATATTAATTAAAAAAGAATTAAACGAGCAAAAAAGTACGAGAAATGATTTTGCGTCAAACATGGTTGAAAACGGGGAAAGTATTAAGAAGACTTGAGTGCTGGTAGAGTTAAAACATTCCAAATTAACTTTTTTCTCTCAACAATTTTGACTGGCATCATGTTATTTATGTTATATATCTGTCTATAAGTAAAAATTTCATAGTAGTTACCCTAAGCATCATTATTATAACAATGTTACACCAGAACATAATACAGTTATTTACAAAAATAGTTTTACAAAACTATGGTGGATCATATTAATGTCGTTTTTATAGTGTTATCAGCAACAACCATATAATTCAACAATATTATGTTGCTCTTAAGGCCATTATTACAACTTAACGATAAAGTTCTTGATAGTTAACCTTAACCTTAATTAACGTGAAGGATAAAGTCAACATTATTTTTTCCAATTTCTGCAATTGAAGTTAAATAATTTTCAGCAGAAAATATGGCAGCTTTAAATGCTTAAAGTTTGCTTTCAAATATACTATGAGGATAAACCTCCTGTTAAGTTATCAGTAACTTTTCAGGTTAGTGTTAACTTGTAATAAACAAAAAAAAAAAAAATAAAAAAAAAATTATCTGTAAGATAAAATCCTAATGTTAACTATTCGTCAGTTGTAATTATGGCCCTTAGAATATTGTCGTGCCAAGAATATACATGATCTGCTCAAAATATAACCGTTACTTTCAAATTCCCTGAGTTACATATGTTCGACTTTTTTTCTGTTATGGTGGTACAACGTCTGTTATATATGTTGGCAATATCAGCCTTTCGGATTATTAGTTTGTTTTTGATAGATAAAAAGGTTAGTCGTGTTTTGGTGCGATTTTTTGGTAAGTTTTGAGCAAAAACAGTGTCGCATGGACATCGCTCAGGAGCTGTTGAACATCGTCAACGAAGATCCGGATTTCCTCAAAAAGGTCATAACTGGTGACAAATCATGGGTGTATGGCTATGACATTGAAATCATCCCAATGGAAGCGTCCAGAAGATCCAAGACCGAAAAAAGCACGGCAAGTTCGGTCAAATGTAAAGTTTTTGCTCACTGTTTTCTTCGACTGCAATGGCGTGGTGAATCATGAACTCTTGCCACAAGGTCGTACGGTCAATAATGAATACTACCTTGAAGTTTTGGATACTTAGAAATTTTTTAACACATATAAAATAAAATAATTGTAAAAGAATGTGTTATAATTTAATAAATTATGCTAATTTTATGGATTTTGTTTGTTTGTGTATTTAAATATATTTTACACTTATGTTTTTGTAATTAACTTCGTGTTATTTCTTATATACAGGATTATAGCCAAATTATATCTTTAGGCAAGTTTGGACCAATGGGCATATTGTGTTAATTGAATAAAAATAAATAAATAACGGTTAGTTTTCGATCAGCCTTCGTATATATTATGACATAAAAATTAATCACTTGCGGTAAGTTGTTATCCCAAACCCATAAAAATGTGTTTTTATAACTCTGCCTTAGTATTACGCATAATTTTGCTTATTTTTATGATAAAATACTATATATTCTCATGCAAATCGCAAACAGGTTTGCGGCCCGGGATTAAATTTTGTTAATTTTTTTTTTCTTTGTTTGTGCATAGAAACAATTTACAAGTTGTGTGTATGTTGCATATGAAGTAATTTTTAATTTTTATGTTTATAATGTAATTCACACGTAATTTTCATTTGATTTTATCTTTCCAAGAACTTTCTCTGTAGAGGAAAAGTCTCTTTTACTTTTTTTATTGTAACGAATTGTAGCTCATTTCACACCGATACAACTCTAACGTCAATGTGTATGAGTGCATATGTATTTTACTAACAACATTTATTTTTTTACGATTAATTTTATTTTCTCGTACTACAAAACAAATATTAATTAAATTTTAATATACGAAACTAAAAAAAAAACATTTAACGCAGAAATTTTCGTCAGTTTTACCAACACGCAATCAGTTTCAGTTTCAAGTTTACAGCTGCGTGTTAAAGCACTTGAGCAAAAGTTATTTCTTGAGGAGATAATATGAAATGTTTAGCTGAGAAAATCTTAAATTATTGTTTTAAAGAATAACTCAACATAAAGTTTACGATGATGCAGAAAGAAAGAAGTATATGAAAAGTGGAACAATGAAAACAAGTTTGGATGAAGAATAAGTTTGCTAGATACTTAAATACTAGGGTGAATTTAATCAGTAAAACAAATAACTGAAAAATATGTTTTCATAACTCGTTTCATGAACTAGATATACAAATTATTTAGGAAGACTAGACTAAAAAAGTTAAATTAAAATACTTTATAGTTTAAGCTGCATACACCAAAAATTCCAAATAAGTCTTATTGTATAGTAGCTTGTATCCGCGTTTTCGTCTGTGGAAAACACATGTTATTTCTATTCACTTTGATAAAAGTGGTGTAAGTATCTGTCTCGCTCATTCATGACAAACATGTCCACTATCCATCTCTCTCAGAAATTTGACGTAAAATTAAGAACCTACCAAAAGTTTGTGGGAATAAAAAACATTTGAACTGTTAGCAAAAATTAGATTACGTTAGGTTTTAATGTCTTACTCTTTTTTTTTTTTTTTACTGTTAAACTGTAAAAAGCATTGTACCATTTTGTAATTCTGCTTAAATACGCGAAACTTTAGTGTTATTTGCCAAGGCACTTTAGTACATTTTTTTTTAAATGAGGGCCTTTCCAAGTCGACAAATTATTATTGTTATTAGTTGTAATTCTAGAAAACTTTGAGCAATTGTGTCATTATTTTTTACTGTGGTTCCAGAAATGCTGTTTAGGATTACGCTTCCAAAGTTTAAATGAACAAAAGTAATAAAAATAAAACACAATAAAAATTAAACACAATCGAAAATTGGTTACGATTCGTACAAATTTCTAAGTGTTTTTAGAAAAAGATTTACATCAGCACCTGCCAGTACGGCTTTATCCGATGATGGACCAATTCCATAGAGTGAACTATATACGATTCACCAGCGGCCCTAAGTGGTAGCAATTCCTTTTTTTTATCTTGGACCAGTACTCAGGGGATGACCCCTACATATGCAATGCATTGTACCAGAACTAGAAAAATAGGTTGTGAGGAGGAAGAAAGGAGGAGTAGTATTTTGTGAACATTTGACTTGAACTTTCCAACGTTATAACAGACAGGAAACACGTCTGCAGGCAACTTCTTCCACAGACGAAACGTACGGCTGAAAAACGAATTCTCTCTGTAATGCGTAGTACGATTCCTTGCACAATCGACCACAAATGGATGAGCTCTGGACGATGAGCGCGTACTACGCAAAAATGTGCGAGTTTCGGGAACAAGATCCCTAGTCCCGTCAGAGCAAAGTACATTGTACTAACGATAGAACAGAGTAATGCAGTCCACACTGCGTCGATGCTCCAGTGAGTCAGTAGAGTTGGATAGCCTACTGTCACCGATAAGCTTGTTTGTAGCCACATGAGCAACCTTTTGTTCAGGAATTTGGGTCTTCTAATCCCTCCTGTATGCAATTTCCCAGTAATCAATGGTGGGCCGCAGCCTACTAAGCCAACTCATCTGTCCAACCATCACCACTGGTTCCTTACAGTACAGGTATCTGTTGCAAGGCAACAGCACCTCTTGTTAGCCCCCGA